>JAOANR010000002.1:38971827-39571827 GCA_030278955.1 Hygrophila difformis | reverse complement strand
CAAATAGAATTCTAAGGGGCGTATTCAAAACGCGAAATGTACCTGCCATCACTTCTCCTTGCGCAGGCACGTCCGCTTGGTTTACCACATTGAGCCTCCTCACAGGGCGTCCTTGGTTGCCCTGCTGATTCGCATTCGGCTGCTGATTTTGTTGCTGGTTTTGATTCTGTGGGGGCGGAGGTCGTTGGTTCTGGTTCTGGTTTTGCGGCCTATTTTGAGGGGGTCGGTACCCTTGGTTATTGCCGTTTCGCCCGTTTTGGTTTTGAGGCTGTTCTTGCCCCGCGACTAAGTCGTCCCTCTTTGTTATGTTCTCGAGCCTAGTTCGGCATTCCCGTCGAACGTGACCATTCGACCGCATCGGTAACAGGCGCCTTGTTGTGGGCATCCCCTTGACAGATGTGGTCGTCCACATCGCGGGCAAGGCGGTACCGGATCTTCTTGATTGAACCTCCTTCCCGTGTTGTTTTGTTGGGGCCTATTCGACCCTCTGCGCTGCTCGTTCCTTCCAGTGTTGTTCTCGTTTCGTGAATCTCGACTTCTCTTGTCTTGAGGACCCCTGCTGGACTCCCCACTCACCCTTCTTTTTAGTTGCTGCACACGTGCTACCGCTACAGCGCGATCGTATACGGCTTGCAAATCGGGGTAGTGTACCCCCGCGATCACTTCGCGCACAGACAGGTTCAGTCCCATCTCGAACTTCTGTGCCTTTTCCGCATCAGTAGGCACTAGCCTTGGTGCGAACCTCACCAGCTCCTTGAAGCGGGTGTAGTATTCCTGCACCGTTTGGCTTCCTTGCTTCAACGACAGGAATTCTTCGTACATGGCAGCTTTGGTACTCAAGGGATAGAATCGATCCCTGAGTAGTTCCATCATCTCCATCCACGAGTAAGGCTCGTCATCTTCAGTTAGTTTGGCTTGCGTTGCTTGCCACCAGTCGTCAGCTTCGCCTCCCAAGTAGTATGAAGCGACATGTACCCTTTCTCCTTCCGGACATTTGACCGCTCCCAGCAGCTTGTCAAAAGTCCGGATCCATTCCTCCAGTTTAGCTGGATCCTCCTCACCAGCATAGTGGGGCGGCTGGTAGGGATTCACCATCGCCAGGTAGTTAGGGCGAGCTTGGGGCGGAGGTACCGCCGCAGCTTGACCCTGGTTGACTTGCGCGTTTCCGAGCGCAATCAACACTTCCTCTATCGTCCTAAGACGATCGCCCACATTGTTCGGTGCGGGGGCGTCCTGCGCACCTTGGGGTTGTTCCATTTCAGGTTGAATCGGTTCAGTGACGTTTGGTAGTGTCTCCGTAGGAGTTTCAGTGGTGGTTTGGGGAGCGGTTTGAGTCCTTCCTCTTCCTCTGGGTGCCATTCTGGTACAAATAGGATAGTTTAGGACTGATGAATTTAGCATATGGTCTAAGCAATTTCTATGAATGTATATGTGTGTAGTAATTTAGCACGTGGTGCTTTGTTCGAGTTAAGAAGCATCGTCTGTTTTGGGGTTTCATTTTATTTTGTTTTGTTTTGTTTTGTTTTGATTTAAAAAAAATAAATCAGCATTTTATTTCCTCATAAGAAATTTTAGTACAAAAGTAGAAATATTTTTCTAGCAAAACGGTGTCTAACAATAGAATCTCTAGTGCCTCATGGCATCTCTCGGCGGGGTAGCAGGATCTTCCTCCTCCGAACTCGGCGGTAGTAGGTCGTCAAAGATAGTGTTTAAGTCTTGCCCGTGGGCATCGATGTATTCCTTTAGTATTAAGTTTTGTGTAGTGAGGGTTTGAACTTGGCGCTCGAGTTGGTTTATGCGGTGATGATCCGCCTCTCTCAAGTTGCCCATGTGATGTAAATTGGCCTCCAATTGAGCCATACGGTACTTCATCTGCTCTAGGGTCTGGTGGGAATCGAGATGAACACTCATCATCCTGACCAACAACTGCATCGTGTCTTGACTAGCCATCTAGCGCAAGCAAGAGATCTAAGTTAATATTCGCCAAGATTCTAGTTCAATTCGCCCAGATTCTAAGTTCGAGTTTCCAAGATTCTAAGTTCAAGTTTCGCCAAGATGCTAAGTTCAAGTTTCGCAAAGATTCTAAGTTCAAGTTTCGCAAAGATTCTAAGTTCATAGCAGAGATGCAACATGCATATGCAAATGATACTTCCCCCCAATAATAATTTAATGCACCATATATATTTTTCCCATGGGTTTTAAAATAAAATTTCTCCATGGAAATAAAAATTTAAAATTTAAAATAATAGTCAAAATATTAATAGTAGCTTAAAAATAATATTGGTTTAAAAATAATAGTTTAAAAATAATAATGGTTTAAATAATAGTTTAAAAATAGTAATGGTTTAAAAATAATAGTTTAAAAATAGCCGGGCTCTGATACCAACTTGTAACACCCCGGTTTTTGGTAACCCAGGTCGGGATGTCACCGCCACATCTCCCTAGTAAGACACGGTTTCTCCGAGCTTACTAAAGAGATGCAAGGCTAGGTATTGCAGTGTTTGAAACATTTAAAGCATTCAAAATAGCCCATACAATATAATTCAAAATTAATAATAGCATAGCGCAGCGGAAATATTTAGTTTAGTACAGTATCGCAGCGGAAAATATAAAAAGGGCCGACATGGCCAAAACACGGGTTAAACAGGCCCGTTCATAATGTAGTCTATGTACGAAATTTAAAAGCAAAATAAAAGTTCCCAAAATCCCATGCATGATTCGTGCTCACACATGCTCATTCCACATATTCTGTAAAGAAAGGAATAAAAATGGTTTTGATCAGCAAAATTGCTGAGTAAGTTAACACATGCATGATCGTAGGGTTTAAAAGCCATAACTTTAATAATTTAACAAAAGCATGATAATAACAATATATTTGATTTCATATAATCCATATCATATAGCACAAGCTATCTCAGGCTCTATTTAATAACACATATCACATGGTTTAATCATAAAAGCCTTAATTTTAAATAAAGCATTTAAATAATTTAATTGGACAACAATATAATTTAATCTAGTTTAATTTAATTTAGAATCCCCGTTACATTCCCGATTTGGTATTTCAAGTTTCACGATAGAAATCGCGATGTCAACAAGTTTAGCCGGTAGCCCGGCGGCCGCAGCCGTATCAGCCATACCCAGTACCACTCCGGAGCCTCGGGAAACCCATACGGATATTCACGAGAGTGTAGGCTCTAAGTTTCGCCGTTTTGGCAATATCACATTTCAAGTATAGCGCGCGGGGTCACCATCGTCCATTACGGCACGAAGTGAATCGTTAGGGGGCATCCTGCAGAGCACTCACCCCTGATTTTAATTTATCAAGTTTGTAAGGGGATTTAGTTTTTAAAATCTGCCTTCCAATGTATTAATTTAGAAATAATATCTCAATTCGTTCCAACCCTAAAGGTTAATTCCATGTTTCAACAAGATTTCAAGATTTCGTTCGGTAAATCACAGTTTACTCCAAAATTCGTCTAAAATCAGATTTAATTCCAAAAATTCCAAAATTTCATATCTGACTCGGAAACATCAAGACCTACAACTTTCGTGTTTTAACTTTTTCAATCCGAGATACCTAATTAGGTCAAAAACGCCAATTTTCGCATAAGAAGAAATCTGTCCGAGTTTAATACATCACAGTTCAAAGATTTCAATTTCTACCATATCAATTCAACTCCAAATTTAATGAAATTTGACAGGGATCATCTTAAGACATTTATCTACAACTTTCATGTTCGGCTAAAGATCTAAAACAGCCTAGATCCTATGTCAAAAACGTGATCAAGATCATTCCTAAGTTCTGTCCAAGATTTCAAGAACTAGGTTCAAACAGTTCGGTTTCAACGGGTTTTCACATATCAAATCAACTCCAAAAATTCTCAAATGTTTACAGTAGCTAGGTCTAAGTCTTAGGAACATTTTTCGTCTTTTAAGTTTTTCCGTTTGAGTTCGTTTTAAAGGTCGGAAAAATTCAACAATTCTGTTGCGTCGGTAGGAAAACAAAAGTGGACAGATTTATGATTCTTGTCAAATCTTTTAGGTTTCGAATGTTTTAAAATCTCCCAAAACCATGTAAGGTTAACTTACAGTGTCTATGAACGTCGGGAATGTCCAATTCGGAGGCGTGGCTTCCAGATCACCGTTTCTCCTCTCCGTTCGTCGGGTTCTACGATCTAGATTCGATACGGGGGTGTAGAAAGAAAAAGGAGATAATTAGGACTCGTTTTCGAATCGTTTATTGAATAAAGATTGGACCGAGACTTACCACGACTATGGAGATCTGTAGAGAAACTCGTCCCACAGCGTTCGTCTTGGTTTCGTGCCTCCGACGACTCCGGATTTAGGGTTTCGAACGTATAGAATGTTGTAGGGTTTTGTAAACTTGTTCGGGGCTCCCAATGGCTTATTTATATAATTCTCAATCCCTAGGGCGTCCACAACCGACCTAAAGGTCTGGAGTCGAGAGTTGTTCAACCGAAAGTCGAAAAATCCGCGTTCGGGTGAGAGATTCACGCAACAAACAAATCTGTCATGTGGCGCGGTCGTGGCGCGGTTTTCCCCATTGGGCGCGCGGCCACCGCACCGTCTTCGCCTGGACTTCGGTCCGGGCGGGTCGTGCGATCCGTCGTGCTTTTCCGCCTCTCTTTCGGGTTTCTATCCCTCTATGCTCCCGAATTCCGATTTCCGGGGTATATTCGGGTTCATACTTTCTCTCTAATTTTATTCTTAGTCTAGTTGGATGTTTTGGACTCGAATACTCGAGTTCATTAGTGTCGGGTTTTGGTGTACCATTTATCCATCCTTTTATTGAATTAAATTCCTTTAATCCCTTTTTAAGTACAAATCTCATTTCTCATTTCCTTATCTTTATTTATTTCTTTTATTTGCTGGATTTGTTTATTTATTTATAGTATTTATTTTATTTATAGTATTTATTTTATTTATTATTTATTTAATTATTGTTTTATGTTATGTTGGAAAATTCTCGGGTATTACAGTCTACCCTCCTTAAGAATCAACTTCGTCCTCGAAGTTGTGTTTCGGCTTTTCTCGTCTCGTGCTAAGGTCTTGTGTTTGTTTTATTATGTTGTGACTGAACTTAGAATTAAACTTCTAAGCTGCCTACGTACCCGGTAAAGGGATCAAGCCATAACGTAGTTCAAAAGTTTACAAAAATGCACGAAAAATTAGGGGTATGACAATGCATCATTTGCCCATCAATTTAAAAGTCCCTCCTGCATCCTCCATTTCAATATTCCTCATTTTCATTCAATGTGGCCAATTGTCAAAATCGACATTTCATTTAGTTACAACACACTCATGTGATTATCTTTTGTTCATATAACCATGGAAAGGGATATTAAAAAAAAAAAAACATAAAATTGAAATATAATTATTCTTATATCTTATATACATATAAAAGCTATAATCCACAATGTACAAGATGTTGTGAGCACTCACGAAGCCACACAAAATTGGGAATGAGATTTTATGCATAAAGGAGTTATATACTTTTATGGGGTCGATCAGTCATACTCCTTCCGTTGATCTAAGCTCACTTTCACTTTTTGATATTGGTTATTAAGTATTTAACTTTCATTTAATTCTAAGTATAATAAAAATATATAGTCAAATATATATATTTTTTAGTTTCATCTAATCGCATAATTTTATATATTATACCCCCTTCCGTTTTTTATTTGTTATAGTTTGGCTTTTACTAATGTTTAGGACTGGACAATTTTCACCGAAAACTCGGTATACAAAAATGCTGAAATTTATGGTATACCGAAATTTTTGGTACGGTATAGTGCCGTGCCGAATTTTTTTGTATGATATAGGTATCAAAATATAAGATATTCGGTATACCAAAAATACCAAAATACCGACATATATGTTATAAAAAATATATTATATATTTTTAAAATAAAAAATATATTACATTACATATTTATTACCATACCCAGAAAAATTCTAGTTAAGGCCCAATCCCAATTTCAAAAACCTAAAATTAAATTTCTGTTTGTTAGCAAACCCTAATTCAAAATTTCTATTCTATTTTCTTTCTAATCTTCAATCCTCACGGTCACTGTGCGTGGTTGATTTTATTTATGCTAGAAGAGAATATGAATAACCTTTAAAAGTTTCTTTAAACCTTATTGATGTTTTTTGATGTAAATTACATTATTTTGAAAATTATTTTTATTGGACTTGTTTTTTTGCTTTACTTTTTATTGTACTTTTTAAAACTACTATATGAAAATTTTCGTTCATTCATAAAAAAATTTATGCCGAACTTTTATGCAGAATGTTTCGGTACATCGAATATTGGTATCCCGAATTTATGGTATGGTAATGATATTTATTTTTCATATAGCGATATTTACAGTATAATAACGGTATGAGTGAAAAGTTTCGGTATGCCGTACCGATCCACCCTTACTAATGTTAATTGTATTATTTTTACTTAAATTATTTTCATAGTTATACAAGTTAAAATATAGTCAAATATGATCTTGCTAGATGCGTCTCGTCGTGTAGTTTTTAAATATCGAACTTTAAGAATTTTTAAATTTACCGAACTTGAGTTATTAATAGTTTAAAATGTGTATCGTAATGCATGAAAAGTGGGAAGATGGATCCGTAACAAGTAAAAAGAAAAGGAGGGAGTATATAATTTTTACTTATACACATATTTTGAAATATTAAACGTTAAACAAGTATACTTCATATTTAACTACTGCATATAAGAAATGTGAGGTAGTACTCCCTCCGTCTCACGAAGTTTGACACTATTCCATTTTTGGGTATTCTACGAAGTTTGACACCTTTCCATTTTTAGATAAATTAAATTAATATAAGTTTGATTAGAATTTTAATTATTGTCAAATCCCATTAAAATTAATCACTTTTACTATTCTGCACAAATTCCAATACAATTTTACTTTTTTACACAAAGTCCCTTGGATTTTTTTAATTCTTAATATTTCAAAATTGGTATAGATAAAAATTGTACTTCTATAAAATATATATTCTAAAACTACACGATTAGACGATTCTAACAAGATCACACTTGATTATTTTTCTCTAATTACATCATTACGATAAAATTAAGTTAAAGTTAAATAATAAACCATATAAAAATTTATTAAAATATTAAAACAAATACTCACACCACTTTAACTACTAAACCACACCACCTAAATTATTGTGCCTAAATTATTGAGCATAACATTGAAAATTGCATAGTTCCTACTAGACATGGGACAGTGAGTAGAAACACTTAATTTTTCTTTTTAACCACAATTATTATTAAGGGGCCGTTTGGATTGGCTTATTTTGAAGTGCTTTTGGCTTTTGCTTCTGCCAAAAGCACTTTTGAAGGAAAATGAGTGTTTGTTTTGGCTTTTGGGAAAAAGCAAAAGCACCTCGAAAAGCTGCAAAAGTGCTTCTGGGAGAAGCAGCCTAGGGGGTGCTTCTCCGAAAAGCAGAAGCCAAAAGCACCTAGTAATGTGTGCAGAGTCATAAATGCCCCTATTAATTTATTTTAATTACACTATAAATATATACTATTATATATAAATAGCATATCCTTTTTGGTAATTTACACATTTCAAAAGCACTTTTCACTTTTACATATCCAAACACACTTTTGAAAAAAAGCTGCTTTTCAAACATTCCATCCAAACACAAAACTTACCTGCTTCTGCTTTTGGCTTTTACTTCTGCTTCTGCTTTTTTTAAAAGCCAATCCAAACGGGCCCTAAGGGAGATCAGAGGGAATATGGAAGCATGAGAGCATAACTGATGATGTAGGCTGTCTCACTTCGAGCCTGTTTGGATTGGCTTTTTTTTCAAGTGCTTTTGGCTTTTGCTTTTGCCAAAAGCACTTTTGAAGGAAAAAGAGTGTTTGTTTTGGCTTTTTAGAAAAAACAAAAGCACCTCGAAAAGCTGCAAAAGTGCTTCTGGGAGAAGCAGCCTAGGTGGTGCTTCTCCGAAAAGCAGAAGCCAAAAGCACCTAGTAATGTGTGCAGAGTCATAAATGCCCCTATTAATATATTTAAATTACACTATAAATATATACTATCATATATAAATAGCATATCCTTTTTGGTAATTTACACATTTCAAAAGCACTTTTCACTTTTATACATCCAAACACACTATTGAAAAAAAGCTGCTTTTTAAACATTCCATCCAAACACAAAAGTTAGCTGCTTCTGCTTTTGGCTTTCACTTCTGCTTCTGTTTTTGGCTTCTGCTTTTTTTAAAAGTCAATCCAAACGGCCCTTCACACACAATGCATAGTGTATATGTACTTGAATAGTACTATTAATTGCATAGACAGACAGAAAGAAGGAGCAACTGTTTCTCTTTTTTTTTTTTTTTTTCACTTTTATCATCAACTGGGAATTGGTACAATATGTTGACTTATTGCAGGTAGCATGCTTTGGAATTTGAAATATTGAACTCAATCAAATGTGATTTACTAACAATTTAGGATTAGGAGGATTCGCGTCTTGCTTCAAAGTCAAATTAAGTTGACATACTATTATTACGGCCATTAAAAGTCTAATAAAAAAATACTAGTAGTACTAATTGGGTGAGCAGCAGCCAGCAGGCAGCCAATCCGTCCTTACAAAAGCAGGGGGTAGGGCAGGGGGAGAATAAGGAGAAAGAGAAGGGGGCAAAAAGGTCCATAGATAGGAATTGGCTGGCGTGCGTGCGTTAACGGCTTAAAAAGGGTTCCCAACATATTTCAACAGAGGAGTGAGTCCAGAGACAGAGAGGTATCCATCCATCATTCCATTCCATCATATTCCAATTCCCACTTGCGAGTTGAGTTGCGGGCTGATGAGGGCGAGAGACAATTAATTACTTACGAGATTTCCCCCACTACTACTACTTCCCAAATCCCACTCTTCTTCTTTCTTCTTCACTCCTCTGCGACATCTCTGATCCAACAGTACTGACCCATCATCCACCACAGTCTACAGTCCCCTCCACTCCTTCCTTCCTTCCTTTCCCCCACACGAACGCACTACACGTATTCTTGTCTCCCTCTGCCTCCCCCCTGCTACATTCCAGGAAAAATAATAAAGCGAGCCCACCTCCACCACAATTGCCTCATGCCTCATACCTCATGCCCCCATTTATCCTTCTAGTATATTCACATTAAACCCTAATCAAAGATGTCATCTTTTGAGTTGTGATTAATAATACCCTATTTAGGGAACTTGAAATTTATTATTAATAATAACTCATTTCTGTCATGTATGGGACTGGGCCGCTGCTTTATTCTCTAATCTTCAAACATTAATTTGGGGTCTTGGATTGGGAGGCATTACATCACCCACTGATATACTAATGTAGGGGAAAAGTCGCGACACCAAGTAAGCCCAAGGAATGGACGACCTCTGAGACGACAATCAGGGAGAGATTCTTCAATCTTCGTTTTTAGTACTACTATTTCTCAATCGCTCCCCAGGCTCGCCATTCGAGGCATTTTTTTCTTGAAGCCCTTTTCGTTTGTGGGTTTTTTTTTGTTCGTTTCTGTTTGGATTTCTGTTTTGGGGCCGATAATATCTCATATTCCTCCATTTCTTCGCTTCCAGATGAGCTGCAAAAGAATGTAAAAAGAAAAGTAATGTGGGATAAAAGTAAAGATTCATGCTTTTGTCTCTTTAGACATCAGGGAATGTGTTCCATTTCCCCCAGACTCTGCACCTTCTTCCTCTTTTAGCGCTTTTTTATTTTATTTCTTTCTCCCCTTTGGAGTTTTCATCTTTTTAGCTAAACACTACTGTGAGGCGAGGTTTGTTCTGTTATTGCATTTTCTTTTCCTCTTCAAGAAGAAAAAGAGAAAAAAAGAAAAGAAAAAAAAGATGAAGTTTATGAAGTTGGGATCAAAGCCTGATGCTTTTCAAGCTGATGGAAGCTCTGTAAGGTAAATACTGTCTCAGTACATCTCTATATGCATGTTTATCTATTGGTATTAGCTTACTTTATTTGGTTTTCATCAATTTTCTTTTATAACTGTAGTTTGTGGTTTTTCCATGTTTGATTCTTTTCATACTTTGCGTTGAAATATAGTAGTAGTTTCGATTTGTTTGAGTACTTTTACCTATTTTCTTTAGAATGAAACTTTTATGGGTTAATTAGATAGAATAGGTTTGAGTGCAAATTGGGCCTTGATTATAGGATGCAAGAGGTTGTTGTTCCACCTCCCATGCATTGAGGGCACTTTGTATATAATTATTAAGGGGGGTGCTGTAAAGTGTGGTGCTAAAAGGTCTGGATATTCACTTATACTATATGTTAAGAGAATTAATGGAAGTGGATTACACTGTGATGCTTAACTTTCTTGCTTTTGATTAAGTTTTGATCCTTTTTTAGTGGTCCCTTTGTTATCATAATTCTAAGGTGTTTCCCTTTTTTGTTTTTGACACACAAAACCTTTGAATCTTCTGCTAATGTTCTTCGTCCACACGATGGAAGTTCCTTGTCAATGATAAAATCTTCTGCTTTGAAAATTTTGATGGGATTGAAAGTTGGGTGCATGTTCTTCAATTTTTGTAAATTGGGTGTGAGTTTGATCTGTGTGCATCTTAATTTTGCTTCTGCAGATACGTGTCGTGTGAATTGGAAACTGATGTTGTCGTAAACGTTGGAGACGTGGAGTTCCATCTCCATAAGGTGACATTTTGGTGGCCTTATCACGACAAAAGATTGCTGTTTTGTTTTAAGTTTAAATTTGATTTCATCGTGTGCTGGTGGGATTTGTCTTTTGCAGTTCCCCCTTTTGTCTAAGAGCAATAAGATGAAAAAGCTCATGGCAAAAAACATCGAGGAAATGTCCGACGACGAAATTCAGCTGCTCGAATTCCCCGGTGGGCCTAAAGCGTTTGAAATTTGCGCCAAATTCTGTTACGGTATAACAGTGATTCTAAATGCCTACAATGTCGTGGCTGCACGCTGTGCAGCAGAATATCTTGAGATGACTGAGGATATCGAAAAAGGGAACCTGATTCTCAAAATTGAGATATTTCTCAACTCTAGCGTCTTGCGCAGCTGGAAAGATTCCATCATTGTTCTACAGACAACCAAGTCCCTTCTCCAGTGGTCGGAGAATCTGAAGATAGTCGGCAGGTGCATTGATTCAATTGCCTCCAAAACTTCTGTGGATCCTTCGATGATCACCTGGTCGTACACGTATAATAGAAAATCAGCATCATCGGACGAGATAATCCAGAGCGGGATAAAATTCCCAGGGAAAATGGAACATGTGCCTAAAGATTGGTGGGTTGAAGACATATGTGAACTGGACATTGACCTGTACAAGAGAGTAATGGTTGCGATAAAATCAAAAGGTCGAATGGATGGTGGTGTGATCGGGGAGGCATTAAGGGCATATGCCATCAGATGGCTCCCTGATTCAGTTGAAGCTTTGGTGTCTCAAGTCCATGTCCTTAGGAACAGATCTTTAGTCGAAACTATAATTTGCTTGCTGCCTTCAGACAAGGGTATCTGCTGTTCGTGCAGCTTCTTGCTCAAGTTACTCAAAGTCGCAGTTCTTATAGAGGCAGATGATTCATCAAGGGAAGATTTGATAAGAAGCATCAGCTTAAAATTGGACGAGGCCTCTGTTGGCGATCTGTTGATCCCTGCACGGACTCCTCAGGATACAATTTACGATCTTGAACTAATTCAGCGCCTTGTGGATCAGTTTGTGGCAAATGAAATGAGCAAAAGGGAAGCTAAAATCATTGATCGGAATGGTAAACACGACGATGACTTTGTTTTGGGTCACGGCTCCTGGTTGAAAGTTGGGAAGATCGTTGATGGTTATCTTGCAGCCATAGCTCATGATCCTAATTTTTCGGTCTCCAGTTTCATAAGGTTGTCTCAATCAATTCCTGAGTCAGCTCGGCCTATTCATGACAGATTATACAATGCCATCGACATGTACTTGAAGGTGCGTCGTTTCTTTTCTTATAACCACAACTTGAAATGTATGCGTTTTGCATTTCTTGATTCAGCAAATTGATCGATACTGAACTTTGCATGTTTTGCAGGGGCACAAGAGTTTAACCAAATCTGAGAAGAAGATGCTGTGTGGGCTTATAGATGTTAAGAAACTGACAACAGATGTGTCGATGCACGCAGCACAGAATGAGCAGCTCCCCCTCCGTATGATCGTGCAGGTCCTATTTTTCGAGCAGGTGAAAGCAGCAGCATACACACAAACTCCCATCAATGCCCCCGACTCAACAGCCACGCCTAGAAGCACGCACGAAAGTAGGAGAAAACCACCCCTCGAAACCCAGAAATCCCTTCGAAAACAGATGGATGAGATGAAGATAAAAGAAGACGAGCCGCATCAAAATGGGAAGCTTCCAAAAAGGGGCAGCACAACCAGAGGATCCAGCGTGCAGTTGCTACCATCCCGGTCAAAAAGGATTTTCGATAAACTGTGGGGTGTGGGGAAAGGATTCGGACAGACGGAGAACAAGAGTAAGAGTTCAGAGACGTCTGCAAGCTCGCAGAGCCCTGTTTCGATGATCCAGGGAGAAGTGAAGTTGTCAGGACCATCGTTGTCGAGAAACAGGAGACATTCAATCTCTTAGAGGAATGTGTGACTGTAAGGAAGGTATGGTTTGTAAAATGGTAGTTTTAAGTGTTTGGTTGCATATGCAATGCAAGATGTGTAGTCATGTAATGTAATCATGTTGTTGGAATATTGGTTCAATTCTTGTGTAGGTATTTTGCTGATTTTAGGTGAGGATAATTTTCGTTTAATGAAATGTTGTTTTCTTACAATCCGTTTCTGATGTTTAAGTATGATGAATTTTGATAATAATGTTTTCCATTTGGATCATGGTAAGGATAATTCAACTTAAAAATTGAGTATTCAGATTCCACATGTTCTTGATCATTCCTCATCAATCCAACTATCCAACCTACTAGTACCATGCATTTCCAACATTACAAGAAATAGTAAAAAAAAAAATTGATTTTTATAGATCACCAAAACATTCGACTTAGTTTCTGTAAGCCCTTATATAGTAGTAATTGATTAATAAGATGCTTGACATGTTTGGATCATTCATACTTTTTTTTTTCTTTCAGGAATCATTTGTACTTTTGAATTGTGAAATTGTGACTAAATAAGCAGAAGATTAGGATATTTTGAGTCAATGAATATGGGGAGAAAACCTTTATTATATATACTCAGGCTTTGGTTCATGAAATTACTCTCAAAGGAAAAAAATAATACAGTACTACTTTTTTTTTTTTTTCGAGGGAAGAGGTGGGCCGTAGCCAATTTATTCCAAAAATTGTTGTGCGGAACGCACACCAATTACATCGTTATGATACAACCCGACAACATGGTCCGGGGGTCTAGAATGATACTCTAAAACTGAGGAAGTGAAATTGCCTTTAACAAAGGCATCCGCTAGCTTATTACATTCCCTAGGAATAACCTGAAAATGAACCTCCCAATCCCATTGCATCATGTCAAGAATCTGTGCAAACGTCCGAGAAGGAGGACCAATTATATTATGACGGTTATTAACAAGATCAATAATCTCCTTGTTATCGGATTCCATAATGAGCTTATGATAGTCACCTTCCCAAGCCAACTGTAAACATAATAGGATACCTTTAGCTTCTGCCAAAGCAATACTTGAGCAAGATACAATGGCTCGAACACCTCCAAGCCAACAACCTTCGGAGTTCCGGATCACACCACCTGCCTTACATGTAGTTTTCGAAAGATGACCATCACTATTAGCCTTATACCAACCCTCCGGCGGCCTATGCCAATGCACCATCCTGGTGGACCAACGCTTGACACCAGCTCTTCGGAGGACATGTTGCCCAGAGAGAAACTCATTGGCAGCACGACGAATCTTCCAATGAAGGGAATTCCAGGGCGTGCACTGCTCACCATGAAGCTCCTGGCACCTGGATTTCCAAATGAGCCAACAAGCAAAACCAAATAGGGTAGCAATCCTCTCACCAACTTTAATACTGGACATTGACATAATCCAGTCGTGGATGTTGAATAGCCAAAAGTTCTGGGGGAGAGGGATGCCCAGGTTTCTCCAAACCATTTCTGAGGAAGGGCAATTGCAAAGGGCATGAGCGCTATCCTCAAACTCTCCACACTTCCAACAAGCACCAGATTCGCCAATCGATCTAGAGAACTTTACAGCATTGGTAAGAAGACGATCATGGGCAGCAAGCCAAAGAAGAGTTCTTGCTTTTTGAGGACTTGGCCACCGCCAAATATGTCTCCAATTGGGATCAACTGGAGCTAGATCACGAACGTCCTCCAAGTCCATTATTACACTTCGAACTGAAAACTTGCCATCTGGAGTAAGCCTCCAGAATGGAGTGTCATCACCAGCCAATTGATCTGGAGGGCCGAGCTGATTTAATTCTTGTATAATGGACTGAGGAAGGAGTGAAGACAGACGCTGCAGGTCCCAGCCATTGTCAACAACGTAATCAGCAACAACCTTATGAAGATCATCCATGGATAGCTCTTCAACTGTCCTATCCTGCAAAACCAAATTCTCATTAAGCCACCTATCCGTCCAAAAAAGAATTTGCTTACCATTGCCAATACTCCAATTAATGCTTGAACTGAATCTGTCCCAAATAGAACATAAGCCTTAGCAATAAACGAATAGGACTGTATGTTTTGTTTGAGCCTATGCCTTTGCCAACCATATTGAGCCTTCATAATTTGAGACCAATGAGTATCTCTGGTAACAAGACTCCAGCAGCCCTTCATGAGAAGGGCATCATTCATGTCCTTAGTCTTTCTGAATCCAAGGCCACCACGGGATATATTCACAGTCAATCTTTCCCAGGCGAGGAGATGAATTTTCCTATGGGACCTAGAAGAGCCCCACAGAAAGTTCCTAATAATCCTATCCATCTCAGAGGCAACTTTGGTAGGCAGTCTCATAACCTGCATAGCATGAGTCCCCATAGCCTGAAGAACTGCTTTGATTAGAGTAATCCGACCTGCAAAACTTAGATGTTTATTAGCCCAACTATTAACTTTGTTATTAAGTTTGTCAAGTAGAAAACCATAATGAGCAGAAGGACGACGGCTAGAGAAAATGGGAACCCCCAAATAGGTACCCACTGAACCTGCTTGCATGATGCCAAGCTCATTGAGGATATTTTGTCTGTCTGCCCTGCAAACTTCCCTACCAAAGACCACATGAGACTTATGAGCATTAATAGAAAGACCTGAGCAGGAACAGAAATCATCCAAAATAGATTTAATAAGACGAGCTTGGCTAGTCGTGGCTTTGGCAAAGAGTAAAATATCATCCGCAAAAAAGAGATAAGGAATCTTAATGCTGCCTTTGGCCCAGCTCATCGTTTTCCATTGCCCGGATTCTATGGCACTATGAATAAGGTTCCCCAATCGTTCCATGCAAAGAATAAAGATGTAAGGAGAGATTGGATCCCCTTGCCGTACGCCTCTTGAGGGATGGAAAGGATTAGAAAGATCACCGTTCCAGGAAACCTGCAAGGTTGTTGATTCAATACAACTCATTAACAGGTTGATACATGAGCTAGGAAAACCTGCTAGTGTTAAAGTGTCTCGGATGAAACTCCATCGAAGGCGATCATATGCTTTCTCCAGGTCCAAACTGATCATCATGAGCCCCGGTTTGGCTTTAGATTTCTCCATTCGGTAAGCAAACTCTTGGCACATCATAATATTGTCATGAAGCAACCTGTGCTTAACAAAACTAGTCTGTCCAGACGAGATCAAATATGGCATAATATTTGCAAGTCTAATAGTAAGGATTTTAGTAAGAATTTTATAGAAGACGTTACATAAACTAATCGGCCGGAATTGAGAGACTGTCTTAGGATTATTAGTTTTAGGAATTAATACAATTTGTGTGTGATTGATTTCTTTAATATCACGTTGAGCAGAGAAATACTCACAGATGGCTTTATGGACTGACAGCCCAGTAACCTCCCATGTTTGTTGGTAAAAGATAGCATGGAAACCATCAGGGCCGGGGGCCTTTAGAGGTGCCATACTTTTGATGGCCTGGTGAGTCTCTTCTAAGGATGGAAGCCTCTGGAGTAAATCAACATCTTCGTCATGGAATCTCCTAGGAATATCAGAAAGGGTATTGATCCCACCAGGAGGTGGAGGTTCCTCCTTGTACAGATTAACAAAAAAACTAACCACCATATTCTGAACTTCCTTCTCAGAATTGATGACATTTCCTTGATTATCCTCAAGGATTGAGATATTCTTCCGGAGTTTTCTTTGTTGCACATATCTATGGTAGAATTTAGTATTCTTGTCTCCAGCAAAATTCCAATCCCTCGTACTACGTTGGATCCAGTTCAGTTCTTCTATCTCTAAGAGTTTCCCCAAATCCCGACTAAGTTGAGCATGTAATCTGGTAAGAAAACTCACTTCCTCCCAATTATGAATTTTCTCAATACCTGCAAGACGAGCTCTGATCCTAGATTTCCTCCTACTAGAAGAAGCAAAGTGGTGCTTATTCCATTCAGTAGCCTTATCCCGAAGTGTAGATAATTTTTCCGGAACAGAAGCATTACATTGCCAAACTGAATCAACAAGGTTGCGAAAGGATAGATGATCCAACCATGCAGCTTTAAAATAAAAGGGATGATTAGATCTCTTACTGGACCTGTCGGAAGAAGTTGAAAGCTTGAGGAAGAGGGGAGCATGATCAGACGCGAGTCTTGGTTTAATCTCCACTGTAGCACTAGGAAAAATGTTGAACCAAGCATCATTGCCCAAGAGACGATCAAGCCTTCGCCTGAGCAGTCCTCTAGCCCATGTGAATTTGTTCCCAAAAGTTCTGATTTCTCGTAGCTCAGGATCCACAATCCATTGATGAAGTTCCATAGGAGAGTTGGCAGAAAGTCTCCCACCACGAGCTTCCTCTAATCTAGCGATGCAATTGAGATCTCCACCAACAATCCAAGGTTCTGATCGTTCATTATTAATGCGACTCAACTCAGGCCAAAGCCATGCACGTCTAGATTTGCTAGGAGCAGCATAAACAGCAGTAACAAAAACCTGAACACCATCAACTGAGATAAGAGCATCAATATACTGGGAATGAGATTCTAGAACTTGGACAGATACCCTAGTATTCCATAATAGCCAAATACCCCCAGAAAAACCTTGCGCTTCAACACGAAAAGAATGATAAAACCCACTGCTACGAATGAAACTATCAGCTTTCCTACCACTAATACGCGGTTCAAACAAAGCAATAAGGTCAATCTTATACTCAAAGTAAGGTCTCGGAATTCTCTTTTAAAAGCACGAGACCCAGCGCCCTGTACATTCCAAAAACCAATGTTAAAATTCATGAATAAGAAAAAGAGATGGAAGTAATGAAATAAGAAAGGGAATTAAGAAGGGGATCTAACAGGAAGGCTAGAAGCCCTAATCTTCTGAAGGGAATGGCTGGACACTGCAGGATCCGGAGGATCATCCAGTTCAAGGACATCTGAAGGATCAAGAGGATGGCCTTCAGGGCTTGAGGGAGGATCATCCAAATCAAAATCATCCAGAGGATCAGGAGGACCGCATCTGGGGCTTGAAGAAGGGCTCCGGGTCCTTCTCTTTTTAAGGGAAGAGGGATCCGTCACAAAGATGGCCAAGTGTCTCTCTGGTGGAAGGGACGAGGGTGCACTCCGAGTCCAAGCACCCGAGGGTTGTTGAGACCAGGAAGGAGATGCATTAGAAACTTCAGGTACATCTGCGACAAGTGCTTTTCCATGAGGCTTAGGGGATACAAGAGACGCACAAGGTACTGGACGGGCTTTGGTATGATTCTTTGGATAAGTCACCAGAGTGGAGGGCTCCTTAGGAGGTTCTTGGAGGGGTGTATGATCTTCTTGATCCTCAGTCACCTCTTCAAGGGTTGCAAAGCGGTTAGGCCGAGAATTAACACGTCTACCATCCTGAGCAGTAGAAGCTGGTCTTTGGATCCGACGCCTGGGTTGGACAACCATCCAAGGGCCATAGGTCGAAACTGTTTCAGCATCCGCATCTGAAGGCTGCTTGCAAACATTCTCTGTTGGTGCATCATTCTTAGTATCCATATTATCAGGGCAACGGTCCTTGAGATGCCCGAATTTGCCACAAGAAAAACAGATAATCTTTGTGTTTTCATATTCAACAGGGAAAGAAAGATTATCAACCTCAACTTTTGGTTCTAGAGGTTTAGCAATATCCATACGAACCGCAACCCGAGCAAAACGTCCCCGAGCAATTCCATCGGTGGAGTAGTCAATAAGCAAGACTTTTCCAAGCAAAGAACCTAGCCTGAAAAGGGTTTTCCTATTATACAAGTACATCGGAATATTAGGAAATCTAACCCAAGAAATCAAGGAGTGAATTTCGTTAGTGCGTGGATCAAAGGACTCGTCCCATTGTTGTACATGGAGATAATTCCCTAGAATCATCCAGGGACCTCCAGTTAACGCATGCAGGGAGTCGGCTTCATTCAAGAACTTTATGATGAAATAACCATTCTCAAGATCAATGAGTGGCAAGTTGGATGTCGCCGGCCATAGTTTTTCCAATCGGGATTTCAGTACGCGGTAGGACACTGTACGACCAAGCACCTTCAGTACAACGGCATATCTCCATGGCCTGATTAAACTGGCTTTGAACGCTTCTGAAAGTATCAACTTAGGCACACCATTGTTTGTCGTTGTGATAATATCATCAGGATCGCCTTCAAGATCCGATGTGAGATCGTCAATGTGAACATGATTTAATGTCCGCCCTTTCTTGGCCATGTCCCTATAGGAAGGAGCCTGAGAAAAGTGAGGCGCCGATGTGGAAGGATCAGGCGGCAGACCTCCGTGATCATTCATGCCATCGTCGGCCATAGAGACTTGGTGGGGAAGAGAAACAAGAAACTAGAGATCGGTTCTTGGAGCGAATTTCGTTCAATTTCCCTTTATTTCCCTAATTACTGCTTACTCATAATACAGTACTACTTTACTTCCTATATTTCTTCACTATAAATCTTCAATTCAATTTAATTTTATTCCTATGATGGGCCGGCCAATCTTCTCAGACTAGGATTATCAATGATCATGCCCACCTCAACTCAACCCCCACATCATCAATATTTTAAAAAAATTGATTAATGGAATGGTGACATTTGTCACCATCCCATTGGTTAAGTAATTATTTTAAATTTATCTAACAAAATAATTATATATTTTATATAAATAAATAAATACTTATAATTTTAAAATATACCAAATTCTATAATTTTTCATTCTCTACAAATAGAGACCACTCTTGCTATAGTTTTATTAAATACACAATATATCAATTTTGATATATTTAACCTATTTTTAAATTTTTAAAAAATAAAAATAAATAAAAAATATACATTAATTTTTATATTTCAATATAATTTAAAATTATATCAATTAAAATCATTATATAGTATAATATTGTGCTTGGATAGTTGGGTAATTATTGATAAAATATGTAAAATTGGGATGGTTGGGTTCGGATGGATATTGATGAGTTGGAGAAGAGAGAAATTAATTAAATAATGAGATGGTTGGATGGTTGAGCGGTGATGGAAACCAAATCTGCAAATGCGACCATGCTGTCCCCATCGAATTATTCATTCCTATCAAGGTTGTTAAGATCGGGATCCTATATGGGATCATTTTTCTCTTTGCAAGATCCGGATCGTAGGATCGAATCGGGATCCTAAGATTTTATAAAATTGCAATAATGGATAAACTCAATTATGCATACTAACAAGTAAAAGCATTATTTTGTGTGTTTATGAATCTCATAAGTTAATTAATACAATACAGTACAAAAATATTATAATCAAACATAAAATATTTCCACATACATATATATTATATTTTTTTTACACATCATACATAAGGAATACATGCTCTTAAGTTTAAAATTAAAAGAAACAAATTATTTTGATCCCAAATCGTAAAATACTAGAAAAATCTTATGCGTTTAAGAGGGTAGGATCGTAGAAATGTTTGAGGGAGTATGACTATAATCGTGACATTCTACTATCAGGATCGGGATCTTACAAATCAGGATGGGGATTTTACAAATTTTATGATCCTACAAGGATTTTATGATCCTACAAGGATCGGATCCCAACATATGCGCAAGGAATTCCATCGTAGGGATCGGGATCTTACAATTTTTAGAGAGGTGTGATTCTAAAGTCCTAGGGATATTAACAACTATGATTCCTATAGTTTTTGTATTTATATGCGCAAGGAATTCCATCCTCATTCGGTAATTCCACCATATGATTCTCTTTAATTTCAAAGATTCTTGGAAAATCAGGAAAAAAGATGAAATCTTTGGGAGTCGCACTTCCCTTGTTCCTCATACTTCTCTTCTTCACCTCCAATCCCACTGCAAGAGCTCTTCAATACTCGGCCAATCAGAAGGGCAAACATGGCGACGCCAAATGCAAAGCATGGTTGGTTCAATCAATCCCCACTGACCTGCCCCATCTCTCACTCGTTCCCGGCGTTCTTTCCACTGGTAATTAGTTAATCAATTCGATTTCTTTCTTCGCCCGGACCCCTCATTGCCCTCTCCGTTCGTTACTGTGATTCGGGGACTTTTCCCCTCTTTCAGAACAACAACCTATGTTTTTCTCTTCATTTAATTGTGTTAAAGTAGTTCTAGGATTGGGTCGTTATGTATGGTTTTGAATTGATTCTTTTGTGTGTTTGGATTGTTTTTGAGTATGCTGGAATGTTGTGATTGGATTTGGAGTTAATGGGAGGATCGGAGGGAATGCTATACGGAAATGGAGTTACATTCAACCCGAAAACAGATAATGGTCACTTGCTAGATCTTTATTGTCCTAAATTGGTGGGGGATGTGTTTGTTGGGATATACTACTACTTCACTGAATTTCCTTATGACAAAGTGATGAATTACTTAGTTCGATTCTTAGAACACATTTTAGATTCCAATAATTTTTTCTAAGGGCTTATGATTTCATTATTCTAAAAGTGGATATTATAGTGTAGGTGAGATTTTAGTTGAATCAAATGTTCCGCAATTTCATCAGTCTTTTTTGTTCTGTTCCTTGGCAGTTATTGATTTGGTGGTTTCCTTTTCCAGGGGTTGTTTTCTCCTATTTATTGTAGAAATTTTAGTTACATTTGGAAGCATCAGCTCTCCTGCGGTCCTGCCCATGAGGCAGTAGCATTCATAAGGGCTCCTATTAACATTACTTTTATGTGATCAAATCAGCTGATGTCTTGCAATGGTTGGCTGGAAATTCTTCACGGAGTCTGGACATAATGGCTCAATACTGGCAATTTGTAGCTCGTCCTGAGGATCCTCGTTCAGGGGATTATGGCTATTCAAAAGAAGATATGAAGAGATTTGGAGCTAATGATGGATATAAAGTTCATCAAGCTTTAGAAAATGCTGCAGATCGAAATATTAGCATGAGGTAGGTAGATCATACACCGAGATTGAGGGACTCCTCTGACTGATCGATTGCCTTCACAAGCTATGTTTTCTTATACCAATTCAATGCTATTTTCATTTATCTTTCATCACTACGAAATCTGACTTGGGTACAGATTTTTACAGCACTCTGGGGTCTATCCCGACTATACTGAAGAACCATCGACCCTTGCATCGGGTAGATCAAATGTGAAGAATGTCACGTTACTTCTTAAGGACTGGTGGGGATCCGGGATTATTCATGCCAAGGTTTGGATATCGGATGGCCAAGATATGTACATTGGATCAGCAAACAACGATTGGAAATCTCTAACTCAGGTTCTATAGGTTTTAAGGGTTCTATTTTCAGGCAATTGTTTTCGGTTATAGTATTTCATTTTCTTACATTATAATTTCATTTTTCTCTGCATACTAAAGCTTGCAATTGCCAGAGCTTTAGCCCTCTTCCTAATGATTAAGATTTTTCATGTGAGCTTGCCTCATTTTCAGGTGAAGGAACTAGGGATTTATCTTGTTGGATGTCCAGCGTTTGCAAAGGAGGTTGAGATTTACTACAACAATTTGTGGAAGCTCGCCCACCTAAACTCTACAGCTTACACAAAATCGGTGGCAGATGAACAATGGCAGGTTGTTCGCAAGGTTCCCTGTTGGTCGCATTTCCTCCGTCCAAAGGAAAGATGCAAGTAGGTACACCACCGCACACAGATTGATCACATTCATCATCCCAAAATCTAACCTTTTTATCGGTATATCAGACCTTGAATCTGTTTGCTTGTTTCTGCTGCTTTATGTCCTACAGATCACCTCTTCCCAAATACGTGAATGTCAAGAGCGTAAATGGTTATCCAGCGCTGTCCAACCCTTCGATGTTTCACATCCCTATCGAAACTCCAGGAAGGAAATTTTCAACGTCGCAGTCTGCACCCAGCTATCTATCCTTTGCTCCACCTGAGGTTTCCCAAATTGACTTTTCAGAAATGCTTTGAGATTCCTAATAATTGTAACGATCAACGTATTGTGAAAAAATTTCAAATTTATCGTATCTTTACACATACCACAGTGCCTTCAACTAATTCAGTTACAACTCTGTTCCATAGCTGTTATTCAGAAAGCATCAGACAGACGAGCAGGCGTGGGTGGATACGATTAAATCTGTAGGAAACGGAGCAACAGTTAGGATAAGCACGATGGACTGGCTGGGGCAATCCCAGTATGCGTCGCAGACAGTTTATTGGTCATCCCTATCCTCCGCTATATCCGAGGTACATGTAATGATGCATTCATTCCCTTATTGCTTTAATAACACTTTCAACACACAATCATTTCTGAACCCTGATTCTGGGCCCTTGTTTAATTTCATGTAGGTTGTTTATGGAAAACAAGCCAAGGTGAAGCTGCTCGTCGCATATTGGGCACATTTCATCAACAACACAGATGATTACCTGAAATCCCTGCTGTACACGAATAACCTCTGCTCGTCCTCAACGTACAACAAATGCAAGGGGAAAGTGGAGATAAAGTACTACACGGTGCCAGGATTCAACTCAACCGGACCAGCTGGGAAAGGCAATGTGTATCCGGGGTACACGAGGGTGAACCATGGGAAATATGCTGTGAGCGATGTAAGGGCGCACATTGGGACGAGTAACCTCATATGGGACTACTTCTACACGACCAATGGGGTCAGCTTCGGGACATATAACCCGGTCATCGTGTCCCAGCTACAGGAAATCTTCGATGCAGATTGGAACTCGCCTTATGCGAAATTTGTTCGACCATTGGAAGGAGGGCATGCTTACTCGAGCTAATGACTTTTCTTTTTCTTTTTTTTTTTTTTTTGGGGGGGGGGGGGGGATTTGCGTGAATTTGGATCTTGCATCGGCTTTCATTACATTCATTTGTTCCAGCATATAAGAAATTACATTTGGAAAGGCGTTGATGACCATAAAGATGTGATTTTTAAGGTCAGTTGAATTGATGAAGCACAAGAAGCTCAGTTGAGTAGGCCACAGAATATGTAACTTCAAAATCATCACGTCGTATTTGGTCATCAAATCCTAAATCTGTGCTTCGTTAGTGTTGAGATTGGGACCGCCTAACTCTGGCATTAATATCATATTGTCCTGTCCGCTTTTGGGAATAGCTCTGACGGTTTGTTTTTGCGTGCCTCTTAAAAGGTCCCATACTAATAGAGTTAAGCCTCGTACTCATAGAGTTAGATGAACACTTATATTTTGGTTATCTTTTTTGACGTGGGACATAGATTTTGCTACCCAACAATTTGATCATCAATTTCCACGAAAAATGCAATGGACAAGTACCTCTGACCTCTCCAAGTTGGGCTTCATTTTTATTATTATTATTATTATTATTATTAGTAGTAGTAGTAGTATTTTTCCGCCCAATGGGCGGAAATAATGGATAATATGATTAAAGTTATCCAATTTAACAAATAAAATTGTTATATTTTATTATGTTGATTATATTCTCCAATCTTCTTAAATTATTTTAAGCATTACATGAGTACATCTATACATTGCATACAAATCGACCAATATATGTCATTACCAATATTTATATATTACAATTTAGTATCTTAAAAAATACTTATACTACAAATAATAGTTGAATGAACAAAAAAAATTAAAAAGCAAAGATAAAGACCTTTCTACACACGACTCTAATTTCATACATTGACAAAGAAAATACGTGAAATCGCATTGTACTCGATAATTGATTATTGGTATTGATTAACACCCTAAAAAGTTGAGATATTAGAAATTTCATAAATATGTAGATATTTCCAAATTAAATTAGAAAAATATAAGAAATACTCTTGTAAATAAATCCATTGACAAATTAAAATAAATATAGTTTCATCAACTTCTTGTCGTATTGCAATTTATCTAATTTAGTTAATTTATCTAATACAAATATTTATTATTCATTAATGAATATAATATCAATCTATAAAGTACTTATTAATAACTTACAATATATTCTTTAACTACACTACCCATTTCTCAGACCTTTAATGGTTCCACTAAAAAAAATAAAAATTAATAGAGTATTGATTAAGAATTATAACAAATACTGAAATTATATAGAAAGAGTAAATATAATATCAACACATAAAGTTTTTATTACATCCTTTATTTGGTAATATTCTTTATCTATAATAACTAATGAAATTAAATTATCTAATATGAATTTCGCTCGAATTTGATTCTCCTATATTATGAAAGTGCATTATGTTTTGTTTTTCTTTTCTTTTCTTTTTTTTTGCCTTTTTTTTTTTACAATTTCTTCATTTGTATAGTGAAAAGGGATTGATTTTTGCTACTGTTTATTATTCAACTATCAACCCATAAATTTTTTTGTTACAGTTTTTATTTGGTAGTATTCTTTATATATAATAATTAATTAAATTAAATTATCTAACGTGAATTTCGCTCAAATGTGGTTCTCCTATATTTTAAAAGTGCACTATATTTTTTTTTCTTCCTATAATTCCTCCATTTTTATAGTGAAAAGGAATTGACTTTTGCTGCTGTTTATTATTCAACTTTGACTAATGCTTATACAACATTTATATAAGGAAAAACCTAGTAAAGTGAGATCTCGTTAGATTCGTCTCATCATGAAGTTTTAAAATATCAAATTTTTAAAATTTTTTCTTCTACACATTTTGAGTTATTGATGAGTTATTAATTATTAAAAATGTGTATTGGATTGCGTGCAGAAAATGAATGTTGAGGAAATAGGTAGGTTACTGTTCATAAGGGGATTTTTGTGAGAGAGAATTGATAAGTTACTGTTCATAAGGGATATTGTTTTTATATATTATATAGATATAGATATAGATATAGATTATTACTAGTTTTTTCCCCCGCCCAATAGGCGGAAATTATGGACAATATGAATAAAATGATCCAATTTAACAAATAAAATTGTTCAATTTTATTATGTCGATTACATTCTCCAACCTCCTTAAATTATTTTAAGTATTACATGAGTACATCTATATATTGCATAGAAATCGACCAACATACTGGATTACCAATATTTATATATTACAATTTAGTGTCTTTAAAAATACTTATACTATAAACAATAGTTGAAAGGACAAAAATGAAAAAACAAAGATAAAAACCTTTCTACTCATGACTGTAATGTCATACATTGACAAAGAAAATACGTAAAATCGTATTGTACTCGATAATTGATTATTGATATTGATTCACCCTAAAACGTTGAAATATCAGAAATTTCATAAAAATATAGATATTTCCAAATTAAATTAGAAAATTATAAGAAATACTCTGGTAAATGAATCAGTTGACAAATTAAAGTGATTATAGTTTCATCAACTTATTCTCGTCTTGCAATTTATCTAATTTAGTTAATTTATTTAATATAAATATTTATTATTCATTAATGAATATAATATCAATTTACAAATTACTTATTAATAATTTACAATATATTCTTTATCTATAATTTCAATTAATAGAATACTTGTTAAGAATAATAATAGATATTGAAATTATACTTAAAGAATAAATATAATATCAACTCATAAAGCTTTTTTTATATCCTTTATTTGGTAGTATACTTTATCTATAATAATTAATGAAATTAAATTATCTAATGTGAATTTTGCTCGAATTTGGTTCTCCTATATTTTGAAAGTGCATTATTATTATTATTATTTTTTCTAATAGTTCCTTCATTTTATAGTTAAAAGTGCTTGATTTTTGCTATTGTATATTATTCAACTATCAACCTATAAAATTTTTGTTCCATTTTCTATCTGGTAGTATTATTTATATATAATAATTAATGAAATTAAATTATCTAACGTGAATTTCGCTCAAATTTGGTTCTCCTATATTGTGCACTATGTTTCTTTTTCTTTTTTTTTTTTAATAATTTCTACATTTTTGTAGTGAAAAAGAATTGACTTTTGTTACTATTTATTATTCAACTTTGACTAATACTTATACAACATCTATATAAGAAAAAACATAGTCAAGTGGGATCTCGTTAGATTCATCTCATCATGTAGTTTTAAATTATCAAATATTTAGAATTTTTCTTGTACACATTTTGAGTTATTGATGCATTATTGATCATTACAAATGTGTATTGGATTGCGTGCAGAAAGTGAATGTTGAGGAAATAGGTAGGTTACTGTTCATAAGGGGATTTTTGTGAGAGATAATTGATAGGTTACTGTTCAAAGAGTAGGTTACTGTTCATAAGAAATATTGTTTTTATATATTACTAGTTTTTCCCCCGCCCAATAGGCGGAAATTATGGACAATATGAATAAAATGATCCAATTTAACAAATAAAATTGTTCAATTTTATTATGTCGATTACATTCTCCAACCTCCTTAAATTATTTTAAGTATTGCATGAGTACATCTATATATTGCATAGAAATCGACCAACATATTGCATTACCAGTATTTATATATTACACTTTAGTGTCTTTAAAAATACTTATACTATAAACAATAGTTGAAAGGACAAAAAAATGAAAAAACAAAGATAAAAACCTTTCTACACACGACTGTAAAGTCATACATTGACAAAGAAAATACGTAAAATCGTATTGTACTCGATACTTGATTATTGATATTGATTCACCCTAAAGCGTTGAAATATCATAAATTTCATAAAAATATAGATATTTCCAAATTAAATTAGAAAAATATAAGAAATACTCTGGTAAATGAATCAATTGACAAATTAAAGTGGTTATAGTTTCATCAACTTATTGTCTTCTTGCAATTTATCTAATTTAGTTAATTTATTTAATACAAATATTTATTATTCATTAATGAATATAATATCAATTTACAAATTACTTATTAATAATTTACGATATATCCATTATCTATAATTTCAATTAATAGAATACGGGTTAAGAATAATAACAGATATTGAAATTATACTTAAAGAA
The DNA here is from genome assembly GCA_030278955.1 of Hygrophila difformis. NCBI lineage: Eukaryota > Viridiplantae > Streptophyta > Magnoliopsida > Lamiales > Acanthaceae > Hygrophila > Hygrophila difformis. The sequence continues at coordinate 39,544,303 of JAOANR010000002.1, read as the reverse complement.
TAAATATAATATCAACTCATAAAGTTTTCTTATATCCTTTATTTGGTAGTATACTTTATCTATAATAATTAATGAAATTAAATTATCTAATGTGAATTTTGCTCGAATTTGGTTCTCCTATATTTTTAAAGTGCATTATTATTATTATTTTTTTTAATAGTTCCTTCATTTTTATAGTTAAAAGTGCTTGATTTTTGTTACTGTTTATTATTCAACTATCAACCTATAAATTTTTTGTTCCATTTTCTATTTGGTAGTATTATTTATATATAATAATTAATGAAATTAAATTATCTAACGTGAATTTCGCTCAAATTTGGTTCTCCTATATTGTGCACTGTTTCTTTTTTTTTTTTAATAATTTCTTCATTTTTGTAGTGAAAAAGAATTGACTTTTGTTACTGTTTATTATTCAACTTTGACCAATACTTATACAACATCTATATAAGAAAAAACATAATCAAGTGGGATCTCGTTAGATTCATCTCATCATGTAGTTTTAAAATATCAAATATTTAGAATTTTTTCTTGTACACATTTTGAGTTATTGATGAGTTATTGATCCTTAGAAATGTGTATTGGATTGCGTATAGAAAGTGAATGTTGAGGAAATAGGTAGGTTACTGTTCATAATGAGATTTTTGTGAGAGATAATTGATAGGTTACTGTTAATAAGAGTAGGTTACTGTTCAGAAAGAATATTGTTTTTATATATTATATAGAAGATATAGATATAGATTATTATTATTTTTATTTTTATTTTTATTTTTATTTTTTTGTGGAGGGCGTGCGGACACACGGCCATTTGTAGTTCTTTAGAGTGGCAGGCAATTTGATGCTCTAAATTTTGTCGTTCTACAATCCCTTTTCTGTTGTTTATATGAATAGAGATTAATTATTTGATTTCCAACAAGACCATGACTTATTCAATTCTGGATCGGAGTGTGGAAAATTTTGTGAAATAGTCCAAATCTGTTAATTAGTTTAGGCACTCGCCTTTTAGGAATTTATAAATAAATGTGTGTCACGTCTCAAGTAGCCCAAAATTGACTGGAAGCGATATGATCTGATGGACACTTATCCTAACTACAACAATTGCCAAGCTAGCTGCCACCATCTACTTGCCTAATCAAGATTAAGGTTTTGTTATTCACAATAAGCTATAATTGTGAACTTTAGCAGCGAGCTAGCTAATTGTTGGGAACTCGGTAGATTCTGAAAGGTGCTGGAATTTTTTTATTTTATATATATAGTTTGAATTATTATTTAGTAGTAGTAATTTTAAAAAAACAAATTAATTAAATTATAAAGTAACTTTTGGAAGCTTCGAATTAAAGCTATTAAGAATATCTTTTTATCATAGCTTTAATTGAAGACATTTTTTCACCGCTATAGCTTTTTAAAAAGGTGGTGAAAAGATTAAGACTTCCATTTTGATATAAAATTTAAAGCTATTAAAAATAGACTAAGATTATGACATATACTACCTCTACTTTTTGAATATCGGCTCATATTGCTTTTCACTCGATTTTCAATATTTATATAGGTTTAGTTTGGTAAAACTTCAACGTAGAGTTTAGAGTTCTGTGTTTTGAGTTTAGAGTTCAGAGTCTAGAGTTAGAAATTGAAATTTTGTTTTTTCAAAATAAGTGTTTGGTATTTATTTTTAGAGTTTAGCGGTTGAAAAATAAAATTCCATAATTACTGTTTAAGGGTTAATATATAATTATTCTTTTATTACATGATATTAAGTATTAAAAACCAAACATAATTTGTGAAACAAAAAATGAAATCTTTACGATGATCAATAGAAATTGATCACATAAAGCCGCAAAGGTGCAAAACAATACACACCCAATACAAGAAATCCATATTACCAATTAGAGTACAAGACAACATTTTTATTATAGCACACAAATAGAGTGAACTATAAAAACAGAAAAATGTTTTCTATATCATTTAGATGAAGAACAAAGCTACTGATTGTCACCCTCTTCCACACCCCACCCCCTCCAGTACTCTTGAAAGAGCCCTGGAAAGAACACACTTGAATGAAATACTTGAAGGAAGCACAAAAGAAATTCAAAGTCAAGCCAATGAGCAGTAACATATTCTTATGAACATATCCACACCCCACCCCCTCCAGTACTTTACACGCAGCACAAAACACACTTGAAAAAATCCATTACAGAGCTCCAAATCCCCTTATGAACAGTAACATATTCTTATGAACAGAACCTATCAATTATCTCTTACAAAAATCCCCTTATGAACAGTAACCTACCTATTCACTCAACATACACTTTCTGCGTGCAATCCAATACACATTTCTAATGATCAATAACTCACCAATAACTCAAAATGTGTACAAGAAAAAATTCTAAAAATTGATATTTTAAAACTACAGAATGAGATGAATCTAACGAGATCCCACTTGACTATGTTTTTTTTTCTTATATAGATGTTGTATAAGCATTCGTCAAAGTTGAATAACAAACAGTAGCAAAAGTCAATTCCTTTTCACGATAAAAATGAAGGATATTAAAAAAAATATATATTGCACTATCAAAATATAGGAGAACCAAATTTGAGCGAAATTCATGTTAGATAATTTAATTTCATTAATTATTATAGATAAAGAATACTACCAAATAAAAGTTGTAAAAAAAAACTTCATGTGTTATAGTTGAATAATAAACAATAACAAAAATCAATCCCTTTTCATGTAACGCCCCGAAAATTCAAACCTGATTTTCGCAAGCATTACCGACGTACTAACTATCCTAAACTAGTGGCCAGCTAATTTAAAACAGCTAGTACAAGGCTGAGTCCCTAAAGTGATCATTTGATTAATGCAGTTTCATGCGGAATCTAAAATAAAATAAAACCACAAAGGCACTTGGAAGAAGGACTCACCAATAACCATAAAACAATATCAACAAATTATCCGGTTACAAGCCTCACAAACAACATAAACGGCATGTCAATATCTCAAACAGGGCTACCAGCCCAAATCAGTACATCACATAAGGCCACCGGCTGTAATGACCCGATTTAATTAATTGGACTGTTTAAATAACTTGGTAATTGGTTATTTTGCATTTCAGTCCGGTTGGGTCGATTTGATGTGATTAAGAATGTATAGGGGCTCTACTATAATTATTAACAAGTGGAAGTAATAAGGGGTCTTTTGTTTGTATTTGTGGAAGAAAAAAAGGGGAAAAGAAACGGGAAGAGAGAGAAGAGAAAGGCCGAGAGGAAGGGGAAGAAATGGGAGGTTTTCAACTCACCCGAATCATCACGTGTTCTTGAAGATCGATTAATTGATTGTTGGTAAGTGATTCCCCTCGTCCTCCTCTTCGATTTGAGCATATATTTGTTGGTTTTGGTGGTGAGTTGGAGATGATTTTTGATGTTAGGGTTCTTGGTGAATTTTTGGTGGATTTGGACGAATTGGAGCTTTAAATCGACGAATCGGAGGTCGATTATTGTTGAAAGACTTCAGGCAAGGGATTATATTGCTTAAATTACGTGTTTGGGGGGTATTTGGGGTCGGATTCCGGCGAAATCGCCGGAAAAACCGATTGGAAAATCGGAGAAGACGATGAACAGTAACTGCTACAGTAACTGCTACAGTACTGCTACAGTAACCGTACAGTAGTTACCGCGGTAACTCGCGTAGTTACCGCAGTAATTCGTCACAGTATTTACCACGGTAATTTGAACAGTATTTACCACGGTAATTTGAACAGTAATTACCACGGTAATTTGAACAGTATTTACCACGGTAATTTGAACAGTATTTACCACGGTAATTTGAACAGTAATTACCACGGTAATTTGAACAGTAATTACCACAGTAACTTGTACAGTAGTTACCGCAGTAACTCGCTACAGTAGTTACCGCAGTAACTCGCTACAGTAGTTACCGCAGTAACTTGCTACAGTAATTGCTGCAGTAATTGCTACAGTAATCGCTACAGTACTGGGCTGCGTATGTCACGCGTTTTACGCGCGCGGGCGCGCAGGAAGGCCCTGTTTGGCCCATTTTTGTGCGATTTTGATTATATAATGATGTTTTCTTTGCTCCAATTATTGTTATGGCCTCCCCAAATGTTATTGGTAAACCGTGGATTAATCAATTGGCCCGTGTGGGTTGTTGAATTGCTTAGGGGAAACTGTTGAATTATGATATCATTATGTATATGTGGATTATTGGTTGTTATTCCTGTTGGCCCTTTTGGGCTGGTTATTATAATGCATGGTATTGCATTATGGATGGATGGACATATTGGAAATGTCTGATCGGGCAGCCTTTACCGGTGTTGTTGAGTCCCGATGGCCCTGCGGGGTGATTATTAGGCTGTGATGCCTGTGATTTGGCTGCGATGCCTGTGATTTGGCTGTTATGCCTGTGATTGGGCTGTGATGCCTGTGGTCCCTGCGGGGATGGTGTATGTTACCCTGTAACGGGTTGGAGTTGATGATATCCTCACCCGTGGGTTCATACCGCCCGGGTTTAGGCTGCCGGCTAGGCATATTCATTGCACTTGCATGTAGGGTAGATAGGTGTATGTTAGGCCATGCATCACTTGCATAAATTGTATGATTGTGGTTGAAGCACCGGTATGGGACGGTGTGATGTTTTATCTGCTTTTTCTATATTATGCTCTGTTAATTATATTATTATTATTATTATTATTATTATTTATTATTATGAGGATGTTTTCCCTTACTCCCCGGCACGTAGCCTTGCTCAGTACGTTGTACTGACCCCCTTTGCTTTTGTCTGTTTTATAGATCCTGCTGGAGGCGCTGGAGCATGACTGGGTTTGGGGTTATGAGAGATCACATAGATAGGACATTTCTGTTATTATTATTTATATGTCATTATGTGATACTCTGTTGACTGCTTTGGCTTGATATATACTTGACTAGTTGAGGCCTGTGAAGCTAGGATTTATTTCATATCGGCTTGTGGCCTTGTTTGAGTATGTGATTTGCTGCTTTGGGCCGGTAGTTCCCTTTGATGTATTGATAGGTTGCCTGATCATGACCTGAGAGGCTTGTAGCATGTTACTCTGACAGAGTTTGCTTTATGCAGTTGTTCTGTGGTAATTGTTTATGTGCCTATGTGTTTTATTTGTTTTAGCTTCCACATTAAACCGGATTAATCAGATGATCACTTTAGGTTTACCCAGTGTTGTACTAGCTATTTTAAATTAGCTGACCACTAGTTTAGGATAGTTAGTACAGCGGTAACGCTTGCGAAAATCAGGTTTGAATTTTCGGGGCGTTACAGAGTGGTATCAGAGCCTGTGTGCTCTTTTATCTTATTAAAATTTGTGTAGATATAGGCGGGTGAGATGTGTGTGGGATACATATAGTATAGATTTGCATTCTTATTCTTATTTTTGTTGAGATTTGCGCATACCAGGTTGAGCCACAGTTGGGGAACTGTGGAAAGACAATGGTACTCCATTCAGGATCCTTGTGACTTCACAGTCATTGGGGACTGCGAATTCATTATTATGTATTTATTTAATTGTTATGTTCTTTATTATGCCATCGGTTATTTGGGATATATGGAATGTTGGTGATTTCTGCTGACATGATTGTTCATGTTGTGTCTGTTTCTTTTTTTTTTCCAGAATGGTTCCTTATCGCGCTAGAGGTGCTGGGCGACGGGGAAGGCCCCGCAGAAACCAGGGCCCACCCGTTGGAGATAGGGTTGGAGACTTTGCACCCGAAGAGATGGGAAATATGGTTCCACCTGATGGGGTTGAACAGGGGAACTACGGACTACCACCTCCTCCTCCACCACCTGCACCGGAAGTACCACCTGTTGCTCAGGTGCCGCTCGGGAATCCACCAGTAGGAGGTGCAGCTGTCTTCAATCCAATTGAGTTCGCCCGGCAGCTGGCACAGTTCTTCCAGATGTTACCACAGCCTGTCGTGCAGCCTGCTCCTGCACCTGTTCCAGTCCATGTGGACTATGTGGACCTATCCACAAAGCACCGTCCACCAAAGTTTGCAGGGGGGTGCCAGTCCTTCTGATCTGGAGAACTGGAAGTATCAGTTGGGTCGGGTTCTTATTAGTATCAACTGTCCTGAGGACCAGAAGGTTTATGTAGCTTCCCACTATCTGGAAGGGGAAGCACTGCATTGGTGGAGGACCCGCGAGCACGACCTACTCGCTCGACCCGGGTTCAACTGGGAACAGTTTACAGAGGCTCTTAGTTCCCATTTCTATCCACCACATGTCTTGGAGGCGAAGAAAATGGAATTTCTTGGTTTGAGACAGACAGAAAGTATGAGCGTTACCGCTTATCACAGGAAGTTTGTGGAGCTTATGAGGTATGCTCCGGAATTTATGCCCACTGGTAAGGACGAGGTTCGTCGTTTCATTTCGGGTCTTCGGGCGGAAATTAAGTCCTCTTTCGGCTATCGAGGTTATGATACATTGTCTGAGGCATTCGATCAGGCCCTATATGTGGAGGAGAGCCGGTCTGAAGAACGCCAGCAGTGGCAAAGTAAAAAGAGGCATAGGGAGCAGGGTCGTGAGGGGTATGGAGGCGGTGATCAGAGAGGCCAGCCTGCTGTTAGGGGCCGCCGTGATGGTGGTCGTGCTGATGTAGCCAGGGGTGGTGGTCGTGCACCGCTACCTGTTCGTGAGGTTGGACCTGACGGGCGACTTGTGTATCGTTGCTGGACTTGCAATGAGGTGGGTCATCGCCGAGCGGATTGCCCGCGAGCTGGCAGGGGTAGACCGGTTCGGGCTGACCGGGGTGGCAGACTGAACGTCTTGGATCGTGCGGAGGCAGATCGTCGGGATGATGTTCTTGCAGGTGTGTTTTAAATTCCTGCAGTTTTCTATTTTCTTTTCGTTGTGCTCTGTCTTTGTAAACTTTGTACCCCGTTTAGGTACTATTACTGTTGCGAATCATTCTGCCTTTGTATTGTTTGATTCGGGAGCCTCGTGTTCGTTCGTGGCTTTGCGATTTGTGCGGGAGCACGGAGTAGGACCGTTGGTGCCCTACCAGATGCCTGTTTCCTTGCCTTCGGGCGATATCATCCGTAGTGATCATATATGGCGAGATGCGGTATTGAGCATCGAGGGCCGTGAGTTCAGAGCCGACTTGGTTGTATTTAGCCTGGCTGACTTTGATGTAATTTTGGGCATGGATTGGCTGACTCGCCATCGTGCTGTTATCGATTGTGGTATTCCACGTATTTCCTTCCGAGATCCTCTCGGTAAGTATGTCTCTTACCGACCTTCTTTGATTCCACCTGCTATTAGTGTGGTTTCGGTTGCTGCGTTGTGTGATTTGATGCGCAGGGGTTGTTCTCTTTCCCTGTGGCAAATGAGGGATCTTCGAGTAGAGGTTCCTGCTGCTTCGAGTGTCCCTGTTGTCTCTGAGTTCGGGGATGTGTTTCCCGATGAAATTCCTGGTCTCCCACCTGCTCGGGAGATTGATTTTACTATCGAGCTGATGCCTGATGCAGCTCCTATTTCTAAGGCTCCTTACCGAATGGCTCCTGCTGAATTGAAGGAGTTGAAGGATCAGTTGAATGAGCTTACTAGTAAGGGGTATATCCTGCCGAGTAGCTCGCCTTGGGGAGCTCCTGTACTGTTTGTTAAGAAGAAGGATGGGTCGATGAGGATGTGCATCGACTACAGGGGTTTGAACCGAATCACGGTGAAGAACAAGTATCCTCTACCTCGGATTGAGGATCTGTTTGATCAGTTGAGAGGGGCCAGTATATTCAGTAAGATTGATTTGAGATCGGGCTACCATCAGATAAGGGTGGCAGAGGCTGATAGGCCTAAGACAGCATTCAGAACTCGTTATGGACACTTTGAATTCACGGTCATGCCTTTTGGTTTGACTAACGCACCAGCGATCTTCATGGATCTTATGCATAGGGTATTACGCCCCCTGCTGGATGTGTGCGTGGTTGTGTTCATAGACGATATTCTGGTCTACTCGCCGACTCGTGAGGCACATGCTGGCCACTTGAGGACAGTGTTGAACACATTGCGAGAGCATAAGCTATATGCTAAACTCTCTAAGTGTGAGTTCTGGTTGGAGAAGGTGTCGTTTCTGGGACACATTGTTTCGGGTGAGGGCATTGCAGTTGATCCTGCTATGGTGTATGCTGTACTTAAGTGGCAAGCCCCGAAGAATGTGGGAGAGATCCGGAGTTTCTTGGGTCTTGTTGGCTACTATCGAAGATTCATTGAGGGGTTCTCGAGCATTGCTAGACCTCTGACTAGACTATTGAGGAAAGATGTCAGATTCAGATGGGATGATGCTTGTGAGCAAGCATTCGAGTTGTTGAAGAAGAAAGTGACAGAGGCACCTGTTTTGGTACTACCTGATGATTCAGGCGAATATGAAGTTTACACGGATGCGTCACTTAAGGGTTTAGGTTGTGTGTTGATGCAAAAGGGCAAAGTGATTGCTTATGCATCTCGACAGCTTAAGTCACATGAGCAGAATTACCCGACTCACGATTTGGAAATGGCAGCGGTAGTGCATGCTCTGAAAATATGGAGACACTATCTGTATGGAGCGAAGTGTAGAATTTATTCAGATCATAAGAACCTGAAGTGTCTGTACACCTCAGACCACATGAGTGGCAGACAGAGGAGATGGATGGAGTTATTGCAGGACTATGACACGGATATTCAGTATATTGAGGGAAAGGCGAACCGGGTGGCGGATGCTTTGAGCAGGAAGGAGCATCATTCAGTGGCATGCTTGGGTGTGATGCCTGAGTGGCGCAGGGAGCTACTCAGACTTGAGGTTCAGGTAAATCCTCTTGGCTCTGTTCAACACACCTTAAACATGCTAGTTACTGCATCTTCTTTGATTGATGAGATATTTGCTAGTCAGCATGATAGTGGGGAGATGGCAGTACTGAGACAGAAGATTCAGGATGGTAAGGCTCCGGGTTTCAGAATCGATGATAGGGGCATGGTGAGATATGGTGATAGATGGTGCATTCCGGAGTGTTATGTTGACCTGAAGAAGAAGGTCATGGATGAGGCTCACACGACTCCTTATTCTATTCACCCAGGAGTCACAAAGATGTATAAAGACATCCGACAGACTTATTGGTGGAACAACATGAAGAGGGAGATAGTTGAATATGTGGCTAAGTGTGCCACATGTCAGCGAGTCAAGGTTGAGCACATGAGGCCGATGGGTTTACTACAACCTTTAGCAGTACCTGAATGGAAGTGGGAATCCATTTCTATGGATTTCGTGACAGGATTGCCTCAGACGGTGAGGAAGATGGACACTATCTGGGTAGTGGTAGATCGATTGACAAAGAGTGCAGTGTTCATACCTATGAGGTTGACGTGGAGTATGAGCCAGCTTACCCAGGCTTATATTCAGCACGTTGTTAAGAGATTTGGGATTCCCAAGGAGATTGTGTCAGATCGGGACTCCAGATTCCTGTCCAAGTTTTGGAAGGATGTGCAGGCGGCGTTTGGCACACAGATTAGCATGAGTACTGCATGGCATCCTCAGTCAGATGGTCAGACAGAGAGGACCATTAGGACATTAGAGGATATGTTGCGAGCTTGTGCACTGGACTTTCAGGGTAGTTGGGAGAATCACCTCAGTTTGGTGGAGTTCAGTTACAATAACAGTTATCATGCGAGTATCGGTATGGCTCCATTCGAGGCATTGTATGGGAGGAAGTGCAGGAGTCCCTTATGTTGGAATGATCCAACGGATAAGGTGAATGTGGGTCCTGAAATGATTGAGCAGACAATTGAACTGGTGAGGATCATTAGGGACCGTATGAAAGAGGCTCAGGACAGACAGAAGAGCTATGCTGACTTAGCTCGTCGAGATGTGGAGTTTGAGGTTGGTGATAGGGTGTTACTGCGGGTATCGCCTATGAAAGGGGTACGCCGGTTCGGTAAAAAGGGCAAGCTGAGCCCGAGATACATTGGACCCTATGAAATTGTGGAGAGAGTTGGTAAAGTGGCTTATAGGTTGGCTTTACCAGCTGAAGTGGGTCGAGCTCATGATGTCTTTCATGTTTCTCAACTTCGAAAGTTTGTATCTGACCCATCTAAGATTATCCAGCCTGATGAGATTGAGTTGGATGCAAGTCTTGAGTATGAGGAGTATCCAGTTCGAGTGATTGATGCAAAGGAAAGGGTTCTGAGGCACAAAACCATCCCGATGGTTAAGGTGCTGTGGTCTAGGCATGGAGCTGAAGATGCTACTTGGGAAACTGAGGAGCATATGAAGCTGAAGTACCCGGGATTGGACTTGACCTCGTTGCCTTGAGGTAACATTTTTCCCCCTTGTTTTTATTTTTGATCATGTTCTTGAACGTGCATTTCGGGGGCGAAATGATCGTAAGGGGGGAGGAATGTAATGACCCGATTTAATTAATTGGACTGTTTAAATAACTTGGTAATTGGTTATTTTGCATTTCAGTCCGGTTGGGTCGATTTGATGTGATTAAGAATGTATAGGGGCTCTACTATAATTATTAACAAGTGGAAGTAATAAGGGGTCTTTTGTTTGTATTTGTGGAAGAAAAAAAGGGGAAAAGAAACGGGAAGAGAGAGAAGAGAAAGGCCGAGAGGAAGGGGAAGAAATGGGAGGTTTTCAACTCACCCGAATCATCACGTGTTCTTGAAGATCGATTAATTGATTGTTGGTAAGTGATTCCCCTCGTCCTCCTCTTCGATTTGAGCATATATTTGTTGGTTTTGGTGGTGAGTTGGAGATGATTTTTGATGTTAGGGTTCTTGGTGAATTTTTGGTGGATTTGGACGAATTGGAGCTTTAAATCGACGAATCGGAGGTCGATTATTGTTGAAAGACTTCAGGCAAGGGATTATATTGCTTAAATTACGTGTTTGGGGGGTATTTGGGGTCGGATTCCGGCGAAATCGCCGGAAAAACCGATTGGAAAATCGGAGAAGACGATGAACAGTAACTGCTACAGTAACTGCTACAGTACTGCTACAGTAACCGTACAGTAGTTACCGCGGTAACTCGCGTAGTTACCGCAGTAATTCGTCACAGTATTTACCACGGTAATTTGAACAGTATTTACCACGGTAATTTGAACAGTAATTACCACGGTAATTTGAACAGTATTTACCACGGTAATTTGAACAGTATTTACCACGGTAATTTGAACAGTAATTACCACGGTAATTTGAACAGTAATTACCACAGTAACTTGTACAGTAGTTACCGCAGTAACTCGCTACAGTAGTTACCGCAGTAACTCGCTACAGTAGTTACCGCAGTAACTTGCTACAGTAATTGCTGCAGTAATTGCTACAGTAATCGCTACAGTACTGGGCTGCGTATGTCACGCGTTTTACGCGCGCGGGCGCGCAGGAAGGCCCTGTTTGGCCCATTTTTGTGCGATTTTGATTATATAATGATGTTTTCTTTGCTCCAATTATTGTTATGGCCTCCCCAAATGTTATTGGTAAACCGTGGATTAATCAATTGGCCCGTGTGGGTTGTTGAATTGCTTAGGGGAAACTGTTGAATTATGATATCATTATGTATATGTGGATTATTGGTTGTTATTCCTGTTGGCCCTTTTGGGCTGGTTATTATAATGCATGGTATTGCATTATGGATGGATGGACATATTGGAAATGTCTGATCGGGCAGCCTTTACCGGTGTTGTTGAGTCCCGATGGCCCTGCGGGGTGATTATTAGGCTGTGATGCCTGTGATTTGGCTGCGATGCCTGTGATTTGGCTGTTATGCCTGTGATTGGGCTGTGATGCCTGTGGTCCCTGCGGGGATGGTGTATGTTACCCTGTAACGGGTTGGAGTTGATGATATCCTCACCCGTGGGTTCATACCGCCCGGGTTTAGGCTGCCGGCTAGGCATATTCATTGCACTTGCATGTAGGGTAGATAGGTGTATGTTAGGCCATGCATCACTTGCATAAATTGTATGATTGTGGTTGAAGCACCGGTATGGGACGGTGTGATGTTTTATCTGCTTTTTCTATATTATGCTCTGTTAATTATATTATTATTATTATTATTATTATTATTTATTATTATGAGGATGTTTTCCCTTACTCCCCGGCACGTAGCCTTGCTCAGTACGTTGTACTGACCCCCTTTGCTTTTGTCTGTTTTATAGATCCTGCTGGAGGCGCTGGAGCATGACTGGGTTTGGGGTTATGAGAGATCACATAGATAGGACATTTCTGTTATTATTATTTATATGTCATTATGTGATACTCTGTTGACTGCTTTGGCTTGATATATACTTGACTAGTTGAGGCCTGTGAAGCTAGGATTTATTTCATATCGGCTTGTGGCCTTGTTTGAGTATGTGATTTGCTGCTTTGGGCCGGTAGTTCCCTTTGATGTATTGATAGGTTGCCTGATCATGACCTGAGAGGCTTGTAGCATGTTACTCTGACAGAGTTTGCTTTATGCAGTTGTTCTGTGGTAATTGTTTATGTGCCTATGTGTTTTATTTGTTTTAGCTTCCACATTAAACCGGATTAATCAGATGATCACTTTAGGTTTACCCAGTGTTGTACTAGCTATTTTAAATTAGCTGACCACTAGTTTAGGATAGTTAGTACAGCGGTAACGCTTGCGAAAATCAGGTTTGAATTTTCGGGGCGTTACACCGGCCGACTGAATGTAAATCCTAGGCTCACAGGCCTCAACTAGTCAACCAAGTATCAAGTGATAGCAAGCAACAGAGTACCACATAAATAACCATAATAAAAAGAACATGAGAATACTATCTATGTGATCTCTCATCCCCATACCCCAATCATGCTCCAGCGCCTCCAGCAGGATCTATAAAACAGACAAAAGCAAATGGAGTCAGTACAACGTACTGAGCAAGGCTACGTGCCGGGGAGTAAGGAGAAAACAAAGCAACATGCGTAAGAATAATAATAATAATGATGATAATAAATAAAGAGATAAATAATTTTTTAGGCCATCAATAGGTAGGTAATTCACTTTTGGGCCACTAAAGATTGAATTATAAAATTAGGCCACCAATAGGCATTCGGGCCTAATTTAGGGCCAATTTGACCAATACCACACTAAAACGGGCCGTGTGTAACCTACTCGCCACGCGATGGCTCAAATGTGAAAATTGTCTCCTTTTGGTGACCAATTTCCGCTTTTAGGCCGTCGCGTAAGAGTGGTAGCGCGTGACGCACACGCGGCCCATTGTGGCATTGACTTGGTCAATTTGGCCTATAAAACCGGCCCGAATGCCTATTGGTGGCCTAATTTCATAATTCAATCTTTAGTGGCCCAAAAGTGAATTACCTGCCTATTGATGGCCTAAAAAATTCTTTATCTCATAAATAAATAAGGGCCTGAACAGAATATAAATAAAGCAACTAAATCATCACACCGTCCCATACCGGTGCTTCAACCACAATCATACAATTTATGCACGTGATGCATGGCCTAACATACATCTATCTATCCTATATGCACATGCAAATGAATATGCCTAGCCGGCACCTAAAAACCCGGGCGGTATGAACCCACGGGTGAGGATATCATCAACTCCATCCCGTTACAGGGTAACATACACCATCCCCGCAGGGACCACAGACATCACAGCCCAAATCATACACCCCGAAGGGCCAACAGGCATCACAGCCAATAATCACACCCCGAAGGGCCAACAGGCATCACAGCCAATAATCCACCCCGCAGGGCCATCGGGACTCAACAACACCTGTGAAGGTTGCCCGATCAATCATAAATATCATAACAACCCATCGGGTTAATAACCGTCAATTCCAATGCAATAACATGCATATGACAATTATACCATGATGTTCAAGTACCTAATCATTTGGTTTTAATGCTTCTCTACACATAAAGGATTCAATACATAGCCCCTAGGCTAATGTATTAATTTTACAATTTAATAATCAACGAATAATTAACAATATCACGATTTAACAATTCCTCCAAGCTATTCAACAGCCCACGGCTAATGTTCATTCCACGATTTATCAATAATATTCTCACCACAAGTGCAATTCCACCAATGCCATAACATCCCAATAAGGTGGCATTTAATCATAACTTGACAACCCGAACAGGGGTGAATCTATTGTTATGAGTGTATTATAAAAAAAAAAACTGAAGTAATTTCTTCATTAATACCACACTACACAGTTTGGGCAAAATGAAATATAATAAGGAAATGAATATAGCAGCTTGATCACCTACACGTCCATATCCATAGGAGATTAACTAAATTAACTAAATAATAATAATAATAATAATAATAATAAAGTGATACTTGTAGTAGTATTTTCTAAATTCAAGAACACTTCCTGCATTGACATTTCCAACCTTTTTAATTACTTGGGCCATCTCCAACAATACTCTCATACTTTTTCCTAACTCTCCTACTTTTTCCTTCCACATCAGTTTCTCTATCTGCCACATCATCCAGCACTTCATTCCATTTTTTTATCTCCAACAAAGCTCTCCATTCTTTTCCACATCACTAATATTTTTATCTATAATAATAATAATAAGTAATATTTTAAATAATTTTACTATTTATTTATATTTATTTAATAATATTAATTATGAAATATTTTTAATAATAATTTATTACTGTAGTTAAATAATTATTTTTATTCAATATTTTGTCATAATAATTTATTAATAATTTTAAAAAATAGCCGTTAGAAAAAATCCATTTAAAAAAATTGCTGTTAGAAAAATATCCATTTGAAAACTAGGCGTTAGAAAAATAGCTGTTAGAAAAGTAGCCGTTTGAAAACTAGCCATTAGAAACTAGCCGTTGCAAGTCTTTACCTATAAATATACTACATTCCCTTCATTTATCAATATCTCACTTCACATCATTCTATACCTCTTCATACATCCTTCTATTTTTTTCCTCTCAATTATGGAGCCGAACTCTCATGAAGCTTCAAACTCACAAAATGCTTACACATTTCCAAGTTTTATGAGCATGCTTGGAGGTTCAAAATATTCACAAACACCGTCAAATGTGAATATGCCTTACAATTATCAAGTACCGCAACATACATATCCCTCACATACTTCCATTCCTCCAAGATTTTATCTACCGCCGCAATATCCCATTCCACCAAATTTTTATCTTCAAAACTTTCAAATGGGTGGAGGTTCATCACATCCTACCAACTTCATGCCAAATACAAGTACGATGGAGACTCCCCAATTTTGCACACAAGTTGCCGATGAAGAAAATGATGTCCAGCTCATTGCTCCACCAAGAGAACAAAAAAATACGTGGAGTGCAGGAGAAGATGAATTACTTATTAGTGCATGGATCAACACAAGTAAGGATGCAATAACAGGCACAGATCAGAGGGCAAAAGCATATTGGCAGCGAATTTCAACGTACTACAATGAGAACAAACAAGATGAACAAGTAAGTCGAAATTCATGTCAATGCAGATTTCGTTGGCAAAAACTAAGTGCAGCGGTCTCAAAGTTCGTCGGCTGCTATGAGCAAGCAACCCAACAAAAAAGAAGTGGCCAATCCAGCACAGACGTTTATAATAATGCATGGCGTTTACTGAAAGTCGAAGTAAAATGGATGAAAACTTATTGTGAAGCTCTTGACAACAGTGGTAGTAGCTCAAAGAGATCGCGAACAAATGAAGCCGGTGGATACATGTCTAATTCAAATCCACAAACACCACAAAGTGGCAGTATTGGTGAGAACGAAACCCCACTCAGTCGTCCACCTGGAGTGAAAGCTTGTAAGAAAAACAAAGGAAAACATGGACAGAAGAGTAATTCAAAATCCATATCTGATGATGCTTACGAACAGTTCTCAAATGCAAAAGATGCAGCTCTTGCCGAATTAAAGACACTCCATGATGCGAGATTGCAACAAAAGGAAAAACATGTGTCTATGGCATACAAGACTGCACAAATGAATTTACTACAAACGCTAGTGGCAAAAGGAGACATTATTACTGAAGTTGAAAATGCTTTAAGAGAAAAGCTTATGGCAGAACTCTTAATGTAGTGTGTGTTTTTAAAATGTCTATTGTTTGTAGTACTTTAATTTATGTTCTTATGTTGTATTATTTTCTTATAAGATGTACTATGTTGTGTTTTATTTATGAAATTATGTATCATCGTTGGGAAAATAGTTGTTAGAAAAATAGCCGTTGAAAAAGCTAAAGAGACAATTTAAATTTTTAAATGAATTAATTTAAAACAAAGAAAAAAGAAAAAAAGATAAATTTAAAAAGAGAAAAAAAAGGAAAAACAAAAAAAAAAGAAAAAAGGAAAACAAAAGAAAAAAGGAAAACGAAAAAAGAAAACAAAAAAGAAAAAGAAGAAAAAAAAAATAATAAAATATGCCGGGCACATGGTGCCCGGCAGTGCTCCTCCAAAATGGAGGAGCAATCGCCACGTCAGCATTTTGCTGACGTGGCGGGGGCAGGGGCGAGCTAAAAATTGAATACTCGCCCCGTTGCAGATGCCCTTGTAGGCACAAGTATATGCGTGTATGTCTAACTGGGACCAACTTGAAATCAAATTGCAGAGCATCACCTTTATAGAGCACCAAAGTTTAATAAATTCCCAATGGACAAACTTAATAATTCCGATAAGAACTGAAACGCATATTCCCTGATGCTTCTAATTTCGAAACAAGGGACACTAGGTAGGATTGGGCATCAGCAACGGAAAAATCAAATTAACAATACACATAAAAGTAATTTCGAGCAGTCATCAAAATCAACACATATTCGACCCTTGCCGAAAATCACCCCAATACCCCCCAAACACGTAATTTAAGCACACAAATCCCTTGCCTTAGTGTTTTGGGCGATGAACAACGCTTCCGGGTTGTCCGATTCCGACTCCGATCGATCAACCAAAATCCCCCAAATCCTACCATTTCAAAACATCTCCAAATCACCACCAAAACGAACGAAATAAAAATCACAATAAAGAAGACGACGAGAAGAAACACTTACCAACAACCGATTAATCAATCGACTAAGAAACGCGATAGTTTGAGTGAATCGAAGATCACCCCTTTCTTTCTCTCTCTCGGCCGATCGGCCCTCCCTTCTCCCGTTCTATTCCCAACTTTTCAACTCTTACACAATAACCCCATTATAATCCCAAAGGTTAAATAATTGCAAAAAGGCCCTTCCACTCTCCACTGAAACAAAAGGGACCCCATCCGGACTTAAATGCAAAATAACCAAATATCAAAATATTTAAACAGTCCAGTTTAATTAAATTGGGTCATTACATTCCTCCCCCTTTACGATCATTTCGTCCCGAATGCACATTCAAGAACATGATCAAAATCAATAAGTAAGGGAGCACTGTTACCTCAACTCAACGGAGTCAAGTCCAAATCCAGGTACTTCAGCTTCATATGCTCATCGGTTTCCCAAGTAGCATCTTTAGCCCCATGCATAAACCACAACACCTTAACCATCGGGATGGTTTTGTGCCTCCAGATCCTATTCTTTTGCACCAATCACCCGAACTGGATACTCCTCATACTCAAGACTTGCATCCACTCAATCTCATCAGGCTGGATAATCTTAGATGGGTCAGATACAAACTTCCAGAGTTGAGAAACATGAAAAACATCATGAGCTCGACCCACTTCAGGTGGTAAAGCCAACCAATAAGTCACTTTACCAATTCTTTCCACAATCTCATAGGGTCCAACGAATCTCGGGCTCAACTTGCCCTTCTTACCAAACCGGCGTACCCCTTTCATAGGCGATACCCGCAGTAATACCCTATCACCAACTTCAAACTCCACATCTCAATGAGCTAAATCAGCATAGCTCTTCTATCTGTCCCGAGCCTCTTTCATAGGGTCCCTAATGATCCTCACCAACTTCACAGTCTGCTCAATCATTTCAGGACCCACATTCACCTTATCTGTTGAATCTTTCCAACGTAAATGACTCCTACACTTCCTATCATACAGTGCCTCGGAGGAAGCCATACCAATACTCGCATGATAACTGCTATTGTAACTAAACTCCACCAAACTGAGGTGGTTCTCCCAACTACCCTGAAAGTCCAGTGCACAAGCTCGCAACATATCCCCTAAGGTCCTAATGGTCCTCTCTGCCTGACCATCTGACTGCGGATGCCATGCAGTATTCATGCTAATCTGCATGGCAAATGCTGCCTGCATATCCTTCAAAACTTGGACAGGGATCTGGAATCCCGATTAGACACAATCTCCTTGGGAATCCCAAACCTTTTAATAACATGTTAAATATAAGTCTGAGTAAGCTGGCTCATACTCCATGTCTCACCACGCCCTTATCATCAATCCTGAAACCCGGGGCCTTACTCTCTTGAATCTTCTGTCTCAATACTGCCATCTCCCCGCTATCATTCTGACTAGCAAATATCTCATCAATCAAAGATGATGTAGTAACTAGCAAGTTTAAAGTGTGCTAAACAGAGCCAACAGGAACCACCTGACCTCAAGTCTGAGTAGTTCCCTACGCCATTCAGGCATCACCCCCAAGCTTGCCACTGAAAGATGCTCCTTACTGCTCAAAGCATCTGCGACCCGGTTCTCCTTTCCCTCAATGTACTGAATATCCGCGTCATAGTCCTGCAACAATTCCATCCACCTCCTCTGTCCGCCACTCATGTGGTCTGAGGTGTACAAACACTTCAAATTCTTATGATCTGATTAAATCTTACATTTCGCCCCATACAGATAGTGTCTACAGATTTTCAGAGCATGCACTACCGCTTCCATCTCCGAATCGTGAGTCGGGTAGTTTTGCTCATGTGGCTTACGCTGTCGAGAGCATACGCAATCACCTTCCCATCCTGCATCAACACATAACCTAAACCCTTAAGTGACGCATCCGTGTAAACTTCATACTCACCTGAATCATCAGGTAGTACCAAAACGGGTGCCTCTGTCACTTTCTTCTTTACGAGTTCGAATGCCTGCTCACAATAATCATCCCACCGGAATCTGACATCTTTCCGTAACAATTTTGCCAGAGGTCTAGCAATACCAGAAAACCCCTCAATGAATCTGTAATAGTAGCTACAAGACCCAGAAAACTTTGGATCTCCCCCATATTCTTCGGGGCTTGCCATTTCAGTACTGCCTCCAACTTGACAGGGTCAACTGCGATACCCTCACTAGAAACGATGTGTCCCAAAAAAGACACCTTCTCTAACCAGAATTCACAGTTAGAGAGTTTAGCATACAACTTATGCTCTCGCAATGTATTCAACACTCTCATCAGATGACCCGCAAGTGCCTCACGAGTCTGCGAATAGACTAGAATATCATCAATGAACACATAGCGGGGAACGAAATACCCTATGCATAAGATCCATGAAGATCACTGATGTGTTAGTCAAACCAAAAGGCATTATTGTGTACTCTCAGTGCCCATAACGAACTCTGAATGTTGTCCCAGGCCTATCAGCCTCTGCCATCCTTATCTGATGGTAGCCCGATCTCAAATCAACCTTACTGAATACATTGGCCCCTCTCAATTGATCAAAACGATCCTCAATCCGTGGTAGAAGATTCTTATTCTTCACTGTGACTCTGATCAAGCCCCTAGAAATTGATGCACATCCTCATCGACCCGGCATTTTTCATAACAAATAAAACCGGAGCTCCCCAAGGCGAGCTACTCGGCTAAATATACCCCTTTCTAGTAAGCTCATTCAACTGATCCTTCAATTCCTTCAGTTCAGTAGGAGCCATACGGTAAGAAGCCCAAGAAATAGGAGCTGCATCAGGCATCAGCTCAATAGTCAAATCAATCTCCTGAACAGGTGGGAGACAAGGAATTTCGCCGGGAAACACATCCCCGAGCTCAGAGTCAACAGGGACACTCGAAGCAGCAAGAACCTCTGCTCGAAGATCCCTCATTTGCCACAGGGAGAGAGAACAACCCCTGCGCATCAGATCACACAACGAAGCAACAGAAACCACACCAATGGCAAGTAGAATCAAAGAATGTCGGTAAGAAACACACTTACCCAAGAATTCTGGAAGGATATTCGTGGAACACCACAATCAATCACAACATGATGGAAAAACAGCCAATCCATGCCCTATAGTATGTCAACAGCAACCAGGCTAAAGACCACAAGGTCAACCCTGAATTCACGACTCTCGATGCTCAACACAGCATCTTGGATCAAATGATCACTTTGAATATTATCACTGAAGGTAAAAAAAACTAGCATCTGGTAGGGCACCTAAAGTCATACTCCGTGCACTCGCACAAATCACAAGCCAATAAAGAACACGGGGCTTCTGAATCGCACAGTATTAAGGCAGAAGGATTCGCAACAGTAGTACGAAAGAAATTCAGAATCCCGAATAAACATGAGACTCCAGAGTCAAACACAAGAACCGAAACACAAAATGCGATACGAATAATTCCCATAACAGGGAAAACAAGTTTATCTCTCAACCAGAGAGTCAAGAAGAAACACGTATGATACACGAAATACACTCATTCCAAAACCTTATCAATCAACATAACGTTTCCAAGACATAAACACAACACGCTTGACAAGCATCCCTAAGTTGGCCGCTCCTCCCAAGCGAAGTCGGTTCCCTCACGTCACCGATCTCGACATGCAGGACGTCGCCTTACCTCGTCTCACGCGACAGACTGTCAATGCTTCGACGGAACCATCTAAAGTTCTCTTTATTGGTCTAGTGTCAATTCTATGCCACTTCGCATAATCATTCTTTCTAAATAAATCCGACTATACCCTCACTGGCATAACCTCGAAATAGGTTTCTACTATCATTCACATGCAGACGGACCGACTGCAAATGTCTGTACCACCTCAGTGGGTTATCGCACTGGGAAAACTTTCTCAGTACCCTATCTTACTCTCGAGGGTACATTAAACCCATCTGAACACCATTCAACACATTGATCTTGTCTGGATCGCCATTTGAATAGCCGATGCTTCCATGAGGCCCTTCCAACTATTCGAGCAACTTAGATTGCAACATCAACAACCAAGGTCAGCAGAAATCACCAACATATTTATAATTATGAATAACTGAGTGCAGAATAATAAATATAAAAAATAACATAATCGATAAATGTATTCACAGTCCTCAATGACTGTGAAGTCACAAAAATCCTGACTGGAGTACCATTATTCTCCCACAGTTCCCCAACTGTGGCTCCACATGGTATGCGCAACACACCAACAAAAATAAATAAGAAGAATGCAATTCTACACTATATGTATCCCACACACATCTCACCGCCTATGTCTACACAAATTTTAATGCAATAAAAGAGCACACAGGCTCTGATACCACTATGTAACGCCCCGAAAATTCAAACCTGATTTTCGCAAGCATTACCGCCGTACTAACTATCCTAAACTAGTGGCCAGCTAATTTAAAACAGCTAGTACAAGGCTGAGTCCCTAAAGTGATCATCTGATTAATCCAGTTTCATGCGGAATCTAAAATAAAATAAAACCACAAAGGCACTTGGAAGAAGGACTCACCAATAACCATAAAACAATATCAACAAATTATCCGGCTACAAGCCTCACAAACAACATAAACGGCATGTCAATATCTCAAACAGGGTTACCAGCCCAAATCAGTAAATCACATAAGGCCACCGGCCGACTGAATGTAAATCCTAGGCTCACAGGCCTCAACTAGTCAACCAAGTATCAAGTGATAGCAAGCAACAGAGTACCACATAAATAACCATAATAAAAAGAACATGAGAATACTATCTATGTGATCTCTCATCCCCATACCCCAATCATGCTCCAGCGCCTCCAGCAGGATCTATAAAACAGACAAAAGCAAAGGGAGTCAGTACAACGTACTGAGCAAGGCTACGTGCCTGGGAGTAAGGAGAAAACAAAGCAACATGCGTAAGAATAATAATAATTAGGATGATAATAAATAAATAAGGGCCTGAACAGAATATAAATAAAGCAACTAAATCATCACACCGTCCCATACCGGTGCTTCAACCACAATCATACAATTTATGCACGTGATGCATGGCCTAACATACATCTATCTATCCTATATGCACATGCAAATGAATATGCCTAGCCGGCACCTAAAAACCCGGGCGGTATGAACCCACGGGTGAAGATATCATCAACTCCATCCCGTTACAGGGCAACATACACCATCCCCGCAGGGACCACAGGCATCACAGCCCAAATCATACACCCCAAAGGGCCAACAGGCATCACAGCCAATAATCACACCCCGAAGGGCCAACAGGCATCACAGCCAATAATCCACCCCGCAGGGCCATCGGGACTCAACAATACCTGTGAAGGTTGCCCAATCAATCATAAATATCATAACAACCCATCGGGTTAATAACCGTCAATTCCAATGCAATAACATGCATATGACAATTATACCATGATGTTCAAGTACCTAATCATTAGGTTTAATGCTTCTCTACACATAAAGAATTCAATACATAGCCCCTAGGCTAATGTATTAATTTTACAATTTAATAATCAACGAATAATTAACAATATCACGATTTAACAATTCCTCCAAGCTATTCAACAGCCCCACGGCTAATGTTCATTCCACGATTTATCAATAATATTCTCACCACAAGTGCAATTCCACCAATGCCATAACATCCCAATAAGGTGGCATTTAATCATAACTTGACAACCCGAACAGGGGTGAATCTATTGTTATGAGTGTATTATAAAAAAAAAAAACCGAAGTAATTTCTTCATTAATACCACACTACACAGGTTGGGCAAAATGAAATATAATAAGGAAATGAATATAGCAGCTTGATCACCTACACGTCCATATCCATAGGAGATTAACTAAATTAACTAAATAAAAATAATAATAATAATAAAGTGACACTTGTAGTAGTATTTTCTAAATTCAAGAACACTTCCTGCATTGACATTTCCAACCTTTTTAATTACTTGTAGGCACAAGTATATGCGTGTATGTCTAACTGGGACCAACTTGAAATCAAATTGCAGAGCACCACCTTTACAGAGCACCAAAGTTTAATAAATTCCCAATGGACAAACTTAATAATTCCGATAAGAACTGAAACGCATATTCCCTGATGCTTCTAATTTCGAAACAAGGGACACTAGGTAGGATTGGGCATCAGCAACGGAAAAATCAAATTACAATACACATAAAAGTAATTTCGAGCAGTCATCAAAATCAACACATATTCGACCCTTGCAGAAAATCACCCCAATACCCCCCAAACACGTAATTTAAGCACACAAATCCCTTGCCTTAGTGTTTTGGGCGATCAACAACGCTTCCGGGTTGTCCGATTCCGACTCCCATCGATCAACCAAAATCCCCCAAATCCTACCATTTCAAAACATCTCCAAATCACCACCAAAACGAACGAAATAAAAATCACAATAAAGAAGACGACGAGAAGAAACACTTACCAACAACCGATTAATCAATCGGCTAAGAAACGCGATAGTTTGAGTGAATCGAAGATCACCCCTTTCTTTCTCTCTCTCGGCCGATCGGCCCTCCCTTTCTCCCGTTCTATTCCCAACTTTTCAACTCTTACACAATAACCCCATTATAATCCCAAAGGTTAAATAATTGCAAAAAGGCCCTTCCACTCTCCACTGAAACAAAAGGGACCCCATCCGGACTTAAACGCAAAATAACCAAATATCAAAATATTTAAACAGTCCAGTTTAATTAAATCGGGTCATTACATTTCACCATAAAAATGAAGGAATTATTAAAAAAAAATATAGGAGAACTAAATTCGAGCGAAATTCACATTAGACAATTTAATTTCATTAACTATAAGTATATTACCAAATAAAGGATATAACAAAAACTTTATGGGTTGATATTATATTTATTCTTTAAATATAATTTCAATATTTGTTATTATTTTTAATAATGCTCTATTAATTGAAATTATAGATAAAGAATATACTGTAAATTATTAATAGATAATTTATAGAGTTATATTATATATATTCATTAATGAATAACTAATATTTGTATTGGATAAATTAACTAAATTAGATAAATTGCAATACGACAATAAGTTGATGGAAATATAGTCATTTTAATTTGTCAATGGATTCATATACATGAGTATTTCTTATATTTTTCTAATTTAATTCAGAAATATCTACATCTATATAAATTTATAATATCTCAACGCTTTAGAGTGAATCAATATCAATAATCTTTGCGAAAAAATATCAATAATTAATTATCGAGTACAATACGATTTCACGTACTTTTTTTTGTCAATGTATGACACTAGAGTCGTGAGTAGAAATATTTTTATCTTTGTTTTTTCATTTTTTGTCCCTTCAACTATTGTTTGTAGTATAAGTATTTTTTAAGATACTAAATTGTAATATATAAATATTGGCAATGATATATGTTGGTCGATTTCTATTCAATGTATAGATGTACTCATGTAATGCTTAAAATAGTTTAAGGAGGTTGGGAAATATTATTGACATAATAAAATTGAATAATTTAATTTGTTAAATTGGATAATTTTATTCATATTGTCCATAATTTCCTCGCATTGGGCGTGGGAAATACTAGTATATTATAAAACTACGTGACTATATATATTTTTAATTTAAATTCAATACAAAATAAATTAAAGTTATAATATAAATTGGATCACATATTAAAAGATTGGAAGAATTACAAAGAAATAAAAGAATTCGTTCGTTTCTGTTAACCAAGAAATTTTATTGATTGATAATGATGAAGATGATTACAAGGATTTTGAAAGAAATACAGCAAACTTAATAAAACTGTAAAAGAAATTAAAATTTGCAGAATTGAAGAACAGTAAAGAAATTATGCAGAAAGGAAAATGATACAGAAAGTAAAATTAGTAATGCGATTCCTCTTGGGGGGTTTGTGATGCCCTCTGGAGTGTGTCTCTTCATCCTTTTATAGAGGGTGGGAGGACACCCTCCGTTGTAGCGATCCCTTTGACAGCGGGATTCATTGATTAGGTGACGGCGCTGTCCTTCATTAATGTGGCCGCCGAGACGCAATCTTCTTTGACTTCTGATGACACCTACGGCGCTCGTGCAGGAGGATGGCGGCTTGAGGATTGACAGCTTGGGAGAGGGTTGATGGTTCTCATCACTTCCCTGTTGCCTAGCTTCTCTTTGGTCATTATCCGGATAAATCTTGAATTGGATCGAACCTTGAAAAATAGATTGGGCCTTTGAAAGTGCGTCCTCTTTTCCAGATATATCTCCACGGACTGGGCCGGGCAATCTCGACATCGGATGGGCCTTCAACATTGGACTAACAGATATGGGCCTCAATATTTTTGTTGGGTTAACAGATGTCCCCCTCGCGTATTTTGTCTATTAGCATTTCAAGACAAACTTGCGCGCTTTAATTTTTTTTTTTAAGGGTTTGGAGCCCATTGAGGCCCATTAGGGATAAAACCCTAGCCTTATAAAAACCCATTTTTCCTCTCATTATTGAAAAGTTTCCTACACTCCCCAAATTCTCTCCTCTTCCTCCTCTTCTTGCTTTTCTTGCTCGGCCGCCGTCGTCAAAGGCCGCCACTGCACCTCTCGTCACGAGGCCGCCATCTTCGCCGGAGACCGCCGCCATCCAGCTCGTCGTGGCCGCCATTGCTCGGAGGAGGCCGCCACAGTTGGAGAAGCCGTCACCCTTGGAGCACGAGGCCGCCATCCACCTCTCCTTGGCCGCCGCCCTGATCATCCTCGGCCGCCGCCCTGATCATCCTTGGCCGCCGTCACCCTTGGAGCACGAGGCCGCCATCCCGCCTTGAAGCCGCCACTCGAAGCCGCCACCAAGATCCGGAGGCCGCCACCACCAAGAGGCCCCCGTCCATCCGAAGGCCGCCACTTCGCCGGAAGACCGCCACTTAGCCCCGGAGGCCGCCACCTTGCGTGCGTTGCTTTGGCCGCCATCCCGCCTTGAAGCCGCCACCCGAAGCCGCCACCAAGATCCGGAGGCCGCCACCACCGAGAGGCCGCCGTCCATCCGAAGGCCGCCACTTCGCCGGAAGACCGCCACTTAGCCCCGGAGGCCGCCACCTTGCGTGCGCTGCTTTGGCCGCCATTCCCCTGAGAGGCCGCCGCCGCCACCCTTCGCCCGAAGGGCCGCCGCAATCGAAGGCCGCCAACCATCCGAGGCCGCCACTGCCTTGCCGGAGGCCGCCACCCTTGCTTCGAGAGACCGCCACCATCTTGGCCGGAGGCCGCCAGGCTTGGGTTTAGGGTTGCATGAGAGACCGCCACCCCACCAGAAGGCCGCCGTCCGCCACCCTCGACCGGAAGACCGCCATCCTGTTCTGCTTGGGGCGCCACTTGCTTCATGGACCAGGTGAGTCAGCTATCCTCTATCTTTGTTTTGTTATGCAAATTTTTTGGTGTGGAGGTCTATCACATGTGTTGAGAGAGGATCATGGATAGATGACTTAGGATTTTGACATTTCTAGATAATAGGATGGATGTTGGACTGAATTTTGTGCTGGACTTGCTTCTCTTGATTTTGCTGAATTTATGCCTGTATAGTAACTTCGCGTTTCCTAGGTATGTTTGATGACATAGAATGTAGCAAGATCTTTCATCCTCGCTCCCTATGTATGTTTGATGACATAGAATGTAGCAAGATCTTTCATTCTCACTTTGCTTACCATTGCCTATCATATCCTCTGACATAGGACTTAGAGAACATAGAATCTAGTAGACGACTCAGGTGTTAGGCTAACTTAGAGTTGCTTCTTTAGTCATCCGACATTTTACTCATGACATAGGATCTAGTAGACGACTCCACACCGGCCGCCACTCCTTTGGCTCAGGCCGCCACTCATGGTCACCCCGGGTCATCATCGGCCGCCACTCAGGGGACACCAGCCGCCACTGTTCAGGCCGCCACCCGTAGCCACGAGCCGCCGTCCTCTTCCGGGCAGGGCGTCACTGACTCGGCCCTGGCCTGGGTCACCCCTTTGATAGGGTTTGCTGCCTCGTCGTCCCTCGGCATGGCTTTTCAGGTTTGAACGTTTCATTAGGTTCACCAATTTTACTTCACCCGACATCAGTAGCTCATCCTTGTAGCTTCGCGATACAGGACGTTGCCAGATCAGTTCCTCCCTCATTCAGTCAGGCTGCCACTGTTGGCGTCCAGAACACCTTTCAGGCATCCACTCCAGCATCTCTCATGATTCAGGTTTGTCTTGCTTCATATTCTTACTTAGTGTGGCCTTCGTTTGTGTCCGTTAACCTTGTGTTGTTTGCTCCGTGCAGCGTCCGCTTATTCCGGACTCTGACGACGAGACCATCAATTTCGACCGCCGCCGGGAGTCGGAAGAACTTTTTCTACGGCCGTTTCACACTACGACTGCGCACGCAGATGCGACGAAAGGATTTTTGTCATGCCAGTGCCCGATTACTAAGGCTGCATTCACGAGTGCCTTTGTATCCCAGACTAAGGCTATTAGGTCTCACCAGTGTGGTATTTCTGCTTCCAGATCAAAGGCCGAAGCTCCTAGGACCGAGGTTGATGATGATAGCAATTTAGGCAAGTATATTTCCTGGGTGAATAGGATGAGTGGACGCGCCTCCCAGTGGGAGCAGTGGGGGATTGGTGAGGCTATCACACTATCCACCAAACCGGTGGCGTTAGATCATCGCATGATATACTACCTCATGGGGTTTCGGAACTCCACAGTTAACGCCTTTCAGCTCCCTTGTGGTTTCATTGGTCCTACTCTCCTTGACGTCGTGATGATCACAGGACTTCGCGTGGACGGAGCTGAGCTGACACAGTCGGGCGTTGATGATCCTGTACTTGGTGTGGCCATTTGTCCTCCGGGCAAAGTGGCTAGACGATATGCGACCTATATTGAGCACAACATGACGACCGAGGCTTCTCCATCCATGCGGGATGAGCATGTTGCATTTCTTTTACTGTGGTTCAGTCGATTCATCGTTTGTACTGGTGCTCGCACTGTCTTACGCACTGCCCTGCCCTTCGTCCTAGCTATCATGAGTCCTTCTTCCCGGGCTACAGGTTCTTATCTCCTTGGTTCCCTATTTAGTGGTATGGCCAAGGTCTCTGACATGTTGGCTGAGGGGAGAGATCCTACTACTAAGGCTTCCGGACCGTTCTGGTTTCTATAGCTATGGATTCAGTTGTATTTTCCTCAGCTGTTTTCCGGTGTCTTTCGTCCCGGTCCGAAGGATGTTTCGGAGGGTTTTCTGTTAGGCAGGTGGTTGGCCGCTGAGTCTGTGAGGATTAGTCAGAGGGGCTTTTGAGACGGGATAGTCTGGAGATTATCCGCTGATTCTATCATCATCGGCCGACTTATCACGACCTGTATGTGTATGCACCCATTGGATGGTTGCTTTCTGTTCTTGTATGAAAGTCGGATAATCCAGGTCGTATCCATGGGGAGGCTACTTGGAACATCAGCATGAAGCCCCACATGCTTTTGAGTGGGGTACGAAGGAATGATCCTTCTAATCGATTCACAACTGAGCCGTATTGTCCCCAGTTGCTTGCTCGTCAGTTCGGCTGCCATCTTGGACTTCCTCGCAGAGTGAGGTGGCCGGTTCGTCTCGCTCGACGTGATAGCCTGACAGAGGCGGGTATTAGGGCTGTGGTGGTTTTTTCATCCCGTTTGACGTATTCCAGCTACTTGCCTTTTACTCCGACGGGGTCACTTGCTGCCGTTTTTATGGCGTGGTGGACGCCATATATCACCTCCATTTTGCCGTCACATGATGTGATTACATCTCGTTTCGGTGGTCCGCAGCGTTCCCGTACTCGTGGTGCCGTGTCGGCTCGCACTTCCATATCTCGCGGCGTTACCCAAAAGGCTAAGTCTGTTGCCACTTCTTCGTCTCGTAAGCGCCGAAGAGGTATGTCGAATCCCTACCATATCAATATGATTCTTTATACATTGCCTCAGTCTTTTAATGTTATTTCCTTGTCTGCAGTTGACGATGAATCAAGTGATGAGGATATTCCAGTCGACGATGAGGAAGGGTCCAGTTCTGACGAGGAAGGGTCCGGCTCCCGGTGATGACGAGTCTTGCCATGATGAGGATGATGAGCAGGGCTCCGCAGGTGATGCTGGCGACAGTAATGATGATGACCAAGTAGAGGACGAGCCTATAGATTCTAGTCGTGCGGAGATTGTGGATGACGAGGATGACGCCGATCATGGTCAGGCATTTGAACTATTACAGATATTTCTTTGGCTGCCGACTCTCGATATTCGTACTCTCTTGGTAGATTGCCCCCTCTTGGTAGACCTTCCGGCGATCCTTCTGAGTCTATGGAAGTGTTGTCAGCTTGTGCTGATTATATCATCATCCATGGTGATGATCCCAGGCACCAGAAGATAGACGCCGCGACGACCGGCGCTGCAGATTCCTCGCCTACTACCACTGCCGCCCAGGTATGCTTTGCCACTGTTAGACTCTTTATTTGTATCACTCTTAGTATTGTAATGACATCGTGCTTGACTACTCAGGTGGACCCACGCTCCTCTCGGTCCGATGACCATTCTCCCGCGATTGGCTCAGCTGACCATGAGTTGGTCCCACAGGTATTTCTTGGTTGTGGCCTCTTTCTTTTCCTGTTACTTTGTTTAAGTAATGTGTTCTGAGGGTAATTGTCTTTCAGATCCCTGCGGATCATATAGATGACCATTCCTCTTTACAGACCGCGGGTGGTGTTCCCTCGACTAGTCAGACTGGTCCCTCGGTGACCTCTCAGGTATTCCTAGATTGCACCCTCATTCTTTCTTTTTCTTTCCCGAGGGCATGTTCTAAGAACTTTTTTGCTTTAGATTTCCATGGATCAGACAGATCACTCTATGATTGATGCTTTGGCTACTTCGGTTGATTTGGTCACGCCGCCTCCTCAGGTATGCTTCATTTCGTCTTTCGTGACTGTAAGATTGCTTTGGCATATACTCATGTAAAGCTGTACTGAGGTACCCACGGCTCCTTTCTCAGTTCCAGTGACCTCTTTATCAGGCCCTTGGGCATCTGCCCCCATTGATGGAGCCGTTATTTCGTCATTGAGGCATTTGACCGTCTTTTGTCCACCCACACCGATCTACTTTCTACCGAGGTGGTTTCTAGCCTGGATCGCCTACTGGATGATGTTACCGCAGTTCCCGCATTCACTGAGGATGTTGACTTCCTTGACTTTTCAGAGCTCATCTCTGATTTATCTATCGCCTATCCTGCTTTTAGTAGCTCTGCGGATCAGACTGCCCATGATCTGACACTGCTTGATGATCTCGAGGCACGATACCGTGATGTTTGTTCTCAGATAGAGGTCATCCACCCTCAGTGCGAGCAGTTGTCTGCTGATCGTGGAGTTAGAAGGATCGCAGATCCCATCTTAAGGATGTTGTTACGCGGGCAGAGCGCGATATTGAGGAGGCAGAGCGTATCATTCTGGAGAGGAGGCGCACCATCCAGGAGGCAAAAGAGGAGCTTGCTACCTTGGAGCCTGCCTTAGCTGACATTTCCTCCCGAGCTGCTGAGTTGGAGACTACCTATGGTCGTTTAGTTGCAGATGAGCGTGATTTATCGGCTGAGTTACAGGAGTTCGGGCTCGTCGGCTTCGGTTATCCGTTCGTGCTTGTGCTTCGGCTGCTGCACTTCACTGCTTGACGGATATTTTCGGGCGTACTCGTGACCTGTGGGCCCTCATGCGTCGGCGCATATTGGGTGATGGGACGCAGCCTCCCCCTTAGTTTCTAGCACTGCTTTACTTTTCAGTACGCTTTTGGGTCAGCCCATCGGCCTTGTGATGGGTAACTCTTGTTTTTAGGATACTATTGCTATTTTCTGGCCGAGCTTGTGGTTGGCCACTTTTGATGTACTTATGTTATTTACTCAGATTCCCAGACTGATGGATAGAACACTTTGAGATATTTTGCATTTATACTCTGTTTGTGTTCTTGGCCATCGATGTCCATCAGTTTATATGCACCATTAAGTAGTTTCTGTGTGACAATGAATGGTCCTTCCCAATTTGGAGACCATTTGCCTGTTTCACTATCGCGCACCCCCGAGGGCAGTATCACCTTCTATACTAGGTCCCCATCGCTAAAGGTTTTGGCTCGAACCCTCTTGTCATAATATCTCGCCATCCTCCTCTTTTGGCGGCGGATGCTTTCCAGAGCCGTAAGCTTGTCTCCATCTGCTGTCTCCAACTCTTGCATCATGGCCTCTTCATACTTAGTTAAGTCTAGGTGATGCTGCTGGGCCACTCTTAGAGAAGGGACTGTGATCTCTAAAGGCAGAACGGCGTCATGACCATATGTCAGGTAGTATGGTGTGAAGCCAGTTGTAATACCCGAGAATTTTCCAACATAAAATAAAACAATAATTAAATAAATAAATAATAAATAAAATAAATACTATAAATAAATAAACAAATCCAGCAAATAAAAGAAATAAATAAAGATAAGGAAATGAGAAATGAGATTTTTACTTAAAAAGGAATTAAAGGAATTTAATTCAACAAAAAGGATGGATAAATGGTACACCAAAACCCGACACTAATGAACTCGAGTATTCGAGTCCAAAACATCCAATTAGACTGAGAATAAAATTAGAGAGAAAGTATGAACCCGAATATACCCCGGAAATCGGAATTCGGGAGCATAGGGGGATAGAAACCCGAAAGAGAGGCGGAAAAGCACGACGGATCGCACGACCCGCCCGGACCGAAGTCCAGGCGAAGTCGGCGCGGTGGCCGCGCGGTGAAGGTGGTTCAGCGCGCCACGGCCGCGCCACCCCACAGATTCGTTTGTTGCGTGAATCTCTCGCCCGAACGCGGATTTTTCGACTTTCGGTTGAACATCTCTCGACTCCAGACCTTTAGGTCGGTTGTGGACGCCCTAGGGATCGAGAATTCTATAAATAAGCCCCTTGGGAGCCCCAAACAAGTTTACAAAACCCTACAATCTTCTATACGTTCGAAACCCTAAATTCGGAGTCGACGGAAAGCACCAAACGGAGGCAGCAGCTTTGGACGAAAATCCAAGGTCTCCAAACGTTGTGGTAAGCTCTAGTCCAATAAATCTTTTCACGTTTCAATCCGAAAACGGATTCTAACTTCGGTTCTTTTCTTTCTACACCCCGTATCGAATCTAGATCGTAGAACCCGACGAACGGAGAGGAGAAACGGTGATCTGGAAGCCACGCCTCCGAACTAGACATCCCCGACGTTCATAGACACTGTAAGTTAACCTTACATGGTTTTGGGAGATTTTAAAACATTCGAAACCTAAAAGATTCAACAAGAACCATAAATCTGTCCACTTTTGTTCTTCTACCGACGCAACAGATTTGGTGAATTTTTCCGACCCTTAAAACGAACTCAAACGGAAAAACTTAAAACAACAAAAATGTTCCTAAGACTTAGTCCTAGCTACTGTAAAAATTTGGGAATTTTTGGAGTTGATTTGATATGTGAAAACCCGTTGAAACCGAACTGTTTGATTCTAGATCTCGAAATCTTGGACAGAACTTAGGAATGATCTTGATCACGTCTTTGACATAGGATCTAGGCTGTTTTAGATCTTTGCCCGAACATGAAAGTTGTAGATAAATGTCTTAAGATGATCCCTGTCAAATTTCATTAAATTTGGAGTTGAATTGATATGGTAGAATTTGAAATCTTTAAACTGTGGTGCATTAAACTCGGACAGATTTCTTCTTATGCGAAAATTGGCGATTTTGACCTACTTAGGTATCTCGGATTGAAAAAGTTAAAACACGAAAGTTGTAGATCTTGATGTTTTCGAGTCAGATATGAAATTTTGGAATTTTTGGAATTAAATCTGATTTTAGACGAATTTTGGAGTAAACTGTGATTTACCGAAACGAAATCTTGAAATCTTGTTGAAACATGGAATTAACCTTTAGGGTTGAAACGAATTGAGATATTATTTCTAAATTAATACAATGGAAGGCAGATTTTAAAAACCAAATCCCCTTACAAACTTGATAAATTAAAATTAGGGGTGAGTGCTCTGCAGGGTGCCCCCTAACGATTCACTTCGTGCCGTAATGGACGATGGTGACCCCGCGCGCTAAATTTGAGATATGGATTGCCTAAACGGCGAAACTTAGAGCCTACACTCTCGTGAATATCCGTATGGGTTTCCCGAGGCTCCGGAGTGGTACTGGGTATGGCTGATACGGTTGCGGCCGCCGGGCTACCGGCTAAACTTGTTGACATCGCGATGCTATCGTGAAACTTTGAAATACCAAATCGGGAATGTAATGGGGATTCTAAATTAAATTAAATTAGATTAAACTATGTTGTTGTCCAATTAAATTATTTAAATGCTTTATTTAAATTGTGGCTATTATCGTGAACCATGTGATATGTGTTATTAAATAGAGCCTGAGATAAATTATGCTATTGGATATGGATTAGATGAAACTAAATATTATGTTATTATCATGCTTTTGTTAAATTACTAAATTTATGGCTTTTAAACCCTACGATCATGCATGTGTTAACTTACTCAGCAATTTTGCTGACCAAAACCATTTTTATTCCTTTCTTTACAGAATATGTGGAATGAGCATGTGTGAGCACGAATCATGCATGGGATTTTGGGGATTGTTATTTGCTTTTAAATTTCGTACTTAGACTATATCATGAACGGGCCTGTTTAACCCGTGTTTTGGCCATGTCGGCCCTTTTTATATTTTCCGCTGCGATACTGTACTAAACTAAATATTTTCGCTGCGCTATGCTATTATTATTTTCGAGTTATATTGTATGGGCTATTTTGAATGCTTTAAAGGTTTTAAATACTGCAATACCTAGCCTTGCATCTCTTTAGTAAGCTCGGAGAAACCGTGTCTTACTAGGGAGATGTGGCGGTGACATCCCGACCTGGGTGACCAAAAACCGGGGTGTTACAAGTTGGTATCAGAGCCCGGCTATTTTTAAACTATTATTTTTAAACCATTATTATTTTTAAACTACTATTAATATTTTGACTATCATTTTAAATTTTAAATTATTATTTCCATGGAGAAATTTTTTTTTTAAAACCCATGGGAAAAATATATATATATGGTGCATTAAATTATTGTTGGGGGGAAATATCATTTGCATATGCATGTTGCATCTCTGCTATGAACTTAGAATATTGGAGACTTGAACTTAGAATCTTGGCGAAACTTGAACTTAGCATCTTGGCGAAGCTTGAACTTAGAATCTTGGAAACTCGAACCTAGAATCTTGGCGAATTGAACTTAGAATCTTGGCGAATATTAACTTAGATCTCTTGCTTGCGCTAGATGGCTAGTCCGGACATGATGCAGTTGATGGTCAGGATGATGAGTGTACGTCTCGATTCCCACCAAACCCTAGAGCAAATGAAGTACCGTATGGCTCAGTTGGAGGCCAATTTACATCACATGGGCAACTTGAGAGAGGCGGATCATCACCGCATAAACCAACTCGAGCGCCAAGTCCAAACTCTTACTACGCAAAACTTAATACTAAAAGAATACATCGATGCCCACGGGCAGGACTTAAACACTATCTTTGACGAGCTGATGCCGCCGAGTTCGGAGGAGGAAGATCCGGCTACCCCACCGCAGGACGTCATGAGACACTAGAGCTTCTATTATTAGATACTATTTTGCTAGGGAAAATGTCGCTACTTTTGTACTAAAATTTCTTTTGAGGAAATAAAATGTCCGATTTAGTTTTTTTTTTTAAAATCAAAACAAAACAAAACAAAATAAAATAAAACCCCGAAGCATACGATGCTTCTTAATCCGAACAAAGCACCACGTGCTAAATTACTACACACATATACATTCACAGAAATTGCTTAGACTATATGCTAAATTCACCAGCCCTAATCTATCACGTTTGTACCAGAATGGCACCCAGAGAAAGAGGAAGAGGCAGAACCCAACCCGCTCCCCAAACCACCACTGAAACACCTACTGAAA
This sequence comes from Hygrophila difformis, assembly GCA_030278955.1. NCBI lineage: Eukaryota > Viridiplantae > Streptophyta > Magnoliopsida > Lamiales > Acanthaceae > Hygrophila > Hygrophila difformis. The sequence goes on along the minus strand of JAOANR010000002.1, from coordinate 39,509,243 downwards.
CACCACCAAACGTCACTGAACCAATTCAACCTGATGAGGAACAACCCCAAGGTGCGCAGGACGCCCCCGCACCGAACAATGTGGGCGATCGTCTTAGGACGATAGAGGAAGTGTTGATTGCGCTCGGAAATGCGCAAGTCAACCAGGGTCAAGCTGCGGCGGTACCTCCGCCCCAAGCTCGCCCTAACTACCTGGCGATGGTGAATCCCTACCAGCCGCCCCACTATGCTGGTGAGGAGGATCCAGCTAAACTGGAGGAATGGATCCGGACTTTTGACAAGCTGCTCGGAGCGGTCAAATGTCCGGAAGGAGAGAGGGTACATGTCGCTTCATACTACTTGGGAGGCGAAGCTGATGACTGGTGGCAAGCAACGCAAGCCAAACTGACTGAAGATGACGAGCCTTACTCGTGGATGGAGATGATGGAACTACTCAGGGATCGATTCTATCACTTGAGTACCAAAGCTGCCATGTACGAAGAATTCCTGTCGTTGAAGCAAGGAAGCCAAACGGTGCAGGAATACTACACCCGCTTCAAGGAGCTGGTGAGGTTCGCACCGAGGCTAGTGCCTACTGATGCAGAAAAGGCACAGAAGTTCGAGATGGGACTGAACCTGTCTGTGCGCGAAGTGATCGCGGGGGTACACTACCCCGATTTGCAAGCCGTATACGATCGCGCTGTAGCGGTAGCACGTGTGCAGCAGCTGAAAAGAAGGATGAGTGGGGAGTCCAGCAGGGGCCCTCAAGATAAGAGAAGCCGAGACTCAAGAAACGAGAACAACACTGGAAGGAACGAGCAGCGCAGAGGGTCAAATAGGCCCCAACAAAACAACACTGGGAGGAGGTTCAATCAAGAAGATCCGGTACCGCCTTGCCCGCGATGTGGACGACCACACCTGGCAAGGGGATGCCCGCAACAAGGTGCCTGTTACCGATGCGGTCGAATGGGTCACGTTCGACGGGATTGTCGAACTAGGCTCGAGAACATAACGAAGAGGGACGATTTGGTCGCGGGGCAAGAACAGCCTCAAAACCAAAACGGGCGAAACGGGAATAACCAAGGGTACAGACCCCCTCAAAATAGGCCGCAAAACCAGAACCAGAACCAACGACCTCCGCCCCCACAGAATCAAAACCAGCAACAAAATCAACAGCCGAATGCGAATCAGCAGGGCAACCAAGGACGCCCTGTGGGGAGGCTCAATGTGGTAAACCAAGCGGACGTGCCTGCGCAAGGAGAAGTGATGGCAGGTACATTTCACGTTTTGAATACACCCCTTAGAGTTCTATTTGATTCTGGAGCTAGTTGCTCAATTATTGCATCAAGGATAGTGCCTGAGTTAGATCTACCTAAGTGCGAGAGAATTAGCTTAGGAATTCAATTGCCTTCTGGAGAAGTAGTGTCTTGCTCTAAACGATATAACGGAATTCCTATAGTGATAAAGAACGTAGAATTCTTCGCGAACTTGGTAGAATTTAACTTAAGAGACTTTGACATCATACTGGGGATGGATTGGCTAACCCAGTATAAAGCGGTGATCGAATGCCAAAAGCAAAAGATCACCCTGTCAAAAAGTAGGGGAAAGAGAGTTATCTTTTACTCTCAGCCCCCTAAGAAAAGTAACAAAATCGTTAGTGCACTTAAACTAAGTAACTTGATGCGTAAGGGGTATGAACTATATGCGTGCTATGTGCACAACCTTGAGGCGGAAGAGAACAAGGTTGATAGCATACCAGTGGTAAGAGAATACCCGGAAGTGTTCCCTGAAGACGTTCCGGGCATGCCACCTGAGAGAGATCTTGAATTCACGATAGATCTCATTCCGGGGACAGAGCCTGTCTCAAAAGCTCCGTACCGAATGGCACCACTGCAAATGAGGGAGTTAAAGGAACAACTCGAGGAGCTATTGGGAAAAGGTTACATAAGACCGAGTACGTCCCCTTGGGGAGCACCGGTTTTGTTTGTCAAGAAGAAAGACGGAGGACTACGTCTTTGCATAGATTACCGAGGACTAAACCAAGTGACCATTAAGAATAAATACCCCCTACCAAGAATAGAGGATCTGTTTGATCAACTGAAGGGAGCTTCAGTATTCTCGAAGATCGATTTGCGATCTGGGTATCATCAACTGAGGATCGCTGAGAAGGACATTCCAAAGACGGCGTTTCGAACGCGATATGGCCATTACGAGTTCACCGTATTATCCTTCGGGTTAACAAATGCTCCGGCCATGTTCATGAATCTCATGAACAACGTGTTCCGAGAATTGTTAGACCAGTGTGTCGTAGTGTTCATTGACGACATCCTGATCTACTCGAAGAGCGAGGAGGAGCATGCGAAGCACTTACATCAAGTGTTGGAAATCTTGCGAAGAAATCAGCTATACGGCAAGCTGTCGAAATGTGACTTCTGGCTGAAAGAAGTGGCATTTCTCGGACACATAGTATCCGCTGATGGAGTATCAGTGGATCCGGCAAAAGTTTCTGCCGTAACTGAATGGGCAACTCCGAAAAGTCCAACGGAAATAAGGAGTTTCCTTGGATTAGCCGGATATTATAGACGATTTGTGAAGGACTTTTCAAGGATTGCACGTCCTTTGACCCAGCTACTTAAGAAAGGAGCAAAATACGAGTGGACCGAAGCATGTGAGACATCGTTTCAAAAGCTGAAGAAACGACTCACAACCACACCCGTATTAACATTACCATCAGAGAATGGTGACTTCGAAGTATATAGCGATGCTTCGAAGGAAGGTTTAGGTTGTGTTTTGATGCAAGACTCGAGAGTCGTAGCCTATGCATCACGCCAACTAAAACCTCACGAGGAAAATTATCCGACACATGACCTGGAGTTGGCAGCGGTCGTTTTCGCTCTAAAGATATGGAGACATTACCTTTATGGGCGGAAGTGTCGAATGTTCACCGACCACAAGAGCTTGAAATATATATTCACTCAGAAGGAGTTGAATTTGAGACAGCGAAGGTGGTTGGAACTTATTAAAGACTACGATTTAGAGATAGCATACCACGAGGGGAAGGCGAATGTGGTAGCCGATGCCCTAAGTCGGAAAACCCAACACGTGACAAACTCGTTGGTAATTCCGCCGGCATTGTACATGGATTTGGCAAGATTGGAGTTAGAACTTGTGCATCCTGGCACAGTGAGAGAAACGATCAATGCCATGGTCGTAGAGACTCCTATATTAGACGAGATTCGACTCGCTCAACCGGGCGACCCGAAACTCGAGAAGATAAAAGGGTATATTGCCGAAGGAAAGGCAATAGGATTTGCTATCCACGAGGATGGAAGCATCCGTTTTAAAGGTAGATGGTGTGTGCCTCTTAAATGTGCCGAATTGAAGCAAAGGTTGATGGAGGAAGGGCACAACACGCCATATTCCGTACATCCCGGAGGTGACAAGCTATACAAGGATCTGAAGAAGATCTATTGGTGGCCGGGAATGAAGAAGGAAGTGGCAAATTTCGTAGCGAGATGTCTCACCTGCCAAAAGGTTAAGGCAGTGCGACATAAACCCTTAGGACTGATGCAACCACTAGAGATTCCAAGTTGGAAGTGGGATAGCATCTCAATGGACTTTGTCTCGGGATTACCCCGATCACCTAAAGGCATGAACAAGATTTGGGTGATTGTGGATAGGCTAACGAAGACAGCCATATTTATCCCAATGAAAGACACGTGGACTATGGACCAATTGGCCCGAGCCTACATTGATAATGTGGTACGACGACATGGAGTACCACATGACATCATTTCCGATAGAGACAGTAGATTTGTCTCTCACTTCTGGACGGAGTTACAAAAAGCTCTCGGTACTCAAATCAAAATGAGCACCGCATTCCACCCGATGACGGATGGACAAACCGAAAGGACAATCCAAACACTAGAAGACATGCTGAGAGCATGCGTGTTGGAATTCAAAGGAAATTGGGAATCTCATTTACCCTTGATTGAGTTTTCCTATAATAATAGTTACCATGCTAGTATCGGCATGGCAACTTTCGAGGCATTGTATGGACGAAAGTGCCGAAGCCCTTTGAGCTGGGAAGAAAACGATAAGTCCGTGGTAGTGGGACCACAACTTATCGAAGACATGGCTCAACAAATCAAAGTGATCCAAGGGAAGATGAAAGCCGCTCAAGACCGTCAAAAGAGTTATGCCGACGTGAGACGACGAGACCTAGAATTTCAAGTGGGAGATAGAGTCATGCTAAAGATATCACCCATGAAGGGGGTGATGCGCTTTGGCAAACGAGGGAAGTTAAGTCCTCGATACATAGGACCTTACGAAATTCTAGAACGAGTCGGAACTCTAGCCTACCGATTGGCTTTATCGCCACACTTAGATAGAGTTCATAATGTCTTCCATGTCTCGCAACTAAAGAAGTATGTGCCGGACCCGACACATGTACTTCAACCGGAGATAATTGAGCTCGATGAAGATTTGACTTACGAAGAAGTTCCAGTGCGTATTCTCGATACTAAGGAACGAGTAACGAGGAACAAAACCATCAAAATGATCAAGGTTCTTTGGTCAAATCACGAAAGTGAGACGGCAACTTGGGAAGTAGAATCCGATATGAGGGAACGATACCCGACATTGTTCCAAACCGATTCCGACACAGTTATGGGGACATAACTGCAATCTTAAGGGGGAGAGGATGTCATACCCCCTAATTTTTCGTGCATTTTTGTAAACTTTTGAACTACGTTATGGCTTGATCCCTTTACCGGGTACGTAGGCAGCTTAGAAGTTTTAATTCTAAGTTCAGTCACAACATAATAAAACAAACACAAGACCTTAGCACGAGACGAGAAAAGCCGAAACACAACTTCGAGGACGAAGTTGATTCTTAAGGAGGGTAGACTGTAATACCCGAGAATTTTCCAACATAAAATAAAACAATAATTTAATAAATAAATAATAAATAAAATAAATACTATAAATAAATAAACAAATCCAGCAAATAAAAGAAATAAATAAAGATAAGGAAATGAGAAATGAGATTTTTACTTAAAAAGGAATTAAAGGAATTTAATTCAACAAAAAGGATGGATAAATGGTACACCAAAACCCGACACTAATGAACTCGAGTATTCGAGTCCAAAACATCCAATTAGACTGAGAATAAAATTAGAGAGAAAGTATGAACCCGAATATACCCTGGAAATCGGAATTCGGGAGCATAGGGGGATAGAAACCCGAAAGAGAGGCGGAAAAGCACGACGGATCGCACGACCCGCCCGGACCGAAGTCCAGGAGAAGTCGGCGCGGTGGCCGCGCGGTGAAGGTGGTTCAGCGCGCCACGGCCGCGCCACCCCACAGATTCGTTTGTTGCGTGAATCTCTCGCCCGAACGCGGATTTTTCGACTTTCGGTTGAACATCTCTCGACTCCAGACCTTTAGGTCGGTTGTGGACGCCCTAGGGATCGAGAATTCTATAAATAAGCCCCTTGGGAGCCCCAAACAAGTTTACAAAACCCTACAATCTTCTATACGTTCGAAACCCTAAATTCGGAGTCGACGGAAAGCACCAAACGGAGGCAGCAGCTTTGGACGAAAATCCAAGGTCTCCAAACGTTGTGGTAAGCTCTAGTCCAATAAATCTTTTCACGTTTCAATCCGAAAACGGATTCTAACTTCGGTTCTTTTCTTTCTACACCCCGTATCGAATCTAGATCGTAGAACCCGACGAACGGAGAGGAGAAACGGTGATCTGGAAGCCACGCCTCCGAACTAGACATCCCCGACGTTCATAGACACTGTAAGTTAACCTTACATGGTTTTGGGAGATTTTAAAACATTCGAAACCTAAAAGATTCAACAAGAACCATAAATCTGTCCACTTTTGTTCTTCTACCGACGCAACAGATTTGGTGAATTTTTCCGACCCTTAAAACGAAATCAAACGGGAAAACTTAAAACACGAAAAACGTTCCTAAGACTTAGTCCTAGCTACTGTAAAAATTTAGGAATTTTTGGAGTTGATTTGATATGTGAAAACCCGTTGAAACCGAACTGTTTGATTCTAGATCTCGAAATCTTGGACAGAACTTAGGAATGATCTTGATCACGTCTTTGACATAGGATCTAGGCTGTTTTAGATCTTTGGCCGAACATGAAAGTTGTAGATAAATGTCTTAAGATGATCCCTGTCAAATTTCATTAAATTTGGAGTTGAATTGATGTGGTAGAATTTGAAATCTTTAAACTGTGGTGCATTAAACTCGGACAGATTTCTTCTTATGCGAAAATTGGTGATTTTGACCTACTTAGGTATCTCGGATTGGAAAAGTTAAAACACGAAAGTTGTAGATCTTGATGTTTTCGAGTCAGATATGAAATTTTGGAATTTTTGGAATTAAATCTGATTTTAGACGAATTTTGGAGTAAACTGTGATTTACCGAAACGAAATCTTGAAATCTTGTTGAAACATGGAATTAACCTTTAGGGTTGAAACGAATTGAGATATTATTTCTAAATTAATACAATGGAAGGCAGATTTTAAAAACCAAATCCCCTTACAAACTTGATAAATTAAAATTAGGGGTGAGTGCTCTGCAGGGTGCCCCCTAACGATTCACTTCGTGCCGTAATGGACGATGGTGACCCCGCACGCTAAATTTGAGATATGGATTGCCTAAACGGCGAAATTTAGAGCCTACACTCTCGTGAATATCCGTATGGGTTTCCCGAGGCTCCGGAGTGGTACTGGGTATGGCTGATACGGTTGCGGCCGCCGGGCTACCGGCTAAACTTGTTGACATCGCGATGCTATCGTGAAACTTTGAAATACCAAATCGGGAATGTAATGGGGATTCTAAATTAAATTAAATTAGATTAAACTAGGTTGTTGTCCAATTAAATTATTTAAATGCTTTATTTAAATTGTGGCTATTATCTTGAACCATGTGATATGTGTTATTAAATAGAGCCTGAGATAAATTATGCTATTGGATATGGATTAGATGAAACTAAATATTATGTTATTATCATGCTTTTGTTAAATTACTAAATTTATGGCTTTTAAACCCTACGATCATGCATGTGTTAACTTACTCAGCAATTTTGCTGACCAAAACCATTTTTATTCCTTTCTTTACAGAATATGTGGAATGAGCATGTGTGAGCACGAATCATGCATGGGATTTTGGGGATTGTTATTTGCTTTTAAATTTCGTACTTAGACTATATCATGAACGGGCCTGTTTAACCCGTGTTTTGGCCATGTCGGCCCTTTTTATATTTTCCGCTGCGATACTATACTAAACTAAATATTTCCGCTGTGCTATGCTATTATTATTTTCGAATTATATTGTATGGGCTATTTTGAATGCTTTAAAGGTTTTAAATACTGCAATACCTAGCCTTGCATCTCTTTAGTAAGCTCGGAGAAACCGTGTCTTACTAGGGAGATGTGGCGGTGACATCCCGACCTGGGTGACCAAAAACCGGGGTGTTACACCAGTGGCTGCAGATTTAGAGTTTTTGTAAGCCTATAGGAACTCTGACAAAGCCTCATGCCATTTCCTTGGTTTCTCACCTATTGCCTTCTTGATCATACCTATCAAGATCTTATTGGTGGCCTCAGCTTGACCGTTTGCTTGGGGGTAATATGGAGTGGAATGATATATGCGAATCCCGAACTGTTTAGCAAAAGCTAAAAACTTCTCACCAGTGAAGACAGTACCTTGGTCAGCGGTGATTGTTTGGGGAATTCCAAATCGATGTATGAGCTTAGTTACGAACTTAATTACATCGTTTTGGTCAATCTTCCTCATTGGCCACGCTTCTACCCATTTGGTGAAGTAGTCAGTGGCCACTAGTATGAATGCGTGATTCTTAGATGATGGTAGATGAATTTTCCCGATGATGTCCATTCCCCAGCCACGAAATGGCCAAGGCTTGATGACTGTGTGTAACTCTTCCGCTGGTACTCTTTGAATCGGCCCATGTTTTTGGCAAGCCTCGCACCCTCGAGCGTAGATGATGCAGTCCTCCATGATAGTCGGCCAAAAATATCCATGGCGGTGGATACTACACCTCATGCTTGGCCCTGCCCGATGAGAGCCGCAAATTCCCTCATGGACTTCTCCCATCACCAACTTTGCGTCTTCAGGTCCTATGCACTTAAGTAGTAATCCATCAACCGCCCTTCGGAATTATTCGCCATCAACTAGTGTGTATCGTAAAGCTTTAACCTTTAGAGAACTATCTCCTCCAGATGATGGGTTTTCAAGATATCGTTTGATCTCGGTCCTCCAATCATCATTCGGACTTTGAGGTTGGATTTCTTGTTGGTCCACATGTAATACCCGAGATTTTATCGGCGTCCAAAGAAGTAAAATTAGTTTCTTAATCCGATTAAGGTCAAAATATCTCCGAGAAGAAGAAAATAATTTATCACAAGAAATTATTGCTCGGAAAATGAAATGTCGATAAATTCAAAATGGAATAAAAGAAGGAAATGAAGCCCGAAGATATTCCATGGATTGATCCCAAAAGAATTGGAATTAATTCAAGAAGGGAAAGAATTTTAATTCCAACCGTGGAGTCGAAAATGATTTAAAGAAATAAATCATTGCACGGGAATCAAATGGCGACGAATCCAATGCCGACGAACTCAAACTCGACGGATTCAAGATTTCAAATATGAAATAAATATAAGTCGATATAAATTTAAAAATAGGAATTTATAACTCGAGAAAGACCCGAAAAATCGAGCCGAGAACGTTGGAGAACAGAAGTCCGAAAGAGAGAAGAAACGGCCCGACGGGATTGCACGGCCAGCCCGGGCGCAACGGCCCAGACCAGCCACGCACCAAGCCCGCGTCAAACAGCAGGCTGCGGGGGTTGCACTTTTATGGCGATTTCTTTCCCCGATTATGGTGTAGCAACTATGGCAACTTACCAGGACTGTGGGGGATGAAATAGGGTTGGTTTGGCAGCCCTTATAAACCCCTTTTCAGCTCCCTAGCCGCCCCACCACCCCTTTCAATCTTCATCCCTTCGAAACCCTAGTTTTGTGCATCCAAAGGCCACCCGACGAAGGAATCCGACAAGGAAGACGTGTGGAGCGAGATTCCAGGCGCCGCCGACCATCCCAAATCATCCTAAAACTCATCCAGGTAAGTTGATTCTTAATATAACCATTTTGGTGCCATGAACTCGAGCAAACCATAGGATTAAAGCAACACATTAAAAACAGACACTAGAAAACTCCCCCTGCGCAATTTCTAAAATCTAGTAATTCAGACTCCTTCGGATGTTCAAACGGAAAATTGTAAAACTTCAATCTTGTTCCTAAGACCCTAAACTATATTGTGTTAAAATTTCACGAGTTTTGATCAACGTTTGATTTCCCAAATTCGATCTGGTTTCTCTGTGAGTTTTCGCAAAACTGACAGCAACTACTCCTTCGCACAGTTTATGAAATCCAATTTTTAGACCCTTTACGAGCTTTCAAACGGAGAAACTTAAAACTAAAAAATTGTTCCTAAGGACTTAAAGTATATTGTGTTAAATTTTCAGAAATTTTCGTCGATGTTTGGTCCGTCAAATCCGATCTGGTTGTTCTGCGTTTCCGTTTCTAATTTGAGATCCCGAACAGATTTGGTATTGTATCTAGATCGTGTCTGCAAAATTTCATAAATTTTGGTCGACATTTTTACCCTCAAATTTGCTCTGGATGCTCCTGCGTTCTTATTAAAATCCAAGAAAAACTGACAGCTTTCATAATCGAACCAAATCAGTGTTTTTCTATAGCTTTCAATCAAAACTAATCTTTGCAATATAAATGAAAGTTGTTCATATATGTGTCTAGGATGCCCCTGTCAAATATTACGATTTTTAGAAGTGTTATGTGAAAGTTATGGATTTTATTTTAACCACTGCCCATGAATCGCTGAAGAGTGGAGTTTTTGAAATCAGGGTTTCTGTAATCGGCCCGTTTGGCCTAGAAGGAGTTCGAATTTTGAAATGGCTATTTCTATGAAAATTTCTTATTTGGACATTTCCTAGCTACTGTAAATTTTTCAGAATTTTTAAAAATATTTTGCTACATTTCCACGCCTAAAAACCTCTACTGGTCGTTATTGGAAGTCATGCCTTGAAATGCATTTCTTATGTTCCACTGTAAAGACGATTTTTGAGCCCTTTCCCGGTAGAATTTCGAAAAGTGTAAAACTACAAAGTTGTTCGTCTATGTGCTATGCATATACTGTGTGAATTTCGTAACCATCAGGTATCAAATGGATTTTTAACTCAGTTTGGCGTGAACTATGGTTGAATTGGTTTTGTGGGAAAAATATGAATTTTGGCGGAATTTGTGAATCCGTGTCGAAAACTCATTTTATGAAATTTTGAAAACTTTATGATTTATGATTGAATTGGGAGCTATGAAATCTTGATTATGTGGCTTGTGAACATAAGAGCCCAAGCGTACGACTAGCGGACATAAGAGCCCTAGTGAAACATTAATTATGAGGCTTGCGGACATAAGAGCCCAATCGTACGACTAGCGGACATAAGAGCCCTAGTGGAATATTGATTTGAGGCTTGTGGACATAAGAGCCCTAGCGAATGGTGATTTGTAAGACTTGTGGACATAAGTGCCCAAGTGGAAACAAAAGTAGAAGAATGAAATATTAGCTATGCGAGAACATATAATCTATCCCATGATTTATGAAACCCTTTGACTTATAGTAAATTCCTTTTGTTAAATTTCTAAAAATTTATATACTTAATATCTGTGTACGTCTCTTTACGTTTAGAATCATGCAGTTAAATTCTTATTATTAATGTTGTCAAAATACATTGTTATATTATAAAATGTGCATGAGTAAAAAGGAGAATTTTTATTAAGTATATTTTAAAACCCATTATTGTTATATTAAGAATTAACTTACTCAGTATTTTATATACTGATAAAACCGTTGTTTCATTTTTCTTTTACAGAGTATGAAGAAATGGCATGAGCATGCACGCATATTGGGGGCTCGGGAATTAAATTAATAGTTGTGAATGTTGTATCTTGTTAGACTTAAATTACCCGCTGCGTTTTGGCCATGTCGGCCCCTATTTAAATTTTCCGCTGGACTTATTTTATTTTGTGTGGATTATACTATGTAACTTCAAAATAAATCTTTTTGGGCTTGCTTTTAAATTATTTTGAAATACCTTTAGTCTTGCATCTCTCAAGCGAGTTCGAATGAACTCGTGTCTTGCTTGGGAGGTGTGGCGGTGGCATCCCGGCCTGAGTTATCAAATTCGGGGTGTTACACCACATGCTCACTTGTGATGGTGGCAATGCGTGGTGCCCCCCTAGGGCGACCAGTCTGCCAACCCGAAGCAAGTTGAGCGGCCTTGTTAGCCTCTTGATTTTGGCTCCTAGGCACATGTGTGATGGTGGCGTTCGAAAACTTGCCCAGTAGCTCTAATGCTATCTCATAACACTTAATCAATCTAGGACTCTTGCATTCATATTCTCCTGTTAACTATTTCAGGATGACTTGGGAATCTCCAAAAATTGTAATGGATTTCGCACCCTTCAGCAATGCTGTCTCGAGGCCAAATATTAGAGCTTCGTACTCCGCCTGATTGTTGGTTGATAATGGCCTGAAATGTCCATTATTTTCAATCCATTTCCGTGTCTGAAACGGGCATTTGATCGCATTCCGGTCTTATATTAAATAAGAAAGCAGTAGAATTGGACTGATTTATGCACATCTGTAAAAATATTGAGCTGGCATGAAAAATGCATAAATATGTAATTTTATTACACATTTATGTTAGAAAAATCCAAAAACATTAGAAAAAGAAAAGAAATGAAAAAGGAAACAAAAAGATGGGAAAAGAAATGAAAACCCACAAAAAGTCGAATTTTTTCAGGTAAGTACGACGCTAGCCACAACAACGACGCTGAGCATGTATAGCGTCGTGGTCAAGTATAGCGTCGTAGGCAGAAATGAAGACAGAACCTTGAAGGAAGAACTACGACGCCAAGCATAGCGTCGTACTCAAGTGTAGCGACGTAACAGAGTATAGCGTCGTAGGCTGTCCATTTAGAGACAAAGAGTGTTTTGAGATGGAAGACTACGATGCAGTACCCATAGCGTCGTAGTCAAGATAGCGACGAAGCCAAGTATAGCGTCGTAACCACCAGCAGAATTCAAAATTCAAGGGCCTGGGGGCCCATGGGCCTAGGGTTTCTCGCCTATATATAGAGGTGTTGACTCCCAGGTCTTGTCACTTCACTTCATACATTCCACACTTGAAGGCAACAGGAGTTCTTGAGAACAGTGTAGGTTAGTTAGAGTAGTTAGTTTAATTTTTTTGTATTATTTAATTTATGTATCTAGCTTAGTTTAAATTTTTGCATAGATTAGTGTTATTTTGAGACTTCCAGTTTAGTGTAGCCAGTTTTATACTTATTTCAGCTTTGTTAAACTCTTATTTAGGTTTGAAATACCCAAATGATGGGTATTATCAAACCATTTTATGAAAAATGGGAAGTTAAGCTTTAAAGAGTCCCAAAAACATGAAATGTAAATGATTCCATGGATTTACTTGCTTTATTTTGGCTTAATGACCATTCGGTCATCTTATTTTTTTTTCTTTTGCAAATGGGTTTTCTGTTTTCTTTCCTTATTTTTGGTTCTTATGCATATCTTTTATGGTTGAAAACCCTTATTTGGGTTTGTGGTTCATGGGTGTGTTTTAGCTTATTACGCCATGTTTTCTCTACATTTTGGCTTGCTGTTTTCTGCTTATTTCATTTCTGTTCTTGCATTGATGAACCATGAACTTGAAGACAGGGTTTGCAATCGCATAGATTGCATTACCCAACCAACAACACAAACCGAGTTAGCTACGACGCTAACCGCCCTAAGACGCTATCCACTGATAGCGACGTAGGGCAGAGTTTGACGTCGTAATTACTTCAGAATGTGAACAAAATTTTGCCCTACGGCACTAGACCTACGACGCTATCCACTGATAGCGTCGTAACTTTTGTTTAAGGTCATAGGACCCCAAAACTCTTCATTTTTTTCATAAAAATCTACCTACGACGCTATGACCACGACACTATCCTTGGATAGCGTCGTAATTTAGTGCATAACGTCGTAACTTTCCCTTTTTCTAACTCTTCAGAAAATCCACCTACGACGCTACACCTACGACACTATCCTAGGATAGCGTCGTAATTTAGTGTATAGCGTCGTAGCAACTTCTTCCTCTTTAAAAACCATCTCTCCTCACTACGATGCTAAACCTTACGCCGTAAACCACGTTTAACGTCGTAAGCCATGCATAGCATCGTAGCACCTCAATTCTAAACCTCATGTACGACACTAAACACTACGACGCTACCTTAGGGTAGCGTCGTAATCATGTTCAGCGTCGTATATAAACTCTTTAAACACCAAGATTTTTACCTCCATCACCAATCCATGACGACGCTATCCCCACGACGCTGTCCTAGGATAGCGTCGTAACATCTGTATAGCGTCGTAATTGGCAGCTTTGCTAGATTTTCCATTTCTCCATTTTCTTCATTAATTAATTGAACCCTTAAGTCAATAATTAAAGATCATAATTAGCGATGATTAAGATCGATAATTACTTTGATTAAAGGATCTTTGTTCAATTCTCCCTAAAATATTTTTCTATAAACAAAACCTTAATGCCTTAAGCAGATAATCCGGACTGTAATTAATTATGGAGTGAAGGATTATTTAAGACATTAATTATGGATTGAATCCATAACCTTGCATGAGAAACCAATGTCTCTCATACAAGGCACTGTCTTTATTTCTATTTTAGTTTATTCCTTTTTCGTGATGTATGGACAAACAGTGAGAGATATTACAAAATAATGTTGGCGAACGGTCCCTTCACCGGGAAATGAAGTAGCCCGTAATCTGTATATTAACTACTGTTTGTTATTTTGCATAGTTTGGATAATAACTAACAAGGTCAGGCGAACGGTCCTTTTACCGGGAAATGAAGTAGCCGCTTGGTTAATTACTGTCCAAATACAATTTTATTCTCTTTGTCTTAATTTCTAAACCCAAATTCCAATCTGTAATAAAAGTTGGTTAATATCTGTCAATACTGGCCAATGAATATTGCTGAAAGGAGCATGTAGGTTTTTGTCAGAATTCGCAGACAATAGTGGCCCAACTGGTAGCGACACTGCCATTTTAGGGTTTCTGCTGTCTAAATTCGCTCCATCCGAGTAGTTGAGAAATTGGAAAGCAGCTGTTTGCATTCCACCTGATTACTCTGCCACCCTTTTGGCCTCATGGCCACCTCATTCTGTGTCACGCGTTCTGTCTAAACCCACCATTATATTTTGGGTTGATTAATTTTACACTTCCATATATCTTTATGCATGATATTATTATGTAGCTACTGTGGTCTATAATATTTTGGGATCCTTCCCTTGGACATAGAAGTCTAGATTTAAAATAGATACTGCATATTAAACTTCTAACAAAAATTCATTTATAAAATCCAGATCTGAGTAAGGGAAAAATTCCTCAGTTATGTCTAGTTCATATTCTGTCAAGGGTTATTTCTGGGAAATTAGAAGCAGGGTCAGCGATTAGGTCTCTTCTAGACCGAAAGGGTCTGTGTTCTTTTTGAGAGTCTAGTACCTGTTTAGGGAATGATTTTCACATTCATTATTTTCCAAAATTGCTATGTGTTGGGAATTTAGTTTTAACTATCACACCGAGATGGGATCCACTTGGATTCAAATACAGTGAGATAGATAATACTAGAGGAACAACACGTAGGCCTTGGTTATTTTCTAAGATAGGGTTGAGTTCCTTTCAACTGCTATCCTCTTCTGCCAAAGCCTATTTTTGAGTTCTGAGTGAGTGCATCCGGAACGAACTAATCTATTAGTTCGTTTCATTAGTTTGTATCTCATAACCACCCGGAAGGAAGTGAACACTGCGAGCGGTTCACCGAGATTCGAGAATTCTTGATCCACATCCGGTCATCCTGACTGGGGGCTTTCTCTTACTACCAGTACGAAGCTTTTGAAACTTCCGAGTGATAGGATTTTAAATGCTTTCTTTACTGCTTTCTTTTAATTGCTTTCGTAGAGGTCACTCGGATGTGTCTCTAGATCTTGTAACTGCTACTAGAACTGAGAATTAAGGGATAGTTCAGGGCTTGATTAGAAACTTTGGGTGTGACGCGGGGGAATGATGGCAGTACTTGGCAATTCAACTAATGACTTGACAGGTGTTGCTTGACCACCACAGATGAAATATCAAACCCTGGCCGGGGCAGTTATGAATCTGTGGTATCTTAGAACTTGTGGTCTTAAGAACATGTAAACTCACACTGTAAGTACCTGTCTGTTAAAGGGAACATGGTGCTGAGAGCATGAGAATTAGCTTTCTGACAGGATTATCCCAATCAAAGATCTGTGTGTAAAATGGAAGTTTAATTATGTTTTATCTAAACCTTTTCCAATCTTTATTCTTTTCTCCCTGTCCATTCTGTCATCATTTTGAATCAGCTTCATAGATACTATAGCATAGATTTACAGCTTTTATTGTTCTTGTGGAATTATTTCCATCTGTCCTTTAGTTTATTTAACTGCTTTCATAATGTAGATTAAATTCAGTTATGTAGTTGTTAGTCCAACTTCAAAACCGATTCGAGCAATACGAGTGGAAAATCTAGTAAAATGACGTGGGACCTGTTTCTATCGCACATCCTCCAGTGAACGATCCGGTCTTACTATAAATTACTGCAATTTTTGACACCGTGCGCTTTCGAGGGCACAGTTTCTTAACACGAGTAATAAAAATGTGACAACCTATAAATATATCCCTAATCCCAACTCCATCTTCATAAATTGGTTTCTTTAAATAAAATTGAAAACCAGGATTATTGTGTTTCAGAAAATACTCATATAATGGGAACTTGTCAAAAGTTTCATGGCAAGGATCTTCAAGGCAGGAAATTGTCAAAAGTTTCATGCCGGGGAGGTCTACAGCGCCGTTTGAAATCAAAGTTTCCCACATGAGTAATAAAAAGTGAAATATATCCTTAAACCCCTTTCCCACGAATCATAACTCTTTTCATTTAATAAATTTAACTTGGGATATTTTAGAAAAATACTCGTGTTAGTGAAACTTGTCAAAAGCTTCATGGCGCCGTTGCCGGGGAGGATGCAGCGCCGTTTTATTAGAGAATTACATTCCTGATTGCTCATAGTTAGCTTATATCTATAAATATGTATACACGATCGAACCAATTCTAACCTGGGGAATATGCAGGTACTGTCATAGCTGAGACTGTTGTTCTATGCAAAAGAGAAAGGAGACCCCAGCCGAAATCCCGTTCAACGCAGAGATCGAGAAAACAGCTCTCGTCTGAGGGCAGTGGCTAAGCAAAGGAAAGAACGGGAAAGGCAAGCACTACTCTCTCCAAGCACAAGTAGTGACATCTCAGACATGGCGGATAACCACGGCATTCCCCCAAACATACCACCTAATCCACCACTCCAAAATATCCAAGAGGACCCAGAAGACGTTGATGACGAGAACTTGGAGGATCCCCCTCCTCAGATCATACAGGGAGGTGGAAACCCACCAAATCTCGAGCAACAACCCTTCGAAGTACCTCCACCAAATCCCCAAAACAACCCCAATAACCAAAATTTCCAAAATGACCCTAACTTCCAGAATCAGCAGTACCAGAATCCCAACCAATTCAATCCAAACCAGTATAATCCAAACCCGCAAGATTACAATGATCCGAGGAATTTCTATCCCAACCAGAACTTCAACCCACATGACTAATATCAAGGACAGTATCAGGGACAATATCAAGGAGGCCCAGGAAACAATCAGCAGCCTGCTGCTGCTGATTACATGCAACCAATCATAGAACCATACTTGAACGTGCCCGACAGAGCACCAATTGTGGCCAGGAACTTCGAACTCAAGCCTGCTTTGATCAACTCGGTACAGAATAGCCAGTTTGCAGGGGCCAATCATGAAGATCCGCATGATCACTTGGCGACATTCTTGGAACTCTACAACACGATTAAGAATCAGGGCGTTTCTCAGAACACCATTAGGATGATGTTGTTCCCGTTCTCGTTGTGTAGTGGAGCAAAAACCTGGTATAAATCATTGCCAGTGAACCAAAGGAGCACATGGGAGGATATTGTAAGGAATTTCTTGGTGAAATACTTCCCAGAATGGAAGGTGGATGAAGGAAGGTCAAAGATCTCTGAGTTCAAAATGAGGCATGAAGAATCGTTGTATGATGCAAAGGAGAGGTTCATGAATCTGTTGAGGAAATGTCCTCAGCACGGTTTACAGGGATGGGAACAGTTAAGAAAGTTCTACAATGGGCTGACACACGCATGGAAGTATATGTTAGATGCTGCAGGAGGGCAACACTTGTTGCACATGCCTATGGACCAAGCATGGGCCAAAATTGAAACAATGAGTGTGAATAGGTCTGGATTGAATGATGAGAGCACTAATGATACCCCTCCCCGTGGACTTTGTGCTGTAGGTACATCGGAAAAGACAGATATTGAGAAGCTGCAAGAGCAAGTGGCGGCATTGTCTGTGAATCAAGGAGCCGGCAGCTCTGCTCAAGGACAGCAAACAGATATGATTTGTGGACTGTGTCAGGGTGCTCATGCAACTGACACATGTGAACAGGTCGTATCTGAAAGCTGTAATTTTGCAGGAGCTTTTCCAAACAGACACCCGAATTTGTCATATTCCAACAACAATGCCCTCAACTCTCACCTTCTGAACAAGCCACAACAGTTCAACCCTCAGCAGAATCAAGGATTTACTCAGAACAGAGGACAAAATTTCCAAAACCAGAACTTTCAGCCTCAAATCCAACAAAGACCCCACCAAAATTTCCAGCAGCCTAGACAAAATTTCCAGAACTTCCAACCCCAGCCACAGTTCATACCTAATCAGGGCCAGTGGAACCAGAATCAGAATCAGAACCAAAAGCCTCCATCAAGGCTGGAAAATCTGATGACTGATTTCATCACAAGTCAGAAGGAGATTAATACACAGTTGCAGGCCTCCATCAGATATGTGGAGACCCAAGTAACTTAGATGGCTAGTGAAATGCAAAAACGGGACAAGGGAGCATTGCCGAGCGCAGCAGAGAAAAACCCACAGTGCAAGGCAATCACTTTGAAATCTGGAAAAACATTGGCTGGACCGAAAGGAGAGGATGATATGGAAAAAGGAAATGAATCTGGGAAGGACAATGCTGCTGATGAAAAAGCAGAAGATGCAGAAATAGAAACAGCCAATTCGCAGACTGAAGCTGCAGGAGACAAGGCTAAAAATGGTAAAGGTGAAGGTACAATTTCTGACCCTTCGCCGCAAAAACATTTAGATGATATTAAGTATATGCCAAGGGTGCCATACCCTGCGCGTCTTAAAAATAAGGAACATGATCTTAAATTCAAGAAATTTCTGGAAAGATTGAAAGCTGTTGAGATCACTATTCTCTTGGTCGAAATGATTTCAGAAATGCTCGTCTATGCTAAATTTCTTAAAGAAATGATTTCAGGAAAAAGGAAATTCGACCAGGATGAAGTGGTGGTTGTAAACAGTAGCTGCAGTGCCATAATCCAGAGAGTGCTACCCGAGAAGAAGGAGGACCCATGCTGTATCACACTGCCAGTCCACATCGGAAAGACAAGTGTCGGAAAAGGACTATGTGACTTGGGGTCGAGCATCAACGTTATACCACTCGCCATGGCAAAACGTCTTCACTTGGGAGTAATTAAGCCGGTTACAATGAAACTACAACTGGCAGACCGGTCAATCACTCATCCCGTTGGGATACTGAAGGATGTGATCGTCAAGACGGGATGAATACTCTTTCCTGTCGATTTCATCATTCTTGACATAGAGGAAGACTATGAGATGCCACTGATCCTAGGCCGCCCCTTCCTTTCAACGGGCGGTGCACTGATAGACGCACGTTCAAAGCAAATCAAGCTCCGTGTTGGAGATGAAGAGCTGAATTTCAACATGGGCAAGCTGCAGAGGTTTCCGCATGAGGGAACTTGTTCCACACTTGATGTAATAGACTGTAAGAGAGAGAGAGAGCTAGACTCTGACAATGAGATTGTAATGATGATGGATGATGACTATTCAAAGCAGGTACTGAAGCCTGCTGGCGAGGAGCACGAAGACTGCAGCGCCGTCCATTTCGCTGATCCCGAAACTGGGGATTTGGAGGAATTTGATGGTGCCGAGTTCCATGACGACGCCGACCAAGAGGAGGCGGATCCTGTGCTGATGCAGGATCCGACAGGTAAATCTGAATTTCCCCCATCTAATTCTCGCAAATTACTTCCTTCAGTGGAATGCCCACCAGAGCTTGAACTAAAAGTTTTACCGGAACATCTTAAGTATGCGTTTCTCGCAGAACATAAAAAATTACCGGTAATTGTGTCAGCTAAGCTAACACAAGATCAAGAAAATGCTCTGGTGGGGGTGCTTAAAAATCATGTGCGTGCAATCGGTTGGACCATTTCTGATATCAAAGGAATAAGCCCTTCTGTTTGTATGCACAGGATTTTAATGGAGTAGAATTTCAAGCCTTCGCGCCAGCCCCAACGAAGATTGAACCCATTCATGCAAGAAGTGGGAAGAAAGGAAGTGATCAAGCTGTTTGATGCCGGTATTATATACCCAATTTCTGACAGCAAATGGGTCAGTCCTGTGCAGGTTGTTCCCAAGCGGGGTGGGATGTGCATAACCAAGAATGAACAAGGGGAGGAAATTGCCACACGGCCGGTCACCGGATGGAGAGTCTGCATAGACTACCGGAAGTTGAACGAAGCCACTCGCAAGGACCATTTCCCTTTACCTTTTATCGATCAGATGTTGGAACGGTTGGCGGGAAGTGAGTTTTATTGCTTTTTAGATGGTTATTCAGGTTATAATCAAATAGTGATTGCCAGTGAGGATCACGAAAAAACAACTTTTACATACCCCTATGGCACTTTTGCCTATAGGCGCATGCCTTTTGGTTTGTGTAATGCACCTGCCACTTTTCAACGTTGCATGATGTCTATATTTTCCGAATTTATCGAAAAGTGCATTGAAGTTTTCATGGATGACTTCTCTGTATATGGAGATACATTTGAAGAATGTCTGACCAATCTTGTAAAAATTTTAAAGAGATGTGAGGACACTAACTTGGTTTCAAACTGGGAAAAGTGCCATTTTATGGTCACTGAGGGCATAGTGTTAGGTCATCGCATTTCACGTGCAGGCATTGAGGTCGATCCAGCCAAGGTCTCCATCATTTCCAATCTCCCTCCCCCCAATTCTATCAAGTCGGTTATAAGCTTCTTAGGGCATGCCGGTTTTTACCGGAGATCCATTAAGGATTTCTCTAAAATTGCCAAGCCGCTCACTAACCTTCTTTGTAAAGAAAATCCCTTTGTAATAAGTGAAGCGTGTGTCCAAGCCTTTGACACGCTCAAAATAATGTTAGCTTCTGCTCCAATTGTGCAACCACCCGATTGGTCACTGCCATTCGAGGTGATGTGTGATGCAAGTGGTCTTGCAGTAGGTGCAGTTTTAGGGCAACATAAGGATGGGAGACATTGCGTAATTCATTACGCAAGTCATGCCTTAAATGAAGCCCAAGTAAACTACGCCACTACACAAAAAGAGATGTATGCTGTAGTATTTGCATTCGATAAGTTCAGACAATATCTGATCGGGACAAAGACTGTAGTGTACACTGACCATAGTGCACTCAGATACTTGTTTAGCAAGCAAGATGCAAAGCCTCGTTTAATCAGGTGGGTGCTGTTGTTGCAAGAGTTTGACATTGTAATAAAGATAGGCGAGGACGAGATAATGGTGCTGCTGATCACTTATCTCGATTAGAAAATGATAAAAATGACAAAGCCGTTAATGAAGAGTTTCCGGATAAACAGTTGTTCTGTAACCCGTAATCTGTATATTAACTACTGTTTGTTATTTTGCATGGTTTGGATAATAACTAACAAGGTCAGGCGAACGGTCCTTTTACCAGGAAATGAAGTAGCCGCTTGGTTAATTACTGTCCAAATACAATTTTATTCTCATTGTCTTAATTTCAAAACCCAAATTCCAATCTGTAATAAAAGTTGGTTAATATCTGTCAATACTGGCGAATGAATATTGCTGAAAGGAGCATGTAGGTTTTTGTCAGAATTCGCAGACAATAGTGGCCCAACTGGTAGCGACACTGCCATTTTAGGGTTTCTGCTGTCTAAATTCGCTCCATCCGAGTAGTTGAGAAATTGGAAAGCAGCTGTTTGCATTCCACCTGATTACTCTGCCACCCTTTTGGCCTCATGGCCACCTCATTCTGTGTCACACGTTCTGTCTAAACCCACCATTATATTTTGGGTTGATTAATTTTACACTTCCATATATCTTTATGCATGATATTATTATGTAGCTACTGTGGTCTATAATATTTTGGGATCCTTCCCTTGGACATAGAAGTCTAGATTTAAAATAGATACTGCATATTAAACTTCTAACAAAAATTCATTTATAAAATCCAGATCCGAGTAAGGGAAAAATTCCTCAGTTATGTCTAGTTCATATTCTGTCAAGGGTTAATTTCTGGGAAATTAGAAGCAGGGTCAGCGATTAGGTCTCTTCTAGACCGAAAGGGTCTGTGTTCTTTTTGAGAGTCTAGTACCTGTTTAGGGAATGATTTTCACATTCATTATTTTCCAAAATTGCTATGTGTTGGGAATTTAGTTTTAACTATCACACCGAGATGGGATCCACTTGGATTCAAATACAGTGAGATAGATAATACTAGAGGAACAACACGTAGGCCTTGGTTATTTTCTAAGATAGGGTTGAGTTCCTTTCAACTGCTATCCTCTTCTGCCAAAGCCTATTTTGAGTTCTGAGTGAGTGCATCCGGAACGAACTAATCTATTAGTTCGTTTCATTAGTTTGTATCTCATAACCACCCGGAAGGAAGTGAACACTGCGAGCGGTTCACCGAGATTTGAGAATTCTTGATCCACATCCGGTCATCCTGACTGGGGGCTTTCTCTTACTACCAGTACGAAGCTTTTGAAACTTCCGAGTGATAGGATTTTAAATGCTTTCTTTACTGCTTTCTTTTAATTGCTTTCGTAGAGGTCACTCGGATGTGTCTCTAGATCTTCTAACTGCTACTAGGACTGAGAATTAAGGGATAGTTCAGGGCTTGATTAGAAACTTTGGGTGTGACGCGGGGGAATGATGGCAGTACTTGGCAATTCAACTAATGACTTGACAGGTGTTGCTTGACCACCACAGATGAAATATCAAACCCTGGCCGGGGCAGTTATGAATCTGTGGTATCTT
Organism: Hygrophila difformis; assembly: GCA_030278955.1. Lineage (NCBI taxonomy): Eukaryota > Viridiplantae > Streptophyta > Magnoliopsida > Lamiales > Acanthaceae > Hygrophila > Hygrophila difformis. The sequence continues at coordinate 39,486,813 of JAOANR010000002.1, read as the reverse complement.
AGAACTTGTGGTCTTAAGAACATGTAAACTCACACTGTAAGTACCTGTCTGTTAAAGGGAACATCCTGCTGAGAGCATGAGAATTAGCTTTCTGACAGGATTATCCCAAGCAAAGATCTGTGTGTAAAATGGAAGTTTAATTATGTTTTATCTAAACCTTGGCCAATCTTTATTCTTTTCTCCCTGTCCATTCTGTCATCATTTTGAATCAGCTTCATAGATACTATAGCATAGATTTACAGCTTTTATTGTTCTTGTGGAATTATTTCCATCTGTCCTTTAGTTTATTTAACTGCTTTCATAATGTAGATTAAATTCAGTTATGTAGTTGTTAGTCCAACTTCAAAACCGATTCGAGCAATACGAGTGGAAAATCTAGTAAAACGACGTGGGACTTGCTTCTATCGCACATCCTCCAGTGAACAATCCGGTCTTACTATAAATTACTGCAATTTTTGACAGGGGCACAGTTTCTTAACACGAGTAATAAAAACGTGACAACCTATAAATATATCCCTAATCCCAACTCATCTTCATAAATTGGTTTCTTTAAATAAAATTGAAAACCAGGATTATTGTGTTTCAGAAAATACTCATATAGTGGGAACTTGTCAAAAGTTTCATGGCAAGGATCTTCAAGGCAGGAAATTGTCAAAAGTTTCATGCCGGGGAGGTCCACAGCGCCGTTTGAAATCAAAGTTTCCCACATGAGTAATAAAAAGTGAAATATATCCTTAAACCCCTTTCCCACGAATCATAACTCTTTTCATTTAATAAATTTAACTTGGGATATTTTAGAAAAATACTCGTGTTAGTGAAACTTGTCAAAAGTTTCATTGGTGGTGTCAGGCTCTAACTCTCTAGCAAGCTTCCAATGTTTTCCACGAGGACTAGTAATCGTAATACCGGCTCCTGAACTGCTGCTTGCACAAGATCCATCTAAAGTTAGTTCCCAAGGTTCGAACCCTATAAAGGACGCTTCTTTGGGATCCTCTGGCAATATCAACGAAGGATGTTGAGCTAAAAAATCAGCCAAGGCTTGTCCCTTGACTGCCTTTTGGGGAATATGTACCAGGGTAAAGGGACTAATCTTCATAGCCCACTTAGCTTGTCGGCCCTTCAATGCCGGCTTGTGCAAGAGTGTCCTTACCAAGTCAAAGGGAGCTACTACATGAACTGTTCTTGGCAGCATGTAGTGTTCCAACTTGTTGCAGGAGTATACTAGGGCGTAGCATAATTTTTCTAATGCGGTATATCTCACTTCTGGCCCTTGCAGAGTCTTGCTAAGGTAATAGATAGCCCTCTCCTTGCCGTCTTCATCATCCTGTGCAAGCAGGCAACCGATAGATTCTTCGGCGGCGGATACATATAGTTTCAAAGGTACTCCAAGCCTTGGCGGTACTAATACTGGAGGGTTGACCAACGCTCTTTTTATTTCTTCAAAGGCTGGCTGATGTTCAGACGTCCACATGAATTTCTCGTTCTTTCTTCCTTTAAGGTAGTGAACGGTTTCATCTTTCCTGTGGCATTGGCAATGAACCTCCTTAAGAAATTGATTTTACCAATTAGTGATTGCAGCTCTTTGAGATTGGATGGTGCACGGGCTTCCAATATGGCCTTAGCTTTATTTTGGTCTACCTCAATGCCCCTCTCATGCACCAGGAAACCTAAGAAGTTCCCTGCCGCCACTCCGAAGGCACACTTAGCTGGATTAATTTTCAACCCATGTTGCCTCATTCGGATGAAGGCACCTTCAAGGTGATCCAAGTGTTGATCAAATTCGCATGATTTCACAACTATGTCATCGATGTAAACTTCAAGTGTATGGCCGATTAAATCATGAAAAATCATGTTCATGGCCCTTTGGTATGTTGCCCCGGCATTTTTCAATCCGAAAGGCATGACTACCCATTCAAAGATGCCGACTGGCCCTGGGCAACGAAAGGCTGTTTTATGTACATAGTTTTCAGAAATGAAGATTTGGTTGTATCCAGAATAACCATCCATTAAAGATAAAAACTTGTGGCCAGCGGCCGCATCAACGAGCATATCGGCCATAGGCATCACATATTCATCCTTGGGTGTTGCCAAGTTTAAATTCCTAAAGCCTATACAGACTCTTAATTGACCGTTCTTCTTTATAACAGGTACAATATTTGTAAGCCATTCCACATAACGACAAGTTCTAATGTAACCTGCTCTAAGAAGTTTCTCAATTTCGGCCTTTATTTTTGGGATGGTGTCTGGGTCGAACCGTCTTGGCGGCTGCTTATGAGGTTTGAATTCTGGGTGAGTTGGCAACTTATGTTCCACTAGATCTCTTGATAGTCCTGGCATGTCTGTGTACTACCATGCAAAGCAATCCTTATATTTATGAATCAGCTCCACCAGTTGGTGCCGCTTTTCATCCGGTAATGACGCACTTATCTTGGTCAACTTTGGCTCTGTCTCTGTCCCGAGGTTGATGTTTACAAGTGGTTCATTGGCTTCCGGACTAGGCAACGTCCGCTTTACAGGAGATGGCCACTCAGATGGCCGAATGTCAGTTGGGTTTTTGGACTTGATCTCGGCACCCATCATTATTTCAGTGTTGGCGAGCCGCTGCAACAAGTCTTTATAAATGTCGTAGTTGCTCGTCATGCAGAGCTTGATGCTTCATGTCGGCTATCTGCAGGTCATAACTTGAAGCCGCTTGTTGTGAAGTCAATGGATTCCAGATCCATGTCCATACCAATTAAAGCTGATACAGGTTGGATGTCTTCTAAGTAGAAGATCGCCTCATCATTGGCGTCCTGTCCTGCAAAGGGTTGAGGATCCGCCTTTACCAATTCTATCTGGTCACCATCCCAAATGAGTAACTGTTGGTGCAAAGTAGAGGGAACACATTGTGCCATGTGGATCCAGTCACGTCCTAATAACGCCGAGTAACAAGTCTTTGATTTCACCACAAAGAAGGCCACTTTGATAGTCTTGGAACCGATAGTGACATTTGCCATTATGAATCCGGCAGGTTGAGTTGCTTCTCCCACGAAACTACACATTCTGACCCTGGTGGGGATCAGATCTTTCTCACTCTTCTCAATCTTCCTCTGAGTCGACATAGGCATTACATTTGCCGCTGACCCGTTGTCAACGAATACCCTGCGTACAGGACGTCCATCAATGTGAGCCTTGACATACAAGGGTTTCAGTTGCCTTGTCTGGGCCACCTTGTGTTTGGCAAACTGTGCCGAAGCTAAATTTGAAGCATTATGCTGGCCGTCAAGTTCTTGTGTAGGAGGTACATCCCGGGCTGGATGAGACAATTCTGCTATCATTTCATCCATTTTTTCTATGAGCCTAGCGAATGATGGCTCTTCATCATTCCCAAATCTCAGATTCGGCATCGCTTATATCTTCATCAGGTGCTAACCCAATGACCTGCATGGGCACGGAGGGGTCCTCCAACTCTTCTTCCTGCTCTTTCTTATGATCTGCATCCCCAAGCTCTTTATCCAATTTTTTCTAGAATTCCGTACTATCAAAATCATCCTCAAGATCCATGCCCTCTAAATCACCATCGTACTCTTCATTAATGTTGAGGTCAGCATCGTCCCATACACCATCTTCATACCCCTCATCAATGTCAAGATTCATATCATCCAGCGTGCCATCTTCCTCAGTCATGATACCTAAGGCACCAATCCCCACCTTAGGTTCATTGAGATTGACTTCCACAGCCACTCCTGCTTCTGTAGACGTAGTGGCCCCAAAAGTCACTTGTTGTGCTTTATTGGTTAATTTTGTTTCGGATGGGATTTCTGGCTTCTTTTGGGATTCCAACGCCTTGCAGTAAGCTGTGAATCCTTTGAAACTACGTGGTTCACTCCCGAGTTCATCGGCCTCCTGGGCCGCTAAATACGTCATGTACTTCATAAGCACACTAGCCATTGCCATATTTGAAGGAGTCAGATCCATGTTGTCTAATTTCTCAATAAACTTTTGTCCCACAGACTTAACCTTACTTTCTTGATTACCAGACTCAGTAGCTATAGCTTTACCTTTATCTTTAGAAACTGATGGTTTAGTCTGAAGAAGATCATCTTTGGTTACCCTAGGCCTTGGTGAAGGTATCCGAGGCTTTCGTTCTACCCACTGCAATCTCTCTCGTACTGGCCTCCTGGTAGTAGAAGGTGCTGGCGGCTGCAACCTCTCCTTCACTGGTCTCCTGGTAGAAGGTGATGGCGGTTGTAGCCCCTCCCACATTGGCCTTCTGGTAGAAGGTGATGGCAGCTGCAGCCTCTCCCGCATTGACCTTCTGGTAGAAGGTGGTGGTGGTTGAGGTGGTCTTCTTGAGTCCTCGTGCATCTTTCCCTGACGAGGTATTATGGGCGAGTTAGGTTCCCTAACCGGAACCCATGCCCCCGTACCACGTACCTTCTGGTAAAGGAGTTTTCGCTGTTCGGAGGTTTCTCCCCTGAAACAAGTCGGCTGTACTGGCTTTTGAGGCTTGGAAGACTCCAACTTATGGATCTGAGCTTCCCATTGCCGCATCTCCTCGGCATACCGTCTCTGAGCCCGCCTAAATTCACTTCTAGTCATGGATGGCGGCTTCTTTTGAGCAACTCTGCTCTGAGCCCGATTCCTCATCCACCTTTCAGCCTCAACAGGATGTTCGGGACGCCTCATCAAAGTTGGAACCACCTGTACACCATGCCTATAATCATGGATAATAGGTTGGTGTTTCCCATTCTCATGGATCTCTACAACATGCTTAGGGATCTCAACCCTCAAAGGAGGATTCTGCTTCTTTTTATGTTCTTGTTTTTCTGATTCTAGGACTTTCTTGAAGTCTTCCTTCGACATGCTCTTAAATCTTGGTTGTTTACTATACAACTCTTTTCTTTTTTCATGATCAGATTCATCAGATAACGAATCTACATCATTCTCGTCGAACTCAATATGTTCTTTTCCTTTATCAGTCCGGCTATTGGAGCCGCTATCTTCTGGGTTTGGTAAGAGTCCAGAAGCACCAATTGGAAGATGAGGGAACGGGCCTAAATCCACCTTCATACCTGCAATTTTCAAACGTCCTTCTTTTATTTTGTTCTGTATGGCAGTCCTAAAACTCCTGCATTTTGTAATGCTGTGAGTAAATGAATTATGCCACTTACAAAAAGATCGGCCTCGAATATTCTCAGCCGTAGGTAATTTCTGCCCCTTAGGCAGCTTAATCACACCATCTTTGAGTAGGGCATCGAACACTTGATCCGCCTTGCCCATGTCAAAGAGGCCTTCCTCAGGCTCATATTTAGCCTCTCTTTGTTTTGGCGGCTTAAGAGTTGCACATGTATGTGGTTTGGCTGTCTGAACTAGTTCTGCAACAGCCACCTCTACAGGTTCGTCCTCATCATCACTGAGTTTCACTTCTTCGAAATGGACTCGACGCATAGGACGCCTCTCTTCTTGTTCCCCCAGGAATTTTTCCACGCGGGCCGCTCTCTCGGCCAGTTGGACAAGGTCAGTTGCATCCTGCACAATTAAATGTTCTTTTAATTTCGGTAACATGTTAGCCACTGCTATATTGGCTATTTCTTTATCCGGAATTGCCAGGGTACATCGGCCTTTAAGGCGTTGCAATCTGTTAATAAAAGCACTTGCCGTCTCATCGGCAAATTGTTTAGCGTTAGTGAGATCTGCAAGACTAACCTGTGACAGGGGAGTGTAGAACCTGTCATGAAATGCCCGCTCGAGATCAGCCCAATTCTAAATTGAATTAGGCCGCAAGGAAGCAAACCAAGCAAATGCGGGTCCAGTCAGAGATGAGCTGAACAATCTTAGCTTCAACCAATCGTTGGCCGCTGCTTCGCCACATTGAGCAGTAAACCTGCCCACATGTTCTACTGTGGATTTTCCGTCGTCTCCCGAAAATGTGGTGAATTCGGGCATTTTGAAGCCTCTAGGGTAAGGCTGCATAGTGTCCACCCATTCAGGGTATGGTTTCCTGTATGTGGGCCGTTCCATCGGCCTTAATTGAATCCCGAAGTGCTGTTACATCATATCTGCCAACAACTCGGGTGACACCACGGGCACCTGTATAGGAGGCATGGCGGCTGGGAAAGGGTTGGTGGCCTGATGCTGCATGGCGGCCGGGTATGGACTAGCGGCCTGATGCTGCATGGGGGCAGGATGTGAACTAGTGACCTGATGCTGCATGGCGGCCGGATGTGGACTGGCGGCTGGGTGTGGACTGGCGGCCAGGTGTGGACCCACGGCCTGATGTTGCATGGCCGGGTGTGGATTGGCGGCCTGATGCGGTATGGCGGCCGGATGTGGACTGGAGGCCTGATGCTGTATGGCGGCCAGGTGTGGACTGGAGGCCTGATGCTGCATGGCGGCCAGGTGTGGACTGGAGGCCTGATGTTGTATGGCGGCCAGGTGTGGGCTGGAGGCCTGATGTTGCATGGTGGCCTGAGGCATGTTGGCAACCAGAGGCATGTTGGCAACCTGAGGTTGCATGTGTCCTTCTCCAGCACCTAGAGTAGGAATGACGGCCTGTGGGATGGGAGCCGCCACTCCAAATGGCTGTGTCGGTACAACGCTAGACGCCATCAAGTATCCTGATGGAGAATACATCATGGGAGGTGGTGCTCCAAACTCAGAGAGTGATGGCTGGCCAAAAGTTGTCCCCCAAGTCTTTTGTAGACCGCCATACGGTCCTGTAACGCTTGGTGACATATTCATGCTATTTGTAGGGATATATCCTTCTTGTGAAGTACGCAGGGATCCACATATCCTGTCAGTTTGATCGGCCATGGCAGGCCGCAATGCATCTATAAGGTGCCTCGTAAGTAAAGGCATGAATTCAGCCATCGATTCAGTCATCGATAGCCGCATTTGTTCCGAAAAGGTTGGGACTTGCATCATCCTCTGCGGTGGTTGGGAGGTAGTCGCCGTATTATTGACGTTCTCAGACGGTGTTCTTACTGGAGTTTCTTCATGTAGCGACATTTCTCCAAATCTTTGTGTTAAGTCCCTTACTACTCGTCCATATCTAAGTAGCATACACTTCCAAGCGGATATGGTTTCCACTTCGTGTCCCACTGGGCATGCCAATTTGTTAACCAAGAAATTTTATTGATTGATAATGATGAAGATGATTACAAGGATTTTGAAAGAAATACATCAAACTTAATAAAACTGTAAAAGAAATTAAAATTTGCAGAACTGAAGAACGGTAAAGAAATTATGCAGAAAGGAAAATGATACAGAAAGTAAAAATAGTAATGCGATTCCTCCTGGGGGGTTTGTGATGCCCTCCGGAGTGTGTCTCTTCATCCTTTTATAGAGGGTGGGAGGAAACCCTCCGTTGTAGCGATCCCTTTGATTGCGGGATTCATTGATTAGGTGACGGCGCTGTCCTTCATTAATGTGGCCGCCGAGACGCAATCTTCTTTGACTTCTGATGACACATACGGTGCTCGTGCAGGAGGGTGGCGCCTTGAGGATTGACAGCTTGGGAGAGGGTTGATGGTTCTCATCACTTCCCTGTCGCCTAGCTTCTCTTTGGTCATTATCCGGATAAATCTTGAATTGGACCGAGCCTTGAAAAATAAATTGGGCCTTTGAAAGTGCGTCCTCTTTTCCAGATATATCTCCACGGACTGGGCCGGGCAATCTGGACATCGGATGGGCCTTCAACATTGGACTAACAGATATGGGCTCAATATTTTTGTTGGGTTAACAGTTTCTTAATTCGTTGAAAGAAGAGGGCAAGTTGATAGAGGCTGTAGTATGTTGTAGCAATTAATTCTAATCAAATAGTACTACTAAGGAAGTACTTTGATGTTATGCTGTATCGAAAACTTATGAGGAATTGTAGCACGTGCATCTGCTACTATAATGCTATTTCTTCTCATCATTTCTATATGTAAGACTTAATTAACCGTTGAAAATAAGCTATTGTCTGTTTTAAATTACTTTAGTTTAATTTTTACTATCAGCTACGATTTATTGGTCATTAATTCGTGTAATTAGGGTTTACGGGCTACAATAGTGTAAGAATAAAGTACATATAGCCATATCTGATATATATACATAATATGTTTCTCAATATGCTATACACTGAACAAGTATATAGACTGGTCAAACATATTATATGCTATATCCTCATATAATTTCGGGTTCTAAATCATTTCACATAGTAAACACTATGAGTTTGCTTCGGAATTAGCTGTTAGTTGTTAACTACTTGCGTGGGTAATAAATTAATCAATATTAGTTGTTTCGTAATTTCGAGGCCAACTTTTTGCCTACGATGAGCTGAAATCTCAAATACTGCTATTTGCAACAGTTTCAAAAAGAGCTGATTGGACACCGTTATAAGTTATTTTGTCACTTTAAAAAAGCTATTTTTCTCACATTGTCTCACTAATTAGATGATTCGATTTAGCTATTTTGCCAACATGCCTATGTGATTATTTTTTATGAAACAACCTACCAATTTCATATGTGACTTTAATTAGTTGATCCCAAGTTCTTGATTGGCGGAGGCTGTAGTAACTAATTCTAATCAACCAACCAAACATGTATTTTTGCGTTCCAATTATGTGTAATTTTTCCCGTTGAGTTGAGCATAAACAACTTCATATGGGAATCGTATGTATATGTCTTTAAAATGATGAAGAAGGAGGCTTGATGAGAGGTTCAATTAGTGTTGACTACATAAAAACTAAGGGAAGCTAAGGTGATGGTATAGTAGCGGATTTAACTTTAATAATTAAGCTGAACTAATTTTTATTCTGTGTCAAATTTTGATGTTATTTCTATTTTTGTGTAACTTTGTAAAAATCAAACTATGTTTTTGTTTGTAGTAACGAAAAAAATTGCTAATTAATGGAAATATAGAGTGGTATTCGTCTAATTTTCTTTCCACTAACGTTTTTGGATCAAAAGTCGTAGAAAATGTGAAGTTCTAGATGATCTTTAATTTTCTACCCATAAAATGATTGAAAGAAAGAATCGATTTAGGCCATCTCCAACCGAAAACACAAAACTCAAATTAAAAATGCAGTAAATGTCATATCAAACAGTATTTCATCTCCAACCGAAAGCACTAAACTCAAACTCAAAAGAATATTCCATGTAATATTCTCTCTTTCTCCAACCAAAAATACTAAATCCCCCCTTTACACAATTTTGCAGTTGTGAATAGTAACAACGCATATATGCGTTTCTTTTTGCGTTTCCACCATTTTGCGTTGGGTTTTGAAGCTCGATTGGAGCAAATTCTCTACTCCATTTTGTGTTTTGCCGTTCGGGTGGAGATGATCTTAGATACTAGTACTATTTCTTCCCTTCTTGAATTACAAAACATTCTTTAAGTCGGGAATGGATGGCACTTTCTCTCTATACAACTAGACTCCAACAATCCAGAAGAAATATTTAATTTCTTTATATCTTTTTCTTTCATGTTGTTTAATACCTTACTTCAGCAGATAGAGCTTCATTACCGGTCAACCTAATTACTATTAGTGTTTATATTCATATATAATTTGTGTGATTTTAATTTAGATAAAATATACCAAATTATCACCCGGCCTCTTATCCTTCCTTCTTTTTTTCATTTGTTAAAAGGTTTATTTTAAAAATCCTTTGGTAGTGGTACAGTTTGTTTTCTTTCTCCATTTATTTACATGTGTTACATTTGTCCTGCGTGCACTACCTATGGTTTAATTTGATAGTATGATTTTTTTATTCTTAGTATATAAAAAATATTATTAAGTAAAATATGTTGAATTTGTCAAATCATACTAGAATATCATCCTTTTAATTTTTGTACTTCATCACAAAATGTGAGTTATAAAAATTGTACTACTATTACATTGCGTAAATAAAGGGTTTGTTGCACATTAAAAAGGATAGTATTTTAAATTAAAGTGTGAATAGTTCCACAACAACAAATGGTGGAAGAAAAAAAAAACGGAGTATTTTTTACAGATTACGTGACAAATTAGGATAGGGCTACACAATGTATCTTTAAAGATAGAAGAAGAGTTTTACTTGTGCAAAGCCCCACAAAGACCAAATTTGACCACATGCCACTAATCTATCTATGTATCAACTGACAAGTAACAGGCAGTGGACCAAATTTGACTAATCGAAGAACATTCGTTGGTAGGGAACGGCGACCAATTCCAGGTCCTGCTTTCTGGCCGCCGTCACTGCCGGTCTCTCACTCATGTCCAAATCCTGTCCCTCCATCCCCCCCGGAAGCTTCCACTCGAAACTGTACAGCAGGTTCGCCAACGGCAGCTCCACGCTCGCCAATCCGAACGTCATTCCGGGGCACATTCTCCTCCCCGCCCCGAACGGTATGTATTCGAACCAATTCCCCGTGAACTCCCTCGGATCATTCTCGAACCTCTCCGGCACAAACCTCTCCGGATCTTCCCATATGCTCGGATCCCTTCCGATCGCCCACGCGTTCACCAACACCCTGGCGCCCGCCGGAATTACGCACCCTTCAATTTCCGTTGCCTCCCGGGAGACTCTCGGCAGCATCGGGACGGGAGCGTGCAGCCTCAGGGCTTCCTTTATTACCAATTTTAGGTACTTGAGATTCTGAATGTCCGATTCCTCGACGATCTGGGGTTTCTTCTTCTTCTTCCCCCTGAGCGCTTCCCGAATTTCGGTCTGCACTTTTGACAGGATACGCGGGGACCGCATCAATTCCGACATGATCCAGTCGATTGTAGTTGATGAAGTTTCTGTCCCCGCCGCAAACATGTCCTGTATGTGATAAGTAATAACAACGATGTAATGAAAAGAAGCTGGATTTGTCATTTTAGGTTTTGAAAGTATTTAGGTTTTTTTTTTTTTTTTTTTTTTTTTTTGACTTACAAAAATGATGGCTTTAATGTTGTCATCGGTAATTGGGAATTGCAATTCCCCTTCATTTTTGACTCTTAACAAAACATCGATTAAATCTTCATTCCCGAACTCCCCGTTCCCTTTCCTATCGGAATTCATCGAATTATCATCTCCCGTCTTCGCCAGGTTCCGCCGGTGCTCGTCAATTATGCCGTCGATAATCACGTCGATCCTTTTCCTCATCCGGAGAAGCCGGCGCCGGTTCCAGCTCAGAGACCTCAGCACCGTCCATTCCGGGTAAAGATCCGACACGTCGAACCCGGTCACCAGAGTAATCCCTTCCTTGAACACGTCAATCATCTGTCCGACATCGCGGCACACCTTCCCGAACGCCGCCCGGCACGTGATCGCGCTGGCCATCGTGAAAACCATTTGGGTGAGGTTCACTGGAGCGCCGGCGGCGGAGGCCCTGATGGATCCGACCAATCGGGCCACCTCATCGTTCCTGATGGAGGCGAACGATTTCACATTCTTGGCGCTGAGGAGCTCGAGGATGCAGACCTTCCGCATTTGTCGCCAGTAGTCGCCGTAAGGGCTGAAGGAGATGGCGGAGTAATTGTACCAGAGGATTTCTCCGGCGATATTGTGGGGCCTGTCCGTGAAGATGGGATCGTGGACTTTTAGGACCTGCCTGGCGATGTCTGGGGAAGAGACGACGATGGTGGTGACGTGGCCCAAGCGGAAGTGCATTAGAGGGCCGTATTTCTTGGCGAGCTCCCGGAAAGACCGGTGGGGGAGTTTTCCGACGTGGTGGAGGTGGCCGATGAGAGGCAATTTCCAGGGGCCTGGAGGCAGCTTTGGGGCTGTAGTTTTGGAGATTTTATGACAGGAATATGCTTTGCGGAGGAAGAGAATGAAGGAGGAGGAAAGGAGAAGAATGACGAAGGTGAGTGGGAATTGACAATCGTCCATTATATTGTTATTTAGGACATGAGAATGAGTATGTGAGTTGATGAAGACACAACCATCTTATAGGAGTTTTGAGTGTCTAACCTACTACCCAAGGTTTTTCAATAGCGAAATCTTAGTTTGGATGGTTTTTATTTTTACAAGATGTATGATCGAATCAAAATTCCAACATCTTATCAAATTGTAATTAGATAAGAACAATTATTCATACTAACAAGTGAAAGTATAATACAGAACAATACATCATTAGCAAATGAAACAATAAATCACTATAAAAAGTCGAAAATTAAATTTAAGACCAGGCTTATAATAAACATGAGATTATGGTAGCATATTTTAAATTTTGGTAGGATTGGATCACATGGTATCGTGAGATCCTACAATCAAGATCAGAATCAAGATCGAGATCCTACTAATTTTAAAATTATACAGAGATCTTGTACGTGTTTAAGGGTGAGATCGTAAGGTCCTATACTATAAGAAATTTGCGGAAAGACGACGAAAAGAAAAGACAAATGTCGTCACCTAAAACTTCTGTCGCCTGTAGAATTTCGTCGCCTCGTACACCAGGTGATGAATTTCTTTCGCCGCCTTGCATGAAAATTTTGGTAGTACTTGTTAACCCAACAAATATATTAAGGCCCAATGGAGTCATATGTCAAAATTGCCCGACCCAGTCCGTGAAGATATATCCGAAAGAGTGGACGCATCTTCAAAGTCCAGTCCGATATATCCGGAAGAGAGGACGCGTCTTCAAAGTCCAGTTTGATATATCCGGAAGAGAGGACGTCTGGCCCAGTCCGGAAGAGAGGTTTCAAGGCCTAGTATGTGAAGACATCCTCAAAATTGAGGCTTCACACAAAATCATGGCGAGGTGCCAATAAGGAAATAAATCATGGCAAGGTGCCAATAAATCATGGTGAGGTGCCAATAAGGAAATAAGTCATGGCAAGGCGCCAGATAAGGAAATCGAATCCAAAGGCTTGAGGACTCCTCACCATTATAAATACACAAAGCGGCATCGTGTGCAGGACATCTCCAATCAACCCTCAAAGAGGCCGTATTTTATATTTTTACTTTCTGCAGTTTATTTATCGCTTTCTGCATTTTCATTATTTACAGCTTTCTTTCAATTCCTGTATTTTACTTTCTGCACGCCTTGTAATCTTTCCCAAGTTTCATCAATAAAAAAGAGGTTCCGCTCCTCCAAAAATTTCAGCGTTAGCAAATTGGCACGCCCAGTGGGACACGATTTGAGACCATATCTGCTTCAGTAGTGCATGCGTCTTAGATCCGGAAGAATCATCGTTGATCTGGCACAAGAGTTTGAAGACATGTCCCTACAAGACCAGACAATCAAGCGAACATCGTTTGAGGACGTCATTGAGACGGCGAGCACCTCTCAACAACTACAAGGGATTATTTAGACCCCTACATTGTCCGAGCAAATACGGCTATCGATAACAGAATCGATGGCCGAGTTTATGCCTTTGCTCACGAGGCACCTAATGGACGTTCTGCGGCCTGCCATGGCCGACCAAACTGACCGGATATGCGGTTCCTTGCGCGATGGAGGCCTCCCGGCACCCAGTACTACTATGGCGCCGAGCACTCCATACTCGGGACCGTCGGGAGGACAACAGAGAACGTGGGGAAACACATCCGGCCAGCCGCCACTCCAGGACTCCGGAAGTGTGGCCAGTATGTTCCCACACTCGTACCAGACTGCTTACACTTTTACTCCAGCGGTACCCAGCATGCCGAATTTGGGTTACGCGGCATGTCCCATGCCGGTTTATGCTCTATCAAGCCCTTTAATGGCAACCAGCGCTACACCAGGCTGCATGGCGGTCGGACCTAGCATGGCGCCAAGACAGGCGGCACCTCATGTGCCGAACATCTCAACCACACCTTATGTGGTGACACCTCTCAACCCAGGCTGGATGCCACCAACCCTAGGGGGGCAGGCGCCACAGCCAGGTGGAGTGGTGGCGGCTCCCATGGCACCAGTCGCCATTCCTACCCAAGCTGCTGCCATTGGAGGGCAGGCGCCACAACCATGTGGAACACCTGCGACACCTGCCGCCATGCCTCCTACGCAGGTACCAGTGATCTCACCGGAGTTGCTCACAGATATGATGCAGCAGCATTTCGGGATTCAGCTAAAACCGATGGAGCGACCTACGTACTGGAAGTCATATCCTGACCTACGTACCGGAAGCCATATCCTGACTGGGTAGACACCATGCATCCCTACCCAAGGGGCTTCAAGATGCCCGAGTTCACCACCTTTACAGGGGATGATGGAAAGTCCACTGTGGAGCATGTTGGAAGGTTCACTACTCAGTGCGGGGAAGCAGCGGCCAATGATTGGCTGAAATTAAGACTGTTCTATTCATCCCTCACCGGACCTGCCTTCGCATGGTTTGCTTCCTTGTGGCCTAACTCAATTCAAAATTGGGCCGACCTCGAACGGGCATTCCATGATAGATTCTATACTCCACTATCACTGGTAAGTCTTGCAGACCTTACAAATGCCAAACAGTATGCCGATGAGGCGGCAAGTACTTTTATCAATAGATTACAATGGCTGAAAGGCCGGTGCACCATAGCAATCCCGGATAGGGAAATAGCCAATATAGCAGTGGCTAATATGTTGCCAAAACTAAAGGAACATTTAATTGTGCATGATGCGACTGATCTTGCCCAGCTGGCCGAAAAAGCGGCCCGCTTGGAAAAGTTCTTTGAGGAGCGAGATGAGAAACGTCTACCTATACACGAGACTCGTTTTGATGAATTAAAACACCACAAAGAGGAAGATGAATCAAGGGTAGTGGACAATGAGATAACCTTGGGTGATAAAAACCCTGGATAAGGACTTTGGAATGCTGTCGACAGTGGCCTTGGAGGCCGAGTAGTCGGTGACTGAGGATGGCGCCTGGCTGGGTATAGCGGCCTGACTGAGGATGTCACCCTGGCTGATAATCGAATGGCGACCCGGGAAGAAAAGCTGATCGAGGCCTGGAACAGACCAAGGTGGCGGCCTCCAAGCTCTCAAGGGGTGGCGGCCTCCAAGCTCTCAAAGGGTGGCGACCTCCAAGCTTTCAAGTGATGGCGGCCTCCAAGATCTCGCGTAATGGCCTCTTCCAGACTCTCGGATGGCGGCCTCGCGTGGAAGAGGGTGGCGGCCTTCAGGGATGATGGCGGCCTTGTCAGGTGGCGGCCTCTCCGATGTGTGTGGTGGCCTCTCAATGGAAGCAAGGCAGCGGCGGCCTCTCAATGGAAGCAAGGGACAGCGGCCTCACGCGAAGCGGCCAAGGCAGTTGGCGGCGGCCTCACGTTGAGTGGCGGCTTTCCCGGACGAAGGTCGTGGCCTCCGGGAACAGCAGTGGCGGCGGCCTCCGAAAGCAGCGGCGGCGGCAGCCTCGTGAAGAAGACGGCGGTATTCGAGGCTGCCTCCTGGCGGCAATCCCGGCGACGATCTCAACGGCAGCGGCAGTCGGAATTTACTGGTGGCGGCCGGCAGCCGGAGTGGGAAGAGGATGAGACACAGTGGGCTTGGGCCTCCAAACCCGAAATTAAGCGCGCAAATTTGTCTTAAAATGCTAATCAGACAAAATGCGCGAGGGGGGCACCTGTTAACCCAACAAATATATTAAGGCCCAATGGAGTCATATGTCAAAATTGCCCGACCCAGTCCGTGAAGATATATCCGGAAGAGAGGACGCATCTTCAAAGTCCAGTCCGATATATCCGGAAGAGAGGACGCGTCTTCAAAGTCCAGTTTGATATATCCGGAAGAGAGGACGTCTGGCCCAGTCCGGAAGAGAGGTTTCAAGGCCTAGTATGTGAAGACATCCTCAAAATTGAGGCTTCACACAAAATCATGGCGAGGTGCCAATAAGGAAATAAATCATGGCAAGGTGCCAATAAATCATGGTGAGGTGCCAATAAGGAAATAAGTCATGGCAAGGCGCCAGATAAGGAAATCGAATCCAAAGGCTTGAGGACTCCTCACCATTATAAATACACAAAGCGGCATCGTGTGCAGGACATCTCCAATCAACCCTCAAAGAGGCCGTATTTTATATTTTTACTTTCTGCAGTTTATTTATCGCTTTCTGCATTTTCATTATTTATAGCTTTCTTTCAATTCCTGTATTTTACTTTCTGCACTCCTTGTAATCTTTCCCAAGTTTCATCAATAAAAAAGAGGTTCCGCTCCTCCAAAAATTTCAGCGTTAACAGTACTAAATTAAGATCGAGATCTTAATAACCATGCTAGTAACATCATCCTTTCTTTTTTATTCTTTCAAAACAAATTAGAGGGTATAAAAGTTACTATGTTGCATATGCATTATGTCATAATATAATAGTACTATTAAGCATATGAATTCTTAGTTCACTGTATAAACTTATTAAAATACTCTCATCATATAGTGAATAAAGAATAAAGAATAAAGTAAAGATTAAAATTGATATGTTTGGGACAGTGACATTTATTCCTATCTATTATTCCTTTAATCGCATTTAAATTTAATTTTTTTAGCATTATTTAACACTAGGGTGTGGGAAGAAGTGTGGGAGTGTAAGCCTTAATCGTATTTAATTTAATATATTTTATATATATATATATAGATTCCATTTTTAACATTAATATAATTAGTTTATAATTTATTCAAACTTTTAGCAGTAAATTATTGATTTGTGTGTTGTGAGTATACATATTTAAAGATTTTCTCTTTGCTGACGCGTAAGCGTCCTTGTTCAAAAAAAAAAAAAAAAATCATGTAGCACTAGCTCGTTTTTCTTAACGACAACTTAATTTAAACAACTGCCCCAGCTTCCTGTTAGTTTTCTTTCCTTTTTCCTCTCCTGTAATGATTAATGGTGCCTCACAAAATATGCCTCACAAAACCCAGTCGATTTGGTTTGAGGTTTAATCTAGATTTGGTAGCTAACCCGCGATAGATACGTAATCAGTCGCTATTAGTGATCTAATTAACAACCAAAATTTTCCTTCGCTAAACTTTTGTAAAAAAAAAAATTAACTTATTTTAAATTAATTTATTAATATTTTCTTTAAATTTATTAATTTTTTTATTTTGTTTTATCTTATTGATATATTTATTTTAATTAACTCATTTCATTTTTAATTTTATACAAAATTTAATTATTGAATAATAAAATTAATTATATTAATTTGATTTAATTTTATGTTATCTTTTAATTTAAATATTCATTTCAATTAATTTATATTCAATAACGATCCAATATTGTTCATAAGATATACACACGAAAACAATATTGTTCATAAGGGCAAGACTCTTTATATTATGACTAGTATTACGCCCGCTCGAATGGCCGGGAATGTGAATATGAAAATAAAATACAATACAATTCACATAATACTTGTGCAGTTCACTTAATATAAAATATTATGTGAACTCGGATCTACACCCCTGACCGAATGACCGGAGTAATACTAGCTAGTATATATAACATTACATACGAGTACATGAAATGTATGCATCAAAGTAGTACACATGCGAGGGAAGTCATCCGAGACCTGGGTTAGATGTCTAGTTTCAGCAATTATGCATTAACAAATTTGGGAGGAAGCAAATACATATATAAGACTCGTGGCAGGATATAATTGAAGTATAGAGGGGTTGCCAAAGTGGTTAATGTGAGGGCGGTATTGAGATGGTGAGTTCAAACCCTTTATTATGATAATATTTGCGGATTCCATCGTGGGTACTACCAGCGACTGAATTTATGGCCCTAGCGAAAGATTTTTTAGTCGCAGATCCAAGAAATTCTTGTAGTGCCTACAAATAATCGGAGTTTGCACTACAAGAAATCCGCGGCAAGGCGACGAATTTGGCAACGAAATTTTATTGATGTTGTCACCTAAAACTAACTTCGTCGCCTGGTGGATTTTGTCACTTAGAGCGCTAGGTGATGAAATCCTTTAGTCACCTAACCACAAAATTCTTGTAGTGTTGGTCTATGAGGTAATGTGCATGTTTAGCAAATCTTCATATTTTTACCAAGGTCGGAACTTATTGTATACTCCAATAAATCTAATTGTAACTTGCACACACCCTATTCACCAATTCCACAATTTCCATACATTTTTTTCCATATCTTTTCAACTTTCTTAAAACATTCATTCAAACACAATAATGTATACTCCAATTAAAATTTCATATACACATCAAACATAATAATGCAACATTCTTGGTATATAATTCTAAATACAGTAATCTATCTACTAGTAATATTGTATTATTGATGATTTAAAATGTAAGAATGCACAAAACACCACTACGCTTATAGAATTATATAATATGAGTACAAGGGTAGAATATAAAATGAAGTTTACCCGACACGACATGATCGAGGGCCGAAGAAAACTACAAATAGTGACGATGGCTAGGGTGGGTTAGACTAGAGCTTCTAGACGATGAAAATCTAAAAGTTAAAAAATATTGGGGTAGGAGAGGAAATATTAGTATAGTTTTGGGAGTAGTATTTTACGGAATTAAGGAAGGATTATTGAAAGATAGCAATGGATAACGATATTATGCATTTGCAAATTGCGACAAAAGAAAGTGGTGTATCTGGACACACTCTAGCTTGAAGACATTTGAGAAAGAAAAAGTTGTTTGCGGGGCCACTCATTGTTTAACTTATTTTCGTGGTCTTGTGGTTCTGGGCATATTATTATTACAGATAGTCAGACAAGGCCATTTTGTATTTTCTTTCATCTTTTCTTTTGTTTCTTTCCCCCACTAATTTACTTTGACTTGGAAAATCAGCACTACTGTTATCTATCGACATTTAGCACATCGTACAAGAAATTAATTTGAACTTGAATCAGGGATGATGACCAATTTAGTCCTATAACTTTCTCCTAATTTCCATTTGGTCCAGAAAGTATTTCAATTATCCAAATGATCATGTAACTTTCATTTTACCAACCAATTTGATCATAAGGTCCTTTATGCAAATTCCAATTGGGCTCCCACATTCTATTTGAGCCCTTTGACTTTTTAAAGCTATTACATGTACCCAAAAAATTTATTTTTATGCAATTTAGTTCTTATTATATATATCTAAATTAAAACGCAGATTTTCTTAAAAATTGGTATCAGAGCCTAGGTTTATTATTGAAGAACATCTTAATTATATTATTTATAATATTTTTTTTATTAATGATGAAGATTTAATTATTTTATGAATTCAAATAATTTGAAACCTATGAGTTATTTCAAAAAAATATTTTATGAATACATAAAAAATAAAAAAAACCTACAAATATTTTATGGATACATAAATAAAAAAACTTACAAATAATTATTTTATGGATACATAAATAAAAATAAATAAAATAAAACTTACAAAATAATTCTTTTATGAAAATAACTAGTAAGTATCAAACTATTTTGAATCCATAAAATAATTAAATATTCATCATTAAGAGTTAAAATATTATAAATAATATAAGTAATTTAAATATATGTTTTTAAGCAAATCAATTTTCAAGCAAATATATATTTTTAATTTAAATAGAAGTAATAAGGACTAAATTGAATAAAACTAAAGTTTTCTGGGTAAAGATAATAGTTTAAAAGTCAAATGGCACAAATAGAATTTGAGGGCCCAAATAAAATTTGCAGAAATGTCCTCAGGACCAATTTGGTTGGGAAAAGGAAAATTACAAGACCATCTTGGTAATTAGAAAACTTTTTGGACTAAATTGGTTTTTAGTGATAGTTACCGGACCTTTTTGGACATTATCCCCTTGAATCACTTCGCCTTCTACTCACGGTCATATTGTTTTTTTAATGTTTTTTAAGTTTTTTTTGTCATGTGTTCTAGAAGATGTACGTTATTAGGTAAATATCGTTTTAGGACAGTACAACTTCATTTTTATTTTTTTTTTCTTCTAAAAAGCCTATAAAGGGTAGGAAATGAGTGATGGGAGCTCATGTCACACAAATTACAAATAGAATAAAGGGGAGGGACAGGGGGCCGGTGGGGAATCGAACGTACAATCTGAAAGTCATTGGACTTAACCACTTGGGCTAAATCCTCGCCTCCTCTTCATTTCTATGTTAATTTGTCTTATGATTTCTTAGTACTAATTAAACATGAATAAATAATTAGGGTTTGGGCTAATCACTCTCAAATTTGAGGTTTGGGATTTAAATTCTTATGGACTTGGCGGCTTCTTATATCCTCCACTTCTTTTTATTTCTTATTACTATAATTATAATTTATGTGGCATGAATCAAATCGTTTATAATTTAGCCACCACTAATGGAAGGTGTTAGTGTGCAGGTGGCTGCACATGCAGCCACCATGTGTGTGATGTGGGAGTTGTGATGTGTGATGTATGAAATGTTGTATTTTGTATGTTGGGAGACATGTGTTGTGTGATGCCAAAAATGTGATGCTCAGAGAAATATTATGTGATGCGAGATGCATTTTTTGTGATGTCTGTACATAAAGGCCTTTGAAGGGGTTGTACCGTAACCGCATTGACCACTAATTACTTAATTTGCATAGTTTATTATAATAACACATTAACATAAGAAAAAAGCAGACGCATTTTTTTTTTTTTTTTATATTTCCAATGTTCATGCTATGGTTTGTAGATAGAATAGTTTAGATATCTATTCATCCTGATGTCGTTATTCATTAACATCAATATGGTGAAAAGACTGATATGGCCTTCTGCAGTGACATTCTTAGCAGTTTGGTTTTTTTCTGACTGCATATGATCAAGGAAAAATGTAGAACGTACGTCCTGATTAATTAAGTTTATACTTTGAAAAGTATACTCCCTCTGTCCCCTATTTATATCTCATTTGATTACATTGTTAATGATTTATGTTTAACGTAATTTTTGGTTTCAGTTACATAATGAAAAATAGAGTCAAGATTCGTACGTATTTTCACATAAAATTTAAAATATACTATATTTTATATTTGACTTCTATAGATTTTAAGATATTAACTATTAAAAAATTTTGTTACAAAAACTAATGGGACTGATGGACCAGCATTTTGTTTAAAAAATAATGCGCGTTCGGTTGGCATATCATGGATTCAGGCTGAGTATCTTTGGTAGAAAATTAAACACTCCAAGTTTGATTGAACGGATCATGTCTGAAAATGTCATATTACTATTGAAGTGATTCCTACTCAAGGAAATTGTTTGGGTGCTGGCGGCCTTTAGGTGCTGGCACATTCAAAAGTGATGAGTATGTGTATATGAAATGATGTGTGCATATCAAAAAGTGATGGATGGAGGTTATGAACAAAAAACTAATAAAAAAAAAACTATTGTCTATACATCACTTTATAAGGCTTATACATCACTTTACAAAGGGATACACATCATTTTTAGTGATGCCTGCACCTGCTGGCAATTGTTATGCCATTACAGAAACCGGATTGCCTACTCAACAATAAGGTAATCTAGATACTAGGAATCTTTATATCTTTTTATATTATCTTTTATATCATTTTAAAGTACAAAATTATTTTCATAGATATTTCTATTTTTCATATTATTTAGTTGTTATCACTAACTTGCTCCTGTGCAGATGATGTAGTTCCATGGTTGTTGAAACTATGCTAGAGTGACCTGAGCAGTTACTGACAGATATGTGCGACAGTTACCTGATCTGTGCGCGCATTGTAACCTACCTATGCGTATCTAATCTGTATCTCTGAGTCTATATATTTGCGATTAGGTTCCCTGTAATTTTTAGAAGCATTATCGAGTTGTATTTCACACTTTTACACATTTTACACACACTTGAGTCGGTTATTCTCTCCAAGACTTGATCGTTCTATTCTTTGAGAGGTTTAGAAAATTCCTTGTGTTCTTTCTGCAAATTGAAGATCATTCCATATACACAAGGTATGCGCTACATTGATTCAACAAGTGTTCTTGTTGGACAAATCTTCTCTACAACACCCGATTGAAGAGGCTTTCGTGGAAGCGCTCAAAGATTGAAGGAGATGAATTCAGGAGGACTTCTATACCGAGATGCCATGGTTCTTGAAGCCTGAACATCTAGAGATTCAAATTAGACAGGATCGTCCGGAGACTGAGTTGTGGGGGAGTCACGACTGCAGTCTGTCTGCAAATAAGGAAGTGTTGCATTAGAGTTTGAATTGGTTGTTTTTTAGTCTTCTAGGTCTAGGTTTTTCTTGAGTATTAGTATAAGTCACCTGGATTGGCATCCCCTAGACGTAGATCCGTTTGATCGAACTGAGTCACCAAATTCTTGTGTTTTTACTTTCCGCTAAACACTCTGTGCACACACCACTCGTTATTCGGTAGCTTAGACGACCACTCGACAACGTGCTTAATACAAGATTTCAATAATCTGGGACCATCAATTGGTATCAGAGCGGTAGACTCTGACGTATTAGAGGCGATTTGAAGAAATCTTGGAAAGATGAATAGAGAAGGCGCATCACATTCAAGACCACCTTTGTTCGATGGCACCAACTATAGATATTGGAGAACACGGATGAAGATTCATCTAATGGCCCTTGGAGATGAAGTATGGGACGCAGTCGAGACAGCCTGGCAACCACCAACACTGTAACACCCCGGTTTTTGGTCACCCAGGTCGGGATGTCACCGCCACACCTCCCTAGCAAGACACGGTTTCTCCGAGCTTACTAAAGAGATGCAAGGCTATGGTTTTTCAGAATTTAAAATATTCAAACAGCCCATTCACATATAATTTAAAAATAATACATCAAAGTTGCAGCGGAAAATAATATTTACATAAGTATAATGCAGCGGAATTTAAATATAGCCAACACGGCCAGAATACGGGTTAAACATGCCCGTTCATGCAATTTCTAGTCTAACGTATCATTTACAAATAAAGCATTTCCCCAAAACTCCCATGAATGCATATGATGATGCATATTCTTCGGCTCTGAAAGAAACAGGGAAAAAAAAACGGTTTTGGTCAGCACTATGTGCTGAGTAAGTTAACACATACAAGATTATGAGGTTTCAAAGCCTTTATTTAAATTTAATGAAAACATGTGCATAATTTAAATAATTCATGTAATCGCATAATTTAGAAATATGGATTCATAAGATCATCATATAGCTTGCAACGTAATTAAATAAGTGGCCATAAATTTAACAGCACAATTTAATTCAGATTTAATTTGGAATTCTCGCAACTCCTCGTTTCATATCTTTTACAGATCACCACCGCTAGGGCTCTTATGTCCGCCAGCCTTACGCCTGGGCTCTTATGTCCACAGGTATCATGGTCGATCTTTTAATTAGAGTTAATCCGTCCGCTAGCCATACGATCACTGTTTCGCTAGGGCTCTTACGTCAACCTAGACATACACTTGGGCTCTTATGTCCCAAGCCGCAGAGAACATTGACAGTATCTAGCTTAGTCATAACCCGCAATATTTTAATCTTCTTGTTTCGTGTATCGTATTTCAAAGTATTTCTATCCGTTTCAACCCCAAAGGTTAATTTCACCGTTTCCACAAGATTTCAAGTTTTGACTCGGTCAACCACAGTTTACTCTAAAAATTGTCTAAAATCAGATTTAATTTCAAAAATTCCGAAACTTCACGTCTGACTCCGAAACGTCGATATCTATAACTTTCGTGTTTTAACTTTTTCGATCCGAGATACGGAAACAGTTCAAAAACACTAATTTTCACAGAAGTACTGTTCTGTCCGAATTCCATATAACTCAGTTTAAAGATTTCGAATTCTACTATAGCAATTCAACTCCAAATTTGATGAAATTTTACAGAGATCATCTTAAGACAATTATCTACAACTTTCATGTTTGGCTAAAGATCTAATTCGGCCTAGAACCATAGTCAAAAACGTCAACAAGTTCGCACCTATGTTCTGTCCAGTTTCAAGATTCGATTTAAAACCAGTTCGGTTCGGAGTGGATTTCATATATCAAATCATCATGAAAAATTCTGAAATTTTACGGAGGTATTCATAACGTATAGATCTACAACTCTTATGTTCAACGCCAAGCCTAGATCGGTCTAGATCTAAGGTAGAAATCACCAACAAGTTCGAATAAAGAATCTTTCATCGTTTCAAGATCTAAATCTAAAGCAGGCTCGTTTACGATCAGTTTCGGATATCAAAACACAATGAAAAATTATGAAATTTTTACAGGAGCTAGATCAGTGTCTTAGGGATGTTTTTCGTGTTTTAAGTTTTCTCGTTTGAACGCTTTAAGGGGTTCGAATAAATTCAACAAAAACACTGCGCCGGTGTAGACAGATTTTAGATAGGGTTCCATTACATCTATATGTTCGAATCTTTTAACGACCCAAAACCAAAGTAAGCGTTAACTTACCGATTGTTGAGCGTCCGGGATCGTTGATTCGGAGGCGTGGCTTCCCGTCCTCCGTTTATCCTCTCCGTTTGTCGGGTTCTTCGCTCTCGATCCGGATCGGGGGTTTGGAATAGAAAAAGATCGAATTTAGGATTCGTTTTCGAATCACATATGAAAAGAATGGATCAAGGCTTACCACAGCGACGGGGGTCTCCAAATTTCGTCCAAGTCAGTTCCTCCTCTCGGTGTTGTGCCTCCGACGGCTCCGGGATTAGGGTTTCGACGTATAGAAAGATTTCGTAGGGTTTCAAATGTATTCGGAGCTCTTAGGAGGTCTTATTTATAGATATTTAAGACCTAGGGCGTCCAAAATCTGATCCCAAGGGTCTTGGGTCGAGAGACGTTCAACCGAAAGTCGAAAAATCCGCGTTCGGGCGAGAGATTCACGCAACGGGCGAATCTGTCAAGTGGCGCGGTCGTGGCGTGGTCTTCCCTCTTCACCGCGCGACTCTCGCCTGGACTTCGGTCCGGGCGGGTCGTGCGATCCGTCGTGCTTTTCCGCCTCTCTTTCGGGTTTCTATCCCTCTATGCTCCCGAATTCCGATTCCCGGGGTATATTCGGGCTCCGATTTCCTATCCTAATTTTATTCGGACCTAAATTTATGTTTGGACTCGAGTTATTGAGTCCATTGATGTCGGGTCCCCGTGTAACCATTTATTCAATTAAATTGCCTTCGGCTTCCCGGGTTCTCGGAATTTTGTTTCCTTTTTAAATTAAATTTCATTTCTCACCTTCTATGATTCTTTATCCATTTATCATGTTTATTATATTTATTTATTTATTTTATTATTTTTTTTTTTTATTTTATGTTGCAAAATTCTCGGGTATTACAGTCTACCCTCCTTAAGAATCAACTTCGTCCTCGAAGTTGTGTTTCGGCTTTTCTCGTGCTAAAGTCTTTTGTTTGTTTTATTATTTTGTGACTGAACTTAGAATTAAGACTTCTAAGCTGCCTACGTACCCGGTGAAGGGATCAAGCCATAACGTAGTTCAAAACAAGTTGAATTTGTTTATTTATGATTTAGGATACATGATATCGAGTCGAACTCCAAAAATAAATAACTACGGGGTATCACATCCTCTCCCCCTTAGGACTTCAGTTATGTCCCCATAACTGTCTATTCATTATTCTCAAGGGGATTCGGGTTTTGGTCTTGTTCCTCATCGCTCTCCCCTTGCTGAAGGTTCACCAAATCTACTCTCTTTTCGATCGCCTCCTCTGGCGTTCGACATCCACTAGCCTTGTGACCAAGCTTGCCGCACCTACGGCAGG
Organism: Hygrophila difformis; assembly: GCA_030278955.1. NCBI lineage: Eukaryota > Viridiplantae > Streptophyta > Magnoliopsida > Lamiales > Acanthaceae > Hygrophila > Hygrophila difformis. The sequence continues at coordinate 39,461,276 of JAOANR010000002.1, read as the reverse complement.
TTCCAGGCTTCGGGCATTGGCGCACCAGATGTGCATGGTTGCATCGTGGGCAACGTGGTATAAACGCACCACGGTTGTCGTCTCCCCCATTGTTGAGACCTTTATTTCCTTTCCTTCGGGATCCGTTGTCTTTCCTAGAGTTGTTGTTGTTGTCTTTCCGATCCTTCTTCTCAAGTCCTTGCGAGTCCTTGGTTGACTCACCATGTTCCTTACGCTTCAATTGCTGGATTCGAGCAATTGATACGGCGCGATCATATATCGTCTGCAGGTTCGTGAATTGTCCTACTGCAAGTATCTCCCGGATACTAAGGTTCAGACCCATCTCGAATTTCTGAGCCTTGTCAGAGTCGGTTGGTACTATCCTCGCAGCGAATCGTACTAGCTCCTTGAATTTGGTGTAGTACTCTTGCACTGTTTGCGCACCTTGCTTTAGGTTGATGAATTCCTCGTACTTCGCAGTCTTGGTGCTCAGTGGGTAGAATCTTTCCCTCAAAGCTTCCTTAAGTTCCTCCCAGGTGTAAGCTTCTTCGTCTTCCACTGAGTTCACTTGGAGATTTTGCCACCACTCATCGGCTTCGCCTCCTAGGTAGTAGGTCACTACGTGTATCTTCTCCTCATCAGGGCACTTGATAGCGTTCAAGAGCTTATCAAAGGTACGGATCCAACCTTCCAACTTGGCCGGATCCTCTTGGCCGTCATAATGGGGTGGGTTGTAGGGGTTCACTAATGCCAAGTAGTTGACTCGGGCTACCGGCGGAGGTACTGTTTGTGTCCTATGCACCTCGGCATTTCCCAATGCTACAAGGAGTTCCTCTACAGATTTTAAACGTGCTTCCATATTGTTGGGCGCTTGAGGCACTTGCTCTCCTAGGTTCTGAGGACTTTCACTGTTGTTGGGCGTGTTGGAAATGTTAGCGTCAGTGCCGTTTGGACTCACCTTCCTTGGTTTCCTCCTAGGCGCCATTTTCTGTTATAACGTGTATAGATTAGCTTATCTTGGTTTAGATAGATCGCTCGGACAAGACGTTTCGTAAATTTCTAATTTCAAATTTTCGGATTTGTTGTTTGGAAATCCAAACAAGATTTTTGGAATAAAGAGTGTTTTAATAAAACTTGATTTTTATTGTTCCACATGAAGAAGTTTTCTAATTTGTACAAGGGTAGGAATGGCTAAGGTCGAGGAGTGTTATGTTTAGGCGAACGCATAGATCAATGAGATCTAGAACTAAGGCAAGATCAGTCTCTAGTTATTGTTTCTAGTTCGATGTCATGCCTCAAGATTATATAGGTGTAACAAGAGATCTACGTTAATTTCGCCAAGATTCTAGGTTCAACTTCGCCAAGATTCTAAGTTCAAACTCGCAAAGATTCTAAGTTAAAATTCGCAAAGATTCTAAGTTCTCTATATAAAAGAGATGCAATATGCAAATGCGAATGATGATTTCCCCCCAAAAATAATTTAATGCAATATATATTTTTTTCCATGGGTTTTAAAATAAAAATTCGTTTCCATGGAAATAATGCTTTAAAAATTTAAGATAATAGTTAAAATTCTTGGACCTCTATATTGGGTCAAAATAATTATCATTTGGGCTCAAAAATAATTTGGGCTAGGAAAAATAATAATTTGGGCTTCTATAATAATAATTTAAAAATAATCATGGTTTAAAAATAATAGTTTAAAAATAGCCGGGCTCTGATACCAACTTGTAACACCCCGGTTTTTGGTCACCCAGGTCGGGATGTCACCGCCACACCTCCCTAGCAAGACACGGTTTCTCCGAGCTTACTAAAGAGATGCAAGGCTATGGTTTTTCAGAATTTAAAATATTCAAACAGCCCATTCACATATAATTTAAAAATAATACATCAAAGTTGCAGCGGAAAATAATATTTACATAAGTATAATGCAGCGGAATTTAAATATAGCCAACACGGCCAGAATACGGGTTAAACATGCCCGTTCATGCAATTTCTAGTCTAACGTATCATTTACAAATAAAGCATTTCCCCAAAACTCCCATGAATGCATATGATGATGCATATTCTTCGGCTCTGAAAGAAACAGGGAAAAAAAACGGTTTTGGTCAGCACTATGTGCTGAGTAAGTTAACACATACAAGATTATGAGGTTTCAAAGCCTTTATTTAAATTTAATGAAAACATGTGCATAATTTAAATAATTCATGTAATCGCATAATTTAGAAATATGGATTCATAAGATCATCATATAGCTTGCAACGTAATTAAATAAGTGGCCATAAATTTAACAGCACAATTTAATACAGATTTAATTTGGAATTCTCGCAACTCCTCGTTTCATATCTTTTACAGATCACCACCGCTAGGGCTCTTATGTCCGCCAGCCTTACGCCTGGGCTCTTATGTCCACAGGTATCATGGTCGATCTTTTAATTAGAGTTAATCCGTCCGCTAGCCATACGATCACTGTTTCGCTAGGGCTCTTACGTCAACCTAGACATACACTTGGGCTCTTATGTCCCAAGCCGCAGAGAACATTGACAGTATCTAGCTTAGTCATAACCCGCAATATTTTAATCTTCTTGTTTCGTGTATCGTATTTCAAAGTATTTCTATCCGTTTCAACCCCAAAGGTTAATTTCACCGTTTCCACAAGATTTCAAGTTTTGACTCGGTCAACCACAGTTTACTCTAAAAATTGTCTAAAATCAGATTTAATTTCAAAAATTCCGAAACTTCACGTCTGACTCCGAAACGTCGAGATCTACAACTTTCATGTTTTAACTTTTTCGATCCGAGATACGGAAACAGTTCAAAAACACTAATTTTCACAGAAGTACTGTTCTGTCCGAATTCCATATAACTCAGTTTAAAGATTTCGAATTCTACTATAGCAATTCAACTCCAAATTTGATGAAATTTTACAGAGATCATCTTAAGACAATTATCTACAACTTTCATGTTTGGCTAAAGATCTAATTCGGCCTAGAACCATAGTCAAAAACGTCAACAAGTTCGCACCTATGTTCTGTCCAGTTTCAAGATTCGATTTAAAACCAGTTCGGTTCGGAGTGGATTTCATATATCAAATCATCATGAAAAATTCTGAAATTTTACGGAGGTATTCATAACGTATAGATCTACAACTCTTATGTTCAACGCCAAGCCTAGATCGGTCTAGATCTAAGGTAGAAATCACCAACAAGTTCGAATAAAGAATCTTTCATCGTTTCAAGATCTAAATCTAAAGCAGGCTCGTTTACGATCAGTTTCGGATATCAAAACACAATGAAAAATTATGAAATTTTTACAGGAGCTAGATCAGTGTCTTAGGGATGTTTTTCGTGTTTTAAGTTTTCTCGTTTGAACGCTTTAAGGGGTTCGAATAAATTCAACAAAAACACTGCGCCGGTGTAGACAGATTTTAGATAGGGTTCCATTACATCTATATGTTCGAATCTTTTAACGACCCAAAACCAAAGTAAGCGTTAACTTACCGATTGTTGAGCGTCCGGGATCGTTGATTCGGAGGCGTGGCTTCCCGTCCTCCGTTTATCCTCTCCGTTTGTCGGGTTCTTCGCTCTCGATCCGGATCGGGGGTTTGGAATAGAAAAAGATCGAATTTAGGATTCGTTTTCGAATCACATATGAAAAGAATGGATCAAGGCTTACCACAGCGACGGGGGTCTCCAAATTTCGTCCAAGTCAGTTCCTCCTCTCGGTGTTGTGCCTCCGACGGCTCCGGGATTAGGGTTTCGATGTATAGAAAGATTTCGTAGGGTTTCAAATGTATTCGGAGCTCTTAGGAGGTCTTATTTATAGATATTTAAGACCTAGGGCGTCCAAAATCTGATCCCAAGGGTCTTGGGTCGAGAGACGTTCAACCGAAAGTCGAAAAATCCGCGTTCGGGCGAGAGATTCACGCAACGGGCGAATCTGTCAAGTGGCGCGGTCGTGGCGCGGTCTTCCCTCTTCACCGCGCGGCCACCGCGCGACTCTCGCCTGGACTTCGGTCCGGGCGGGTCGTGCGATCCGTCGTGCTTTTCCGCCTCTCTTTCGGGTTTCTATCCCTCTATGCTCCCGAATTCCGATTCCCGGGGTATATTCGGGCTCCGATTTCCTATCCTAATTTTATTCGGACCTAAATTTATGTTTGGACTCGAGTTATTGAGTCCATTGATGTCGGGTCCCCGTGTAACCATTTATTCAATTAAATTGCCTTCGGCTTCCCGGGTTCTCGGAATTTTGTTTCCTTTTTAAATTAAATTTCATTTCTCACCTTCTATGATTCTTTATCCATTTATCATGTTTATTATATTTATTTATTTATTTTATTTATTTTTTTTTTTATTTTATGTTGCAAAATTCTCGGGTATTACAGTCTACCCTCCTTAAGAATCAACTTCGTCCTCGAAGTTGTGTTTCGGCTTTTCTCGTGCTAAAGTCTTTTGTTTGTTTTATTATTTTGTGACTGAACTTAGAATTAAGACTTCTAAGCTGCCTACGTACCCGGTGAAGGGATCAAGCCATAACGTAGTTCAAAACAAGTTGAATTTGTTTATTTATGATTTAGGATACATGATATCGAGTCGAACTCCAAAAATAAATAACTACGGGGTATCACAAACACGACCTCGTGCTGCAACTGAAGGTTCCACAGAACCACCTGGTAGTCAGCCAGCAACCAAAGCTGAATATACACAAGCCGAGAAAGATGCCAAGAAAGGAAACTATACAGCCCTTAATGTAATTTTCAGTGCTATGGACGAGATGCAGTTCCAATTGGTCACCAACCACACGTTGGCTCATGATGCATGGAAAACTCTAGAGGTGATGTACGAAGGTTCTGAGGATGTTCGAGCTACCAAATTACAACGAGTTGAGACCATGTTCGAGAATCTGAAAATGATTTAGTATGAATCAATCTCAGTTTATTATGGGAGGTTCAAGGACATTGTAAATCAAGCCTATTCTTTGGGATTGATTTATGATAATCAAAAACTCGTTCGAAAGATGTTGAGGACTCTCACTAAGAAGTATGCTCCCAAAGTTGCTACATTTGAAGAATTGGATAAGTTGAACACTATTACCTTGGATGGTCTAGATGGAATTCTTCAAACCTATGAAATGAACCACCTTGAAGAAGAATCGTCAAGGAACATTGCCCTCAATGTGGAAGAAGACTCTGGAAACTCTTCTGAAGATGATGTATCTTATATTTCAAGAAAAGTGGCAAAGATGTTGCAAGACAGACGTGCAAAGCAGTTCTATAAACAACAAGGTCGCAGTTCCAACGATGTTCAGACGACGGACAGACAACCTCGCAGGGATTTCAAAAGAAAGGATAGCTGCAAAGTTGATCGTTCCAACAACAAGAATAAGGACTATGACAAGCCGGACAAGTTTGCCTCGGTGATGTGCTATGAATGTGGAGGCAAAGGACATGTTCGATCCGAATGTGCCACAGCTAAAAGGAAGGAAATGAGAGAAAAGGAGGCACTGCAGGCTACTCTAAGTGATCGTGACGATGAAGGAACTACAGAAGGACAGATTTCAAATTCTGATGAAGTCGTTGCATTCACTCTAAGAGAAACAAGCCCTACTATAGAAGGTATTGTCAAGTCAATATGTTTTTCACCTAACAATGATGTTTATGATTCAGGTGAAAGCGATGATGAGTACGATCAATTACTTGCTGACTACAATGAGCTCAAAGAGGATTTCGAGGTTGTTATTCAGGAAAACAAGTTGTTAGGACAACTGGAAGACGTCGGAATTGCTTATGATCTTGAGGTTGAGAAAAATGAATACTTGCAAAAGGAGAACAACACTCTTAAAGGCAGAATCCATGACATGGAGAAAGAGTTTGATGATCTCAAAGCAAAAAACAATGAACTTCAAAAGGTATCTAAAGGTAAAAATCAACTTGATGAAGTTCTATTTATGGGAAAACGTGTAGGTGATCAAATAGGTTCAGACTATAAGAAGCAAAGCACTCCCAGCAAAACAAAGTTTACAAGTGGAGGCTTTCTTACTTCAACTACTGATGCACCACCTGAGGAGTTAGTCGGAGAATCGTCCAGACGATGGAAAGACTCCCTGTACTGTAATCTACCTGGACACACTGCTGAAACATGCATGCGCATTCTAAGAGATCTCATGAACGAAAGACCAGTCGTATGGCCTGACCAGGAACTTCGAAAAAAATTTAAAATGCATAAGATATGGGTACCTAAAAACAAAAATGATAGTGAAGATTCTGCATGTTTTGTAGTTCTTTCATTGCAGGAACAACGTCGAAATGACCGATGGTATTTTGATTCGGGATGCTCACGGCATATGACCGGAAGAAAAGATGTCTTAGACAACTTTGTTGAGAAAGATTGCGGAGCTGCCATGTATGGTGATGGTACTAGAAGCAATTATGGGTTATAGTAAATCTAAGGATGATATTACTTCTAAACTCTCTAGAATTTACTATGTAAATGGTCTTACTACTAACCTTATCTCTATTAGTCAACTTTGTGATGAAGATCTAGTGGTTAAGTTTACTAAAGACAGGTGCATAGTATATCATGATAAAAAGGAATGTATCATGATGGTTGAAACTTTTGACAATTTCCAACCACGAGTATTTTTAAGAAAAGAATATAATCCCGATTTAATTTTAGTTAATGAAACCAATTATGAAGATGGAGTTGGGATTAGGGATATGTTTATAGGTTGTCACGTTTTTATATACTCGTGTATGAACTGTTGCCCGAAAGCGCACGGTGTCAAAAATTGCAATATTTATAGTAAGTCCGGATCGTTCACTGGAGGATGTGGGATGGAAGCAGGTCCCACGCCATTTCATAAGATTTTCAACTCGGTTACTCAATTCAAAGTGGATTTTGCTAACATCTATATGACAGGATGTGAACTACACTATGAAGGCAAATAGAAATTAGTCTACGGAGCATATTAAATCTATTCTAGAGAGAGGTAGATCTATACTAAATACCAATTAAAACTAGGTCTATAAAAGCAGTTAAAAATTATTCTAAGAAAGCTATAAGTTTATGCTACACTTATCTAGAAAGCTGATTTAAAATGAGACAGAAGGGACATGAAGAAAAGAATAAAGATTGGACAAGATTCAGATAAAACAATAATTAAACTTCCATTTTGTTACACAGTCCTTTGTTTGGGATAATTCGTTCAGTTAGCTAACTCTCATGCTTCCTATACTATTTTTCCTTTAACAGACAGGTACTCCCAGCAAGGATTTACATGCACTTAAGACAGCACTTTCTAAGATACCACAGATGCGTAACTGCCCCTTCCGGGGTATGTCATATATCTGTGGTGGATGAGCAACACCTGACTGATCATTAGTTGAAATGCCAAGCACTGCTACCATTCCCCCATGCCACTCCCAAAGACTAAAATCAAACCCTGAACTATTCCATAACTCCCATTCCTAGTAGCAGCTAGAAGTTCTCTCAATACATCCGAGTGACCTCTATAAAAGCATTTAAATGAAAACAGTAAAGAAAGCATTTAAAATTCTATCACTCGGAGGTTTTAAAAGCATCATACTGGTAGTAAATGAGAGCCCCCAGTCTTAGTGACCGGACACAGATCAAGAATTCCTGAACATCAGTAAACCGCTCGCAGTGTTTACCTACTCCCGGGTGGATATGAGATACAGACTAATGAAACAAGCTAATAAATAGTTTGTTCCGGATGCACTCACTCACGACTCAAAATTAGGCTTTGGTAGAAGAGAATAGCAGTTGAAAGAATACTCAACCCTATTTTAGAAAGTAACCAAGGCCTATATATTGTTCCTCTAGTATTATCTATCACACCTCGTCTGAATCCAAGTGGACTCTTATTCAGTGCAATATTTAATATAAGATTTCCAACATACAACAATTTTGGAAAATAATAAATCTTTGAAAATCATTCCCTAAACAGGTACTAGACTCTCAATTAAAACACATATCCTTTCAGTCTAACTAGACCTACTCATTGACTCTGCTTCTAATTTCCCAAAATCAATCCCCAATTGAATGTGAATTAGTTGTAACTGTAGAATTTATCCCTTACTCAGAACTGGATTTTGTAGAGAAATTTTTGTTGGAAGTTTATTATGAGATATCTGATTAAAAATCATGACTTCTATGTCCAAGGGAAGGATCCCAAAATAATTGGACCACACTATTTATATAAAAATATCATGCATAAGTTTATATGAGAAATGTAAAATTAAACTGACTCAAAATATATGGTGGGTCTAGACAGAATTCGGAACACAGAAGGAATTAGTCAGAGACTAAAGGATGGCAGAACAATTAAAGGGAAGTGGACTGCAGTTTTCTGTGGTCCAATCCTTTATCATTCAGATGGAGTGAAATTAGATAGTAATTTGACCTAGAATGTGGGCGCTGTCATTTAGACCATTACTACCTGTGAAGTGGGATGAAAACCTACATGCTCTCTTCACTGTCTTAATTACTAGATGACATTGACCTATGTCACCGAGTGTTGGCACAGCTTTGAGATTTGGGTTTGAAAATGAAGAAAGAAAATAAAACTGTATTTGGACAGGAATTGACTGAGTGGCTACTTCATTTCCTGATAAAAGGACCGTTCGCCTGACCTCATCAATCATTGTTCGAACCATGCAAAATAACAAACAGTAATCGACACACAGACTACGGGCTACTTCATTTCCCTGTGAAGGGACCGCTCGCCGATATTATTCTGTTTATCTCTTACTGTTCATTTCACACAATACGGACAAAGACCAAAATAGAATTAAAATAAAATAGAGGAAAAATAACAACAAAAATCATCTTGTATGAGAGATTGGTTTCTCATGCAAGGTTATGGATTTGGACCCATAGTTATTCATTAACCTAAATAACTTTTCATTCCATAATTAATTACAGTCCAGATTATCTGTTTAGATTAAATGAATTTCATTTTGTAAAATAATCTTTTAGTGATGAATTGAACAAAATTTCTTACACCAATTAATCATTGATCTCAATTATTGCTAATTTTGATCTTTAATTATTGACACAAGGGTTCAATCAATTAAGTGTGAAAATGGAGAATAAAAATTTTGGCAGCATAACCTCTTATATTGCATTCAGGATATTACATCTCATTCCGCGGGAATTAAGATGTGAGGGATGCAACATAATGGTGGGTTAAAGATAATAATAATAAAATTTTGGATGAAAAATGGTATAGTATGACGCCAACCAACCTTATGACGTGATCCCAGGATCGCGTCATAGGCTTGGTGTCAAACATGTTAGGAAATAGGGTCACTAATGACGCGGAACCTTAGAGATGACGCCAAAGGTTGGCGTCATTACAGGGTTTGGCGTCATTGCATGACTTAGAAGTTTTTCTTTGAAAATGGAGAGGCTATGACGTGATCCTAGGATCACATCATCAGTTCCGCGTCATAGAAGACATAAAAATAGTATGCAAAATTTTGGGGTTCCACGCCATGGATCATGGGAATTGCGTCATGACCCGTGGGGTCATGACGGGAAACATCCACGGCGTGGAACAATTTTTGCCCAGAAGACACTTATGACGCCAAACCTCTCCTATGACCTCAATGTGTTGGCGTCATAGGGTGATTGGCGTCATAGCATTCCCATCATGCAAATATGAGAACATTTTTGGGCCAGAAACGCTTATGACGCCAAACCTCTCCTATGACCTCAACGACCGCCCTATGACCTTTTCCAGAATGCACCATGATGATAAAAGAAATGCAGATTATGCCATTTGAAATATTTTCTAAGCTGGATGGATTAATCATGCAAAAATAAACAAGGCGGAATTGAATTTAGGCTATAAAATGAAAATAAAGAAGAACCTAAACTAATCAACAAGCATAAATCGCACCACCAGCCTATATTAATGCTTCTAAAGACATGCTCACACATTTAATAAACCATACATGGAGTAATCAACAATGTAAAAGCAATTAAAGACCAAATGGTCAAAAAGAAATGAAAATAATTAAATTCATGGATTATAGCATCCATTTCATATTTTTGGGACATGTGAGAAGATTGAATCTCATTTTCGTATAAATGGGTTTGATGATACCATGAATGGGTATCTCAAACCATAATCCAAAAATAACAAAGGTACAAAATAAAATAGAAGGTATAAAACTGGCTATCTAACACTATTTCTAAGTTAACAACAGAATTAAATAACAAGAATTAAACTAAGCTATGGACATAAATTAAATAATACAGAAAATAAACCTTACTAAGCTACCTATATGAATCTGCTCCGAAGTGTGTCTTCAAATGTGAAGAATTTCTAACTCTCGAATACATTGGGATCATGCCCTATTTATGGGCACAAAACCCTAGGCCCATGGGCCTTAATGACGTGAACCCTCCATGCATGTCGTGGAACAAGGCTTGGCGTGAAACACTCTCAATGACGCGGAACTTCTAGTAATGACGCGGAACATGCTTGACGTCAAACTTGTTTGGCGTCATAGGTCTCCAGCTAGAAAACCCAGTGGTCCCTAGCTTGGCAGCCTATGATGCAATTCTTTGGCGACAATGATGCGGAACCCTTTGCGTCAAAACTTGGTTGGCGTCAAACTGGTTGGCGTCATGACTCTTGTTTTGGCCTCTATGACGCGGAACCCTACCAATGACGCAATCCTTTGGCGTCATGCCTTGATTGGCATCATTGTGGTTTCAGTCTCGAGTCTTCCTTTGTTTTTCCTAGCTCATGACGCAAACCTCCAGTGATGACGTGAAACAATAGCGTCATACAAGGCTTGGCGTCATACCAGTGCAAGAATACATGGTTTTTGTGGAATTCCATTTTTTTTCCATCTTTTTCATTCCTTTTTCTTTTCTTTTTCTCATATTTTTGGATTTTTCTAACATAAATGTGTAACAAAATTATATATTTATGCATTTTTCATACCAGATTATTATTTTTACTAATATGCATAAATCAGTCCAATTCATCTGCTTTCTTACTTAATATAAGACCGGAATGCGATCAAATGCCCGTTTAAGACACGGAAATGGATTGAAAATAATAGACATTTCTGGCCATTATCAACATCCTCACATTTAATACTGATCGTCACCGAGCAGTCAGAGTCAATGTTCCTTGGAACACGGACTCTACATATTCAATTTATTTTCGTAGCTTCAGAAATTACATTCTTTTTGAATTGGGATAAGACAATAAAAACTACAAGTATTAAATTCCTTTTATTGCAGTGTTTAATGAAATGATACTTGCTCACTAAATCGGGCCTATAAATCAAACATTATTGTCAATCCTCCATGAATATCATGTTTGGAAAAATGCAAGGATTAAAAATTAGAATTAAGGTGTGACATGAACATATTTAATGAAACAGAGCCTCACATATATGAGAATCGGAAAATTCACTCATTCTCAATTGGGTTTAATCGTGAACGCTCAAAATCAAATTTGATTCAATTATCCCATAAGCTTGCAATCAGACCAACTTGCCACTGGCTCATTTCTTCAAATCGAGATTCCGAGGTCTTATTTAGGGTTATAACGGGGCATACTGTTGTAACATTTGGTAAGAAAGGGAATTTATTGGGTTAAGAAGTGACAAGAATTTATTCTATCATAACTTGGCATTATTTTTATTTAAAAATTTGTGATAATCAATATTTTTATTTCTTTCTTTTGCTTTTCTTTTTCTATTGCATGACATTAGATTATGTCTAATTTGCTTTGTCATTTGCAATTTATTTTTGTTGAGTGAAGCTCAACATTTTTTCTCTTTTTTTTTTTGAATCGGTTTATTGAGTACTGATTTAAACATTTTTTATGATCACAAATTCAATGCCTTTGATAGAATTTATTCTTGCACACTTAGTTTGAATATATTGGTCTTTGTATAAGGATAAGAATAATATAGAGAGCTTCAATAAAAATTAGGCTTAATGCTCAAATTGGTTAATCCTAAAGGGAAAATATTTTTGGGTTTGGATTTCAAACGAAGGCCAAAAATTTGGGTTTTTCAAAGTGCCTCGATCATATGCTCGATTTCGGGAATATGGCATGATCTTGAATCGGTCCCAATTGCAAGTTGTAGTTTCCTTTAATCAAATTGATTCGCACATCAAAGAAAATGAATGAGTAAAAATGACTCATGGCTCAAATCTTACAACGTTGGGTTGATTCATGTCATACAATATTCTCAAATTTAATCTGAGCTTAATTCTAACAATTTATTCAATCAAAATTTACAACATGAAGATTTATTACCCAACAAGATGATTGCGTCATTAAATTTTTATAGCTCAAAACCTTAGGAATTCATTCCACGCATGTTTTCAATTATATCATCCCAATTTAAAATTTTGAAAATTTAATCATAAGCCTAAATTCAATATGTGAATTTAGAGCAGGTTTATGCATGCTCTTTGCTGGTTATTTCATTTAAAGCAGTAAAAATGCACTGTTAGCATACAAAGTATATCAAGAACATATTTTTGGCCTGACAGTCACTTATTCATCTCGGACTATCAGACATCTTTTCTCAAAAATAATTGTTTTGACTGCAAAATTCCTTTTTGAAATCGATTAATTACATCATTTGTAAGAGATTCCTATGCAATGATAATGAATTTGCGCTGAATGAAAAGAATTCTCTTAGAAAATATGTACACTGTAAGCTCATCAAGATTTGATCATGAATCTCCATTTTTCTTCTCGTCCGGTTTCTTAGAGGAGCCGGCATCATCTGGGATTTTCTTGAGCAGAGCTTGCAGAATCTGATTTTGGCTCAGGAAAAGTGATTCCACCATTTTCCTGTTTCGCTCTTCACTTTCCTGTCTTTCTTTATGCATCCTCTCCTCTCTTTCTAGCATCAACCTTTTGAAATTCTCATCTTTTCTTTCCTTCTCCAGCTTCTCCTTCCCCTTCTCTTCTTTTTCTCTTCTACGCTCTTGGCGTTCTTCATCTGCCCTCTTTCGCTGTTCCTCATGACTCGTCATCACCACATCAGTCATAGTCTTGAGTCCTTGGAGCATGGATTGGCTCATCTGACTCATCAGTTCAAGTGCCTGGGAATCATCAGGGAACCTAGAGACATTTTGGCTTCATGGAGAAGGTTGAGATGGTACTGGAACAGGGATATCTTCTTCTTCTTCAACTTGGAGATCTGCTCCTTTGGGCTGTTCAACTTGTGGAACTTCAATGCAAGCCCCAGAAGGTCCCTCTCCAGTCTTAACTGTTTTCCTTTTCATTGGGGCAGGAGGTGGCATTTGTGGCCTCATTTGAGCTGATGGTGCTTGCTCACCGGATATGTATGATGACTGAAGCCCAGAATCAGCAGACAGTAGTGGAAGTGCATATCGGATTCTTTCTTGATCTGGCAGATATAGGAATCAGATGTGGGGGGGGGGTCCATAACCACTATCTTTTGTCCTGTAAATTCCTCAATATTAAGGCATTGATCAATACACATTCTTCTTATCAGATTAGGGTAGCAAAGCGCTTGTTTCTGTTTAAGCCTAGAGGTCATGACCTCGAAGATGTGTTGGCCTACATTCAGCTTCATCCCATGCCAGAGTTTCGCTAATCCCATCAAGATGCTGCCTGAAGTGGTTTGTGCGTGCGTACTCGGCTTGATCCTTGCCATGAAGAATTCATAAGTAGGCTTGAATTCTACCTTAAGCTCCGAGGCTGGGAAGGTGTTCACAGTGGTAGGCCTCTTAGCTAGGCTGTTAGCGATGGCACGATAAGTATTCGTCCTTTAGTCTTGCCTCGCTTGCAGAAAAGTTCTTCTCTTGGAATTTCAATGGGATGATCGGGTGTACTGAGAAACCTGTTCATGTACTGTGGGGAAATGTCAATAGTATGTCCCCGAACCCAGGTTGTCTTCTTCTTGATGTTGATATTCGCATAGAATTCTCGAGTAAGCTCAACATATCCCGGTTCCCCATGATGTAACAAGAATTCCCCCCATCCATGTTGAGTCCTCCAAAAATTAACAGTTGGGTGTGTTAAGGCATTTGGTTCAAACACCTTATCGGGTATAATCATCTCTGCAACTGTCCGTATGCCCTAACACATTCAACATTACTGTCAAATTTGGCTGTCACATCTGCTGCTGTGATTTGCTGTTTATCGTGTGCCTTTGGAAGGATTCCCATCCGTGTACGTACCTCGGTCTCCTCCCAGAAATCAACTGGTTTGATTGATCCGATTGATTCCTGGGGTTCGTCCTCACTGGTATGCCAATCGGTTGGGTCATCATCTTGATTGATCGGCTCATTCATCCCTGCATCTTGCACGGGTTCATTCTGGTGAGCCTCCTCCACCTCCATATTTCCTTCAACTGCTGCTTCATTCAAAATTTCCTTGATGCTTCCCTTGAACAATGGGGACATTGGTTGATACTCCATTTCATCTCCTAATAGATTCGCCAGCATGATTGGGTCAATTGATGCTTGAGATCTCTCATCCGCTGCCTCCTGTATAATTACATTGTTTACAATATTGAGTTCACGAGATACAGGAATACAAAAATCTATTACAGGGCAGTATGGGTCATCAACGTTAGTTGATACCTCCTCCTGTCTACTTGTTTCTGCCGCTTTGTCTTGTTGAGTTTGACCTGCTGGGATGGTTGATGCTGCAGGATCAACAGATGCCAGTGAGCCCTCTGCCTCTCTTTCAGCTTGATGTGATGGGCCTTCAGGTGCAATTACCGCTTTGCTTCTCCGATATTCTTCTTGTTCGGCCTCATAAGCCATCCATAAAGGGTCATCTTTCTTGTACCCAGCGTATATTCTGAAGTTCTCTCTTATTTCCTCAGGAGTCCACCCTTCCCAAGGATTAGGCTCTTTCCTAGTGGAAGGTCTCAGTTCTGGCATTGTATCTATTATTTGCAGCTCATCGTCCCCTATTTCTTCCATTGGCTTAGCATGGGTAGCTTTTTTCTTTCGGTTCTCCGCCTACTGTTTTTCCATCTCTTCCCCTTTTTCAATCTTTACCTGAATGAGCTTCTCTTCTTGGCTGCTTCTTCATCTTTCGTCCTTTGAATATTTCTCAGCATCTCAGCCTCTTTCATTGCTTTCTCTTCCCTCGCAATTCTTTCTTTCATTTCAGCCTCAGTAGCAGATTTGTTTTCAATTAATTGTTCATTCACAGCCGATTTCGCGTTTTCCTCCGCTTGTAGCTTCCAGGCCAGTTCAGCATCAAAGGCAATCTGATCTTTTTGCTTCGGGGGAGGCTCCGGAATCTTGCCTTTCCCTTTATCTGCAGGATTTGCAGGTTCAACAATTTTCTTGACAGTGGACTCGGGCTCTTTGATTACAACCTTTGGTTCCGGCGCCCGTCCACCTTTCTCCTTCTCTGCTAGTTTCACCAGCCTTCTTCTGGGTTGAACTTGAGGCTCAGGCTGGGTTGGAGATTCAGTGGCAACAGGTGTTTGTACTTCAGACTGCACAGGCTGTACGGGAGGCTCGGGAGCAGTAGGTATGGGCACTTGAACAGATTCTTGCTACACTAGGGGTTCTTCTGGTGGGGGTGTGGAAATGTATTCATCAATGACTGTGTCTGGGTCCTCTCCGGTCTTTTTCTCAACATTGGGTTCATCTTCATACCTAGTTGTTTTTCAGCGTGCTTTAGGAAATCTTCAATAAAGCTCCGGAGAGTGATTCGCACCAGCTGTGCTTCCCAGTCCTCTTTTATCTTGCAGAACTTGCTCCGGACATTATGGTTGCAATGTAGGATTTTCTACTTCACTGTTTTGTCATTGCAATATCGGAGCGCCTCGTTGTCCATTTCCATTATAAGCTCTAGGTAGGACGTCCGATATTTATCCAACATTGTTCCCACCAGATCATTCTGAAGCCCCTCCAGATAGGACATCTCTTGGGCGAAGTTGAAATTGAGATAAGTTCCAGCTTCAGCTTCTGACATTAGCTGGAACTGTCTCTCATGCTTCTTGATAGGCTTCCAACTCCCCTTGTGGATGTCCATGATAAGTTGTTCCCTTAGCACAACAATATGTTCAGGAAATTTCCCATCCTTGGTCGTTCCAAATTGCCCGTATTTCCTTTGCGTGAAGACTGACTCGAACTCATCTTCCGCGGGCAGCTCCACCCCTTTGTCAAGGAAAGATTTTGTAATGCTTGAGTTTCCCTTCCCCTAAACATACGTGAGATCCTCCCACTGTTGCCTTGCATCCTTAATCATCTTGGTCATGGATTGCAGCAGCGAGGTATTTCTGGTCTGCTCAAAATGTTCAGCATCCTTGAGGCGTTTATGCAAATTGTAGCTTAGTTCACGGTGCCGGAGGCGTGCCTGTTCTGTGATCCATCTTTGTTCCTCAGGTCCTCTCTTCTCAAATAGATAGGGGTTCCATTTGAAAGGAAATGCCTCATGCATCATAATCACCCCTCGGTTCAGAATCCTGCTAATGTCGATCTGTTTGTCTACGAAGGCCATCCGCACTTGAGGGTCTATGGGCTAATTCGGAATAATGATGTCAAAATCTGCGAGCCCTTTGTCTCTTGTTCCCCGTTCTACGTGCCTGCTCCAGATAGCTTTGTGTTCCTTAAATTCCAACTGTATACGCTCATGGTGCACTTTTGGAGTAGTCAGTGTATCCTCTGGAGCATGATAGAAAATGATAGAAATCCGTTTCTATAGATGCTGCAACAATGGTTCTCTCCTCCGGTGGTATATTTACATCCCAGCCTGGTGCAAGCTCCAATTTTTCCTCAGTGGTGTGGTCTAGTGGTACTTTATATTCTGACATGATTGCCTCCCTCATGTTCTTGATTTCGATTATGTCGACTGAAGCCTCTTTGGCTACTTCCTCGTATGTACAATCAGGTAGCCCAATACCCAATTTTAGAACTTTTTCGCTCCTGAAAAAGATAGAGACGGTTAAATACACCGAAGTTTTTATGATTTCCATAAAATTTCTCAAGTTACAAATCAACATCCTCGCATTTTGAGCTTTGCTCGAAATGTGATTTATTTGATTATTCTTGAATTTTATTACAAGGCATAACAACATTTAGAAACTACCAAGTTAAACAACACTCATTTTATTAAAAAGTTAGGTCATTGGACCTAATATATTTTTGATTTGGACTATTGAGTCCAACAGAGGAAAATAAAATAGTCATTGGACCAAGAATCTTTTTAATGGGCCATTGGGCCCAAAAGTTTGATTTCCTCAATTTTATTAAGCAAGCTCGAGGCACTTGTTGAAAGTGGAATGAGATGGATGAATGAAATGAATGCTCGAATTCGGAATGTGCAGTGGAGACGTGGCGGTATGGATTTGCTATTTCCGGATTGCTTGGACTGATTTGGACAGTTAAACACTCACAAAAAAAAATTTGCAAACACTATTTTTAATTTTCAGAAAGGTTGACTTCTTTTATTTAATGAAAGGTGAGATTTTGGTGGTCCTATTTTGGATTTTTGAAAAGTGATAGCACCTATCAAGTGATAAAATACTGATATCAACTCACCCTTTAGTTCCATTGGGAACCAAAAACATAAGTCAAACATTATTCCCTACCAACTCTTTTTGTCTTTTTATGAAAAAGTTGTGCAGAAGGTGAGTTGGTGGCAATATGACTGCCAAAAACAAACAAACACCTACTTTTTTCAGATTATAGTGTTCACCACAGTTATGCCAAGCCAGGAAATGGCATTTATTGTTCACAAAGGCATGCAGAACATGAGAACAGAGAATTTCTAACACAGGGTTATGCTCACTATTCATGCTTCAATATCACAAGCAAAAGATCAAACTATCTATCATGCTTACTATAACTGACAAACAAAAACATTGAATCAATCATGCTCAACTCCAAAATTCCACAGGTAAGAACAGGATAACCAAGAATACCAATAACACAGTGATACACAAACATATCCCAATGTTCATCAGTTTCATAGGGTCTCCGGTCTTCAAGATTTCAACATAAATTAACAGGCCATCCTTAACACTCCAACATAATCACTTAGCAAAAAATGCAGATTCTTAAGAACCCAAAAAACTGGAGAACCCAACAATGGCGAAATAAATCCCCACTGCCAAATCCTAGAATGCTTGCATGCTGCCTGTGTTTTCTAAACACCCTAAACATCGAAGAAATTAAAATGCCCAACAATACTCGAATACTCCCTTACTTCTATACAAGACAAAATCCCCAACCTCCAATCATGCTCGGCCAACACCACAGAACTCAAACAAATACTGCCCATTGTACCAATAGCCTAAAAGTGAACTAAAAAACATAGAAAAAGCACAAAACAGAGCTTTATTTACATATTTCACAAGAATATCATGAAAATCCCTAAAAACGCGAAAACAGGGGCCTGTGCGAAATGGGGTTCGAAGGACTTACCATGGCTGGGCTTTAGATGAAGATGGGGACGCCATTGCGATTTTCAGAAAATATGACATAGTTTCGCCTGGAAGTGGTCGGAAATGAGTGCGAGGAACACTGTGGTGTTCTTCGGGGGAATAGGGTCCGAAGTCGAGAGGATTTTCAAAAATTTGGCTAAGTGTTGGAATGGAGAAGTGGGGAAGAAGAAAGGGCAAAAAGGGGTTTTAAAAGTGATGGAGAGAGAAGGAATGACGCGGAACCCTCATGTATGACGCCAAAGGTTAGCGTCATCAAGGAGGTTCTGCGTCATTAGGCGGAGGAGACTGGGTGATCTATGACGCAGAACAAGGGTATGACGCCAAAGGTTGGCGTCATCCCTGAAGGTTTGCGTCATAAGGCGGTTTGGGACTGGTTGACGTGGAACGCTACCTATGAAGCCAAGGATTGCGTCATGGACAAGGGTTCCACGTCATTAGAGTAGAGCTGTGTTAACGGAGTGTTTGACGTCAACCTTCCCTATGATGCCAAAGGTTGGCGTCATTACGGAGGTTTGACGTCAAACATTCAGAATCCAAGCCAAAAGGCTGACTATGACGCCAACCTAATGTATGACGCCAAATCTTGGCGTCAACCCTGAGGTTCCGCGTCTCAAAGTAAAAAAAAAAAAAATTTAAACGGATTGGGCCCGTAGTGCAATTGGGCTTTGGTGCATTCTTCATTACAATGGACTTAGAATTACTGGTCCAAAGTATTTTCATTTTAACACATTTTTATGGCTTGGTAAGAACAAATTAATTTCAGAATTTATTTATTCGCATAAATTAGGTTAAATTAATCCTACTCCTTGTAAAATTTATTCCGGATTTTTAATTTCCCGAATTAACTTTCATTTAGTTGCATAATTAATTCAACCGGGAACCTGATTTGCAGCTTTAATTTTCTTTTTGTTGATTCCTCAAATTCATGCAAAACGAAAGCAGATAAAAGATATCAGTTTTTTCTCCAAATATCAACATCCTCACATTTAGAGTCTTAGTACTCTAAATGTTTAGTTGATTTTTGGATACTTAATTTGCCTAACGGGATGAAGTGAAATAAAATACAATAAATTAAAATCACAGATAAAATAAACTCGGGTTGCCTCCCGGAAGCGCTGTGAATTATGGTCTACAGCTAGACTTCTTTTTGGATTTTCATTTTTTCATAAGCCGGTTCCATCACATGTTGGATCTCCTTTTCAGCTTCAAACTTTCCGAGATATTCCTTCAGTCGGTGCCCATTCACCACTATGTTGCCCTTGTCAGTTCGGATCCTGACGGCTCCACTTTCAAACACCTCTAACACTTCATGTGGCCCTTCCCATCTGGATTTCAGCTTTCCGGGGAACAATTTTAACCTGGAATTAAATAGTAACACATTCTGACCAACATAAAAGTGTTTAGGTTTAATCCGGCGATCATGCAACTTCTGGGTCCGCTCTTTATAGATCCGCGAGCTCTCATAGGCTTGCGCACGTATTTCCTCAATTTCATTGAGGTCCAACTTGCGCTTACCCTGAGCTACTCTTGGGTCAAAATTAAGCGTTTTGACGGCCCAGTAAGCTTTATGCTTTAACTCTACAGGCAAATGACAGGCTTTTCCGAAGATAAGCCTGTATGGAGACATCCCGATGGGAGTCTTGTATGCAGTGAGATATGCCCATAGAGCGTCATTGAGCTTACGTGCCCAATCCTTACGGGTTATCCCAACCGTGGCTTCGAGTATATCTTTGATCTCGCTATTTGATACCTCGACTTGGCCACTGGTTTGGGGATGATAAGGCGTGCCTATCTTATGGAGGATTCCATTTTTACTCATTAAAGTTTCAAACGCTTTGTTAACAAAGTGTGTTCCTCCATCAGATATTCACCATAGGTACGCCAAATCTACTGAAAATGTTGTTCTTGAGAAATTTGATGACTTGGCTACCATCATTGGTTGGTAATGCGACCGCCTCGACCCATTTGGACACGTAATCGACAGCTACCAAGATATAGTAGTTTCCACCAGATGGTGGGAACGGTCCCATGAAGTCAATGCCCCATACATCGAAAATCTCAAGTGTGAGAATCCCTTTCTGAGGCATGTCATCCCTCTTGGAGACATTTCCTAATCTTTGGCATCTGTTGCAGGCTTTAGCAAACACCTTGCAGTCCTCATAAATAGTAGGCCAGAAGAATCCGCACTCGAGTACCTTATGGGCAGTTCGAGTGGGACCATGATGACCTTCATATTCAAATTCGTGACATTTCTTGGTGATTTGATAGGCCTCAGCTTCAGTAACACATCGCCTGATTATCGAATCAGCGCAATGTTTGAACAAGAAAGGATCTTCCCAAAAGTAATTTACTACTTCTTTGAAGAATTTTGCCCTTTTGTATTTTTGCTGGAATGGTGGGGTTATTCTGCATGCTAAGAAGTTAACAATTTCGGAAAACCATGGACACGCGTGATCATGCAAATGCAGCGCGAACAGCTGTTCGTTTGGAAAATCCTCATTGACGGCTGGCTCCTTTTAAACATTTTCTAATCGAGATAAATGGTCAGCAGCACTATTATCTCGACCTCGCCTATCCTTTATTATGATGTCAAACTCCTGCAACAAAAGCA
Source organism: Hygrophila difformis (assembly GCA_030278955.1). NCBI lineage: Eukaryota > Viridiplantae > Streptophyta > Magnoliopsida > Lamiales > Acanthaceae > Hygrophila > Hygrophila difformis. Next base: position 39,440,235 of record JAOANR010000002.1, on the reverse strand, counting down.
CCCACCTGATCAAATGAGGTTTTGCGTCTTGCTTGCTGAACAAGTATCTGAGTGCACTGTGATCAGTGTATACTATAGTCTTTGTACCAATGATGTATTGTCTAAATTTGTCAAACACAAAGACTACATCATTCATCTCTTTTTCTGTAGTGGTGTAGTTTATTTGGGCTTCATTCATGGCGCGACTTGCGTAATGAATTACACAATGTTTCCCATCCTTATGTTGCCCTAAAACTTCACCCACTGCAAGATCACTTGCGTCACACATCACCTCGAATGGTATTGACCAATCGGGTGGTTGTACAATTGGAGCAGAAGCTAACATCTTTTTGAGCGTGTCAAAGGCTTGAACACACGCATCATTTATTACAAAATCATTTTCTTTACAAAGCAAGTTAGTGAGCGGCTTGGCAATTTTAGAGAAATCCTTGATGAATCTTCGGTAAAAACCGGCGTGCCCTAAGAAGCCCCTAACTGATTTTTATTGAGTTTGGAAGAGGTAGATTTGAAATTACAGAGACTTTGGCTCTGTCGACCTCAATGCCTGCTTTTGAGATGCGATGACCTAACACTATTCCCTCGGTAATCATGAAATGGCATTTTTCCCAATTGAGTACTAGGTTAGTTTCTTCGCATCTCTTTAAAATCTTAGCAAGATTGGTCAAACGATCTTCAAAATTATCTCCATACACAGAGAAATCATCCATGAAGACTTCAATGCATTTTTCAATAAATTCAGAGAATATCGACATCATGCATCGTTGAAAAGTAGCAGGTGCATTGCATAAATCGAATGGCATCCGCCTATAGGCAAAAGTGCTATAAGGGCAGGTGAAAGTGGTTTTCTTATTGTCTTCACTAGCAATGACAATCTGATTCCATCTAAAAGATAATAAAATTCCCTCCCCGCCAAATGTTCCAACATTTGATCGATAAACGGTAAAGGAAAATGGTCCTTGCGCGTGGCCTCATTCAGCTTTCGATAATCGATGCAAACTCTCCATCTTGTGATTGGCCTTGTCGCAATTTCCTCTCCTTGTTCATTCTTTGTGACGCACATCCCACCGCGCTTTGGAACAACCTGCACGGGACTGACCCATTTGCTGTCAGAGATAGGATAGATTATACCAGCATCTAAGAGCTTGATAACATCTTTTCTTACCACTTCCTGCATCGGTGGGTTCAATCTCCGTTGGGGTTGGCCTGAGGTTTTAAATTCCTCCTCCATCAAAATCCCGTGCATACAGACATAAGGGCTTATTCCTTTGATATCAGAAATGGTCCAACCGATTGCATGCACATATTTTTTAAGCACTCCCACTAGAGCGTTTTCTGGATCTTGTGTCAGCTTGGCTGACACAATTACCGGTATTTTTTTATGTTCCGCGAGAAACGCATATTTAAGATGATCCGGTAAAACTTTTAGTTCAAGCTCTGGTGGGCATTCCATTGATGGAAGTAATTTGCGAGAATTAGATGGGGGGAAATCAGATTTACCTTTTGGATCCTGCCTCGGTGCAGGACCCGCCTCCTCTGCTTCAAAGGCGTCTTGGCCATCCTCCTGATGGAAATGAGTGCCGTCAAACTCTTCTAAGCTCCCCGAAGTGGGATCAGAAAAGTAGACGGCATTGCAGCAGTCGTGCTTCGCGCCTGCAGGCTTCAGTACCTGCTTGTCGTCACCATTGTCAAATATTACATGTCCAGAGTGAAATCCAAATCCAGAGTCAATGCTCTTTCCCTCTCCACACTCAGACCTAACTATTACAGAATTAGATGAACAAAACCCATCATCTGGGTATTTCTGCAACTGTGCCATGTCGAACGTAACTTCCTCCTCATCGACCCGCAGTGTCACTCTCCCAGCTTTCGCATCAATTAGTGCTCCACCTGTTGCAAGGAATGGTCTTCCTAAGATCAATGGCATGTCCAGATCCTCCTCTATGTCCAGTATCACAAAATCTACTGGGAATAAAATATTCCCAGTCTTCACTATAATGTCCATGAGGATGCCAACCGGCTTTGTAATGGATCTATCGGCCAGTTGGAGCCTCATTCTGACAGGCTCAATCTTTCCCAGTTTTAGGTGTTGCACCATTGCTAAAGACATGACGATGCTCGAACCAAGGTCACAGAGACCTTTTCCTGCCTTGATTTTCCCAATTTGAATGGGCAGCGTGGAGCAGCCTGGATCTTCTTGCTTTTCAGGGAGCTTATGCTGGATGATAGCATTGCATGTATTGTTAAGAACTACCAGTTCCTCCTGTTCAATTCTTCTCTTTCCTGAAACTAATTCTTTCAGAAATTTAGCGTATGCTGGCATTTCAGATATCATTTCGATGAGAGGAATAGTTATTTCTACTTGTTGCAGCCTTTTAAGAAATTTTTCAAATTTAAGATCATGCTCTTTATTCTTAAGTCTGGCCGTGTATGGAACCCTTGGCATGAACTTTTTATTATCAAAAGATTTTTGTGGTGAAAGGTCAGAAATTATACCTTCACCTTTACCAGTTTTTCCACTGAGGTCTGCTGTCTCAGTTCCTTTTTCTTTTTCTCCTTCTTCCTCTGTTCCCTGATTCTCCTCAACACTTTCTTTCTCAGACCCCTTCCCTTGCACTTCCTTAATCCGTGGCCCTGCCAGAACCTTTCCTGATTTCAACGTGATAGCCTTGCATTGTGGGTTCTTTTCTGAGCTGCTCGGTAAAGCCCTTGATCTCTCTTCTGAAGCTCTTTGGCCATCTGCGTTACCTGAGTCTCCACATTTCTAATAGAAGCTTGCATCTGTGTGTTTATCTTTTTCTGGCTAGAGATAAATTCAATCATTATGTTCTCAAGTCTGGACGGGGGCTTCTGTGGAGGTGGATTCCACTGGTTCTGAGCCTGGTTTTGGTTAGGGACGAACTGATTCTGGGGCTGTTGGAAATTTTGGAAATTCTGATTCTGTGTTGGCATGGGTAGAATTTGGGGTTGGAAATTTGGGTTGAAATGCTGAGGCCTTGGTTGGTTAAATTGCTGGGGCTGGGTCAATAGGTGTGGATTCAGAGCGTTGTTATTGGAGTATGAAAGGTTGGGGTGTCGGTTCTGGAATCCACCAGCATAATTACAGCTTTCGTTCATCACCTGTTGACAAGCATCGGTGGAATGTGGGCCTTGGCATAACCCACAAACAGCTTCAGCATTCTGGACTTGAGTAGAACTCCCAGATTCTTGATTCAGGGCTAACACAGCCACCTGATCCTTCAGTTTATCCAATTCAGATTTTAGTGATGTACCTACAGCACATAAACCACGAGGGGGAGGGGGATCAACATCATAAGTTAAAACAGATATGTTTACAGTCATTGTTTCGATTTTAGCCCAGGCCTGATCCATGGGCATGTGCAACAGATGTTGTCCACCAGCGGCGTCAAGCATGTATTTCCAGGATGGGGTCAAACCGCTGTAAAATTTCCTCAATTGTTCCCAGTCTTTGAAACCATGCTGGGGGCACTTCCTAAGCAGATTGAAGAATCGCTCCTTGGCGTCGTACAAGGATTCTTCCGGTTTCATTTTGAACTCCGCAATTTAGAGCGGCATTCGTCCACCTTAGATTCCGGAAAGTACTTCGCCAAGAAGTTTCTGATCACTTCTTCCCATGTGGATTTCTGATTGACTGGCAGCGACTTGTACCACATCCGTGCTCCATCAGACAGGAAAATGGAAACAATCTCAAACGAATAGTGTTAGGAGATACATTATGATTCTTAATGGTGTCACACAATTCCAGGAATGTTTGCAAATGGTCATGCGGGTCTTCATGATTCGCCCCTGCGAACTCATTGCTCTGAAAAAGGTTGATGAGTGCCGACTTTAGCTCAAAGTTCCTGGCTAGGAATGGTGCTTTCCCAGGAATGTTCAGGTATGGCTCCAAAATGGGCAGCATGTAGTCGGCAGCTGCCGCCTGTTGATTATTCCCCGGCAACGGCGCCATGAAACTTTTGCCAATTTCCAACCACGAGTATTTTTAAAAAAAGAATATAATCTCGGTTTAATTTTAGTTAATGAAACCAATTATGAAGATGGAGTTGGGATTAGGGATATGTTTATAGGTTGTCACGTTTTTATATACTCGTGCAGAAAACTGTGGCCCGAAAGCGCACGGTGTCAAAAATTGCAATATTTATAGTAAGTCCGGATCGTTCATTGGAGGAGGTGCGATGGAAGCAGGTCCCACGCCATTTCATAAGATTTTCAACTCAGTTACTCAATTCAAAGTGGATTTCGCTAACATCTATATGACAGGATGTGAACTACACTATGAAAGCAAATAGAAATTAGTCTACGAAGCATATTAAATCTAATCTAGAGAGCAGGTAGATCTATACTAAATAGCAATTAAAACTAGATCTATAAAAGCAGTTAAAAATTATTCTAAGAAACCTATAAGTTTATGCTACACTTATCTAGAAAGCTGATTTAAAATGTGTAATACCCGTGAAATCAGTCACCCCTAAATAAATAAATAAACACATAAATAAATAAAATAAAAATAAAAATAATATAATTAAAATAATAATAATAATAATAATAATAATAATAATAATATAATTAAAATAATAATAATAGTAGTAGTAGTAATAATAACCACAATAAAATAATATGTATATGGTAATGAAAACAAGATTTAGCCTATCTTTAGATATTGGCAAGATTTAGCATATCTTTAGATATTGGCAAGATTTAGCCTATCTTTAGTATATTGTTATAACCTTCAATGATAGCAAAATATTTGAAAATCAAATCTTGGATCCTAAGTCTCTAAATAAGCGCCCTTTTACTTCTTTTTAAATTTAATCTTTTTCATCTTCCTAATTTGCTATTCATATCAATTCTACATACACAAAAAAAAGAATTCTACGTACAAAAGAAAAAAAAGAAAGCGAAGAAGAAAAAAAATACATCTTCCTCCACCTTTAAAATTCAAAGAAAACCCTAGATCTAGATCTTTGGAGGCAAGAAGTAGAGAAGGAGGACGTTTTTCAGGCGAGTTCAAGAGTTCCCGGGCATAGGAGGACTATGGAAAGGAGAAAGAAGGATCTCGGGAGACAAACGGTGAATGCAGAGGCCGTTGTCATCCAAATCGACGAGCCGGAACGTCCATAGATCAGTAAGTTAACGCTTACTTTGGTTTTGGGTTGTTAAAAGATTCGAACATATAGATCTAATGGAACCCTACCTAAAATATGTCTACACCGGCGCAGCGCTTTTATTGAATTTATTCGGACCCCTTAAAACGTTCAAACGAGAAAACTTAAAACACGAAAAACATTCCTAAGACACTGATCTAGCTCCTGTAAAAATTTCATAATTTTTCATCGTGTTTTGATATCCGAAACTGATCGTAAACGAGCCTGCTTTAGATTTAAATCTTGAAACGATGATAGATTCTTTATTCGAACTTGTTGGTGATTTCTACCTTAGATCTAGACCGATCTAGGCTTGGCGTTGAACATAAGAGTTGTAGATCTATATGTTAAGAACACCTCCGTAAAATTTCAGAAATTTTCATGATGATTTGATATATGAAATCCACTCCGAACCGAACTGGTTTTAAATCGAATCTTGAACCTGGACAGAACATAGGTGCGAACTTGTTGACGTTTTTGACTATGGTTCTAGGCCGAATTAGATCTTTAGCCGAACATGGAAGTTGTAGATAATTGTCTTAAGATGATCTCTGTAAAATTTCATTAAATTTGGAGTTGAATTGATATGGTAGAATGTGAAATTTGTAAACTGCGACACTTTGGACTCGGACAGATTTCTTGTTATGCGAAAATTAGTGTTTTTGACCTGTTTAGGTATCTCGGATTGAAAAAGTTAAAACACGAAAGTTGTAGATCTCGACGTTTTGGAGTCAGTTCTGAAATTTTGGAATTTTTGAAATTAAATCTGATTTTTAACGAATTTTAGAGTAAACTGTGATTTACCGAACGAAATTTTGAAATCTGGTTGAAACGGTGGAATTAGCCTTTGAGGTTGAAACGAATAGAAATACTTTGACATACGATACATGAAACGAGAAGATTAAAATATTGCGGGTTATGACTAAGCTAGATACTGTCAATGTTCTCTGCGGCTTGGGACATAAGAGCCCAAGTGTATGTCTAGGTTGACGTAAGAGCCCTAGCGAAACAGTGATCGTATGTCTAGCAGACGGATTAACCCTAATTAAAAGATCTGGATCGACCATGATACCTGTGGACATAAGAGCCCAGGCGTAAGGCTGGCGGACATAAGAGCCCTAGCGGTGGTGATCTCTAAAAGATATGAACCGAGAAGTTTATGAGAATTCCAAACCTAAATCCGTATTAAATTGTGTTTTTAAATTATGACAACTTATTTAATTACGTTGCAAGCTATATTGATGACCTTATGAATCCATGTCTTCTAAATTATGCGATTACATGAATTGTTAAATTATGCACATGTTTTCATTAAATTTAATGAAGGCTTTGAAACCTCATAATCTTGTATGTGTTAACTTACTCAGCACATAGTGCTGACCAAACCATTTTTATTTCCCTGTTTATTTCAGAGCTGAAGAATATGCATCATCATATGCATTCATGGGAAGTTTGGGGAAACAATTTATTTTTAATTGTTACGTTAGACTAGAAATTGCATGAACGGGCCTGTTTAACCCGTATTCTGGCCGTGTTGGCTATATTTAAATTCCGCTGCATTGTTCTTATGTAAATATTATTTTCCGCTGCAACTTTGATGTATTATTTTTAAATTATATAATGGGCTGTTTGAATGTTTTAAATTCTGAAAAACCATAGCCTTGCATCTCTTTAGCAAGCTCGGAGAAACCGTGTCTTGCTAGGGAGGTGTGGCGGTGACATCCCGACCTGGGTGACCAAAAACCGGGGTGTTACAGAGTGGTATCAGAGCCCGGCTTATTTTTAAATTAGTATTTTTAAACCTATTACTATTATTTTTATTATTATTAAACTATTATTTTAAAATTATTATTGAAGCCCAAATTATTATTTTGAAAGTTTCCTAGCCCAAATCATTTTTGAGCCCAAATGATAATTATTTTTGACACAATATAGAGGTCCAAGAATTTTAACTAATATTTTAAATTTTTTTTAAGCATTAGTTCCATGGAATAAATTTTTATTTTAAAATCCATGGAAAATATATATATATATAGTGCATAAATTATTTTTGGGGGGAAATCATCATTGCATGTGCATACTGCATTGCCTAAACTTAGAGAACTTAGAAGCGATATATTCTAACTTAGATCTCTTGCTACACCTAGATAACTTAGAAGCTTGACATCGAATTAGAAACGCTCACTAGAGACTGATCTTGCCGTAGTTCAAGATCTCATTCATCTATGCGCTCACCTAAGCATAACAATCCTCGGCCTTAGCCATTCCTATCCTAGTACGAATTGGGAAACTTCCTTATGTGGAGACAATAAAAAACAAGTTTTTATTAAAACACTCTCTATTCCAAAAAAATTTGTTGGATTCCCAAACAACAAATCCATTTCAAACGCACTGCTCATTAAAACCTTGACCCGAACCTTCTTGAGAATAATAAGTAGGCAGTTATGAGGACATAACTGAAGTTCTAAGGGGGAGAGGATGTAATACCCCGTAAGATAGACATTTATTTTTGACAATATGTACTTCGAATAAATAAATAAACAAATTCAAATTTTTTTGAACTACGTTATGGCTTGATCCCTTCATAGGGTACGTAGGCAGTTTAGAAGTTTTAATTCTATGTTCAGTCACAAAATAAAAAAACAAACAAAAGACCTTAGCAAGAGAAAAGCCGAAACACAACTTCGAGGACGAAGTTGATTCTTAAGGAGGGTAGACTGTAATACCCATGAAATCAGTAAGGCAACTTCGAGGACGAAGTTGATTCTTAAGGAGGGTAGACTGTAATACCCGTGAAATCAGTCACCCCTAAATAAATAAATAAACACATAAATAAATAAAATAAAAATAAAAATAATATAATTAAAATAATAATAATAATAATAATAATAATAATAATATAATTAAAATAATAATAATAGTAGTAGTAGTAATAATAACCACAATAAAATAATATGTATATGGTAATGAAAACAAGATTTAGCCTATCTTTAGATATTGGCAAGATTTAGCATATCTTTAGATATTGGCAAGATTTAGCCTATCTTTAGTATATTGTTATAACCTTCAATGATAGCAAAATATTTGAAAATCAAATCTTGGATCCTAAGTCTCTAAATAAGCGCCCTTTTACTTCTTTTTAAATTTAATCTTTTTCATCTTCCTAATTTGCTATTCATATCAATTCTACATACACAAAAAAAGAATTCTACGTACAAAAGAAAAAAAGAAAGCGAAGAAGAAAAAAAATACATCTTCCTCCACCTTTAAAATTCAAAGAAAACCCTAGATCTAGATCTTTGGAGGCAAGAAGTAGAGAAGGAGGACGTTTTTCAGGCGAGTTCAAGAGTTCCCGGGCATAGGAGGACTATGGAAAGGAGAAAGAAGGATCTCGGGAGACAAACGGTGAATGCAGAGGCCGTTGTCATCCAAATCGACGAGCCGGAACGTCCATAGATCAGTAAGTTAACGCTTACTTTGGTTTTGGGTTGTTAAAAGATTCGAACATATAGATCTAATGGAACCCTACCTAAAATATGTCTACACCGGCGCAGCGCTTTTATTGAATTTATTCGGACCCCTTAAAACGTTCAAACGAGAAAACTTAAAACACGAAAAACATTCCTAAGACACTGATCTAGCTCCTGTAAAAATTTCATAATTTTTCATCGTGTTTTGATATCCGAAACTGATCGTAAACGAGCCTGCTTTAGATTTAAATCTTGAAACGATGATAGATTCTTTATTCGAACTTGTTGGTGATTTCTACCTTAGATCTAGACCGATCTAGGCTTGGCGTTGAACATAAGAGTTGTAGATCTATATGTTAAGAACACCTCCGTAAAATTTCAGAAATTTTCATGATGATTTGATATATGAAATCCACTCCGAACCGAACTGGTTTTAAATCGAATCTTGAACCTGGACAGAACATAGGTGCGAACTTGTTGACGTTTTTGACTATGGTTCTAGGCCGAATTAGATCTTTAGCCGAACATGGAAGTTGTAGATAATTGTCTTAAGATGATCTCTGTAAAATTTCATTAAATTTGGAGTTGAATTGATATGGTAGAATGTGAAATTTGTAAACTGCGACACTTTGGACTCGGACAGATTTCTTGTTATGCGAAAATTAGTGTTTTTGACCTGTTTAGGTATCTCGGATTGAAAAAGTTAAAACACGAAAGTTGTAGATCTCGACGTTTTGGAGTCAGTTCTGAAATTTTGGAATTTTTGAAATTAAATCTGATTTTTAACGAATTTTAGAGTAAACTGTGATTTACCGAACGAAATTTTGAAATCTGGTTGAAACGGTGGAATTAGCCTTTGAGGTTGAAACGAATAGAAATACTTTGACATACGATACATGAAACGAGAAGATTAAAATATTGCGGGTTATGACTAAGCTAGATACTGTCAATGTTCTCTGCGGCTTGGGACATAAGAGCCCAAGTGTATGTCTAGGTTGACGTAAGAGCCCTAGCGAAACAGTGATTGTATGTCTAGCAGACGGATTAACCCTAATTAAAAGATCTGGATCGACCATGATACCTGTGGACATAAGAGCCCAGGCGTAAGGCTGGCGGACATAAGAGCCCTAGCGGTGGTGATCTCTAAAAGATATGAACCGAGAAGTTTATGAGAATTCCAAACCTAAATCCGTATTAAATTGTGTTTTTAAATTATGACAACTTATTTAATTACGTTGCAAGCTATATTGATGACCTTATGAATCCATGTCTTCTAAATTATGCGATTACATGAATTGTTAAATTATGCACATGTTTTCATTAAATTTAATGAAGGCTTTGAAACCTCATAATCTTGTATGTGTTAACTTACTCAGCACATAGTGCTGACCAAACCATTTTTATTTCCCTGTTTATTTCAGAGCTGAAGAATATGCATCATCATATGCATTCATGGGAAGTTTGGGGAAACAATTTATTTTTAATTGTTACGTTAGACTAGAAATTGCATGAACGGGCCTGTTTAACCCGTATTCTGGCCGTGTTGGCTATATTTAAATTCCGCTGCATTGTTCTTATGTAAATATTATTTTCCGCTGCAACTTTGATGTATTATTTTTAAATTATATAATGGGCTGTTTGAATGTTTTAAATTCTGAAAAACCATAGCCTTGCATCTCTTTAGCAAGCTCGGAGAAACCGTGTCTTGCTAGGGAGGTGTGGCGGTGACATCCCGACCTGGGTGACCAAAAACCGGGGTGTTACAAAATGAGACAGAAGGGACATGAAGAAAAGAATAAAGATTGGACAAGATTCAGATAAAACAATAATTAAACTTTCATTTAGTTACACAGTCCTTTGTTTGGGATAATTCATTCAGTTAGCTCACTCTCATGCTTCCTATACTATTTTCCCTTTAACAGACAGGTACTCCCAGCAAGGATTTACATGCACTTAAGACAGCACTTTCTAAGATACCACAGATGCGTAACTGCCCCTGCCGGGGTATGTCATATATCTGTGGTGGATGAGCAACACCCGACTGATCATTAATTGAAATGCCAAGCACTGCTACCATTCCCCCATGTCACTCCCAAAGACTAAAATCAAACCCTGAACTATTCCATAACTCCCATTCCTAGCAGCAGCTAGAAGTTCTCTCAATATATCCGAGTGACCTCTATAAAAGCATTTAAAAGAAAACAGTAACGAAAACATTTAAAATCCTATCACTCGGAGGTTTTAAAAGCATCATACTGGTAGTAAATGAGAGCCCCCAGTCTTAGTGACCGGACACAGATCAAGAATTCCCGAACATCAGTAAACCGCTCGCAGTGTTTACCTACTCCCTGGTGGTTATGAGATACAAACTAATGAAACAAGCTAATAAATAGTTTGTTCCGGATGCACTCACTCACGACTCAAAATTAGGCTTTGGTAGAAGAGAATAGCAGTTGAAAGAATACTCAACCCTATTTTATAAAGTAACCAAGGCCTATATATTGTTCCTCTAGTATTATCTATCACACCTCGTCTGAATCCAAGTGGACTCTGATTCAGTGCAATATTTAATATAAGATTTCCAACATACAACAATTTTGGAAAATAATAAATCTTTGAAAATCATTCCCTAAACAGGTACTAGACTCTCAATTAAAACACAGATCCTTTCAGTCTAACTAGACCTACTCATTGACTCTGCTTCTAATTTCCCAAAAACAATCCCCAATTGAATGTGAATTAGTCGTAACTGTAGAATTTATCCCTTATTCAGAACTGGATTTTGTAGAGAAATTTTTGTTGGAAGTTTATTATGAGATATCTGATTAAAAATCATGACTTCTATGTCCAAGGGAAGGATCCCAAAATAATTGGACCACACTATTTATATAATAATATCATGCATAAGTTTATATGAGAAATGTAAAATTAAACTAACCCAAAATATATGGTGGGTCTAGACAGAATTCGGAACACAGAAGGAATTAGTCAGAGACTAAAGGATGGCAGAACAATTAAAGGGAAGTGGACTGCAATTTTCTGTGGTCCAATCCTTTATCATTCAGATGGAGTGAAATTAGACAGTAATTTGACCTAGAATGATAGTGGTCGCTGTCATTCAGACCATTACTACGTGTGAAGTGGGATGAAAACCTACATGCTCTCTTCACTGTCTTAATTACTAGATGACATTGACCTATGTCACCGAGTGTTGGCACATCTTTGAGATTTGGGTTTGAAAATGAAGAAAGAAAATAAAACTGTATTTGGACAGGAATTGACTGAGTGGCTACTTCATTTCCTGATAAAAGGACCGTTCGCCTGACCTCATCAATCACTGTTCGAACCATGCAAAATAACAAACAGTAATCGACACACAGACTAAGGCTTACTTCATTTCCCTGTGAAGGGACCGTTCGCCGACATTATTCTGTTTATCTCTTACTGTTCATTTCACACAATACGGACAAAGACCAAAATAGAATTAAAATAAAATAGAGGAAAAATAAGAACAAAAATCATCTTGTATGAGAGACATTGGTTTCTCATGCAAGGTTATGGATTTGGACCCATAGTTATTCATTAACCTAAATAACCTTTCATTCCATAATTAATTACAGTCCAGATTATCTATTTAGATTAAATGAATTTCATTTTGTAAAATAATCTTTTAGTGATGAATTGAACAAAATTTCTTACACCAATTAATCATTGATCTCAATTATTGCTAATTTTGATCTTTAATTATTGACACAAGGGTTCAATCAATTAAGTGTGAAAACGGAGAATGAAAATTTTGGCAGCATAACGTCTTATATTGCATTCAGGATATTACATCTCATTCCGTGGGAATTAAGTTGTGAGGGATGCAACATAATGGTGGGTTAAAGATAATAATAATAAAATTTTGGATGAAAAATGGTATAGTATGACGCCAATCAACCTTATGACGTGATCCCAGGATTGCGTCATAGGCTTGGCGTCAAACAGGTTAGGAAATAGGGTCACTAATGACGCGGAACCTTAGAGATGACGCCAAAGGTTGGCGTCATTACAGGGTTTGGCGTCGTTGCATGACTTAGAAGTTTTTCTTTGAAAATGGGGAGGCTATGACATGGAATGTTAAAATATGACGTGATCCTAGAATCACGTCATGAGTTCCGCGTCATAGAAGACATAAAAATAGTATACAAAATTTTGGGGTTCCACACCATGGATCATGGGAATTGCGTCATGACATCCACGGCGTGGAACAATTTTTGCCCAGAAGACACTTATGACGCCAAACCTCTCCTATGACCTCAACGTGTTGGTGTCATAGGGTGATTGGCGTCATAGCATTCCCAGCATTCAAATATGAAAACATTTTTGGGCCAGAAACGCTTATGACGCCAAACCTCTCCTATGACCTCAACGTGGTTGGCGTCATAGGGCGGTTGGCGTCATGACCTTTTCCAGAATGCACCATGATGATAAAAGAAATGCAAAATATGCCATTTGAAACATTTTATAAGCTAGATGGATTAATCATGCAAAAATAAACAAGGCAGAATTGAATTTAGGCTATAAAATGAAAATAAAGAAGAACCTAAACTAATCAACAAGTATAAATCGCACCACCAACCTATATTAATGCTTCTAAACACATGCTCACTCATTTAATAAACCATACATGAAGTAATTAACAATATAAAAGCAATTAAAGACCAAATGGTCAAAAAGAAATGAAAACAATTAAATCCATGGATTATAGCATCCATTTCATATTTTTGGGACATGAGAGAAGATTGAATCCCATTTTCTTATAAGTGGGTTTGATGATACCATGAATGGGTATCTCAAACCATAATCCAAAAATAACAAAGGTACAAAATAAAATAGAAGGTATAAAACTGGCTATCTAACACTATTTCTAAGCTAACAACATAATTAAATAACAAGAATTAAACTAAGCTATGGACAGAAATTAAATAATACAGAAAATAAACCTAACTAAGCTACCTACATGAATTTGCTCCGAAGTGTGTCTTCAAGTGTGAAGAATTTCTAACTCTCAAATACCTTGGGATCATGCCCTATTTATAGGCACAAAACCCTAGGCCCATGGGCCTTAATGACGTGAACCCTCCATGCATGTCGTGTAACAAGGCTTGGCGTCAAACACTCTCAATGATGCGGAACTTCTAGTAACGACGCGGAACATACTTGACGTCAAACTCATTTGGCGTCATAGGTCTCCAGCTCGAAAACCCAGTGGTCCCTAGCTTGGCAGCCTACGATGCAATTCTTTGGCGTCAATGACGCGGAACCCTTTGCGTCAAAACTTGGTTGGCGTCAAACTGGTTGGCGTCATGACTCTTGTTTTGGCCTCCATGATGCGAAACCTTACCAATGACGCAATCCTTTGGCGTCATGCCTTGATTGGCGTCATTGTGGTTTCAGTCTCGAGTCTTCCTTTGTTTTTCCTAGCTCATGACGCAAACCTCCAGTGATGACGTGAAACAATAGCGTCATACAAGGCTTGGCGTCATACCAATGCAAGAATACATGGTTTTTGTGGAATTCCATTTTCTTTTTCCATTTTTTTCATTCCTTTTTCTTTTCTTTTTCTCATATTTTTGGATTTTTCTAACATAAATGTGTAACAAAATTACATATTTATGCATTTTTCATACCAGATTATTATTTTTACAAATATGCATAAATCAGTCCAATTCATCTGCTTTCTTACTTAATATAAGACCGGAATGCGATCAAATGCCCGTTTAAGACACGGAAATGGATTGAAAATAATGGACATTTCTGGCCATTATCAACATCCTCACATTTAATACTGATCGTCCCCGAGCAGTCAGAGTCAATGTTCCTTGGAACACGGACTCTACATATTCAATTTATTTTCGTAGCTTCAGAAATTACATTCTTTTTGAATTGGGATAAGACAATAAAAAACTACAAGTATTAAATTCCTTTTATTGCAGTGTTTAATGAAATGATACTTGCTCACTAAATCGGGCCTATAAATAAAACATTATTGTCAATCCTTCATGAATATCATGTTTGGAAAAATGCAAGGATTAAAAATTAGAATTAAGGTGTGACATGAACATATTTAATGAAACAGAGCCTCACATATAAGAGAATCGGAAAATTCACTCATTCTCAATTGGGTTTAATCGTGAACGCTCAAAATCAAATTTGATTCACTCATTCTCAATTGGGTTTAATCGTGAACGCTCAAAATCAAATTTGATTAAATTATCCCATAAGCTTGCAATCAGACCAACTTGCCACCGGCTCATTTCTTCAAATCGAGATCCCAAGGTCTTATTTAGGGTTATAACGGGGCATACGGTTGTAACATTTGGTAAGAAAGGAAATTTATTAGGTTAAGAAGTGACAAGAATTTATTCTATCATAACTTGGCATTATTTTTATTTAAAAATTTGTGATCATCAATATTTTTCTTTCTTTCTTTTGCTTTTCTTTTTCTATTGCATGACATTAGACTATGTCTAATTTGCTTTTTCATTTGCAATTTATTTTTGTTGAGTGAAACTCAACATTTTTCTCTCTCTCTTTTTTTTTTGAATCGGTTTATTGAATACCGATTTAAACATTTTTGATGATCACAAATTCAATGCCTTTGATAGAATTTAGTCTTGCACATTTTGTTTGAATATATTGGTCTTTTTATAAGGATAAGAATAATATAGAGAGCTTCAATAAAAATTAGGCTTAAGGCTCAAATTGGTTAATCCTAAAGGGAAAATATTTTTGGGTTTGGATTTCAAACGAAGGCCAAAAATTTAAGTTTTTCTAAGTGCCTCGATCATATGCTTGATTTCGGGAATATGGAATGGTCTTGAATCGGTCCCAATTGTAAGTTCTAGTTTCCTTTAATCAAATTCATTCGCACATCAAAGAAAATGAATGAGTAAAAATGGCTCATGGCTCAAATCTCTCAAGGTTGGATTGATTCATGTCATACAATATTCTCAAATTTAATCTGAGCTTAATTCTAACAATTTATTCAATCAAAATTTACAACATGAAGATTTATTACCCAACAAGATGATTGCATAATTAAATTTTTATAGCTCAAAACCTTAGGAATTCATTCCACGCATGTTTTCAATTATATCATCCTAATTTAAAAGTTTGAAAATTTAATCATAAGCCTAAATTCAATATGTGAATTTAGAGCAGGTTTATGCATGCTTTTTGCTGGTTATTTCATTTAAAGCAGTAAAAGAGGCACTGTTAGCATACAAAGTATATCAAGAACATATTTTTGGCCTGACAGTCACTTATTCATCTCGGACTATCAGACATCTTTTCTCAAAAATAATTTGTTTGGACTGCAAAATTCCTTTTTGAAAGCAATTAATTGCATCATTTGTAAGAGATTCCTATGCAATGATAATGAATTTGCACTGAATGAAAAGAATTCTCTTAGAAAATGTGTACACTGTAAGCTCATCAAGATTTGATCATGAATCTCCATTTTTCTTCTCGTCCGGTTTCTTAGAGGAGCCTGCATCATCTGGGATTTTCTTGAGCAGAGCTTGCAGAATCTGATTTTGGCTCAGGAAAAGTGATTCCACCATTTTCCTGTATCTCTCTTCACTTTCATGTCTATCTTTATGCATCCTCTCCTCTGTTTCTAGCATCAACCTTTTGAATTCATCTTTTCTTTCCTTCTCCAGCTTCTCCTTCGTCTTCTCTTCTTTTTCTCTTCTACGCTCTTGGCGTTCTTCATCTACCCTCTTTCGCTGTTCCTCATGACTCGTCATCACCACATCAGTCATAGTCTTGAGTCCTTGGAGCATGGATTGGCTCATCTGACTCATCAGTTCAAGTGCCTGGGAATCAGCAGGGAACTGAGAGACATTTTGGCTTCGTGGAGGAGGTTAAGATGGTACTGGAACAGGGATATCTTCTTCTTCTTGAACGTGGTGATATGCTCCTTTGGGTTGTTCAACTTGTGGAACTTCAATGCGAACCCCGGAAGGTCCCTCTCCAATCTTGACTGTTTTCCTTTTCTTTGGGGCAGGAGGTGGCATTTCTGGCCTCATTTGAGCTGATGGTGCTTGCTCACCAGATATGTATGATAACTGAAGCCCAGAATCAGCAGGCAGTAGTGGAAGTGCATATCGGATTCTTTCTTGATCTGGCAGATATGGGAGTCGGATGGGGGGGGTCCATAACCACTATTTTTTGTCCTGTAAATTCCTCAATATTAAGGCCTTGATCAATACACATTCTTCTTATCAGATTAGGGTAGTAAAGCGCTTGTTTCTGCTTTCTTACTTAATATAACATGAGCTTAGCAATGAGAATACCAAAGTAGACAGCACAATCAGGAAATGAGGACGAGACGCCCTGACAACTCTCATGACATACTATCAAATCTATTCCAAATTGAGACAACCTCTTTAAATAGCTATGGATCATAAACACCAAAATCCAAACTTCTGAACTTTTTACCTCGGTATTCTTTTTTTTTTCTCTTCTTTTTTTCTTTCTTTCTTTTTTTCCTTCTTTATCTTTTCTTTTTTTTTTTAATTTCTAGAATTTTTCTCTTTTTCTCTCAATGGGTTGCCCAACTACCAATCAACAAAAGCAAAAGAATCAACAACACCTGACATTCTAAAACCAAATCAAGATATCCAAACATAAAAAATTGCCGACCTCATATCTATAGAGTCACACCCTCACACTTTATCAATAACTTTCCAACTCCCTAAGTTTCCAAAACAGCAATTCTAGCAACATCAAAGGAAAAATATAAGAAAGCTCACAAGCACATCCTGAAACTCTCAAAGGAACAAAGAAGCTTTGTGGCTAGGGCAATAAGAAAGGTAAGGTTCAGAGAAAGAGATGTGAGCTGAAGACCCATAGGGGTGGGGGGATATAATCCTAAGAGGTAATCCTAGTGCCCTTATCCTTTTCGATCCACTGAAATGAACAGATGCCAGCTCGACATAATTGATTAAGCAGTTTTAGAATGTCAAAATGAACCCCACACAAGCGCACATCAAATAGGACTTAAAGCACAGATCTCACCGGGTTTTTTTTTTTTTTTTTGCAGTTGGTTTGACATATTCATTGCAAAAGATCATCATTCCTGCCATGTGTTTTAGTCATCAATCCAATCCTGTGAACATGGGTCTTCAATGCTCCTTGGCTTTATCTCGTACAGCATAATGAAGCATTGCAACCATCCCTCTCCAGTGAAGTGTATCGGCTATCTTCATGAGTTAATAGCAGAAGAACAATATCCCCAAAATTGCAACAATCAGCAATGAGCGATTATCGATCACCGAGGTGCCTCAGCAGAAGTAGCAACATCATACTCTAAGGTGACAGCGGCTTGATGATGGTAGAGCAGCAACAACTTTGAACCCTCAGAAGTTTCAGCTTCGATAACTAATTTCAACATCATCATTCACGATCGAGCCCCCAATTTACTCCAACAACATGTTTAAAATTTTCCGTCTCCAGCGCTCCATCCAGTCCCAATATGAATATTTCACCTGCAAGAATAAAAGATGTAAGTTGAAACAAAACCAACCCAATATTATCCCCTCTCCTTTGCTCGCCAACCCGCAGCACATCCTCCATAGCCTCAACTGCCTTATAGAAATAATTACTCCACCACAATTCCTTCACTGACCTTTTTTTTTTAAGTACTCAGATTTTTTTTTACAGCAATATCACATACATCCTCCAACATTTCACACACCCCAAGCAGGTTCCGAAAGTGCAATAGGTTTAGAAAAGTCAAATAGGGAAAACAGGAACTCTGGACTGTTCAGCCAACTTACTACATTCCTGCTACACCTGTATTATCTTCCTCGCTTTATAGCCATACTTCCACAGCCCCTTCATCTGCTGCGCCTCTCCTAGCCCACTGGTCCGCGATCGAGTTACGTTCCCTAAAAATGTGATTCACCCTTATATCCCCTCCGCAGTTAAAAACCGCCATGATTGGAGCCAAGAGTTTATTGAATCACCAAGGCAACTTCTCCGGCTCTTTCATCCATGACACTACATTTCGAGAGTCGCATTCGAAAATCAACCTAGGTAATGGAAAACATTGATCCCAGATTATCGCCGAACACACTCTACTAATAGTTGTGATCTCAGCTTCAACAGCATCCTTCCAGCCAATAAAATCAAAAAGTATGAACAAAATTTCACCCTTGTCGCTTCTAATGACACCACCAATTCCCGCGGGGCCGGGATTCCCAAATGACGAACCATGCGTATTCACTTTCCACCACCCCTCATTCGGGCGTACCCACTCCAGTTCACCCCTCATCTGCAGTAACGTACCCCCTCTTGTCACCACCAAACATCTTGGGAAGTCAGCATCCAGACTTGCAAAATTGGCTTCCACTCCATTCATAAACGTTTGCCACCAGAAACCAATTCTCCATTTAGTCTCAGCCTCAACTGATCTTTTAACAAAAGGAACTCCTTGAAACACAGCTGCATTCCTATGTCGCCATATCGACCATATAATCGCCACCGAAGTTAATAACCACACCTCACTCCTGCCCCTCCCAGGTTGAAGGAAAAACCACCCTGCCAGTAACAGCTTTACCTTACCCGACATCGCCCATTTCACATCGAACCACTCCACTCCTGAGTACCACAAATCCACTAGCAAGGGGCACCTACAGAACAAATGATCTATGGACTCCAATTCCCCTCCACAAACCGGACAAAGAGCGTTAATAATGTTAAGAAACCTACGCTTAGCAAGCACCTCCCTTACTGGAGCCGCATTCTTCATCACTTTCCACACCATCAATTTGAGTTTCATTGGGCATTTAATCTTCCGTAACTTTTTCCAAAACCATTGCCACTCCCCCTCCTCCGTTACCTCCACTCGCCTCCAGCAAGAGCGGGTTGAGAAGGGCCCATTTACCTCCAAAGTCCATCTAACTCTATCCTCCAAATATCTGTTAGGTTGTTGACATTCTAGCACAGTCATAAAATTTCGCCACACCTCCAGCTCCCAATCAAATAGCTCCCGCCTAAGCTCCACACACAAACCCAATGCAGTCCTATCCATTCCCCAAAGTCCTCAACCTTCCCATCCTTTTTAACTGATAGTGCAAACAAGCGAGGGAAACTCTCTTTAAGAACCTGTCCGCCCTCCACCCATCTATCATGCCAAAAACTAGTACGACGACCATTCCCAACTTGAATAATAAATTTACTTCCATCTCCCAGAGCACCCATGACCTCCCACGCTCTACTAATATATCCCCATACAGACCTGTCACTCCTTGCCTCCGGGACCAGTGGACTCCTATTAGCATAATATTTTTCGTCAATCACTTTTTTCCAAAGTGCCTCTTCCGAGCCAAACCTCCATTTCCACTTTAGCAGTAGGGCGTTATTGAAGTCCTGTACTCCTCGAATGCTTAAGCCCCAGTCCTCAATATGTGAACAAATCATTCCCCATTTGATCGTATGCATTTTCCTCACCCCCTCCCATTCATCCCAAAAAAACCTTCTCTTCAACCTTTCTAATCGCTCCAGTACTTGACTTGGAACTTTATTGATTGACATGAAATATGTTGGTAAGCTACCCACCACTGGCTTGATCAAACACAACCTATCCGCTTTGTTAACATCCTCCCTTTCCACCCGGCCAATTTCTTCTCCACCCTATCTAAAACCGGCTTCCAAATATCCGTCCCATTAATTCTCCCCCAATCGGAATACCTAAGTATTTCAAATGCCATGTTCCAATACCACACCCCATGACAGCCGCCACTCCCTCTAGTTCAGCCTGCGCACAATTTATTCCATAGACCCAGCTCTTGCCATAATTGATTCTAAGACCCGTGGTTATGGAGAAACACCTTAAAATCCTCTTTAGTATGACCACCTGTAGGATATCCCCCTCAAAAAATAAGATGGTATCGTCTGCATATTGCAAGTGAGATACCTTCAATCCCCCATTCTTCACTTCCAGACCTCTGATTAACCCTATCTCCTCTGCCCTTTGCAACATCCTGTTCAGCACTTCAACCAACAACAAGAAAAGATATGGGGACAGTGGGTCCCCTTGTCTCAAACCCTTGTGTATTTTAAAGAACTTAGTCAGTGATCCATTAACAAGCACAGCAGCAGCAGCCGACTGAACACACGCTCTCATCCACTGGATCCATTTTTGCTCGAAATTCATAGCCTCCAAAACCTGAAACAGCGTTGCCCAGGACACGTTATCATAGGCTTTCGCAAAGTCCAATTTGATCACGAAGCCCCTCTTTCCCATCTTTTGGGTGGAATTAATTATTTATGCCGCCACCAAAACCCCATCCAAAATCTGTCTACCTCTAACGAAGGCCATCTGTGAATTCCTAACCACTGATCCCAGTACCTCCTTCAACCTACTCGCCAAAACTTTGGCCACGACCTTATAAACACACCCCACCAATGATATTGGCCTAAAATCCCCGAATTCTAGAGGGTTATCAATCTTCGGGATTAATGTGATAAAAGAATTTCCCAACTTATCAGGCAAAGTTACTTTCTCCTCTAGGTTTCTGAAAACCTCCATAACGTCTGCTTTGATCACCTCCCAAAATTTCGTAAAGAAGCTTATATTATAACCATCCGGCCCCGGTGCTCTATTCCCATCACAACCCCTAATTACCGCCCTCACCTCTTCTTCCTTAAAGTTCCTAACCAGCCATTCCTACTCTAACTCTCCCACACCCGATAGGCCCAGCGCACCAATCTGAAAGATCTCCTCGGCAGGTGGTAAAAACATCCTTCTGAAGAAGTCATACGCCTTCTCTTTAATTTCTTTCGGCTCTTCCATAATAGCTCCATCAACTTTGATAGCTCCTATGTAATTTCTCTTTCTATTCATAACTGTGAGTTGTGACTGCGTGGAAGAATCTAGTATTATGGTCGCCCTCTTTAATCCATCGAATCCTAGATTTTTGCAACCACCTTCGTTCTTCCGCCAATAACAGATTCTTAAGGTCTCTCTTTTTATTACACCAAGCCTCCCTCTCCACATCCCCAAGACTGTCCCCGTGGTAACTCCCTTCAATCTCACTGATCTACTCCTGCAATATCTTTATACGATTATCTAGAATTCTCGCCTCATACCCACCCCACTTCCTAATCTTTGTACTCAAAAATTTTTAACCGACCACTCAATCTGCACTGGCGCTGCCTTTACTAACTCAGGGAACCCCTTGTCATCCATCCAATAATTATATAAACGAAAAGGTTTGTACTCCCACTCCTTTCCCCCCACCTCCAAACACACCGGATAATGATCCGATAACACCGTCCCACACCTCCTTTGAATAACCCCCTCATTATGACTTAACCAATCAGGCGACACCAGAAATCTATCCAAGCGACTACAGGTACCCCGCCCCCCCCCCCCCCCCCCCAAAAAAAAAAAAAAACCAAGTATATGCCCCACCCTCCATAGGCAAATTAATTAACCCCAACCGATCTATGAACTCTCTAAAGACCCTAGACGACCCTGAGTCCTCAACCAGACCGACCCTCTCACTCTCCCAAACCACGGCATTAAAATCCCCCGTAAGGCACCACGATTCCCCATTCCCAGTATGACACTTCCTGGCCAATGAATCCCAAAACTCAGCCCTTTCACGTCTATCATTCGGTGCATGAATGCAAATTACATTCAAAACCACCCCTATACCCCTACCTTCGCCCTAACCCAAATAAACCTATGCTCTTTCTCCACCACGCTGAAAGAACCCCAGCTAGAGTCCCAGATTACCAATAACCCCCCAACGTTTCCCAATGCTGGCTGAAAGCAGTATTCATATCCGGACAACCCCCACAATCTATGGACCAACCTATCCTTAATCTCGACCATCTTGGTTTCTTGGAAGCACACCAAAGAGGGTCTAATTTTTTTGCACAACCTCAAGACTCCCCTCCTCCTCACACCCCCATTCAAGCCCCTGAGATTGCATGTGATAATCCTCATCAAGAAACAGAAAATCTCACACACGCCCCGTCACCCGAGCCCAAGATCATCAAAACCTCCCTGTCTAATTCCTCCCGAATCCTTGATTCGGCTACCTTTATGTCCACCAAGCAACTCAAGCCCAATCTTTCCGCAATAGCCAATGTTTCTTCCACCTCCGAATAGTCAACCAAACTAACCCCCTCTTTCAATCTAATTGTTGTAAATTGCAAGGGGGCAAATCATCCCCTCCATTCCTTGTAATATTATGCGCTGACCCTACTGAAACTACCTCTCCCACGCCCCCTGCCGCTTCTTCTTCTCCCCCATGCACCCTCCCCTTACACCCTTCAACCACGGAGACCAGAGCTTGCTCCACCAATTCAAGCTCTTTAATACAGGACAATCCCGAACACTTCCCCCTGCCCCTGTTTGACCCCCACTCCGAATCTGACTCCAGCCCTTTTTTCCCAAACTGCTTTGCTCCCGATGACTCCACCATGTAGTCCTCCACCCTACCAGACCCTTGCTTGGCTATGCATCCTTCACTACCATCCGTTATTATAGCTGTCGCTACCTCCCCCCGAATTCCTCGATCCCACCTCTTTACCTTTGCCCTGGGATGCCGACCCCTCCAATACCGAATTATTTTCCTCCATACCCGAGGCTCTGGTCGTCCTCTTGACCAATTCCCCATTTCTCTCTTCCTCTCCAAACCTCTCTGTGTTGGCCAGAGAGTTATCAGGAAAGCTCTGGGATTCTTCCGATGTATGACCTAGTATGTTTACTGGGCCAATGTCCACAACAATATCGTTTATTTCAACTGGATCATTGTACCTTCCCAATACAACATTGGGCCCTCCATTCTGGTCACCAGATAAGTTTTTATTATTAGGCCCAATAGCCTGATTCTCCCCTTCCAGCCCAAAATCTTGTCCCTTAAGCCCATCACCCATTTGTTCCCCCACTTCTCGGGAGACCTCCCTGCATACTTTTGTTGTGGTGTAATAATCAGCCGCCGCCATACAGCACTGTTGCATTCCCCCATGCATGGCAGTACTCGAGTGTTGCTCTCCCCCATACACAGTCTCCTCCGCCTTGTCCGCTGCCCCATATCCGTTGGTCCTGGACTTACCACCCTCCTCCTTCTCCGGTGAGACCATTGCCGTTTCCACCACCTCCGTCTTGCCCTTAACCTCCGCCTCCCTTTCCTCCCATGAATTATCTTCCACCACCACTTCTTCACTGTGATTGGCAACTATTCTTACTGGCATTATCCTCCCCTCAACCCGAATTGCCACCTCCGATGGTATTTTAAATTTCCAATTGAGCGCTATCAACAATTTCACACGATCGACCCTTCTCCTCTCCTTTGTTTCTCTTGCGACACTCACCACCTGTCCCCACCGATCAACTATTTTCTGGAAATTTTCCTCACACCAAACTGAGCTTGGAATCCCATAAAGATATATCCACACCATATGCTTTGTGAATGTTAAACCAGGTGCCCATCTTCTCTTCCATTCTATATACTCCCTATCCCCTTGATCGGAGACGTATATGTCCCTTTCTGCCTGCTTCTAAAAAACAGCCAGCACTATTAACCCACCACCGTATATCACCTCCACACATCCCTTATGCTCTTGGTACAACCTCTCCTGGAAGCCACTCAACACTTCAAGCTTCTTGAGTTCGACTGCCGCCGCCCTTTCCAACCATTCCTCTTCCCTATAAAATCGAAAATAGCCGAAAGAGGGCCCTCTCGCCAACCGCCTTCTGACTGGTAAATAACAATCCCGGACCCTAGCCACCTCTTCCACTTCCTTGAAAATTTCTCTGCTCTTTACTTCCTCCGATATGTTACCAATGTAGACACCAAACAACCCTTCGCAATACTTGTGTACATTTCCTCCGTGTCTTAATCCAACCGAGCGCCGCCACTGCACTTCCCTGCCTGTATGCCCTCGACCACCACCATTACCTCTCTTGGAGAACTCCACCGCCATACTTGTGTAAAAAATAATGCGCGTTCGGTTGGCATATCATGGATTCAGGCTGAGTATCTTTGGTAGAAAATTAAACACTCCAAGTTTGATTGAACGGATCATGTCTGAAAATGTCATATTAATATTGAAGTGATTCCTACTCAACACTAAGGTAATCTAGATACTAGGAATCTTTATATCTTTTTATATTATCTTTTATATCATTTTAAAGTACAAAATTATTTTCATAGCTATTTCTATTTTTCATATTATTTAGTTGTTATCACTAACTTGCTCCTGTGCAGATGATGTAGTTCCATGGTTGTTGAAACTACGCTAGAATGACCTGAGCAGTTACTGACAGATATGTGCGACAGTTACCTGATCTGTGCACGCATTCTAACCGACCTAGGCGTATCTAATCTATATCTTTGAGTCTATATATTTGCGATTAGGTTCCCTGTAATTGGTAGAAGCATTATCGAGTTGTATTTCACACTTTTACACATTTTACACACACTTGAGTCGGTTATTCTCTCCAAGACTTGATCGTTCTATTCTTTGAGAGGTTTAGAAAATTCCTTGTGTTCTTTCTGCAAATTGAAAATCATTCCATACACACAAGGTCTGCGCTACATTGATTCAACAAGTGTTCTTGTTGGATAAATCTTCTCTACAACACCCGATTGAAGAGGCTTTTGTTGAAGCGCTCAAAGGTTGAAGGAGATGAATTCCGGAGGACTTCTATGCCGAGATGCCATGGTTCTTGAAGCCTGAACAGCCAGAGAATTCAAATTAGACAGGATCGTCCGGAGACTGAGTTGTGGGGGAGTCACGACTGCAGTCTGTCTGCAAACAAGGAAGTGTTGCATTAGAGTTTGAATTGGTTGTTTTTGAGTCTTCTAGGTCTAGGTTTTTCTTGAGTATTAGTATAAGTCACTCTGATTGGCATCCCCAGACGTAGATCCGTTGGATCGAACTGGGTCACCAAATTCTTGTGTTTTTACTTTCCGCTAAACACTCTGTGCACACACCACTCGTTATTCGGTAGCTTAGACGACCACTCGACAATGCGCTTAATACAAGATTTCAGTAATCTGGGAACATCATTTATAATGTTTAAACATAATTTTTCTAATTATGTGAAAATATATCAACACGAATATTTTAATTAAAAATCGAATTCAAATTTCATTGTCAAACCTTATTATTTTTAATATAGATTTTTATTATGTTTATTTGAACTTTTGTACTCAATTTCATTCAGATAATAATAATAATAATAATAATAATAATAATAATAATAATAATAATAATAATAATAATAATAATAATAATAATAATTCAGCTCAATTAAATGAATTATTATGTTTTTTAATTAAAAAACTTAGAATTATTATTCAACAAATTATATAGGAAAAAAGTATTATATTTTTCAAAAGAAATCATCTTTAAATAATTTTTATTGTTCGCTAAAGTATCAAGTACTTGTTTAGTTTAAGAATATTATTGTGAATAAGTTTGATTTAGAAATCTAACATTCCTTATCCAACTGAATACAAAATCTTTAAAATAAAAAAAAAAAATGGGATTTATAGAATTTTCATTTTTTTCAACAATCTTAAATTTTTTATAATATTCTTATTAGTAATGCAAAATCATCCCAACCACCTTACCAAAACCTTAAAATATCCATCTTTTCTAGCTAATTAAGTTATTAGGGGCGTTGCTAATATATATTGGAAATGCATTTTTTTTTAAAATATTCTTTTGAAATGTATAAACAAGAAATAATGTTTTCTGTGCTATTCTGAGCATAGTCCATTATATTATCCCAATCGTATACCATAGGGGTGTGTCCTCGGTGGTCTCGTTGGGATTAAGGCTAATAATAGCTCATGGGTCCTAATTATGAAAAGTGAATATTGTATGATACTATTAGATTGGACCAATTTATTTATCTAACTTTTTTTTTTTGAACAATGCCCGAAGGCAGCTAAAAAGAATGAAAGAAAAATAAAAAAAAAAATATAAAATTAAAGAATATCGAAGACTGCTCATTCAAGCCCGAAGCACGCCATTGCACGAACTGTCCTCATGCCTTCAAGGCGAGTATCCTTATTTTCCTATTTTCCTTCACTAGTATTACCCCGTCCAATAGGAGTAAATATGGACAATGTGAAATATCTAATTGGAGGGGAAGATCAACACAGATGGCTCTTCTTTTGAGAATCCGGGTCCGGCGGGAATTGGAGGGGTGATTAGAGATGCTGATGGAGTGGTTCTCTATGAACTATCAGACTTCATTGGTATTGCTGATTCCCTTGAAGTCGAGATCAAAGCAATAAACCGGGTATGTCAAGCACTCATTCGGGATCAAGGCTTTCCAATGCTTAAACTCCTCTTTGAATGCGATTCAATGAATGTTGTAAAATGGGTGAATGACCCGGGAAACACACCCTGGAGATTTCGAGACCTCTTTGATCCAATTCTGGCGGTGTTGAAGTGCGCATGAGAGGTAAGGTTTCAACATGTTTTGAGAGAGCGCAATTCTCTAGCCGATCATTGGGCCAAGGTGGGGGCATCTGGGGAGGGCAATAAAGAAGTGTGGTACTGAGATAGAAGTCTGTGAATTTGAGGAATGACCATTATAATTCGGACGTTCGGATTGAAATATACTGGGTGGGTGAACGCTAATGAGGCGATTGCTGTGGATACACTAAGCTAAGGATGCTGTAGGGTCGGAATTGTGGTTGCTGCTGCTCCTGATGCAGATTGCTGATTGCTGCTACTGATGCTGATTGCTGTTGAATCACGTATAGGATGGACTGATGATCTTCTGCAACAAAAACATCAAGCCAATTGACATATCATTCGGTAAGATCCTCTAGAATTTGCTTTATGTTCATATCGAGCTTGCTTTTCATTCCAGTGTTTCGAAATATAAGGGCACTAGGACGACCTTTCCATTTTTGAACCAACTGAGAAACCTTTGCTTGTAGCACCTTACTTGTATCCTTTGGAACACCATCCTCTGCCTTGTTTTTGTCACATAGCTTCCTGTTACCTTTGAGCTTTGTAGGAGTTGCTTATGGTCTTTCACATAAAATGTCTATTGAGGTTGGAATTATTGTGCTGGGAACCTCAGGAAGCTGGAGAGTTCTTGAAAGTGTGAGGGTGTGACTTTATTAAAATGAGGATGAAAAGGTAGTCATTTTGTTGGTCATTCTGCTTGGGAGTGGGAACGAAAAAGTGTTATCAAGACTATTTCGTTGTTGGTTTTTGGCATTTGGGTTACCCCATGAATGAAAAAAAAAAAAAAGAGAAAAGTAGTAAAAAAAAAAAGCATCTTACAGCAATAAAAGAATAGCAGTAAGGAGTTTTGGATGTTCTGGCTTATTGTTTTGGGATGGGGTTGTCTTAAATTGATATCTATTTGATTGAAAATGCAGAGTGCTGATATAGATTATGGTCCTTATTCTATCGATATTGTTGTATTCTTTGGTTATCACCAGCCTGGTCACATATCTGCAGCTTGTTTGGTTCCTTTGTTATGATTACCTAAGTAGGTTCTTCTATACCCTTTAGCCGCTTTCACCCAGATTTCTACCTATGACCTGTCCCCGATTTTAGCTGTGCCTAGTCCCTTAGTTTCGATGCATTGGAGTTGAATACTATAAGCAGGGGAGATGTGATCATGAAGTAAGTTTTTCGGATTTTTACTATGATCTGTCACTTGCGATTTCCATTGTAAACTGGGGCGTTGAAGAAAGGAATTGAGATGTGATCATGATGAAGTAAGTTTTCGGATTATCACTATGATCTGCCAATGCTGCTGCTACCATGGATTTACTGGCTCATGTTGTTGATGTTGTGCTGCCGGGTTAAGCTGAGAATCGGAGGCTTCGGTCCATTGAAATTGTTGTCTCTATGTGGATAGGACCGATCTCTTTGGAATATTTATAATATCTCCTGTTTTTTTGGTATACGTTTAGCTTTGAGTTTGGTAATCATGGCCTGCGTGCCTCTTTGTTATGTAAGCGTCCTAGTTTTGTCCAGTCTTATTGCCCTTGAACTTTGTTGTGTTGGTTGTCTTTTGGGACCAATGATATAAATTACATGTTCCTCAAAAAAAAAAATGTGAAATATCTAATTTAATAAATAAAATTTTCAATTTTATTATGTCGATCACATTCCCCAAACTACTTAAATTATTTTAAGCATTACATGAGTACATGAAAATCAATTGAGTAATAGACATATTTGTATATATATTACAATTTAGTACCTTAAAAAAATATTACGGCTCTAATGTACTACAAATAATTTTGTACAAAAAAAATAGTTGAAAGGACAAAAAAAATTAAAGAGCAAATATAAAAGACTTTCTACTCACGGCTCTAGTGTCATACATTGACACATAAAGTATGTGAAATCACATTGCATGCAGTATTTGATTATTGATATTCATTCACCCTAAAGCGTTGAGAAATTACAAATTTTACAAAGATGTAGATATTTTCAAATTAAAGTAGAAAAATATAAAAATTACTCTGTAAATGAATTCATTGATAAATTAAAATAACTATTATTTCATCAACTTATTGTCGTATTGCAACTTATATAATTTAGTTAATTTATCTAATACAAAAATTTGCTATTCATTAATGAATATAATACCAATAAATAATTGGATAAGAATAATAAAACATATTGAAAATATACTTAAAGAATAATTATAATATCAACACATAAATTTTTTTATCGCAAAAAAAACACATAAAGTTTTATAAAACATACTTTATTTGGTAGTATTCTTTATATTAATAGTAATAATTAATGAAATTAAATTATCTCATGTGAATTTCGCTCAAATTTGATTCTCCAATATTTTAAAAGTGCATTATTTTTTATATAATTGCTTCATTTTTTATAGTGAAAAATGATTGACTTTTTCTATTGTTTATTATCCAACTTTGACTAATACTTATAAAACATCTATAGAAGAAAAAACATAGTGAAGTGAGATCTAGGCCCGTTTGGAAATTAGCTGTTAACTGATTTTGTGAGTAATAATTAATTAAAATTAGTTGTTTGATAATTTCAAAAAGATTTGATTGAACACTATTCTAAGTTATTTGCAGCGGTTTCAAAAAGAGCTGATTGAACCCTGTTCTAAGCTTATTTTGTCTTTTAAATAAGCTAATTCAGTTCAAATTGCCTAGAAGAAACTAATTTCATTTAGCTGTTTTGCCAAACAGGGCCCTTGTTAGATTCGTCTCATCATATAGTTTTAAAATATCAAATTTCTAGAATTTTTAATTGTACACATTTTGAGTTATTGATGAGTTATTGATTATTAGACATGTATATTGGATTGCGTGCAGAAAGTGAATATTGAGGAAATCGGTAGGTTATTATTCATAAGGGGGTTTTTGTGAGAGAGAATTGATAGGTCACTGTTAATAAGAGTAAATTACTGTTCATAAGGATATTATTTTTATATATAGTATAGAAGATTTCGTTCTTATTTTTATTCCTAAAACCCAAAAATAAATGGGCAACAGGACCTGTATATATTAAGTACTACTTGTTTATATCCTTTAATTTGCTTGATGCTGGAAAATTTTGAATACTGCTCTTAACATTATAGGAGTATATTTTGGTGTGATGATAAGAATACATCCCAAAAGAAAAAAACCATACAAAAATTAAAAGCATGAGACAACTAGACAAGCAGCTGCAACCTATACAAAATTTCTCGACACCTTCAAGGATCATATGCATATCAGTTATCATCTCCTCCTTCTAGATTGTCAGTGTATTACAATTCAACAGTTTAAGCTCAACACTGTCTCAATAACAATTTATTAACCAGCTGCATATATACCTAGTTAAGGAGGCATAAAGGGCGAATAAGCTCCTCGAAAATTAAAGATGATCGTCTCCCACATCTTCATACATGGTTTCGAACAAGGACTTGATAACCATACTTCTGCTCATTTCCCTCACATTGATCTCCAGCTCGTGTCTACGATCAATGCCCTGCTTCACCTGCCTCACCAAGTTTGGCACCGGAGGAAGGTGTCGAGCCATGAGGCGAGCCGTGTCTTTCCACCAGCTAAGCTCTCTCTCCTTCGCCCCTAAATGCTGCATTGCACGATCCAAGGATGTCTCCAGCTCGTTAATCCTCTCCTCCTGCCTCGCTTCCAAAAGCTCGTGCAGTCTCCTCTCAAGCTCTCTTGGAGGAACGCTGTAGTACTCGTTTCCTACCTCGTGATGATCCTCGTGCTCCATGTGCTCGTCAAAGCACGTGGTGCGGCTCCTCTCCGGTGCACTTTCTTCGACCTGAATCTGTCGTTGAACAACGTTGTTTAATTTACTAAAGCTGTTGTTTAAACATTCTATTGATCATTTGTAGGATGTAGTTTTGTGCCAAAGATATACCTCTGAATGCTTCTGCTTTGAGTAGCTCAAACTCAAATGGAGCTCTTGATCCATCTGCACTTGCAGACTGTCGAATTCGGCTTCCAATTCTGCTTCCATTCGATCCATTCTTAGACTCTTTTCGATCCGTTGGACACCGTGGTGGGATGACGACAGATGCAATCCTGACTCATTTTCCTCAGTACAAACAGATTCTAGAGCTGCAGTGTTGGAGAATGAAGATGAAACTGTGTGTTTCAACTTGTCATCGTGATTTCGTGATTCTATCTGTAAATTCCGAAGCAGCGTTTCGATTTTCTTCTGCAACTCGACCATTTTGTTAAGCTCGTTTTTGCTCGCCGCTACCAAATAAATCAAACCAAATCCAACTCCAAGATTGAACGAGGCCTGTCTGCTCAGCTCTGTGTCCAGGAAATTTTTGTGAAATTAGTATAAAAATGAAAAATCTTGAATAAATCTCAGTGATGGAAAGTTACCAGAAACATCTGTAGAGGAAGATGAAGGTTGTTGATTCCGCAATCCATTTGAAAACCCTAATTTCCTCTCCACGTCCAAATTGCGCCCAATTTTCCTCCCGTTCCCCCAATTCCGCCCGATCGTTGCCCTCGCTTTCCTCCCGCTGATCCAACGGCGGACGATAATCCACGGCGAGATACAAGTGAAGCTCTGGCAGACTTCTCCTCCCCTCCTCTGCCTCCGATCGTCGTCCATGCCGCCGACGACGACTGCGTCGCTGCTGTAACCGTCGTAACTCATGCTTTAACCTAATTGAGGAATGGGAATTCGTTCGAAGAACAAAACGTGCGTAGGTGGGTCGTACTTAAATGACAAAAAATCCAGGTACGTACATCCCAAATGATAAATTCATGGGTGCGTGAAGAATTAAATGGGGTTCCATCAATTGTCACGGGTTGAATGTGAGCGACAGAGTAGCAATCGCCATAGAAATCTCTTTCATTCATTGAATACTGCGGACTCGATTAGGGTTTTGTTCAAGAATTGGGAATTTATTGTGGTGGACTACAATAAGGGCCAAAACATTAATGTTCTTAAATGCTACTAGCAGGCAATCAAATCTGCACCCCTGTTTTCGTTTTTCAAATTTGCAATGATTATCATTCACAGATTACATGTTGTTCATCTTCTCCGTAGTCCAAACAGTGTTCAGTACAAAAAACCTTAAATCTTTGATTCCAGCATACATTAATTTCTAGGCTGATAAAACCTTGGAAATGGAACCACTATCTACATCATTATCCTCTGCAGCATCGTCCAATATTCTTCCGGTAATGGCGGCCGCCAGAGCCTTGGTGAAGCTGTGATTTCTAGTCAAGGATGATGCCATCTCTTCCACAAATCTTTTATGCATTTCTGTCGCTGAAAGTACAGTTTGAATCAATGGATCTGCCAAGTCTGCTGTCGCTATGGTAGCACTAGGAGGTTCTGTGCCTGGCCTTAGTATTGGAATCTCATTTCTTGAGACGCTGTGGTGGCTGTGTTGCCCTTCGTATGTCGCGACTAAAAGGGACGGATCAGTTGCGCTTCTTTGCACCTAAAGGGAAAGCACACAAAAAATTTCATTAAAGATCATGTCTTTGTACACTTTGCTTCATTGCAGCTGTTTATTTTCATTGTTATGGGCCGGGATACCTTCTTCTTGACAGGGCAGTCGGGTGCGAAGGAGCATTTGTAGTAAGCTCTAGGGGACGGATTATCCCTGGTGACTTTCTGTCCGTACTTTCTCCAGTTGTATCCATCTTTTACTACCTAAATAAGTTTGAGAATTTGTAAAAATTGATGTCTGATGTAATAGGAACTGGCAAAGTACTAGAATTCAATGATAGCATTGATTTGGAACTGACCAGGCTCGTGTCTGAAGGATCGATTCGGACATGGACTCTGGAGACGTTGGATTTGATCTCCTTTGGCGACCATTCATCGCTGCAGCTGCAGCAATGAACAACCGAGTTATTGCAGCAGTTGTCGACTTCACCATGTTTCCTTTTCCGTGACTGCTGATGATCACGATCATCTTCATTTCCCGATTGCTTTCGCTTCAGCTCTTCAAAATTTTTAATAAAAAGCACCAGCAGATCAGCCAGGTTCTGATTCTCAGATTTCATCCTATTCAGCTCCTGAATCAAGTCATCACCAGGGGGCACAAGCGCCGGCGCCTGCATATGTGATAAATACATGTGACACCTGAGTTAAGGTTGTCCAAAGAACTCAAACAGAGGATGTAAGAAAAGAAGAAAGAGTTGCAGCATACCATCATGATTTGAGCTTCATTTGTGGGCTTAGTGTTGAGGTCAATGACTAATGTCTTCTCCATTGGATAATTAATCAAGCAAGAGAATTCTTCTTTACAGCTTAAGGAGCCAAAAGTAATACTTTTGGGATTTTATTTTCTTTGGACAGAAAAGAAAGTTATTGGATTGAAGGATTGAAAACTTGCATGGAATAAAAGGATGTATATATAGACAAGAGGGGTAGAAAAAGTTGAAAAAATCTCCAACCAGGAAAGTATGAGGAAATTGACAAGTTTTTCAAGAAAGTCTTTACTTGGATTAGCACTTAATATGTGTCTAGATTCATGATTAATCTTGAAAATTCAAATCAAAATTGTGCATGGGAGTAAAATTGTAGTAGGTGAGTGGTTAGAGATGTGGGAAATTCAACCAATAGACAACAAAAAAATTAATGGGAGGGAGGAAAAAACGTTGAACTTATATGTGAACTGAACTTAATCAATTGTTTGTTTGTGTTTTGAGGGCACAATTATTTCAATGTTAATCCCATTTTTCATATGTGAACTATACTCAAAACAGTTATTGAGCAGTCCATCAATTTAGTACTATAAAAATTTTTGACCATAAAAGTCATTGGAATTGAATACTGCAGGCAACTTTACTAGTAGTACCTGCTTCAAATAATACAGTAGCCACCATTGCCATATGTATTAAAAATATTTTAATAATATATATTGACTTTGAGTCAAGCATATCCAAAGAGCACCCCGCTTCACTTCTTTTTTTTTTTTTTTTTCTTTGAAAGGACGCAAGCTTCATCAAAACCTAGCTACAACCGGGGTAATTAATGAATAGTGCTATTCGTAATCGATTGAGACACGACTCGAAAAAAAAACACTTGTACTCGACTATTGCTCCCATATTAGGAAAATCGTTTGGGTGCTGGCGACCTGTAGGTGCTGCCACATTCAAATGTGATGGGTATGTGTATATGAAATGATGTGTGTGTATCAAAAAGTAATGGATGGAGGTTATGAACCAAAAACTAATAAAAAAAACAAACTACCGTCTATACATCACTTTATAAGGCTTATACATCACTTTACAAAGGACTACACATCATTTTTAGTGTTGACTGTACCTACTGGCAATTGTTATGCCATTACAGAAACCGGATTGCCATATTAGGTACCAGTATGAATGGAAGTATTTAATAGTACTAGTTAGCCGTACATCCAATACTTACATACAGTATATTTTTGTTTTATTTTATTGTCCCCTTATTATTTTTTTAAATTACCAGTACCAAGTAATCATCTCGTTATCATATTTTCTGATTAATTCTGCGATTTGCTCTAAATTTCGTTTTTGGTGAATTACCGGGAATACAAGAAAAAGTCAGTTTAGTGACCGACATTCGCGACCGAACGTATTTGGTTGCTATTACCAACCGAATTAGAGACCGAATTTTTCTATTGCTATTTTGACGACCGAATTAGCGACCGAGTTTTTCTGTCGCTATTTAGCGACCGTAATAGTGACCGAAACGCATTTGGTGGCTATCTGGCGACCGAAATCCAATCCGCGATCGAAAGTTTCGGTCGCTAATCTATTTTTCATTTTTTTTAAAAAAAATCATTTGAAATATACCAACCGAATTAGCGACCAAAAATATTCAGTCAAAAACTAGCGACCGAATTCGCGACTGAAAATTCGGTCGCAAATCTTTTAAAATAATTTTAATTTTAATTATTGAATTTATATATAATTAATTTTCCTGAATTAATTTATCTTTAATTTATTTTATATTTATATATTAATTTTATATTTAAATATTTAATTTAACTAATTTTATATTTAATATGTTATTTTTAAATTTTATTTATTGAATTTAATATTTTCATAATGAAATTTTTTAGTTTAATTAATATTTAATAATATTGATTTCAGTTTTCTTAAATTTAATTAGTTATTTAATTAATTTTACCAATTTAATTTAATTTTATATTTTATTTAATTGATGAAATATTCTATTATTTATTTAATTAATATAATTTTTTATTTTATTATTTAAGTTATTAATCTACACATTTATACATAGATATATTATATATTTAACACAACATATGATGACATGAAATGGTGCACAGCTGGATGGCACATGTGCGTGCGAGAGTAGACCTTGGTTCGAATACCCTCTTCAACACTTGGGGAGGAATTAAAATATATGATACGTGGCGGGATCCCTTTGGTGGTTCGGAGGGCTAGCAAATGTCGTTAGGGTTGGTTGGGGATAGTGATGTTGAGGTTGTGAGTTCGAGCCCTCCTGAGAATATCTTTGCTAATTTGGTCGCGGAATATAGTGACCGAAAATTCGGTCGCTAATATAAAAATTATGAAAAATAAAAAAATTAAAATTTTCAGTCGCAAAACTTAGTGACCGAAAAATGCGGTCGTAGTTTCGGTCGTGAAAGTCCGACCGAAAATTTTTTTAGTCGGTAAGATTCGGTCGCTAATAGCGACCCAATTTTCTTGTAGTGGAGGCATCCTTAGGCCATATTGGACCAAAGACTAATCCCTCGATAATCTGCATGAGCAATTAAGGACGCCTATTCCAAAGTAGTTTTTTGGATATGCAAGGCTCGAACCCAAGACATTGCTTAAGCGACTAAGGCTCCAATCCACTCAAGTCAATTGCTGTTGGTTCACACAAGTATTTCCTACATTTTTTTAATTTCTTTGTAATTTGCAAAGTAATACCTCCATATATATAGGGTATTCCACTTTCAGTTTTTAGATTTATAATATTTTAATTATATACTGTAGTATCTTTAGAAATAAAAATAAAAATAAAAACCTAGCTAGACAAGTTCAAGTTTATAAGTCGTAACCACGTGAAAGAATTTTCAATTTTCTGTCGTGTATATATTGGCCGGAGAAAAATAGTTTGAATCAGTTGAATCAAATGAAAAATTAATAGGCCAACGAACAAATGGTGCATTCTCTATGGCTAGAAAATGACATTTAGCTGTATGTATAATTTATTGATTTATTCAACATACATAATGATTTTTCAATTACATATATACTGAAAAATTCGAAATAACACATAAATTTTGAACACTTTTTCTAGGTGGGATGGCGAATTATGATTCTTTGCGTGTGCCAAAAATGATTTTGAACACCAATAGCTGTAATTATGCACAACAAAAATTTAAACAAACAAAAACAAAACATAAAACAATACGCATAGTGTATCTGTGTATGAGTGACTTAATTCAGCCATAGCCTATATCTGAGGACATGGCGGATCTATGTATTGTCGTGAGATGGCACAGGACACCGCTTAAATTAATGAAATTGCTAATTTAAGGTATAATTTTATTTATATATATATATATATATTTAACCATTCCGGTTTCTGTAATGGCATAACAATTGCCAGCAGGTGCAGACAACACTAAAATGATGTGTAGCCCTTTGTAAAGTGATGTATAAGCCTTATAAAGTGATATATAGACGGTAGTTTGTTTTTTTATTAGTTTTTTGTTCATAACCTCCATCCATTATTTTTTATATTCACACATCATTTCATATACACATACCGATCACTTTTGAATGTGCCAGCACCTACAGGCCGCCAGCACCCAAACGATTTCCATATTTAACTATACTAGTCTTGGTGACACCTCTTAATTTTTATGGTGACGCCACAATCATTCATTTCAACTAAAGTTTTCCTCTATATTTTTTTTTGTGTTGACCTATTATCTCTAGTTTCAATATAGTTTCCACTATTTTTCGGGAGACCGCTTAAAAAATTTTCTGAATTCGCCAGAGGATACCACTTCAGAATGTTTCTACAGTTCTACTATATATATCAAGTCTACAACCTCAACATATAACTCGAGAACACATTTATTTTCACTCTAATCAAGAAGTAGAGAGTTGTATTAACCAATACATTCTTCTTGGTATATAGCACTTCCATCGTCTCTATCTCAGTTCTCTGCTATAGATCAGTAATACTCCCTCCGTCCCATTAATTATGTCTTGTTTTTTTTTTTTTCGTCCCATTCCAATTGTCTCATTCGCTTTTTAGAAATAATTAACTGCAAACCTACTCCCATCACATCACATTAATAAATAAATATATTAAAATTTCAAACACACAACTATCACATTACACATAAATAAATCAATTAAAAATTCAAAACTCATTACAATCACATCACATAAATTCTTAATTTACCCCCACTTTAACACCACTCTATCCCTACATTAAATACTAACTATCCCACATAAAATACCGTGCCCAAAAGTTTTGAGACGCTTTTAACGGGACGAAGGGAATATCAGTTTCCATTGTTCAACTCCATTGCGATGTCCTGGGGGGGGGGGGGGGGGGGGGGGGGTGGGGGTGTTATCAACCCCTTTTCAACACTGATATCAATGAAGAATGCCTTGTAAGGTCATAACTTGCCTTGTAAGGTCGCAACACAAGTTATTATCACTTCCATATGTAATGTCATGTGATTGATCTCCTTCTTTGTTCAACTAATTAAGGTACAATGACATTCGAATAGTATATTAAAAAGTATCGGGATGTCATTGTGAGTTACTAGGCCAAATGATTTTACTTCGATCAATTCAAGGCTAAAGAACTCCTTTTTGGTGGAATACGCAAGAAATCTCTTATGTTCCATAAGTGAATAATTTTCCAAATCAATAGCATTATGAAACCATATAATATCCACAAGAATATATATATATATATTCAAGAACTTCTATGATGTTGAAAATCATGCAAAAAATAAATCATTCATAATCCGAGAAAGTTTCATTAAAAACCCAAATTTTAGATTCAATATGCAGCTAGAATTCAATCCATTATTTGAACAAAATCCGGTTACTGAATTTATAAGATTCAGTATATACAGAGTACTGGATTGTCACTTAAAATACTGAATATATTTCAACATCAGTTAATATTTAAAAATTTTATTCAGTACTTTTGATACCAATTCAATACCCTTGTACATGCCAAAAAACTTTAATTCCTAGCTAACAAATTTCATACTTAAAAACACATCTATTAATATACAAATATAGTAATTAAATGGCAAGAAAAATAAAACTAAAATGAAAAGTGAAGCGGGGGTTGTAGCTAGGGGTGTTATCGAGAAAAGTCGAGCTCGAGTATCATGGTATTTGAGCTTGAGCATGACGATGTATATTCGAGTTCGAGCTCGAGTAGCTCGGGAGTATTTTTTTTCCTAAGCTCGAGATCGAGTCGGTAGCTTAAGTTTGAATTTTATTTTATTTTATTTCTTAACATTTGATTTTGAATTTTTAACTATAGCCTAAAAGACACAATTCAATTTGATATTTGAATATTGTATTGGTTATTGTACAATTAAGATAGAACTAAAATTCTTTAAAATTATATTTTAATTTTTTAAGAGTGACTATTTTTTCTCGTTTAGATATTTTAAATAAGTAACATATTTTCTAATAGAATATAGAGTGGAGTATGAAGGAAAGTATGAGATAAAATTAAATAAAATATGTGTCAATGGTGTTATCGAGTCGAGCTCAAATGCTCGAATACTAAAATACTAGAGCTTGACTTGATACGAGCTCGAGCTTGAGTGCATGCACCCTAAAATATTAGTACTAGTATTTTAGAATAGTTGAATTATACTCCCTACTCCCATTACAATTGTCTTGTTACTGCACGAGAATCAATGTAGAGTTGATTTGTAAGTATATGATGGGGTTCACATAGTTGTTGGAGAGGAAAATTATTTCTATTTATTGAAAGAAGACATTTATGATGGAACATTCAAAAATAGTTAGTGGGACATTTCAATTGGGACGGAGGGAGTACATAGTAACATTGATGAATTTGTCAATGAATTTTTGAAAATATATTAAATAATGATCTATCAAAAAACTTATATTCAATTTATTTTTCATTTTTCATATATTTATTTAATGTATACTCCCTCCGTTTTCAAAAAATTTTAACATTCATTGTTTTCACGCAATCCAATACACATTTTTAAAGAGTAATATCTCAAATTTTATAAAATAAAAAATTATAAAACTTTAATATTATAAAACTACGTGATTAGACGAATCTAACAAGATCTCAATTGACTATGTTTTATCTTATGTAACTCTGTGAAAAAATCAAATCAAAATTACTCAATGAATAGTGTTTACTATGCAAACGTTAGAATTTTTAATAAACGGAGGAAGTATATATTATGTTACTTTTATTGAATCAGTGCGAGGAAATAATTCAATTGTTAATCCAGCGCACATTGATACAGTCTATATTTTGTACTCCTATGTATTTGTTAGATTACTTATTTAAATTATTTTTTATATTGGTAGTTGTTTTGAATTAGATAAGATTTGTGACTTGTTAATTATTCGTTTGCTTCATTTCCAGGAAATTTCCGAGCTAGATTTTAAAACTTATTGAATGCTAATGGTTTAATAGGATTCTATGTGGGGTTCGATCCCACACGGCCCGCTATCCCTCCCCTTTATCCCCTCTGTAATTTGTGTAGTTTGGGCTCCCACATACCTTTGCCGACACATGAGTGTCACCGTTTAAAAAAAAAAAAGTTCTATGTGTATTTTTCCTAACAAGAGCATTGTTAAATAATGACGAGGTGTTCAAAATAAAATTGGCATTCGCCAATTTAATGATCGCGATGAAGATGTAGATATATGGATTAATAAGTATATAACGTGTGTATATGTAAATATCCTATTTAATTAATTTTTTGTTGTATGTCGGGTATCCCAGGCCACATTGGTCTAAATTAATCTGACGAGAATTTAGTGGGCATTAAAGGGTTGCCTCTCCCAAAGCAGAATTATATATATACAAATGCTTGCACCCGAGACCTTTGTTTGTAGCTATGAGCTGCAGCTGGAGGGTGCTATAGGAGTTGTAACTATTAGTTTTTGCATAAGTGTTCGGTAGAAGTAGTTGTAGCTGTCATAAATTATAATTTGAAGAGAAAAATTAATTAAATAGGAAAGTAGCTTTCGAAAGCTCCCAACAGCTACTGAGCTTAGTTTCTGATTATAGAGCTTTTTGGAATTGCAATTCACAGCTAAAGCCTTCGAAATCTAGTGTGCATACGGGGCTATTGTTTTGATATAAAAGCTAAAGCTCCTCAAAATTCTCAAAAGTTGCGTGCAGAACAGACTCGTAGACTCCGAAACGAAAACACCCGAAGTCACAAATGATTTCACATGTAACAACCCATCATCACATGTCCATATATGGTATCATGTTTAACGATAGTCAATTATAGAAATAGAATAACACCAACAATGAGTCAATAATCAAACTTATTATCCTTCAATATAGTACTAGTAGCAGCATGGTGGGACTTGGAAATGGAATATAAAATATACTTTTGGGTGTACTTCTTCACTACACGGTTTGCCCGCGTATAGGATAGGAAGAATATAGGAGCATTTCTAGCCAACTTACTTCACTTGTAAGAAAAAGGAAGACTAAGAAGAAGAAATGTCTTTGGATTCTATCCTCATCTTATTACAAGTAGAGATTCCAACTAGGCATATGAGTTGATTAGTACTCGCTAGGTCTAGAAATAAATAATATAAAATACTACTATAACATAGTAGTATAACCTACCACCTTTCCTACATGACAAACTACAAGAAAAAGTCAATATAGCGACCGAAATTAGCGACCGAATAAATGAAGTCGCTGTTAGCGACCGAAATTGCGACCGAAAATGACGGTCGCTGATGTTAACGACCGAACATTTTCTGTCGCAAATTTGCGACCGAAATTGCGACCGATGAGGTTTGGTGGCTAACTGACGACCGAATTAACGACCAACATAAAAATGGGTCCCTGTTAGCGACCGAAATTTGCGGTCGCTAATTTCTTTTCAATCTTTTTTAAATTTTTAAACTTTTTATTATGGTTAGCGACCGACATAGCGATCGAAAAATTCGGTCGCTAAGCTTTTTATAATTCTTTTATATTTAACTTATTTTAAAATAATTTAATAATATTCTCTTTAAATTTATTAATTTTTTTATTATTTAAATATTTATTTTAAGTTTTACTTTGAATTTATTTTATAACTTTTATAGAATAATAATATTATTAATATAAATATTTTTTTAATTTTTTTGTTATCATTTAATTTGAATATTATTTTTATTTTTACAAAAGTTATTGAATTTATTATTTATCTACTTATTTATTTTACTTATTTATTTAATTATTTTATTTATTGATTTTACTTATTTCTTTAATTAAAAATAATATTTTATTATTTTATTATTTCATTAATATTACTTCAATTCTATTTTAATTTTATTATCTTAATAATATAATTAATTAATTTTATTATTTATTTAATAATGAACAGTGCTAAAAAGTCAAATATGAAAGTTATGACTTTACAAATTTATAGATATAATTTTACTTTTTATTTTATTTTATTTAATAATTTTAGTTTTTTTATTTTATTTAATAATTTTACTTTTTATTTTATTTTATTTAATAATTTTAGTTTTTTATATTTTATTTAATAATTTAAGTTTTTATTTTATTTTATTTAATAATTGAAGTTTTTATTTTATTTTTAAGTTATGACTTTACAAATTTATAGATATATATTATATATAACACATTCCATAAAATGACATGAAACATAAGGCATCCCAGTGGTACACGCGCGTGGTTGGAACATTTAGACCAAGGTTCGAGCTTTCTCACCAGCACCTCTGGGGGATTATTATATATGACACATGGCGGGCTATTAGTTGTGTTTTAAAGGCTGACCGAGGTGGTAATTATTGAGGCCTGTGATGAGGAGGTGGTGGGTTCGAGCCCAACTGAGTTCAAATTTTCTTAATTTTTGAAGTTTTTAGCTACCGAAATTTGCGGTCGCTAAAATTAGCGACCGACAATTTCGGTCGCTAATGCGGTCGCGAAAATAAAAAAATAAAAAAATTGATATCTTTTTAACAACCGAATACTTTGGTCGCCAATTCGGTCGCTAAGTTCCGCGACCGAAAATTTCGGTCGCTAAATCGGTCGCTAAATTCGGTCCAAATTTTTTTCCGGTCGTTGAAAATTTACTAACGGAACTTTTAGCGACCGGAGTCTTGCGGTCGTTAAGACGGTCGCTAAACCGTTTTTTTCTTGTAGTGAAACAACTATTTATGCAAGAGTTGATTAGTATTGATCTATTAATTAGCTCCACATGTGGTTTGATAAAGTGTGGATTCCACAATTTTGGTCTAGTGCTATGGCCCATATTCTTTTGCATGATCACCATAAGAAAAGTTAATTTAGAGACGAAATTCGCGAAAGAACAAAATCGATTGATGTTAATCGAAATTTTTGTTGCTAAGTAACAACTGATTTAGTTATCGAATTTTTTCGGTTGCAAATTCGATACCATAATGGGCCTAAATCGCGACTGAAATCCGATCGATAAGAAACGGTCTCTATTAGCGACAGAAAACTTCGGTCGTTAACTTTTTTTTCATTTTTAAAATTTTTAATTATTTTTTAGAAAATATACTCTTGCGATTGAATTAGCGACCAAAATTTTCAGTTGCTAAACTTTTTTCAATTTTAAAATTTTTATTATTATTCTTTTATTAAAATATACTCTAGTCACTGAATTAGCGATAAAAAATTTCGGTAGGTAATTTTTTCAGTTTTTCAATTAAATTTTAATTTAATTTATTAATATACTTCTTTAAACTTATTAATTATTATATTTTATTTTATCTTATTATATATATACTTATTTAAATTACTTATTTATTTTTAATTATTTTTATCATTTAATTATTAAATGATATTAGTAACATAGTAAATTATTTTGGATTATCGACTCAATTTTGGCAAGATTGTTGGGTGGAAGAGGGGCTGCCGCTGAGGGAGTTATTTCCCCGTATTTATGCGCTAGCTATTAAAAAAGCTGGTAAGATAGCAGAGATGGGGTGCTGGAAGGGTTTTGCTTGGGAATGGGAAATTCCTCTTCGTAAACCGCTTTTTGATTAGGAGGTAGGGGTGTGGAATGGATTAATTAGTATGATTAATCGGAAACCACTGTGCAGATACATAAATGATAGGGTATGCTGGACAAGGGAGGGGCACGGACAGTTCACTACCAAATCCTGTTGGAACAGACATGAAGGTGGGGAGGCCATGGAGGATCGATGGATGTGGTGTTGCTTGTGGAAAATAAAATGCCCCATGA
Organism: Hygrophila difformis; assembly: GCA_030278955.1. NCBI lineage: Eukaryota > Viridiplantae > Streptophyta > Magnoliopsida > Lamiales > Acanthaceae > Hygrophila > Hygrophila difformis. Next base: position 39,396,643 of record JAOANR010000002.1, on the reverse strand, counting down.
AGGTGAGATTATTGGCATGAAAATTGATCCAAAATGCACTTCCGGTGAGAGGAATCCTTACCAGCAGAAACTGTCTAGAGGTAATAAACGCTTTTTGCCCATTTTGTAACTTAGTAATTGAAGATGTAGACCACTTGTTTTGCAAGTGCGAAGTTGTTTGGAAAATTTGGTATCATGGGGTGGAATGGTATGGCATCAAATGGGTGATTCCGGGAAAGGTCAAAAATCTTATGGCGTGGTGGTTGAGTTACAACCCGGAAAAGGGGCGGAGGGAGACTTGGCTATTAACAGGCATGGCAATTGTCTGGACAATCTGGAAGAGGCGAAATGAACTAGTTTTTCAGGGGCTAAATTTCAATTGGAAGGCAGTGATTGAGGAAGTGCGATGGCGGGTGGGATTATGGTGGAAGATGGAGAGGAATGACATTGATGTAAGTGTGGTTTGTCTGGAAGAAAACTTCCCTTATGGACTGGAAACAGTGACTCGGCCGAGATACAAAGCACCGAGGTTAGGGTTGGTGTGGGAACGGCCTAGAAGCGGGTGGTGGAAAATAAATTAGGACGGGTCATCTTTTGGAAATCCCAGACCGGCTGGGATAGGCGGAGTTATAAGGGATGAGAAGGGGAGGTGATTTTTATACTGTCACATCACATTGGGTGCACGGATTCGACGGAGGCGAAACTAACTGCAATTAATAGAGTGTGTGGAGCAATAATCTGAGATCAAGGATTCCCACTTCTTAAATTGATCTTTGAATGCGACTTATGTAACGTTGTAGTCTGGCTCAAACAGCCGGATTCTGTGCCTTGGCGTCTGCATAGATTAATGGCACCGATAAGGGATGTGATGGGGTTCGCAGGTGTTAACGATGAAAATCTTGGGAGGAAAGATCTCTCTTTTATTACGAATTTGAGGGAAGGATTACAAGAAAAGACTAGAAAAAACGAATACTGGAATTTAAGAAAGCAGTAAAGGAATTTAAGAACAGAAAGCGATAAAATGCAAGGAAACTGTAAAATAAGTAAAAATCTCTCGAGGAGTGTTGGAGCTGCCTCTACACACGATGCCAATGTCTATATTTATAATGGGGAGGCGTCCTCAAGCTTTGGGTTCGATTTCCTTGTCGGGGCGTCTTGCCATGATTCCTTTCCTTATCTGGTGCCCTCATCTGATATATTTCCCAATTTGACCGATTCACCTTGATCTCGAAGGAAACTTGAAGATTCTTCACATACCGCCTTGAAACCTTTCTTCCGGACTGGGCCGCCTATCCTCTTCCCGGATATATCTTCTGGGCTGCGTCCTCCCCTCCGGATATATTCTTGTCACAGACTGGGCCGGACACTTTAAATAAATAGTTCCATTGGGCCTTGATATATTTTGCTCGGTTAACAGATGCCCCCCTCGCGCATTTTGTCTGATTAGCATCTGAAGACAAATTTGCGGGCTTCAGTCTAACTTTGGGTTTGGAAGCCCATTAAGGCCCAATAATCAAAACCCTAGCATAATAAATATCTCCTTCATCTTTGGAAAGTTTCCAAACACCAACTCACTTCCCAACTTTCCTCCTCTTCTCGATTCTTTCCTTCTCCGCCGACGAGGTTCCGGCCGCCGCCGCCGCCGCCAGGAGCTCTCCGCCGGGAAGTCGCCGCAGGGCGCTGCTACTCCAGGCCGCCGCCTTCGTTGGATTCGGAGGTTGTATCCCGCGAGCCGAGCCGCCCTCTGGAAGGCTGCCGCCACCCTAAAGCCGCCCTCAACGCTCGAGGCCGCCTCTACCATCTCGCAAGGCCGCCCGTCTTGGTTTGGAGGCCGCCTCCACGTCCTGCCTTGGCCGCCCTCTCCTCACGCGCACCCGAAGGCCGCCCGCTTGTTCGGGGCCGCCCGCCTTTTGGCCGCCTCACCGAGGCCGCCCACTTCGAAGGCCGCCCGCCTTGGTCCCGAGGCCGCCTGCCTCAACCCCCGAGGCCGCACGAAGGCCGCCACCTGTTTAGAGGCCGCCACCCACGAAGCCGCCGCTGCCCCGAGGTCGCACCCGCACAAGGCCGCCCTCTTTCACACCGAGGCCGTCTGAAGAGAGGCCGCCCCTTTCGCCCAGGCCGCCCGCAAGCCGCCTCAGGCCGCCTGCCTTGCTTGGAGGGAGCCGCCTCCCCACTCGCCTTGGCCGCCTTCGCTGGAGGCCGCCCTGCCGGAGGCCACCGCCCTTGGCCGCATCGGAGAAGCCATCAAGGCCGCCCTCTCCCCACTGGCCGCCACGCTTGAGAGGTGCCACTTGCTTAATGGATCAGGTTAGTGAACTATCCTCTATCTTTGTTTTGTTGAACTTATTTTGGTGTTGAGAGAGGATCATGGATGGCTCGATGATTTTGGTTCTGCTAGATTATGGGGGGTGATATTGGACTGGATTTTGTGAACTTTGCTTGCTTTTCTTGATTCCGCTGGATTCATGCTTGGTTTTGCTAAATTTACTGCTCGTATGGTAATTTCGTGTTTCCAATGCCTATTGATGTCGTAGAACATAGCAAGATTACTCACATTGCCTATCACCTCTGACATAGACTTAGAGAACATAAAGCATCATATGGGACTTAGAGAAAGCATAAGATCATGTGATTTCCTGCTTAGGTGTTAGGTTAACTTAGAGTTGCTTCTAGTCATGCCCACACTTTATTCATGACCTAGGATCTAGTAGAGGACACTACACGGGCTGCCACTTCCTTGGCTCAGGCCGCCCCTCATCAGCCCGGGTCCTCCTCGGCCGCCGATGTCCAGGCCGCCTTCCCTGTGACTCAGGCCGCCTCCGATCATCACCATGAGTCGTCATCGGCCGCCACTCAGGGGCCACCAGCCGCCACTGACCAGGCCGCCATCCCATCAGCTCAGGCCGCCCGGAGTCGTCAGCCAGGGCAGGCCGCCACTTCCTCTGTCCAGGCCGCTGCTCCCTTGACAGGGTTTGCTGCCTTGTCGCGCGGCATGGCTTTTCAGGTTAAAATGGCTTGATTGGCACCTTCTCATGTTAACTTAAATCTTGTTAACCGCTTGACTTATCCGGGTAACTATGTATAATACGGGACATTGCCAGGCCCACTCAGCCTCTAGTTGTTCAGGCCGCCACCCCTAGTACTGCTCAGGCCGCCACTTTGGCTCCTCCTCTGACTATTCAGGTTTGTCTGGTCTTACCCTGCTTGTTTCGTTGCCTATGTTCGCATCCCTTAATCTCATGCTTTGTTTTTCTCATCTGCAGCGTCCGCTTATTCCGGATTCTGACGGTGAGGCATATGAGTTCGATCGTCGGCAGGAGTCAGAGCTTTTTCTGCGACCGTTCCATAGTACGCCTGAGCGCGCGGATGAGTCGAGACGGTTTTTATCTTGCAAGTTACTTATCACCGAGGCCGCCTTTACTAGTGCCTTTGTGTCTCACACTAAATCCATTAAATCTCAGCCTCAGCAGTTTGGTATCTCTACCTCCAGGTCAAAGGCTAAAGTTCCCAGGACTCAGATTGACGATGATAGCTGCCTAGGTCAGTATACTTCATGGGTGCGTCGGATGGCGGGTCGCGCTTCCGAGTGGCGCGAGTGGGGGATTGATGAGGCCGTCCTTCTATCCACTAAGCCTGTGGTGATAGACCATCACTTGCTTTACTATCTTATGGGCTTTTGGAACTCCTCTGTTAATGCTTTCCAGCTTCCCTGTGGATTCGTTGGCCCTACACTTCTTGACGTGGTGATGATCACGGGGCTTCGTGTGGTCGGATCGGAGTTGACTCAGTCCGCTGTCGATGACCCTAGACTTGGTGCGTCGATTTGCCCTACGGGCAAAGATGCCAGGCGATACTCGGCTTACATTGTGCACAATAAGACGTCAGGGCCTTATCCTTCTACGCGAGATGAGCACGTAGCCTTCCTTTTACTATGGTTTAGCCGGTTTGTTATTTGTTCCAGTGCACGTACTGTTCTTAGTACTGCACTGCCCCTTGTCTTAGGACTTATGAGTACGGAGACTCGGGCTATAGGCTCCTACTTCCTCGGCACTCTGTTTAGCGGCATGGCTAAGCTTTCTGATAAGCTGGCCGAAGGACTAGATCCCTCTACCACTGCTTCTGGGCCGCTATGGTTTTTGCAGTTATGGGTCCAGCTATATTTTCCCTAGCTGTTCACAGGTGTACTACCCCTAGTCCGCAGGAGGTTTCGGAGGGTGATCCTTTAGGTAGGATATTGGCCGCTCAGTCCGTGAGGATCAGCCGGGGCGGCCTTCGGAGCTGAGATGGTATGGGGATTATCCACTGGCTCTATCATTATCGGCCGTCCTACCATGACTTATTTTTTTATGCCTCCGTTCCTCGGTTGCTGTCTACGCTGATATGTCCCCCTACTCAGCCACGTGGCCTTCATGGGGAGTTTACATTGAATATCAGCATGAAACCTCACATGCTTTTGAGTGGGGTGAAGAGGACTGACGCTTATAATCCTTTCATAGCTGAGCCTTATTGCCCTCACCTGCTTGCTCGCCAGTTCGGCTGCCACCTTGGGCTTCCTCGCCGAGTGAAGTGGCCGGCTCATTTTACCAGGAAGGGGAGGATGACACCCGCAGTCATCAAGGCTGTGGTAGCTTTTTCGTCTCGTCTGACGCTCTCCAGCTACCTCCCGTTTACTCCGACTGGGTCGCTGGTTGCTGGTTTTATGGCGTGGTGGACGCCGTACATCACTTCTATTTTGCCGCCATATAACTAGCTGACGTCTCGTTTTGGAGACTCAGCTCCTTCGCGTCGGTCTCGTGTTTCAGCTTCTCCCAGTGGTATCTCGAGGTCCAAGAAGTCCCAGTCTGGTCCAGCCTCTTCCTCCCGTAAGCGTCGAAGAGGTAGGTTGAATCATTTTATTGTCAATACAGCGCTTCATACACTGCCCCTTTAATGTTGTCTCTTTCATACACTGCCCCTTTAATGTTGTCTCTTTGTCTGCAGTTGATGAGGAAGCAATTGATGAGGACGCTTCAGTTAGCGCCGAGCGGTCTGGTTCTGACGAGGAGGACGCAGGTTCCAGTGATGATGGATCACGTTCAGGTGATGAGGAGGGCCATGAGGGCGATGAGGAAGACCATGAGGATGAGTCGGTAGACCCATATGATGATGATGATCATGGCCAGGCGGATGACCATGCTGCTGATGTTCCTGTGGCCGCCGACCCTCGATACTCAGCCTCCTTTGGTAGACCTTCTGATGACCATTCGCCATCCACGGATGAAATGTTGGCCCGTGCTGATTATATCATCCTTCATGGCCACGACGATCCCAGGTATCAGACTGGTGCCATGCTGACTGGCCTTGATGATCCCTCGATTACTGCTGTCGATCAGGTATGCTTTTTCACTTTACGTCTTTTACTCTGCATTACTTCTAGCATTGAAATAACCTTCCTCTTGATTTTAGGTGGATCCGCATTCTTCCAGGACCGACGACGCAGTTGGCTTATCTGACCACGAGTTGGTCTCTCAGGTACCTTTTATTTGCCTCTTCACTTTTCCTTATTTTGTTTAAACAAGGTGTTCTAAGGATAGCTGCCTTCCAGGTTCATGCGGATACTATTCAGGCTGCCGACCGCGTTTCCAAGACTACTCAGGCTGGCCCTTCGGTGATCCCTCAGGTATTTTTTATTGATTATGTCGTTTCTGGTTTTCTTTTCCGAGGACATGTTTTAAGGATCTCCCTTTCTAGCTTCCCATGGACCAGGCAGACCATCCTACTACTGCTGCTTCTATTACTTCAGCTGATTCGGTCGCGCCGCCTCTTCCGGTATGGCTCATTTCAGCTTTCGTGGTTATAAGATTTTCTTGGCATATACTCATGCGAAGCTGTCTTCAGGTACCCATGATTCCGGTGACCTCTTTGTCTTCGGGTCCTCAGGTATCCGGCCATGTTGATGGAGTTACCGTTTCATCATGCGAGGCGTTCGACCGCCTTTTGCCCACCCATACCGATCTACTCTCTACCGAGGTGGTTTCTAGTCTAGATTGCCTGCTGGATGACGTTGCCGCAGTTCCCGCATTCGCCGAGGATGCTGACTTCCTTGGATTTTTCAGAGCTCATCTCTGACCTATCTATTGCTTATCCCGCCCTTAGCAGCTCCGCGGATCAGTCCGCCCAGGAACTGTCGTTGCTAGATGACCTCGAGGCGCGACATCATGACGTTTGTTCTCAGATGGAGGTCCTCCGCCCCCAGCGCGAGCAGTTGATTGTTGATCGAGGAGTTGGAGAGAGCCGCAGATCCCATCTCGAGGGGTTTATCACACGAGCAGAGCACGATATTGAGGAGGCAGAGCGTATCATTTTGGAGAGGAGGAGCGCCATTCAGGGGGCCAGGGAGGAGCTCGCTTCACTGGAGCCTGCCTTAGCTGACATTTCCTCCCGAGCTACTGAGGTGGAGACTGCCTACGGTCGCTTAGCCGCAGACGAGAGCGATTTATCGACTGAGTTGTCGGGAGTCCGGACTCGTCGGCTTCGGCTATCGGTTCGTGCTCGTGCTTCCGCGACCGCACTTCATCGCTTGACGGATATCTTCAGGCGCACTCGTGATCGGTGGGCCCTCATGCGTCGGCGCATATTGGGTGACGGGACGCAGCCTCCCCTTTAGTTTCTAGCACTGCTTTTCAGTACACTTTTTGGGTTAGCCCATCGGCCTTGTGGTGGGCAATTTTTGTCTTCACTTTGGGATATTACTGCTACTTTTTTGGCCGAACTTGTGATTGGCCACTTTTGATGCCCTTTATGTTTCTCATTCAGACTCCCATACTGATGGATAGAACATTTTGAGATATTTTGCATTTATACTTTGTTTGTGTTCTTGACCATCAATATCCATCAGTTTATATGCACCATTAAGCAGTTTTTGCGTAACAATAAATGGTCTTTCCCAATTTGGTGACCACTTGCCTGTTTCATTGTCCCGCACCCCCGAGGGTAGAATTACTTTCCATACTAGGTCCCCTTCGCTAAAGGTTTTGCCTCGAACTCTCTTATCGTAGTGTCTCGCCATGCTCATCTTTTGGCGACGGATATTTTCCAGAGCGGTAAGCTTGTCGCCATCTGCTGTCTCCAACTCTTGCAACATGGCCTTTTCATATTCAGCTAAGTCTAAGCGATGCTGTTGGGCCACTCTTAGAGAAGGGACCGTGATTTCCAATGGCAGAACGGCGTCATGACCATATGTCAGGTAGTATGGTGTGAAGCCAGTGGCGGCGGATTTAGCATTCCGGTAAGCCCATAGGACTTCCGATAGAGCCTCATGCCACTTCCTTGGTTTCTCACCTACCGCCTTCTTGATCATACTTATTAAGATTTTATTGGTGGCCTCCACTTGACCGTTTGATTGGGGATAGTACGGAGTGGAGTGATATATGCGGATCTCGAATTGTCTGGCAAAAGCTAGGAACTTCTCGCCAGTGAACACGGTTCCTTGATCCGCAGTGATTGTTTGAGGAATCCCAAATCGATGTATGAGCTCAGTCACGAATTTAATTACATCGTTTTGGTCTATCTTCCTCATTGGCCATGCTTCTACCCATTTGCCACTAGTATGAATGCGTGGTTCTTAGATGACGGCGGGTAAATTTTCCCAATGATGTCCATCCCCCAGCCACGAAATGGCCAAGGCTTGATGACTGTGTGTAATTCTTCCGCCGGTACTCTTTGTATTGGCCCATGTTTCTGACAAGCCTCGCAACCTCGGGCGTAGATGATGCAGTCTTCCATGATGGTTGGCCAAAAATACCCATGGCGATGAATACTCCATCTCATGTTAGGTCCTGCTCGATGGGAGCCGCATATCCCCTCGTGAACTTCTCCCATCACCAGCTTAGCTTCCTCGGGACCTATACACTTGAGCAGTAATCCATCGACCGCCCTTCGGAATAACTCGCCATCTATCAATGTGTATTGTAAAGATCTGATTTTTAGCGAGCTGTCTCCTCCAGATGACGGGTTCTCAAGGTATCGTGTGATTTCAGTCCTCCAATCATCATTGGAATGTTGGGGTTGGACTCCTTCTTGGTCTCCAGATTCGCTTGTGAGGGCGGCGATGCAGGGTGCCCCCCTAGAGTGACTAGCCTGCCAGCCTGAAGCCAGTTGAGCGGCCTCGTTAGCCTCTTGATTGTGGCTTCTAGGTACATGGGTGATGGTCGCGTCTGAAAACTTGGACAGGAGTTCTAATGCTGTCTCATAGCATTTGACTAGCCTTGGACTCTTGCATTCATATTCTCATGTTAGTTGTTTCAGGATAACCTCGGAGTCTCCAAAAATTGTAATGGATTTCGCACCCTTGAGCAATGCTATCTCTAGGCCAAATATTAAAGCCTCGTACTCCGCTTGATTGTTGGTGGTGCCTGGTTCCAGCTCTCGAGCGAGCTTCCAATGCTGTCCCATAGGGCTAGTGATCGTAATGCCGGCTCCGGAGCCGCTACTTGCACACGATCCATCAAAAGTCAATTCCCAAGGCTCAAATCCGATGAAGGATGCCTCTTTGGGATCCTCTGGTACTGTTAATGAGGGATGTTGAGCTAGGAAATCAGCTAAGGCTTGTCCTTTGACGGCTTTTTGAGGGACATGTACCAGAGTGAAGGGACTAATCTTCATAGCCCATTTCGCCTGGCGACCTTTCAGCGCTGGCTTATGTAGGAGTGTCCTCACCAAGTCGAATGGAGCTACCACTTGGACCGTTCTTGGCAGCATGTAATGTTCTAATTTACAGCAGGAGTATACCAGAGCGTAACACAGCTTCTCCAATGCATTGTATCTTACCTCCGGCTCTTGTAGAGTCTTGCTGAGGTAGTAGATAGCCCTTTTCCTGTCGACTTCGTCATCCTTTGCAAGTAGGCATCCGATGGATTCTTCGGATGCTGACACATATAGCTTTAGAGGTACTCCTTGCCTTGGCGGTGCTAATACTGGAGGATTGCTCAACACTTTCTTTATTTCTTCGAAGGCCGCTTGATGTTCAGCTGTCCATAGAAATGTTTCATTCTTCCTCCCTTTAAGCAAGGTAGTGAACGCCCTCATCTTTCCGGCGGCATTAGCAATAAATCTCCTTAAGAAGTTAATCTTGCCTATCAGCGACTGTAACTGCTTGAGATTGGATGGTGCGCGGGCCTCCAAGATGGCCTTGGCCTTGTTGTGATCTACCTCGATACCTCTTTCATGCACCAGGAACCCTAAGAAGTTCCCCGCTGCCACTCCGAAGGCACACTTAGCTGGATTGATTTTCAATCCATGTTGCCTCTTTCGGATGAATGCGTTCTCCAGATGGGCCAAATGCTGGCCAAATTCACACGACTTGACTACGATGTCATCAATGTAAACTTCAAGTGTGTGGCCAATTAGATCATGAAAAATCATGTTCATGGCCCTTTGGTATGTTGCTCCGGCGTTCTTCAAGCCGAACGACATGACTACCCATTCGAAGATGCCGACCGGTCCCGGACAACGAAAAGCAGTTTTATGTACATTAGATTCAGAAATGAAGATTTGATTGTATCCAGAAGAACCATCCATTAATGACAAAAATTTGTAGCCGGCGGCCGCATCAACAAGCATATCGGCCATTGGCATTACATACTCATCTTTGGGTGTAGCCAAGTTTAAATTTCTAAAATCTATACAGACTCTTAATTGACCATTTTTCTTCACAACAGGTACAATATTTGCAAGCCACTCTACATAGCGACACGTTCTGATGTAACCTGCTCTAAGAAGCTTTTCAATCTCGGCTTTTATCTTTTGGGATGGTGTCTGGATCAAAACGTCTAGGTGGTTGCTTGTGAGGTCTGAACTCGGGATGGGTTGGCAACTTGTGCTCCATAAGTTCTCTTGAGAGTCCTGGCATGTCTGTATACTGCCACGCAAAACAGTCTTTGTATTTCTAAATCAGCTCCACTAGTTGGTGCCGCTCCTCCTCGGGCAATGAAGCGCTTACCTTGGTGAGTTTTGGCTCTGCATCGGTTCCAAGGTTGATGTCCACAAGTGGCTCCTTAGCTTCCGGACTAGGCAGTGTCCGCTTTACTTGGGATGGCCACTCAGATGGCCTTTTCTCAGTTAGACTCTTGGACCTGTCTTCGGCACCCATCATCATCTCAGTGGTGGCGAGCCGCTGCAGCAAGTCTTTATAGATGTCTTGGCTATTCATCATGTGGAGTCTGAGGATTCGGGTCGGCTGTCTACCGGATGTGGCTTGAAGCCGCTGGAAGTGAAGTCAATGGACTCGAGGTCTAAGTCCACACCAATCAAAGCCGATGCTGGCTGGACATCCTCTAAGTAGAAGACTGCCTCATCGTTGTTGCGGTCGTGTCCTGTGAAGGGCTGAGGATCTGCTTCCACCAGCTCCACTTGATCATCATCCCAGATAAGCAGCTGTTGGTGTAAGGTGGATGGCACACATTGTGCCATGTGAATCCAATCGCGTCCTAGCAATGCTGAGTAGCAAGTTTTTGACTTTACCACGAAGAACGCCACTTTGATCGTCTTGGACCCCACAGTGACGTCGGCCGTTATGAATCCTGCTGGTTGAGTGGCTTCTCCCACAAAGCTGCACATCCTGACCCTGGTGGGGATGAGGTCCTTCTCACTCTTGCCGATCTTCTTCAAAGTGGACATTGGCATCACATTTGCTGCTGCCCCATTGTCGACGAACACCCTACTCACCGGCCGCCCATCGATGTGAGCTTTGATATACAGAGGTTTCAACTGCCTGGTTTGAGACACTTCCGGTTTGGCGAACTGTGGAAACACTGGCCCTTGAGCAGGCTGGCCACCTAACTCCTCTAGGAGATTCCTGGTCGGATGGGAGAGCTTTGCTATCATTTCATCCATCTCCTCAATGAGCCTAGCAAATGATGGTTCCTCCTCATCCCATACTTCGGACTCAACATCGCTTACCTCTTCATCTGCGGCCAATCCTATCACTTGCATTGGTACAGCAGGATCCCTTGGCTCTTCCTCTTGTTCATACTCATAGCCTGCTGCCTTGAGTTCGTTTTCCAGACCAACCCAGAAGGCATCATCCAGGTTTGACTCCTCCATGTCAATGTTGTTTCCTTCATCAAGCTCCATACCATCTATCATGTCAAGATCTTCGGTCATGACACCTATAGCATTTATACCGACTTTAGGCTTCTCTTGACTAGCCTCCATGGCAGCTTCCACATCTTTGAAAGTGACCGTACCGAAGTGTATTTGCGACAACTCACTGGTTGGTTGTGTCTCAGGCTGCTTTTCCGCCTTTTTATCAAGGTGTCTGCAATAGGTCATGAATCCCTCGTAACTGTCGCGTTCAGTTCCACATTCACCGGCCTGATGGGCCGCTATGTAAGCAAAGAACCTGGTGAGAACCTTCATCATGGCCATTTCTCTGGCGGTCCCCGGATCACCCATGCGACTAAGCTTCTCCATGAATTTATCCTCCCAGGGTTCATTTCCGGCTTTTTCTTTAGTTAACTCGGTTACGACGACCGCTTTGCCCTTGTCCCTGGAAGCTGTCGGCCGATTGCTAGGTTCCGTGGTCTTAGGCTGAGGTGCCGCCGGGTGTTGTCGCTCTGCCCATTGCAATCTTTCTCGCACTGGTCTCCTGGCGGGAGGTGATGGCGGATGTGGCCTCCTGGAGTGAGGTGATGGAGGATGAGGCCTCCTGGAGGGAGATGATGGTGGATATGGCCTCCTCAAGGCCTCATGTGACCTTCCCCTATCATCTCTAAGCCGTTCATGCACAGGCCTTCGAGGTGGCATGGGGGAGCTATGCTTTCTGTACACATGTTTTCCATCCGGGTAATGCAGTCTTTCATGGATAGGCCTCCGCTGCTCGGAGGTTTCCCCCTGAGACCTGAAGTAGGTCGGTTGTACTGGTTTCCGAGGCTTGGAAGATTCCAACTTATGAATCTGGGCTTCCCATTGCCGCATTTCCTCGGCATATTTTCTTTGAGCTCGCCTGTATTGACTCCTGGTCATAGGTGGCGGCTCCTTTTAAGTAACCCTGCCTCCTGTCCTGTTCCTTATCCATCTATCAGCTTCAGCAGGATGTTCTGGACGCCTCATCAAAGTTGGTACCACTTCCACTCCTTGCCTGTAGTCTCGAGTGGCAGGCTGGTGCTTCCCATTGTCGCGTATCTACATAGCAGGTTTTTGAATTTCAATCGTCAATAGGGGATTCCCCCTCTTCTGCTCCTTCTCTTCAGCTTTCAGGACTCTTGCAAAGTCCTCCTTAGTCATGTGTCTGAACCTGGGTTGTTTACTGTATAACTCCTTTTCTCTCTCTTTCTCGGTGTCAGATTCATCCGATAACAAGTCGTCATCTTGTTCATCGATCTCAACGCGTTCCCCTTCTTGATCTACCCGGCTGCTAGAGCCGCCATCGTCTGGGTTCGGAACAAGCCCAGCGGCGCCCACACGAAGTTGTGGGAATGGGTCTAGGTCCACTTTCATACCTGCAATTTTCAGACGCCCTTCTTTAATCTTATTTTGTATGGCAGTCTTAAAACTCCGGCATTTGGTAATGCTATGAGTGTATGAGTTATGCCACTTACAAAATGACCGGCCCCGAATGTCTTCGGTCGCTGGTAGCTTTTGTCCTTCAGGAAGTTTAATCACGCCATCCCTGAGTAGGGCATCGAACACTTGGTCCGCCTTGCTCATGTCGAAGAGGTCCTCTTCAGGTTTGTATTTGGCCTCCTTTTGTTTAGGCGGCTTCAAGGCCGCACAAGTGTGTGGCTTGGCTGTTTGGACCAGTTCTGCAACAGCCATTTCCACCGGTTCGTCCTCATCGTCGCTGAATACCACTTCTTCAAAGTGGACTCGACGTGTAGGACGTCTCCCTTCCTGTTCCTCCAGGAACTTCTCCAGGCGGGCCGCTCTCTCGGCCAGCTGGGCAAGGTCAGTTGCATCCTGCACAATCAAATGTTCCTTTAGTTTCGGTAACATGTTAGCCACTGCAATATTGGCTATTTCCCTTTCCGGGATTGCTATGGAACATCGGCCTTTCAGCCGTTGTAATCTACTAATAAAAGAGCTTGCCGCTTCATCGGCACATTGTTTAGCATTAGTGAGGTCTGCAAGGCTTACCTGAGATAGTGGAGTGTAAAACCTATCATGGAATGCACGTTCGAGGTCGGCCCAATTCTGGATTGAGTTAGGCCGTAATGAGGCAAACCACGCGAAGGCAGGTCCGGTGAGGGATGAGCTAAACAGTCTTAACTTCAGCCAGTCATTGGCCGCTACTTCCCCGCATTGGGCAGTGAACCTTCCGATGTGTTCCACTGTAGACTTGCCCTCATCTCCCGAAAAAAAAGTGAACTCTGGCATCTTGAAGCCTCTTGGGTAGGGCTGCATGGTATCTACCCAGTCCGGATATGGCTTCCGGTATGTAGGCCGCTCCATTGGCTTTAGCTGTATTCCAAAGTTTTGCTGCATCATATCCGCGAGCAACTCCGGTGAAATAACTGGTGCCTGCGTAGGAGGCACGGCGGCAGGTGTTGTGGGTGCTCCACATGGTTGAGGAGCGTCTCCTCCTGTGTGGACAGGAGCGGCGGCCTGTGCCGCGTGGACAGGAGTGGCGGCCTGCACCATGGGAGCCGCCATCATTCCACCGATCTGTGGAGCCTGCCCCCCTAGGGTTGGTGGCATCCAACCCGGATTGAGAGGAGCCGCCCCATAAGGTGCTGTCGGGACGTTCGGCACATGAGGTCCCGCTCTTGGTGCCATGCTAGGTCCGGCCGCCATGCAGCCTTGTGCAGCGCTGGTTGCCATCAAAGGGCTTGATGGAGCATATACCGGCACGGGAGGTGCCGCATAACCCAAATTCGGCATGCTGGGTGCCGCTGGAGTAAAAGTGTAGGCCGTCTGATATGAGTGTGGAAACATGCTGGCCACGTTTCCGGAATCTTGGAATGACAGCTGGCCAGATGTGTTGCCCCACACTCGCTGTTGTCCTCCTGACGGTCCTGGGTATGAGGTGCTTGGTGCCATATTAGTACCGGTCGGCGATGGGCTTCCCTCGCGCAGTGAACCGCATATCTGGCTGGTTTGGTCGGCCATGGCAGGCCGCAGAACGTCCATCAAGTGTCTTGTAAACAGAGGCATGAATTCGGCCATCGATTCAGTCATCGATAGCCGCATTTGCTCCGACAGAGTAGGGATCTGCATTATCCCCTGCTGCGGTGAGGTAGTGTTTGCCGTTTCGCCGGCGTCCTCATCCGATGTCCGCTGGATTGTCTGGTCTTACAGAGACATGTCTTCAAACTCTTGTGTCAGATCAGCGATGATCCTTCCGGATCTAAGACGCATACACAACTTGAAGCGGATATGGTATCAAATCGAGTCCCACTGGGCGTGCCAATTTGTTAACGATGAAAATCTTGGGAGGAAAGATCTCTCTTTTATTACGAATTTGGGGGAAGGATTACAAGAAAAGACTAGAAAAAACGAATACTGGAATTTAAGAAAGCAGTAAAGGAATTTAAGAACAGAAAGCGATAAAATGCAAGGAAACTGTAAAATAAGTAAAAATCTCTCGAGGAGTGTTGGAGCTGCCTCTACACACGATGCCGATGTCTATATTTATAATGGGGAGGCGTCCTCAAGCTTTGGGTTCGATTTCCTTGTCGGGGCGTCTTGCCATGATTCCTTTCCTTATCTGGTGCCCTCATCTGATATATTTCCGAATTTGACCGATTCACCTTGATCTCGAAGGAAACTTGAAGATTCTTCACATACCGCCTTGAAACCTTTCTTCCGGACTGGGCCGCCTATCCTCTTCCCGGATATATCTTCTGGGCTGCGTCCTCCCCTCCGGATATATTCTTGTCACAGACTGGGCCGGACACTTTAAATAAATAGTTCCATCTTGATATATTTTGCTCGGTTACCAGCAGGAGAGATTCGAGTGCAACATATATGGAGAGAGCGTAACGAACTTGCAGACTTCTGGGCTAAAAAAGGCGCAGGTGGTGAAGGCAAGGTGGAGACTTGGTTTTAAGCAACTGACATTGTGCAAGACGAGGATTTTGTTTCTGCAACTGTTAATTGTTTTCTGTTGCTGCTCCTGTTTCTTTTGCTTAATACAGTGCAATCAGAATAGTGGATTTTTTTGATTGTATCACACCATGGTGTTTGTACTTTGTTGGCAAAAGCAATAAAAAGCATCTTTTTCCACAAAAAAAAAAACAAACAAACAAAACAAAACAAAACAAAAAAACAAAAAAAAATAAAAAAAATAACATAGTAAATTATTTTAGGTGAATACCAGGGTATCCCCAGGCCTCATTGGACCTAATCCCTCGAAGATTGGGTGGCATTTAAGGATTGTCTCTCCCAAAGCAGAATTCTGCATACACAAAGGCTCGAATCCTTGACCTTTGATTAAGCTGATTAACATAATAAATTTATTTTATTTTTATGTTATTTTAAAATTTAAATAATCTTTTTAATTAATTTTCTATTTCATATGTTAACTTTATGTTTTAATTTAATACTGACATAATTTTTTTATCTAACATTCATTTTATTTCTATCTTATTTTCATTTTTATTTTATTTTCTAATTTATTAATAAATTTATTATTTGTATAATTGATTTGTTAATTTAATTATTTATTTTATTTTATTTTATTGCAATTTATTTTCTTATTTAATTTAATAAATATTAATCTTTCTTTAGTGTCATTTTTAATTTTATATTTTATATTTTGATATTATTTTTAACAGTATCTAATTATTTTGTAAATTTATTACTTATTTTAAATTTATTTAATTATTGATTTAATTATTTATTAGATTTATATTATATTGACCAATATTTATTTTATTATATATTTTAGATAGATATATACCTATCTATATAATAAATCCTGAATACTTTTTGGCTTGGGCAGACTGTATTATCCTTATTCAATATAACTAAATCTTTTTAATCTTTAGGATTTTATCTGTAATTATACCATCATTTTTAAATCAATAGCTACAATTAATCCACGTCAGCGCAGATTAATCATACATGATACACGTCAGCGCTGATTAATTATACTTGCCATATCAACTTTTACTACTATATATTTAGATCATAAATCTATAATCTATAATATATTATAAACAAAACTTCAAAAAATCTTTCTTAATTTTCAAAAGATATAAATTTTAAACAAATTATAGTATATTTGATGGTTAATAAATATTTAATTAAATCCGTATATTATAAACTTTTTAATAATATATATATATATTGAATATTATATTAGTTGTATTAAAATTTGAGTATAAAGTATTTTTCTATGCACAACCTATACAGGCTAGAGAAAGACTAAAGTATTCCTATGTATTCATCTAAATCAATATAATCTTTTGGAAACCCCGGATTGGCTGGGATAGGAGGGGTGATTAGAGATGATGAGGGGAAAGTGATTTTTATACTTTCAGACCACATCGGTAGCACAGATTCAATAGAGGCGGAGTTGACTGCGGTGAATGGAGTTTGCGGGGCTTTAATCCGAGATCAAGGCTTCCCCCTTCTCAAAATAATTTTTGAATGTGACTCATATAACGTGGTTTGTTGGCTTCATCAGCCGGACACTGTTCCTTGGAGATTCCATAATCTAATGTCACTAATTTTGGAGGTGATGGGTTCGCTGGAGTGGTTCGAGTGCAACACATATAGAGGGAGCGTAACAAGTTGGCGGACTTCTGGGCAAAACAAGGTGCTATGGGTGGTGGGAGGATAGAAGCGTGGCTATAGACAGGAATACATACTGGTCAGGCAGTGGTAGCTCATGGCTGGGGGCTGCTTTCTCTTATGCCTTATTTCTTGCTAATTCTGTGTGTTGTGTGGGTTGAATGGAATGCATGGATGTTGGGATTGTGTTAATAATCCCAATGTTGTAATCTGTCTACTTATGAAATAAAACGATTTCTTCACCAAAAAAAAAAAAAAAAAAAACAATATAATAAATTAAAAATTTAATTAATTCTAACAATACTTGAAGTAATTTATCGAAATATATATTTAAAAGAAATGATTTGCTGTTATAGAAAATTTTAATCAAATTTTAATCCTAATTTTTGGTATTAGGATTAATTTTGAATTTAATTCTTATCATAATAAAATAATTCTTGGAGAAACGGGTATCCCCAAGCTACACGGACAATTAAGGACGCATCTCCTAAAGCAGTTTTTTGCATACCCATAAAGCTCAAACCCGAGATCTTTCTTAAGCAACTAGAGCTCCAATCTAATCAAGTCAACTACTGTTGGTCATAAGAAAATAATTTCAATAAACCGCATAATATAAAGAAAAAATAATTACTCAAAAAATATTTTGAACATATATATTTATTAATTAAATCTAAATTTTTAACCAATTATAGTAAAAATTAACCAAAAAATTAAAGTTTTCATTTGACTTATTACTCAATATAGATCTATATTATTATTTTAAAAAAGTAGCATAATGTAAACACAAAAAAATAGTTAATCTATCAAAATATATATATTTTTTTTAAAAAAAGTGTTCTACTATAGAAAATTTAATCAAATTTTAATCCTAATTTCTGGTAATAATATTAATAAACTACATAATAATATAAAGAAAAAATAATTATTCAAATAATTATTTTAGAGAATAGATATATTTAATAATTAAATTTAAAAAACTAAACAATCTATATAATAATCCTGAATAATTGTTGGCCTGTTTAGACTCTATTGTCCTTATTAATTTTAATTCATCATTCTTAATTTTAAATGGTTCATCAATCATTATATGCTCATTTTTAGATCCACTGCTCTTAAAAAACACGTAGGAGCCGAGTAATCATCAAGATACAACTCAGCACTGATTAATTTTATACAGCTCATTTCTAATTAATTATATTTACCGTATTATTCTCAATTGCTTTTTCATGATGTATATGTTTCTAATTTTTTGTTGTTCATCTAAACTCAGCTCCATTGCAGCTTCATTCGAAATAAAAATCAAATTCCTTTGATGTCGTCGGTTCTTCTATAGTTGGATCATCTTCCTATTCCACCGACTAGTGTTGCTTGATGTTCACCTACCCCATAAGGTATAGCATCCCTAAACTTTTTTTATAGTTTTACATATTTGTTTGTAAAGTAACTTTTAATAGATCACTCACCTGCGATCTTTGTTTGCAAGATCCCATGTAAAATAAGCGTGCAAATATAAGTAGTGTTGTCTAATGAATTACGCAATATGGATATATGACTTCTATTGTGTAATTTGTTTGTTCTTTTATGATTCCCTAAGTAAGGGATGTCGGTATCTAATTATTTTTATCCAATTATAGTTGGAACATGAATGAGTTTAGTCTCTCTCCCCACAAAATTGAATGCCTTCAAAAGGTAATTTAGTGTGTTTTATTATATTGTAAAATTTTTATTTCGGTCTGAAAGCTGCATGGGAGTCTCACATGTGAAACTTATTCAAACGCGCAAATATTAAACTTTTGTTTCAGTCTGAAAGTTGCATAGGACTCACGCTTTTTATCTCTTTTAGTGGCATTGAAAAGAATAAATTTATGTCTCCACCTTGTTGATCAAATCATGTTCAATCATCATTTTTCTGCTACTTTTGTGGATTTGTGTATAGTTTTCTTATTTCGATTTTGATCATCTTGCAGAAGACATTGTACTCCAATTTTTACTGTTAGCTTTACTCTTAGAAACTACAAATTCGGTTTCGAATGCTTGTTGTGCTCAGGTGTGATTAGCTTTAATCCATTTGTATCAATTTGGCGTTGTTCGATTTTTGCTTGGTAATTAGTATTTATCAATAATTGGATATAACTTTCATTTCCCCTTTTTTTTCTCCATTCTCGATTTTAATCATCTTGACGAACGCTTTTTGATTGACTTTGGATGATCTTGCTTGGATTTTGATTACACTTTTTGATTTATAGTTGTCAAGGGAGGATTTTATTTATAGTCGATATATTTTCCATCTCTATTTGCTATCAATTTACTGTTATTTTTTTGTTAGTATTTGCATCTAAGGTGAAGGTGATTTAAAGCTGAATATCGATATGATGATCTATGGTGCGTATCTGTGTTATAGATTAATTTGAATAAGAAAGCCAGAAATCTCGAGTAAAGGAAAAATTGTGTTGATTTATCCATAATCCCGACTAAATGAGCAATTGTGTTTTCTGAATGAATAAACCTCAAAATTTATTTTATTAACAATAAACCTCTTCTTATTATAGTAAAAATCTATTCTGAATGTTGTATGTGTAGTTGTTTTATAATCAATACCACCGTTGTTATATCCAAAATGAAGGATTTTCTGAAGGTAACCGGAACCTAATTCTAATTTTAGGGTTGAATGGTTTTATGAAGAAATGAGTGGTGCCCTATCATGTTCCATACCATGTAGCAGTGAATTGGAGCTGAGTGACATATTTGATGCCTTTAAACTGCAAGAAGAGATGCAAGAAGGGGGGTTCCCACCTGATATGATTATTGATATGATTATGTACAATATCTTTGTTGATGGTATTTCTAAATTGAGCAATTTAAGGGAAGCTTACGATACACTGCATAAAATGATTCAGGATAGAATTGTGCCTGCTATTGTTTCCTATACAGGCATTATCCATGATTGCTTGGAATTTGGGTACTTTATGAAAGCCATAGAGATGTTTCAATAAATAGTGAGAAGAGGTTATCCTCTGACATTTGTGGCATACACTTTATTAATTCATACACATGCTGCTAAAGAACCACTAGAACAAGCATTTGTATATTTCTCTGAAATCCTAGAGAAAGGTATTTCCCCGAATGTGATCACATATAATGTTATATTGAATAACCTTTGCAAAATTGGAAAAGTATATGGAGGTTATGAGTTGCTTTCTGAAATGCAAATGAAATGAATATCTCTTAATAAATACACATACACCATTTTAATGAATGTGTACTATCACCTGGAGGTTTTCAAGTTGTACAAGGAATTGTTAGATCGAGGAATTCAACCAGATTCCTTCACATATAGTACATTGTTCAAACATTTTTGAAGACTATCCACCATTGGCAGCTGAAGTGCTTGAATTTATCATTCTAGAAGATGGAAAGCCAGCTGAATTAGATAGTTGACATGCTATAATCTTGATAAATAATAAATATTTTCTATTTTAACAATGAAATTTTAAACTTTTATTGTTAAACTCTAAACTCTATTCATCCTCAGCTTTTAACTTTCGAATTCTAAACTTTAAACCATTACTCAAAACTATCACAATTTAAAACTATCATTAATTATGAATTCTAAATTCTAAATTCTAAACTTCTACATATTTATTTTGTTCATCCAATTAAAAATTATTACTTCTACTCATAATAAGAAAGAAAGAAAGAAACACGCCCGTGCGCAATGCGCGGGTCAAAAAAGCTAGTAAAATATTAAAATTGCAAATGTGCGAACTTTGTATATAGGGGAACTAAATATAGGGGAAGTGGTTAGAGGTGATGGCTAGTGGATTGACGAGATGGATTCAAGAGCTAGTTCATGGAGCGAAAAGTTATTTTTAACACTTTTTGGATTTCTTTAGCGATTGAATTATTCGGTTGCTAGTTCGGTTGCGGATGTTAGCCACAAATCTTCGATCACTAATTGGGTTGTGAAAATTTGGAAAAGGAAAAGAGATTTTTTGGCGTCCCGAAATTTTCTGTCGCCACTTTGGTGGAAACTCTATCGATTGAAATTTTCGATCATGAACGTCTGTTCGGAATTTTTTTTCCGTCTCTGACGATTTGCTAACCAATTCGTACACGATCGAAATTTGGGGTTTAACTTCGGTCGTTAAAATGCATTTTTCAACAACTCCCTCCCATAAAATCTACTTCATGATTGTAGTAGTCAGTCATACCCATTGATTTTTTATTTTTTATTTTAATAAAGCTAATCACTTACTTGAATAGAGATATGTTCTATAGGGTTGTACCTTTGTTCTAATAAAGCTAATAACTTAGTAAAATATTAATATTTTATAAAGTGATTAACTTTATTGACTTTCTTTTTCAGCATTTAGCATTTACAGTTTAATTAAAATGAAAATTTGAAATACTAAATTTTTAAAGAAAATTATAAATACTAATTTCTTGTTTGATATTTTGATATAAAAAAAAATAAATTCCGATATTGAAAGTTAGTTAGAAAGCTAAATGATATTAACTTGTCAAATACTAACCTCAAAACTTAATTTTTCTTTTTAATTATCAAACAGACTTTTATTTTAATTAAATACTTTAAAAAAATTATTTTACCAAATTGAGGATAATATTCAAAATTTAATAAAAATATAATATTTATTAGTAACCTTAAACTTATTTTCCTAAACTTTATCTAAACCTATGCCCTGTTTTGGAATTGTTTGTTAGTTGTTAATTAATTCTGTGAGTAATAATTAGTTAAAATTATTTGTTTGATAATTTCGAGACTAACTTTTTGCCTAGAATAAGCTAAAATCCAAAATACTGCTATTTGCAGCGGTTTCAAAAAGAGCTGATTGAACAATATTTTAAGATATTTTGTCTTTTTGTTTGGAGAAAGTTATTTTATCTTTTTAAATAAACTAATTTATCTTAAATTCTCTTATAAAATAGCTGATTGGTTTAATTGTTTTGCAAAACAGGATGACTAGTCTAATCTTGAAATTGGAAATTGCTTCCAACAACTGCAAAATTTTATGATGTGGTCGGGCTGACATCAAATAAATGACGTCACAAATATATAGGACAAATTAGTTGTGGAAAACTCTTTTGGCAACCATTGTAACTGATTTGTGTGTCCATTTAATTTGGAGCTGCTTGTGACTCGATCGCCTGATTACGGATTACCTTTCTTTTTCTATGGCTCCATGATTTCGACTACTTTTTCCTAAGAAAAATTAGGTATAACTAGTACTGCTATTTTATAAAATAAATTTGTTGACTTTAAAAAGATAAGAAAAAATATCTCCATTTATATGAGTAGAATTGAAACTTTTTTATTCAAAATTAAAGCATATTCGTGTAATAATTTTTTTTTTCAAATTATATGAATTAATATTATTTGGAA
The DNA here is from genome assembly GCA_030278955.1 of Hygrophila difformis. Lineage (NCBI taxonomy): Eukaryota > Viridiplantae > Streptophyta > Magnoliopsida > Lamiales > Acanthaceae > Hygrophila > Hygrophila difformis. The sequence goes on along the minus strand of JAOANR010000002.1, from coordinate 39,374,550 downwards.
AATTTTAATTGAATTATGAATTAATTAATTTGAGTTAAAACATACTTCTCTTTTCTTTCTTGTTTTTTTTTTCTTTTTTATTCTCCCCTTTTCCACGTTTTTTTTTTTTTTGTTGGGGGTTAATATGCTTGGCACTCAACTTTTGTGGATGTATGTAGTAAAGATCTGCCTTTTAAAACTAATGATACAAAAAGCAGGGAAATTGTTAGGGTGGAGAGTTTTGATTTGATGTACTAAAGCTATAATCTTACATTCGATGAATTTTAAATTTCGATTGTTCAGATAATGAGGAAAACATAGTAAATTTACATGACATAGTTTCATGTTTAAACATTTCAACAATATATGTATATCATCACTATTTTTATATTTCCATAAATTGTAATATTGTAATTTTGTGTCTTTAAAATATTCTTCTGTATGTTCCTGAAATGGTCAATCTTACTCTTTTTATTTTTTCAATTGTTAGATGATTTTTAATTATTGGGATATCTTGATCAACTGTGGTCCGTTGAGGATGAGGAGTTGACCAAGCGGCCAAGTCCATCCCTTTCAATCCTAAAGCCTGTTTGATCGCATAACAATCGTACCAAAAGAAGTACTACTATATAGTCCAATGTAACATCCATTGATATTTTGTCTTTCTGGAATTGTTACATCAAAATTAACATTTTCTTTGCGGGGAAAATAATAACAATAATAATAATAATAATAATAATAATAATAATAAAGTGAAGACAAAGCTAAATCAATAAAGGGGGTATTTTGCGTGTGTGGAATGATGCAGACTATAAATAATGAGAGAAACAAGTCATGTATTCATTTCAAGTCTTCGTCTCTTGTGGAAAAGAGAATGTACTGATATTAATAGAACAACATGATGAATAGGCTCAGAATCAATCGTGTCAGAGATAATTAATACTTCCTCCGTTCCTTAATAATTGACACATTGGGAGTTTTGTCACTGTTCATTGAGTAACTTTAATTCGACTTTTTAACACAATTAGTACAAGATAAAAATATAGTCAAGTGAAATCTTATTGGATTTGTCTAATCGCATAGATTCGGAATATCAACATTTTATATTTTTACTTGTATAGAATTTGAGTTATTAAGGATTAAAAATGTATTGATTGCGTAAAATGTGGGTCCGTGGCAAATATTAAGGAACGGAGGAAGTACGTAAGAATTAGTAGAAGTATTTAATATGTGCACAAATAAATCTAATAGGGGTTGGACTAAATAAACACCCCTAACATATTAAAAACAAACCCTAATATCTCTTTTTAATTACACGGAAAACGAGGTGAAAGGTGTGTTATGGAGTGTCTATTTAGCAACACCCTAAACCCTAAACCCAATCTAATACAGTATTATATAAAATTTATTCCAACCATCCTATTACAAATGTTTTGTTACTATTGGCCACAGGAATTAAGGTAGAGATGATTTGTGTGAGTATATGATGGGGTCCACATAGTTGTTGGTGTGGAAAATTATTTCCATTTATAGAAAGAAAACATTTGTAATGGGACATTAAAAAATAGTAAGTAAGATATTTGTAATGGAACAGATGGAATATTTTAAAAGTATATAATTAGACAAATCTAATAAAATATAATTAATTATTTTTTATTAATTGAAATAATATTATATAAATTTTATCAATAAATAATACAAATATGTGGAATAAAGGGGAATATTAATTTTCTGACGTAATAAATGTCTAAATGTTTTTCTTCTGTTTGCTTCTTTTTCCTCCTCTTTAAAATTTTAATAAATATAAAAATAAAACATTTATTTAATATTAGTGAATCTTTTTATACTCTGAATATTAGTATTTTTTATGAAAAGGATTTTTTTTTAGAAGAAACGGTACTGAATTCCATTAAAACCAAAGAGTTACAACAACGTACAAGATGCAGGGCTCCAAAAGTCGATGCAGCCAGAGCCATGTTATACAAAACAAAAATAGAAGTCGAAAATACACAAGCAAAACCGACGCAAGAAAAAAGGCACAAGCAACGCCTCCACCTGCCAATGTTGCCAAGTAACACCAGTACCAATACAGCCTAATTAGTGTAATGTTCGTCTTGTTGAAGCAACATGGAGACGACCTCAGTGTCCATCCCATCCAACGAAATTTCATGGGGTAGAAGCTCTCAAGGACGAAACCAACAACGGTAATCCCAGGATCCTTTCGAGTGATGACTCACAATGGCATCCCTTACTCTTGTTACAATCAACACATCTCCCCTGCAATTGTTCACTTTCAATGCATCGATATGTAGGACCTCAACAATAGATTATATAGGGCCAAGACAAGGTGTAGAGGATGTGGGAGATAACGGCTCAGGGGAATAATGGCCTGTCTAAAATGCTCACATTAAGATTCTAATCATGTTGCACAGCAAAGGACTCATCAAGGAGAAAACCAATCCATACCACAAAAATGACAAAACCAAAACCCTTCTCACTCAATTCTGAGTACTCTCTTTCATTTGCTTCTCAAAATGAGGTATCCCTTTTCTAGTCAAACATCCCAAACTTCCGCTAGATTCTCTCCCCCCCCCCTTTTATTTATTTATTTTTTTTCTAAATTGTAAATCTATCTTTTTCTTTTTTTTTTGAATTTGGCTCTTTTCTCACCAGGAGTTGTCCAGCACCCACTTCCAGATATCAAAACGATCATAACTCCTATATTGCTTTTCCAATCAAAACCAGATATTTTCCCTCCTGTTTACAACCTTGTAGTATCTCACCCTCCCCTGATACATCTCCGTCACCTCTAGAATACCAGGCACAAGCTTGCAACCACGAGAGAGCTTTCCATATGAGCATTTACAGGCAAGACCAAAATTCCCCAAGGTTTAGGATGACTGTTTGGCTTTACCAGGTATAGGCTATTAGTATAGGCTTAGACCGTGAAGATAGGGGCTGAAGGGTATGTCGTGTAGGGTCTGTCGTGTAGGTTCGGGACAAAGTTCGGTTCGGGACAAGGCTCACTCGGGTATAATTGGACAGTTTGGGAAAAGAAAGCTTCCAAGAGGGTTCATCCAATCGCCCGTTTCATTTACGATGCATCTAAGTGAGCAATGCAAGCTCAACATGAATGATTGAAACAATTTCTAGGATGCCAAAGTGACCATCGCAAGTTCATATATCAAAAGAAAGTATAAGACTCAAGGCACAGGTCTCACCGGTTTAGCTTATCTGTATACTTAATTTGCTCCAAGCAGATTCTTCTTTCCTACCAATAATGTCTTGCCCCCATTACACTATTTATCCAAAAGGCTTCAACTTTCTTTGGTTATCCCGGGCAAAGCTATTCGCACCGACCAGCAGCAGCTAAGAAGGAACAACAACCTCTAAATCGAACAAAAAGCCGACAGCAGCATCATTCAATAGATTAAAAGCATCAATTCCACGGAGCCCCCACAGCCGCAGCAACGTGAAAATAAAAAAAAACAAAAGCAGCAACATTCATCAAATATCAGAGGAGCAGCCACATCATGAACTCCATATCAGCAGCATGAACTCCACCAATCAGGCTCATCACAAAATATAATGCCAACAGAAACAGGATCAAGATGCGGAGCAGGCAACCAGGCTGACCAAACTCTTAGCCAACAATCCGCAGCAGGAACTCCACCATATCCCCAACCCTTCGCCCCCAGTTGCACAAGAAAACCAATCCAGAACAAGATTTCGCAAACACATGTCCAGAGCCGACATTGTAGCAATCTTGTGTCATCAATACCAGATTTCGATATCCTCCTCCGCCATGGCTCCTCGCCTTGCCCATTGATCCGCAAGACCATTCCTTTCCCGCATAATGTGTGAGACTCTAATCCCTCCTCCACATCTTAGGATTGCAGCAATGGGCGGTAAAAAATGAGATAACCTCCATGGAACATTTCCCAATTCTTCCATCCAGCGCACAACGTTCGATGAGTCGCATTCGAAAATAATTCTTGGCAATGGAAAACCTTGATCCCGGATTAAAGCCGCACACACATTACTCAAAGCCGAAACTTCAGCTTCAGTAGAATCTTTATGGCCAATGAACTTAGAAAGCACAAAAATCACCGTCCCAACCTCATTCCTTATTACTCCACCTATACCGGCCGGACCGGGATTCCCAAGGGATGATCCGTCTGTGTTCACTTTCCACTACCCTTTTCCCGGAGGTTCCCAATCAATCCCAATCCTTGGTGCCTTCCTAGTAAGCTTCCATAACCCAGGTAACCCCCCCGGGGACTCTGCATTGTTCAATATCATTCCCGCCTCATTGTTACCTTGAGCTACTTTCCACCAAAAACAGGTTCGCCATCTAACTTCAGCTTCAATCACCTTCTTGTCGAAATTCATACCATTGAATACAGCTGCATTCCTGTGCTTCCATATAGACCAAATTATAGCATAAGATGTCATATACCATACCTCATCTCGACCTTTCCTAGGATTAGTATCCAGCCACCACGCCATCAGTTCTTTGATCTTTCCCGGCATAACCCATGTAACCCCTAACCACTCCACACCAATATACCATAGATCCTTAACCCTTGTGCATGTGCAGAAAATATGATCTATCGTTTCAACCTCAATTCCACAGGCAGGGCAAAGTGCATTTGCAATATTCAAGCAGCCTCTTCTCATAAGTTCTGCACGTACCGTAACTCCATCATGTAGCACTTTCACATAAGTAGTTTCACCTTCCCTGGGCACTTAACACGCCAAAGCTTCTTCCAGAACTTCTCCCCATCTTCCTCCCTGCTGCCTCTCAATCTTTGCCAACAAGATTTGACCGAAAATATTCCATTTCTATCGTGAATCCATCTCAAACGATCCTCTAGAAATCTGTTCAATGTATTTTTTATGAAAAGGATAAACAATCTTTAGAAAGGGTAAAATGATATTCAAGATTATATATGTATTTGTGTTGAATTAATTGTGTTTGTATTTGTAACACCCCGGTTTTTCAGACACGCGGGTGTTACCGCCACATCTCCTAAATAAGGATCGATCTAACACATCGGCTTATTCAGGAGATGCTAAGGCTAAAACGAGTATATCAATTATCCATTTCAAACAACCATGCTTAAACATAAAAGATATAATATTTTATAAAAGCGAAGGTCGTTTCTCAAAACAAGTTACAGAGGGAAATAACAACTGACTTTCGTATTATACATGATATAGCAAAATCATAATACAACATTGACAAAATGTCTGACATCTTCAAAAACAACTAATGAAAGTACTTTATGCAGAAAATATATAGGTGTAGTGCTCCCCTCCCCTGTCAGTCTTTAGTCTTACCCTGGGAGGAAAAAGAAATAAAGAAGAAGGATTATCAGCGACGGATTCGCTGGTAAGTTCTCTAAACTCGGAACCCACGAACAACCAAACAATTATATACAGAACAAGGCTACTATCAAATCAATAAGCAGGGGCGCAATAATAGAGGCAACACAATAATGGTACTCTCAAATCAGCAATCAGCAATTCAACAATATATAATATTAATTTCGGGATCAACCCGAAATCCTCAACAAGGGCAAATGCCAAGATATGAATAACCATCTCAATGGTTGCATGCATGTTAGAGGGATTCAGAATGAACCTCACAATACCGGTATCCTGACTAAATCTCGGGTTTCACCCGATCTCATTTAGATCAGGGGTCACTCTATATGGCATTTTCCAGCGCCTACTGAACACGGCCGTCACACGGCAGTCAACCTCAATCATGCTTGTTATCTATTAATCAATAGATAATTACCCTTTAAGGGCGCCCGCAGGCCAAAGAGTCAACAATAAGATTGATTACCTCACCAGGTTCAATAAAGATCAACAATGAATTGGTTTCACTCATAATATGCCATTAAACCCCTCGGCGGGATGGCTATAACCTATGTTGCCGTACTTAGGGCATATAGTCAAAGGGTTATTTATACAGCGAATTTCTACGTACATCAAAGGCAATCGGAACGAAGTCAAAAGAAATATGCGACGGAAACAAGTGCAACAGGAACAACAAGGCTAACAATTAAAACAATGATCAGTGAACGAACAAGCGATAACGGACATTGTAGGCCAATAGGAAACAATAAAAGTCTACTACTAGTAGGGCAAGAATGAAAAATAATGCCAACTACTAAAGCAGGAACAAAAATAAAGGCCTACTACTAAGGCAAAGACAACCTAAATAAATAGGGAAAGCGGAAAAAGGAAAGCCAAACAAAGACAACTAAATAAATAGGGAAAGCGGATAAAGAAAGCGAATAAAAATAATAAAGACGGAAAGCATAGGAAACTTACTCTACCGCAATATTTTAACTAACACCGACACCAAGCAGATCCTTAGCGCCTCCCAGGCTACTAATCTGCTACCAAAACAAATTATTAAGTCCCTCCTTTAAAAGAAAGACCAGGGCGACACAAAGGCATCACCCCATTAATACTAATATTAATATTAATATAATAATAATAATAATAATAATAATAATAATAATAATAATAATAATAAAACTTTTAACTATGTAAGTTTACCTTGCAGTAAACTTTTGCAAGCTTATGTGAATTGAATACATAGGGGGCGTGCCCTATTTATAAAAGATGGTGGAGTATTATTTTCTTTTTCATTCGATGTAGGATGAAGAATAAAATCTTACTATGTGTATTTATCTTGTCTTATTATTCAATATAAAATATACTAATATATATATAGATGATTTCTAATGCTTGTGTTTTGTTTTCCCCACTTGTCCGATGTGGGACAATTTTGATTACCACACTATATGGTATACTCATATACTATGTAATATCCGTTTCTTTCCCTTCTTCTTATTTTATTACTTTTTTTTTCTCTTTTTTTTTTATATACAAAGCCTACGTCACTCACTAATCTCATGTCATTCATTTTTTTTTTAAACAAACTGTGAATACAAAGAATAATACTAATAGGACTAATACTAATGTATTACATTATATTATTAATAATAATAACTAAAAAAAATATTACACATATTAATACTACTAAAAAAATAAACTCTTTCATGAATTAAAATGCACCCATACCCCCTTCGTAAAAATTTTAATAATTTCATAACTAAAAATAATCCCCAAAAGAAAAAATAATAATGATAATGTAGTCCCATAAAAATAATAATAGTTATGGTAGAGTATAATAAAAATGCTAGGTGTTACAATCTACCCCACTTAAGAAATGACTTCGTCCCCGAAGTCAATATTTCGTTTCTTAAAAGTGAGGTAAGTAATAACCGCCAATGCCAAAAATAAAATATACCAAAATAAAATCATACCATGCTGAGAGCAACGTGGTAACTTAGATTGGGGTATCACATCCTCCCCCACTTAAGATTCTAGTTATGTCCTCATAACTATATCGTGCTCGGCAAAAAGTTCCTGATACTTTTGCCGCATCTTAACTTCTGTTTCCCATGTTTGCTCTTCAGTGCCATGATTCGACCAAATAACTCTAACTAGGCGTATGGTCCTATTTCTCGTCTTTCGTTCCTTTGTGTCGATGATCCTAAGTGGTTTCTCTTCATAAGTAAGATCTTCATCTAAATTTATTGTTTCCGGCTGGAGAACATGTGCGGGATCGTGAACGTACTTTCGTAGTTGTGAGATGTGGAATACATCATGTACCGCACTCAATGCTGGTGGTAGAGCAAGTTTGTAGGCAAGACTACCTACACGTTCCAAAATCTCATATGGCCCAATGAATCGAGGGCTCAGTTTCCCCTTCTTCCCAGAACGCATCACGCCCCGCATGGGAGAAATCTTTAACATCACCTTATCACCAACTTGAAATTCAGCATCTTGTCGTTTGGGGTCCGCGTAGTGCTTTTGGCGATCTTGAGCTGCTTTCAATTTCTGTCTGATGAGTTCGATTGCCTTTACCGTTTCTTCCAACATATCGGGTTCTACTACCACTCCATCTCCATCCTTACTCCAACATAGTGGGCTTCGACAGCTTCGTCCATACAGAGCTTCAAATGGGGACATACCGATACTAGTATGGTAGCTATTATTATAAGAGAACTCAATTAAAGGTAAATGAGTCTCCCAACTACCCTTGAACTCCAGTACGCAGGCTCTAAGCATATCCTCCAAAGTTTGGATGGTCCTTTCTGTTTGACCATCTGTCATTGGGTGGAAGGCAGTACTCATCTTGATCTTTGTACCCAATGCTGTTTGTAATTTCTGCCAAAAGTTGGAGATGAATCGACTATCGCGATCTGACACTATGTCATGTGGAATTCCGTGTCTTCGAACAACATTGTCAATGTAGGCTCTAGCCATCTGATCCATTGACCATGTGTTCTTCATGGGAATAAAGATAGCACTTTTAGTCAAACGGTCGACTATCACCCATATCTTGTTCATACCCCGTGGGGTCGTGGGTAACCCAGAGACAAAATCCATAGATATACTATCCCACGTCCATGCGGGTATCTCTAGGGGTTGTACCAATCCGAGTGGTTTCTTTCTTTCTGCTTTGACCTTCTGGCAAGTCAAACACCTTGCCACAAATTCAGCTACTTCGCGCTTCATCCTCGGCCACCAAAATGTCTTCTTCAAATCCTTGTATAACTTATCTCCTCCAGGATGCACTGAATAAGGTGTATCATGTCCTTCTTCCATTATCCTCTTGTTTAAATCCTCACACTTCTGCGGGACACACCATCTTCCTTTGTATCTAATACTTCCATCGTCATGGACCTTGAATTCAGTGATTTTTCCTTCGTTTATCTTCTGCTTGATACGGTCCAGCTTGACGTCTCCTACTTGGTTTTCACTTATTTCATCGAACCAAGTAGGTTGGATTGTCATAGCGCTCAGTACAGTATGGACAGTACCCTGGTAGACAAGTTCGATGTCCAAACGCATTAAGTCCATGTAAAGCTCTGGTGGCACAATCCTCGTATTCATTAGGTGCGTCGACTTTCGACTCAAAGCATCTGCAACTACATTTGCCTTCCCTTCATGATAGGCAATGTTGAGGTCGTAATCTTTAATCAATTCGAGCCATCTTCTTTGGCGCATATTCAACTCCTTCTGAGTGAATATATACTTTAAACTCTCATGATCTGTGAGGATCTTGCAAGTTCGTCCATATAGGTAATGGCGCCAAATCTTCAATGCAAAAACGACCGCAGCAAACTCAAGGTCATGCGTTGGGTAATTTTCCTCATGAGGTCGCAACTGCCTTGATGCGTATGAAATGACTTTGCCTTGTTGCATTAAAACGCAACCCAATCCACTCTTCGAGGCATCAGTATATATCTCGAAGTTATCTCCTTCCGTAGGTAAGGTCAAAACTGGGGCAGTTGTCAACCTTCGTTTCAGCTCGTGAAATGCAGTCTCGCATTCGGGAGTCCAATCATACTTCAATCCCTTCTTCAACATCTGTGTCAATGGTCTTGCAATCTTTGAGAAATCTTTAACAAAACGTCTGTAATAGCCAGCTAGGCCAAGAAAGCTTCGTATCTCCGTTTGATTGGTTGGCCTTGGCCATTCAGACACCGCGGAAACCTTTAAAGGATCTACCGCTACTCCTTCAGCTGACACCACATGTCCTAAGAAAGCTACCTTATCTAGCCAAAACTCGCATTTAGAAAGTTTGGCATAGAGTTGGTGCTCTCTTAATATTTGCAAGACTTCTCGTAGGTGTCATACATGTTCCTCTTCGTCCTTTGAGTAGATTAATATGTCGTCTATGAATACAACGACACACGTATCTAATAGCTTTCTGAAAATGTTATTCATGAGGCCCATAAATACTGCAGGCGCGTTTGTCAACCCAAAAGACATCACTGTGAACTCATAATGTCCATAACGGGTTCGGAAGGCGGTCTTCGGTATATCTTTCTCAGCAACCCTCAATTGGTGATATCCAGACCTAAGATCTATTTTTGAAAACACTTTTGCGCCTCGAAGTTGATCGAACAAATCTTCTATCCTTGGCAAGGGATATTTGTTCTTAATAGTCACTTGATTTAGGCCTCTATAATCTATACATAACCTCAATCCGCCATCTTTCTTCTTCACGAAAAGAACTGGTGCACCCCACGGAGATGTACTAGGGCGGATGTAGCCCTTCTTGAGCATGTCTTCTAACTGCTCCTTTAACTTTTTCATCTCAGCTGGGGCCATACGATAAGGAGCTTTGGAAATGGGCTCTGTTCCAGGCACTAAATCAATAGTAAACTCTACTTCCCGAGCTGGGGGCAAGCCAGGAATCTCATCTGGAAAAACATCTGGATATTCCCTTACTATCGGTATTGTATCAATCTCTTTTTGTTCGACTTGCATGTTATGTACATAACATGCATACAATGGGTAACCCTTCTTCAGTAGAGTCCCCAATTGTAGAGCTGATACTACTTTTATGCACGGCTTCATAGGTTGTGCATAATAGAACACCTTATCACCCTTTGGGCTCCGGAGTGCGACTTTCTGCTTCTGGCACTCAATCTTCGCCTTATATAGTGCCAACCAATCCATTCCCAGAATTACATCGAAATTCAATAAAGGGAACTCAGTTAGGTTAGATGGGAACTCAATGTTGTTAATCAACAAAGGGACCTGAGAGTACTGTTTAGAGCAAGGGACTATTCCTCCAGATGGTAGAGAGATTCCAAACGAAATTGTACTAGGTTCAGAGAGTCCTAGTTGGGGTACTATGTTCGAGGATATAAAAGAACAACTAGCTCCTGAATCAAATAATGCCTTAATAGGAGTGCTGGAAATTGTAAGCGCACCAGTCATCACGTTTCCATGCTCAGGCACATCTGCTTGATTTAGCACATTAAGTCGTCCCACTGGCTGTGGTTGGGGCTGTGTAGGGTTGTTACGGTTCCCATTACGTCCAACTCCAGTTTCTCGTATATTCTGTCTCTGCATTCCATTTCCACGATCATTCCTGGGGCGATCTCCCCTGTTATTGCCTTGATTACTTTCCAGGTCATCCCTTTTTGTAATCCTGTCAAGGCGGGTAAAGCAAGTGACTCGTTGGTGACCTTCCCGACCACATCTATAGTAAGAATTTCTTCCAGGGCATGCTTGGCATAAATGGCGTCTCTGGCATTTGGGGCATGGAGAAGGAAGTGGCTCATTCCTGCTAACAGGTGGACGAGTGTCGATGCCACGATCATTTCTCCTACCATCTCGATCTCTTCCTCGGTTTCTGTTGTCGTCCCTCCGACCAAAATATCCTCGTTTATTCTGGTTAGACTCTTGCTGTGGGAACTTGTTGCTGGCTTCTGCTCCACTAAACTTTCTCTTTTGCTGCAGAATTCGAGACATAGTGACTGCTCGATCATAGACCTTTTGAAGGCTTGTAAACTGTTTCCCTCCAAATGCTTCACGGATTGAAAAATTCAATCATAGCTCAAACCTCTGAGCTCTCGCTTCGTCAATGGAAGCCAAGTCAGGTGCAAACCTCAACAATTCTAAGAATTTTGCGTGATACTCTTGCACGCTCAAGTTCCCTTGTCGCAAAGTCATGAATTCTTCATATTTGGCTTGCTTCACGCTTGAAGGATAGAACCGATTCCTTAAGTCGACCACGAACTGTTCCCAGTAGTAAGTATCTCTCTCATTGTCTATTAATTCCTCATGGGTCCGCCACCATGCATCAGCTTCACCTCTCAGATAGTATGAGGCAATATGGACATCTTGTTCCTCAGGACATTGTGTAGCATTCAAAAGTTTCTCGAATGTCCTAATCCAATCCTCTAGTCGCGCTGGATCCTCCTGTCCCTCATATATAGGTGGATTGTAATGTGCCACTAAGCTCAAATAATTGGTAGGTTGGGTGGGTTGAGGAGTGGCCTGATTCTGGACGGCAGCTCCCAAAGTAGCCAATAGTTGTTGCATCATTCCTGGTGTTTCTAGATATCGAGTCTTCAGGGACGGGATTAATTCTATCACCGCGTACCATTCTGCGGAGAATAGCTATTAGTACTACCTCCTTAAGTGAGTTAAGGACAAAAATATATAACAACAAAGTCCTGGGCCCGTGGGCTGCCTACGTACCCTTTTTAGGGGGATCAAGGACTAACGTAGTTCTGATTTATATACAAAAGTCATCTAGATCTATATAAAGTTAGCAAAATAGTGGCCAGATAATAAGCAAAATATGGCCTATGCCAAAACTATACAGAAGTGACAAAACATCTAGTAGTCGAGCTAAACATTGTGCGGAGTAGGCCCACCCAGGACGCAGATCGGAGAGCCTGGGGGCGTGGGTGTGTGCGCTGAACCAACACTCTCGTCCGGGTCCTCCTCCCCTGGATCCTCAGGGTCCTCCTCGCAATGAGAGGGGCTCCCACTGTGATGTCGCTCTGGCTGGGGCTGAGGGCCGCAATGAGGGGGCCAGTCTCGTCGCGCCGAAGGTCGGACGGCTGCCAACGGGACTGCAATCACAGGTGGGGGCGGTATAGCTGGAGCAACGGGTCTCGCCGGTGTACTGGGCCCTGCAATAGGCCTATTGTAGGGTAGCTGGCCATGTAATGTAGTATAAAGTCGATGCTCGGCATCGACCCGTCGAAACCTCTCCTGCCGCGCTTCTTCTTCAGCCCTACGCAATCTGTCCCTCAACTCTCGAACTTCATATCTCAATTCCGCGTTCTCAGATATCAGTGTAGTCAGTGCAGCGACCGTCCGATGCGGATCGTTTGGAGAAGTCATTTTCTACAATATTTAAATACTGAGTATAGAGCTACTTGACTAGATAGAAATACGTATAAATCCCTAAATGACCCCAGTGTAGTGCATTGCAATGTATGCAAAATTTGAAAGGGTAGAATCCCTAAGAAGATGTCGCGATTTAAAATTATTATTTATATAAAAGATATCCTGAAAAATAGTTGGACGCTCTGATACCACTCTGTAACACCCCGATTTTTCAGACACGCGGGTGTTACTGCCACATCTCCTAAATAAGGATCGATCTAACACATCGGCTTATTCAGGAGATGCTAAGGCTAAAACGAGTATATCAATTATCCATTTCAAACAACCATGCTTAAACATAAAAGATATAATATTTTGTAAAAGCGAAGGTCGTTTCTCAAAACAAGTTACAGAGGGAAATAACAACTGACTTTCGTATTATACATGATATAGCAAAATCATAATACAACATTGATAAAATGTCTGACATCTTCAAAAACAACTAATGAAAGTACTTTATGCAGAAAATATTTAGGTGTAGTGCTCCCCTCCCCTATCAGTCTTTAGTCTTACCCTGGGAGGAAAAAGAAATAAAGAAGAAGGATTATCACCGACGGATTCGCTGGTAAGATCCCTATACTCGGAACCCACGAACAACCAAACAATTATATACAGAACAAGGCTGCTATCAAATCAATAAGCAGGGGCACAATCAGCAATTCAACAATATATAATATTAATTTCGGGATCAACCCGAAATCCTCAACAAGGGCAAATGCCAAGATATGAATAACCATCTCAATGGTTGCATGCAAGTTATAGGGATTCAGAATGAACCTCACAATACCGGTATCCTGACTAAATCTCGGGTCTCACCCGATCTCATTTAGATCAGGGGTCACTCTATATGGCATTTTCCAGCGCCTACTGAACACGGCCGTCACACGGCAGTCAACCTCAATCATGCTTGTTATCTATTAATCAATAGATAATTACCCTTTAAGGGCGCCCGCAGGCCAAAGAGTCAACAATAAGATGGATTACCTCACCAGGTTCAATAAAGATCAACAATGAATTGGTTTCACTCATAATATGCCATTAAACCCCTCGCGGGATGGCTATAACCTATGTTGCCGTACTTAGGGCATATAGTCAAAGGGTTATTTATACAACGAATTTCTACGTACATCAAAGGCAATCGGAACGAAGTCAAAAGAAATATGCGACGGAAATAAGTGCAACAAGAACAACAAGGCTAACAATTAAAACAATTATCAGTGAACGAACAAGCGATAACGGACATTGTAGGCCAATAGGAAACAATAAAAGTCTACTACTAGTAGGGCAAGAACGAAAAATAATGTCAACTACTAAAGCAGGAACAAAAATAAAGGCCTACTACTAAGGCAAAGACAACCTAAATAAATAGGGAAAGCGGAAAAAGGAAAGCCAAACAAAGACAACTAAATAAATAGGGAAAGCGGATAAAGAAAGCGAATAAAAATAATAAAGACAGAAAGCATAGGAAACTTACTCTACCGCAATATTTTAACTAACACCGACACCAAGCAGATCCCTTAGCGCCTCCCCGGCTACTACTCTGCTACCAAAACAAATTATTAAGTCCCTCCTTTAAAAGAAAGACCGGGGCGACACAAAGGCATCACCCCATTAATACTAATATTAATATTAATATAATAATAATAATAATAATAATAATAATAATAATAATAAAACTTTTAACTAGGTAAGTTTACCTTGCAGTAAACTTTTGCAAGCTTATGTGAATTGAATACATAGGGGGCGTGCCCTATTTATAAAAGATGGTGGAGTATTTTTTTCTTTTTTCATTCGATGTGGGATGAAGAATAAAATCTTACTATGTGTATTTATCTTGTCTTATTATTCAATATAAAATATACTAATATATATATAGATGATTTCTAATGCTTGTGTTTTGTTTTCCCCACTTGTCCGATGTGGACAATTTTGATTACCACACTATATGGTATACTCATATACTATGTAATATCCGTTTCTTTCCCTTCTTCTTATTTTATTACTTTTTTTTTCTCTTTTTTTTATATACAAAGCCTACGTCACTCACTAATCTCATGCCATTCATTTTTTTTTTTAACAAACTGTGAATACAAAGAATAATACTAATAGGACTAATTCTAATGTATTACATTATATTATTAATAATAATAACTAAAAAAAATATTACACATATTAATACTACGAAAAAATAAACTCTTTCATGAATTAAAATGCACCCATACCCCCTTCGTAAAAATTTTAATAATTTCATAACTAAAAATAATCCCAAAAGAAAAAATAATAATGATAATATAGTCCCATAAAAATAATAATGGTTATGGTAGAGTATAATAAAAATGCTAGGTGTTACAGTATTAGCCTAATATGATTAGTGATACTAATCCAAGAAATAATTTTTTTTACTCAGTTTAATCTGTTATTTTTATAGGCAAAAAAAATCCATTTCTTTCAACTAAAATCCTTAATAATGTAAAGAATTTCATAATCTCATAATTTTATTTTACTCAATTAAATGAAACCACAAACTTCTTAATATGAATACTAGTTGGCGGACTGTGCGATGCACAGCGTATTTAGTGTCTACAAACTGCCCATGGAAGAAGATGCACAACGTATTTAGTGTCTACAAACTGCCCATGGAGGAAAAAGAAACAATTGAAATAAAGAATCGGGATAAAAACAGCTTGTTACCAACTGAGATGGCGGTGGTGCTTCTTTGATACCTGTAAAAGCCAAGGAATCAAGTATATAATAAATCATGACAAGTTATCGTCATAATGGCACACTCAAAATCAAGTTGATTGAGTTTTTTTCTTACACATAGGACAGTTGGTGCACAAGGTCATGTAGATCATCATGAGAGAACCCTAGCTTGTCATGGAGAACATTGTAGTGAGTTGGGCACGTTGTTCCCTGTTCATCACAGACATGATCTCCTCTAATGCCTCAATATCAAAGGCTTTCAACAGATGATTCACAACCACGGTTTATTCCATCATTTAATCACAAGAAATTCCCATCTGATGACATATTATAAAGAACTCGTATTAAAAACAAAAGCATAATTAAGGCAATAATCATGTAAACTTTCTAGAGCAAATCCCAAATGATAACACTAATTTCTTTGACAAAAGGTAAACCTCAACTTTAAAATTTGAAAAATTCTACACTCCAATCTTTTAAAATACTTCTATTAAATTAGACCCCAACAATTCTTAAAAATCTCATTTTGGTCAAAAAGATTCGGAAAGAATACCACTCCACCAGTCCACCCATTCACTTCGAAAGGAAGAGAGGAAAATGGCGAAAGCAAGCGAAACCCGACCAAACAAATTACCACTCAAACGGATCCAACGGACAGGAATTCAATTGAAATTTTGATCTAACGGTTGAAAATGAAATTGGAGTTTTGGCAGGATTTGGCTTTACCCCAGAAATTCCAACCTTTAAGCCACCAACAACAGATGTAACTGCACAAACTCAAAAGAACAAATCAATATTTATAGAGGAGAACATATAGTATTTTTTGTCTACCTAGAAATATGAACCAAAGGAAAAATAACTATATTTACGTGTACTTGCTAAAATGCACCTGACATAACTTGAGTAACAACATCAGCAGCTAGGTCGTGTATTATGGATTAGCATTCTCTATGTTCATATCTTGATTACAGGTTTCTATTACAATGTATTTATTAAATTAAGTTTCCCTTCTTTTCTAGGTTCGGCTGCACCAAGAAAGCTAATAAAATTAAATTATACCTGAAGGTTGGAAACCATCAATATTAAAAGTGAGCTTCCATGGCAACATAAAATTTTTCAATGCCAATTCTTGAATTCGTCACTTTTCACTATTCTAAACTTGGCTAATCATAGATTAACCAACATAATGTTCAACATTATTTAAATACCAGCATATAGATTACCTGAAAACTTCTAAGCAGCAAGTTACTTCACTACTTGCCAATATCAATTTTTAGCTAGTTATAATCTCATTAATAGAAAGGCATTGGATTACACCGACATACAAACAACAAAAAGTCACGTACATAACAATATGTTCTCAGGCTGTTCAAAACTTGTAGTCTTGTATTAGTACAAAACTAAACAGCTAGTATTGTAGAAGAGTAATATGTCCGCAATCAATGCATTCAAGTACAGTCAAATTAAACAATTGATTCTTATTGAATGTTTATAATTCTACCTGTGTTTTGAGATAATCTAAAACCGAAAGCACGAGTGTGTTTTCAAATCTAATCAATTGTTCCTAGAAAAAGGGATATATGTAAAAGCTCCAACTCATACCAATTCTACGCGCCATCACATCCTTGCCAACAAAATGAAGGAAAGAAGACCAACAGGGATATTTTCCCTACCGATACATAGGAACAGAAATATCTGAAGATGGCAAAGCAAATGAATCTATTGCATATTAGTCGTAATGTAGAGATGGAAAATAGAATCACCAAGAGGGATTTTTCAGATATGATTGAATATTGGCAGTTAACTTTTTAAGTAACTATAACCAGAGTGCCTTTTGAGTCTGTAAATCAACAACCACCGTACCTAAATTAAGATGTCACATTATAATCAAGGAATAGATATATCCGGACAACATAGAAAATGAGAACTGGGAAGAACTTCACATACCAGGTTCATCATGCTTTCCAAAAATCCCGCACATATTCACAACTACAAAATAAAATTCATGAAAATGAATCAGAAGCAATGAACCTTCCATTCGGATTACACCTTGTTAGAATTCCATAGCCAAATAAGCAATCATGAGAAGGATGAAATGCATTCTTTTCACATAATCACGTTCATACTGAAAACTACAATGTAATACAAAAACGAACCAAAAGATGATATAAGAGGATACTTGTAAAAAGCAATATATGACGACTGAAAGTTTGAAACTAAGCCCTATATAAGTGAAACAATCCAGACCTGATCAAAGAATAGACACTTAAAGTATTTCAGAATTCGAGTCTAAAGCTGTATGGATAAAGGATTTTGCTCCAACTGGGAACCAGGACAGGCATGAAAATAAGAGATCAGTAAATATGGCCTCGCCTCCATTACTTGAAAACTGAAGATCAAATGTCAAAACTCATTGGCTCTTCATCATGACAGCGTGAAAATATAAATGTCAAATTACTGAATGTGGTTCCCTAATGACAACAGTATTTTTACCAGCAACATACTATTCTTAAGTTATTGATAGTCTTAGTTATACAAAAGGATAATCCTGTAAAAATATAAATAAATTCATAAATTGCAGTCATTTATGGAGCATTTTCAATTTGTTCATTCCTCTCTGTGTGTGTCTGTGTGTGTGTGTGTTTGTGTGTGTGTGTGTGTGAGAGAGAGAGAGAGAGAGAGAGAACTCACATCAAGCGCATTAGTTCCTTTATCCATCAGATCCAATTTCGTTTCCTAGTCTCATCACCACTTACAAAGCCCAAAACTTACAAGAGGATTTCTTTAGCTTGACTGCTAATTCAATCCTCAGGAACATTTTCTATTTCCTGAACGGCTAAACATGCCTTGAATACAGTAACAGAGATAATAAGGCTTTCCATCAACCAAGGTGAAAGGATTCATCTCAAGGAAGGTGAAGTCGAGATCTTAGCGAAAAGAAGCAAGTTCAATTATTGCAAGAACAAGAAGATTGACTGCTTCTAAATGTAGTTGAAAACCAAACTTGTTTTGATAATTATCATTATAAACATACCCATGAATAAAGCATAGACAACTTTGAGGAATTCCTGAATCACGGGTTTAATCTGCGTTGTGCGAAATAATTTCATGTCAGCAATTGTAACAAGTTCGGTATATCAAGACACACTAGCAAATCAGTGAAGACAGTGGACTCTGGTGTAATGAAACAATGAGAACAAAAATTGATTATGCATGAACTATTAATGAAGATACCTCCAGGGGGAGTGTCCCCACGAGTGGGGAACATACATCTGATGTAAAGGAGACACCAGTTGGCACAAAGATAGTTTTAACCTAGAAAAATTAGAAAAGACAAATTCAGCTAATATAATGGTTATGGTGGAAAATGATTAATAAGAACCCAACTTGCTGACTGGAGAAAAGAAAATTGACAGAAGGATGTTAAGGTAGGATTCCTCATTACCTTGTCCCAATTCTCTTCAATCTCAATTCCTCCACATTCTGAAAAACTAATACTACAACCAAGCCTCTCAGAGACAATGTTAAGGTAGTATTCCTCATTATGGGGAACAAATGGTTCAACAATGAATGTAGTGATAGGACCTCTGCAACCTCCCATCTCGACCTACAATAGGAGTCAGTTAAAGGTAGATTAAAATGTTATGCAGGACATAGAGAAATCTTTGAAATGTTATGCCCTTCCGCATC
Source organism: Hygrophila difformis (assembly GCA_030278955.1). NCBI lineage: Eukaryota > Viridiplantae > Streptophyta > Magnoliopsida > Lamiales > Acanthaceae > Hygrophila > Hygrophila difformis. The sequence continues at coordinate 39,355,386 of JAOANR010000002.1, read as the reverse complement.
TTTGAAATGTCAAAAATCTTGTGAGAGACCCCTCTTCAAACATTCCAGTAATAGCAAGTTGCCACCAACCACCATTTGTTTTTCTAGTTAAGATTTCTCATGTCATCGGAAGTGGTGCCTTCAACACACTTGTGCTAGAAGCTGTATCAGATTGGTTACCACCTCCAACTCCAGATGCATTGTTTTGATGAATAACATTGGCACTCTCAGTAGTTATACCAAACGGACCATTAGACACAGCAATTGTTGAGCTGCAAAGACAAAAGACAACTTCTTTCAGAAACATTGGGATCAACCAGCATTTCAATATATGTCATACATCCTAGTAATACTATTTACAATAGTGACAACACTGTATCAGAAGGTTATAATTACATAGTTCACCTTGCTAGTAAAGGGAATTTTGAATAAAATGTAATCAATGCATCCAATTTTTCCCTTGCTAGTAAGTATATGTGCTCTAGTCTGAATAGCCTTCCTCAATAAAGGAACATCTTGCCTTGGCTTATGAGCGGACTTCACGTTTTTGGTTGAGAAAATACTGAAATAAATCGGAGTAAGAATCAAAATAATTATTGACCCCTGAAATCAGAAGGAACACCACGGGACGTGAAGATGGGTGTGAGACATACTATGAATGAAGTGAATATAACATTGGAGTACCAAGAGTTAATAATTTGGAGGCAAGAAATGTGCTAGCATACTGTGTATGACGTGGAACAGTGCACAGGCCTGTGACCCAGTCAGAAGGAGTAGCCCTCTCATCACCATAGATAACAGCTGGCTGAAAGTTTGCCTAAATAATATATGTTATTGTATCATCGCTCATGACTGATAAATATGCCAGGGAACTTCCAGCATAAGGAATAGAAATGTAGAAAATGGTTCCATGGATCAACATTTAAGCAGCTGATGCCATTGTGTACACCACAGATGTACGGCTTTACTGGTACAAAAGAATAGCTGTAGAGAACAAAAAGGGACCATCAGACAATACAAGAAGCCATTGGACAATCTTAAAGATAGGAAGTTCATGGATGTTATTAACATGTGAAAAGGAAAATAGAAGGTTCTCAACTGGAATTTTGTGGGGCTCTTTCAAGAGTATTTCCCCTGCCATATACTTAGAGTGGGCCTAAGAAAGCACCCTGTAGGTTCAATCGCAACGGGCTACATGCGCAACTGCTCAAAATAGTCATACTTCCTAGCCAATATCCAACAATACGAACAAAACAGTTCTTTTCTAGACCAACACCCAACAAAAAAAAAAAAAAAACTGGGTAAAATGCACTTTTTCTTTTATAACCTTCAGTCATTCAAATTGAAATCAAATAAAGACAACAGAAAGATGGATACTACATTCTTAAACAAATTGAGAAAATAGATTTTCTCAAATTGAAACAAAAAGAAATTTTACTATAGACCTGAACAGAAACAATGGTTCCAGGCATTCCTCTTTCATCAACTTCTGGAATGCAGGTTGAGGATATTCAAATCTACAGAAGAAGAAAATCTATCATTAGCTGAAGCAATGCCCGATTTGAATGCATAAGAGCATCAGACATTAAAGTTTCAACGAAATTAGTGTTCAATGACAAGGAAACTAAAAAAATATTAAATCGAATTGATTACCAAAGCTCCCAGCTGATACAGAATGATTCCGAACTTGTTGGGAAAACTTTATGAAACCAGGAAGCTCAACAATAGGATCCAGCTGAGACAGAATGATTCCGCACGAATTACAATAAATAACAATGCAGGGATAACACAAAAATTCTAAAAAGTAAATTTAAAAATCGTAAATTCGTGCAACAATAAACGACTCACGATTGCTTTTGTAGGTTACTGGTTTGTCTGGAGCAGTAAGCCAACAGACATAGGGAAAACAATGTAAGACAAAGCATGGTAAATAACATTAATAAAGATTCATAAAGAGCTTACAGCACTAAGCAAACATAGAGGAAATATTTCAACAAACCTGGGCAAAAGCCATTTCGCAGTCTCAACAGGATAATAATACACATCTATAACCTTTTTAAGGTTTTCTGTAACTATGTTTCAAAATATGTTTCAAAATGCCTAAAAAGACTTACTGGATTCAAAGACGTAACAAGCATGAGGGACTGCAACACGAGCATCACAGTAAGAATTATATAATGGTGTTTATCATGTGTGAACTGTAGAGTAAAACATTGAATCAAGCACCAAGTAGTAACTACCTCACGCAATAATTTGGAAAATCTGTCCCTGTTGGCTTGGATTCCCTTGACGCAATTCTTTTCAAAGGAAATAGAGGCATCCCCAAGCAGTCTCAGTGACTATGCATGAGGAAACAATTTCAAGAAAACGATCGCTTAAAGCAACAGGGTTTACTTAAACTTAGCAAGAAATGATTAAGAATGACAAAATAGTGGAACATACATGTAACAAACTGCTTGCAATAACTGGCTTAAATACATTCAGTTTAAAATGGCCATTGGATCCACCAACATTTTGATCCTCAAAGATAGCAGGGTCAAGAAGATTATTCGGCTTTACACACCGTATATAATGAGGTTCGGTGGCATTTAGAGTTTCAAGCAATGATTGTAGTTGTTGCTGCAAGATGCACATAGAAGCTTTACATTTAGGTCAAATGAATAGAAGGTTCTGGTGATACTAAACTTTAGATTTTGTACCTTAAACCTCCAGCCGATTGAAGAAAATTTTGATTTGCTTGAGGAATCCTCATTTAATACAGGGAAAAGACCTGAAACAAATGCACATTTGGACGCATTTAACAGTTCCTGATGTTCGACAACAACGTAATCCTTATTCTTGTCCAAAAACAGCTCGGTTTTGTATGTTACCTGAGGCATAAAGCTTGCACCGTGACCCAATATTCATTATCCAATTTCAAACAGACCTTCAATGAACATTTGATAAGAAAGATATATAGTTCCAACTTACATCACCAGCGTAATGTGCAATGGTGAAATCAGAACAAGCTAATTTTGGCTTTTTGAAGCGTATGTTGTTCTTAAAAGTCTAGTACAGCTTTTGGGCAAATGGTTCATGTGTTGAACGAGGAAACATGCTACAAGACATTAGACAAAGGTACAGATCATGTCAAGAAACAAGAAAATTACAAAACGAATTCATCACAGTTCAGAAATTTACCAGGCTTCGTCAAGAAGTGCTATAATGCTACCGGGTTTCTGAGATTTCCCAATTACTGTTTTGCCAGCAAGTGAAAGCAAGACCAAGGCAAAAATATTTAGTGGTTGTGTGGTTCAACTACAAAACCAGAGTTTAAGGATTCACCTACCAAATTGCATCTAATAAAGAAACCAAACCATATCATTAAATCATTGTATCAAACATAAGTTTGGATATGAATCTAATGATAACCAAATCCACTTATGAACATACCCTCGGAATTTTGTCCAGAGATATTAAAGATAGGAGCACATAGACCACCTCAGCTCATGAGGGCAGGATATTAATTCTATGAATAATAAAACAATTATTGTAAGAAAAGTTGAATATTCCTTAATAGGGTTCTTGGGTGAAACAACCTTTTCAATTAGATCCAAAACATCTTGATTGTCAATAAATTCTATGTAGATCCAGTCAATTTGTTCTCTCATATACTCCTCTTGCTCCATTTAAAAAACATGCTGCGAATTAAGAAGTGAAGTTGCATTAAACAAAGAGGAAAGGAATAAGGATCACCATAAAGTACTGAAATTTTTTACTCACCTGATTAAAGTGCTGCTGAAGTTTCTCATTCGTCAAGTTTATGCAAAATTGTTAAACTGTGGGGAAAAAAATAAAAATAAGGCGTGTTGAGTCCAGATTTTTTCAGATATCACATTATTACAAATAGTTATGGTCTGACAACTATGAGCAATGAAACTATGAAAGTAACTTTGAAAAACAAGGTTCGGATGTTAAAATTCAGAAGATCACTACCATAGGTGAGATAGAAAAAGAAATAAGGAATTACAACACATAATTTGAACTAAGAAATGTGGCCCTAACATATTACTGCCCTCCTTGTTACACAGGACAAGAAAACTCACAAAATAAATAAATAAAAAGACCAAAAACTGAAGGGTCAAGACAATAAGAAAGTCAACAGACTTACAGACATGAGCAGCAACTTATTTGTTATTATGTTTCCTTCTTTCATACTGGCTCTACACAAATGATGGCACATGATCCTGCCAGCAATGAAGAAACACACAGCGTACCGGTGAAGCACCATGTTACTCTTGAAACTCTGAAATCCATAAATATCCAGCACCCCAATTAAGTATTTTGAGTTGGGATCTTGGCCAATTCAACGATTGATCTTGTCCACAAGGCTGTAGAGGTGAAGGAATATCAACAGGTTCCACTCAGATTCTGAACATGAAATTGTGTGGGAAAAAGGAGTTGGCTACCACTAACTTACTTATAACCCTTTCCTTGAGGATGAAACTTACCAGTCAAATAACTTTGCATAGACAATTTTGGCCAATGCATCTCTGCTGCCTGCAGCTGCCTGTGGATCCAATTCTTTCTTTATTTTCTCGCCAGCAGTGAGCATTACACGTCTGCAGAGAGAGTCCTCCAAAGCCTTGGCATCACACCTACAAAAACCTAAAGTTTGTAAAAGAATATTTGCATCAGCCATTTGACCTTACAAGAGAATAAACAGGATAACCATTCCTATCAATCCGAACAGAATCACTCACATGAACAACTCAGCTGCCATTCTTAAATGAAACAGAGACTGTTCGTGTTTAGGCATCGATGAATCAAATTCCTTTCCCTTGACAAATTCAATGTTTCCAAGATGAAGGATTGCAGCTACAACTCGAAATATTGCATCCTGAAAGCAAAAGAAAACCAGGCACAATTGGCAAGAGCGGTTGGAGGACATGGAGAATTTTACTTGTCACTTAACTGCAGCTTATACCTGTTCCTCAAGACTCATTCCAACAGTATCCATTGTCTTTCTTGTGTTTATATAATCTTTAGAATCATTTATTCCATCCAGCTCGTAGCAGTTTGACTGGTTCAAATAGTGAAACATTCTTCGCTTTCCCAGCTTGAATTTCTCAATTACCTTCGAAAGACAGTAGATTAAGATTTACATTTAACTAAAGATGAATCAATAACAATGTGAACAAAGAGACTCTGAGATGAAATACAAATATATCAAAATGACTAAACAAATACAAAATGCTGGTGAAGCATTTGCGGAGCAATACAAATACATTACCTCAGGGGGTGCAGCACAAAGCATAAAAAAAACAAGGGTAGTTTCTCTCCGGATCAGACACTTGGCAAACACGAGATCTTTCAAGCAAGTATGTTCGGATGGCAGCCCCAGATATCCTACCCTTATGATCAAACTGAATTTCCACAAACTTCCCAAAACGACTATGATATAATTCACAAGGATTAGTGCTGACTGGTTTAGTATATAAAGACAAATCAAGGCTGTATGCACTATGCAGTACAATTGCCACCTTGAGTTATTATTTTTTACTGTCTTCGCATTACCAAATGCTGCAAGAACAGGATTTGACTGCAGTCAAGAGAACAGAACGCAATGTGAGAAATTACCCTTGAGGTAGGGTGATCAAAATTCACTCATAAAATTTGATAATCTGCATGTATTGACTTTACAAAACAATTTATACCTCAAGAACTTTTTGTTCCACTGTCCTTTCCCCATCTTTGTTGGATCTTCCTCCCATATACGCAAGATATTGCATGGGCAATTGTGGTTTCTATTTTGCCTGCCCCATAATGCTTTTCGGATCTGCTTCCTTTCGCTTCAAAATTTTCTGCTTTTGCGAACTGCAGCAATATTGTTACAGAATGGTTTTGTTAATTAAACACCTAGATCAATTATTGGAAGTGAAAAACTGAGTTCTGGTTGATGATATTGAAGCACATAGACAGCAATATAAGAATGGAGTGTGCAGAATGTTGATCAAAATTTCAGAATGAAACTAATAGTAAAATTGATGTAATAAACCTGAAATACGAAATTGAGTGTTTATCCGCACCCCAGCAAGGTTTTTCTATTAAATTCAACAATCCATGCATGCATAACAAATCATTTACAGTTCAGGTGATTAAAAAAATGGATGCTTCTTTACATGCATGTGATTTTTCAAGGATTCCAAGACAAGAATGCAAGTACTTGGTTTCTCCAATTATAAAGGTATAATGGGTGCACATATACACCCAGAGAAGCAATGGTAAATCTATATGTAATATAAGATTGCCGCATATTGAGTCATTCATTCAGACAAATACTAAAATGAAGAATAATATGGTGGCCATTGTTATAAGTGACCAAACCTCGTCTTCCCAGAGTTAATCAAGTTCCTTTCAGCAGCCTTCTCTAGCATACTTCGGTAATATTGACTGAATGAAGTGTTGAGACTGCACTTTTCAAACTGCAGACATATTTAACCATGAACATCAGATCAAACTACACCATATAATTTCCATCACATAAAAAGTTGAATGTAATTGGCACAAACCTGAAGAAAAGAATCCACTGATTGGTGTTCGTGTGGGGAGAAAGATACCTCATCTCTTTTTTTCTGCACAAAGTCCACATTCTGCTCCACCTGCAGACATAGAACCAATCACTCATAACTAAAGGAATCCAATCCAAACATTAACAATCAGAAATTTTTAATTCCTGATTTTTGCTTTGAAGTTAGTCAAGTAGAATGAATGAAAGTAAAACTTAATGCCCGGTTGATACAGCAATTTCCATTCAATTTTAGTACCTGATCAAGAAATCGTCTCACTGTACGACGCAGACTTTCTACAGTTGTGCTCTCATGAATCTTTCTCAAACAGATTAGTGTAGCAGTAGCAAGATCCGGGAAGGAAATATGGTAGGCCCACTGGGAAAAGTGCAACGAGAGCTGTTCAACTGATGAGTGAAAGCATTCTTCTTGGAAGCTTCTAGATTTAAGATAATGTTTGGGCAACTGCATAGATCAGTCAATCATATTAAGATCAGATGGTTCAACCCATACGACTATCAGAAGAAAGCAAGAGAAATTGTTTTGCACATACAGTTGGCTAAGTATCCTAACCTTCAAGACTGATGCAACATTGGAAATCTTCTGGGCTCTTCTCCCCTCCTCTGTAAATTTATATTCCAAAACATCCAGCACTAATGAAGTGAGTGGAATAAATTTCCCACTGGAACGGGAAAGACAATTGAGCCACTGAATACATTTGAGCCTAAGAGGGAAATATCTTGGACCAGGAAGCATGTAAGCCAGACCATTTATAAGCTTTATGATCATAAAGTACAAAGGCTGAAGATCATCATAATCACATATGTTGGCTGACACAAACATAACCCATAAGTCAATGCAGTTAACATATTCCCAGCTGCATAGCCTCCCAACAGCTTCCTGTTTCCAAAAGACTGTTACTAAAACCTGCCATGCCAAAAAATGAATTTATGAACACTTCAAGACTAATAAAACATATATTCACCAAACCATAATTCTAAAGGAAAACCAAACTTCTCTACAACAACGATTTTCAATTGTATCCCCTTTTACAACCTCTTTCTCCACCAGCAAAAACTAAACCAGGATATTGTTTTAAAAATGTGAAACTCTATCAGGGTACTTCAGTTTAATGAATTCAATCAACCGACAAATGGCCAATGCAACAATAGAACACACGCCTGACTGGGCGAATAATCCTTTCTTACATTTTGAAATAGCAGTTGCAGATTTTGGGTCGAACCCAATAATCAGAGTGAGCATTGGAACATATATGCCGCCACCCCCAACACCACCAGCACACCCACTTAATTTGTAACCCGGTTCATGGCTATGCACAACATATTTACCGTGAACAATTGCCTATGGAAAAAGAAGAAATAAGTGTAAGTGAATAAAAGTAAGTTAAAGACAAACGATCAATTTGATAAAGCATGTGCATGGGGTTGGACGGACAGACAAATAGAACCTGTTGTGGCGCGATTAACCAAAGTTGATAAGTGCTATTTGGTATTATGACTGCAAGAGATCCAGTCATACAAGAATGACTGAAGAAAATCAATTCCTGACAGACTACTAAAGTTTGATAAAGCAAGAGATCTTTTGTACAACATTAGGATGTTTCCAGCTTCAAGCATCAAGCAACCAATTCCCCTTTTGGGAGACAACATCGAGTCATACACAAGCAAATGAGGCATCAAGAATGAATGAAGAAAATCAAATGCATAGAATGATAATGAAGAAAGAATTTTCAGAGCAATAAAAGAGTCCATTGTGATTCTGACCAGCATAAACAATTCTTCAGCTCCATTAATAAGAATATTATTGGCCTTGGAGGGACCCAACCATAATCAAAAGTGAGCCTTGCTAATTCTAGCAACGAGGCTGTGAAAGGAGAACCAACCAAACGTAAAGTTGCTATGGCTTACTTTATAGGAAAATCACAAAGTAAATGTAAATCTGAGAAATGAGAGAAAGAAAGCAGGCCCACATTCCATCCATTCGTTTTAAAAGCAGTGATTTGTAATGGTTTTAATATAAGAAACGTAGGACCATAATCTATAATTAACAATCGCCAAGCCCCAAATCCTATCTAACTCAACCATACATAAATAATAAATGGACCACTACACATCCAAGTAATCCACTAACAATCCCAATCAAAGATTTATGTCTTACCAACAATCTGGAGCTCTTTCGCCGATTCCAACAAGACAAGCAACACACAAAATCCCCAACAAGAACCAGCAACAATCTGCAGCGGAGCCACAGCGAAGAACAATATCGTGATTAAACCTAAAATTCTCAAAGTTCAGGATTAACCTCATGCTCAGAAGACATAATTAATGTAAGCCAACAAAACCAAGAATTAAACCTAAAATCTTCGAAGTACAAGAATACCTAAACAAGGAAAACACCAACAACGCAACTGAGAATTCATGCATTTCTATTTTAACTTATGGATGGTCTTCATGTCGACTGCTTCCTTCAGGGTCCCATGCTCGATGTGATCCACCACTTGAACAAGAAGTTTTCGACTACTAACCTGAAGCATGAGGAAAGCTTCAGGCCACCTTCACCAGCACCTGCTTTTCGCCGAAGCTCCTTCAGTTGTACACGATTCACGTATTTGATATCAGCTACCTCATCTGGATTTAGATGCACTGGAACATCGCGCACAATGAATTGGAGATAATCCACTGCAAGTTGATCCCAGATGTTATGGCACAATGAATTGCATCAAATCAGATAAATAAAAGATATGCATTGATGAGAAAGGGTTTCGCTAACTATTACGATCATGCTCTCCCCATTTTCCATCAGATGGTGCTTTGTACAGTACACGGGAAAGTGGAGTGAACTGATCGACTGAGACATCTCCTGAAGGAATACCGAGTTCATCGAAAAGCTTTCTTTGTGCTGCATTCCTCACCCCTTTTGGAAACAAAACTTTTGTCATAAATAAGCCATAACAGCAATAAGGAATTCACTAATGCGAAAATAATAACAATACTAAGGGCATCCTCTTCGATTACTTCAACTTCACGGTACAGTAGATGACTGCAGCAAGTGTTTGTCCACACGAATGGAAAGGTCACCTTAGTTAAAGACCGTTGCTGAATTTACATGAAATCAATCAAAACAAGCACCGAAAAATATATATTCATCCGGAAATAAGTTGGCAAAGGAGCAGAGCTCAACCAATGAATCTCTTAACCAAAATGCACATAACATTACATTGAGATCTAGTATACTATAGAGACCGGCAGCTTCATATTATCAATGTTGAAGATATAGAAGCCGAACTATAAATTTGCTATCAGTATTTATATCCAAAACTACAGTCAGAAAGCTTTGAGATGATACTTTTTAGAATCCAAAAGAACTTCCTTTTTATATACAAGTAACATAGTAGCATATACTACTATAATTATAATTCTTCGCCGCCGTCACTTCCTCCGTAATCTCACTTACCTCCATCCGCACCTAATAAAAAATTCAACCTAAATTCACGCGCCAACTGAAAAACCCTAAAAATCGAAGAAATTGAACAAACTTACTGCTGAAGCTCTCGGAGTAACACAGTTCGCCTTCGAATTCAGCGAAAAGGAACGAAAACCAGACGCCCTGAAGAAGATAGCAGCAGTGGCCAGCGTCGCAGCGAGGTGGGGCGGGCCGTCGCAGCGCCTCGGAGGGAAGAAAAGGAAGGAGGCTGGATTTCCGCAACTGAGTGGAGAACTACAGGTACATGCGCCGGGTGGAGGAATTTAGGGCGGAGCTCGGTGTACGAAGACGCTGCTCAGGGAAGGACGAACCAGCGGCGTAAAGGATTGATCCTGAAATCCCAATCGCAACAGGCCCACGAAGAACGGAATCCCACCGGAGGGGATTAGGTTTCCCAAGCGCGTCGGAGGCGGCGGCAGGTGAGAGGCTCCATGGGGGGTCCGACTCGAGATTTCGTGAAGACGGAAGAGAAGTGGGGAATGAAATGGAAATGTGAGACAGCAGAGCAGAATGAAATGTGAGACGGAAAAAAAGAAATGGAGGTGGAGAAATGAGACAGAAGAGAATTGATCCAGATAAGTACATAATGGAATCCACCATAGCATTTTGATCCGACGGTCATAATTTTAATTAGATTTTGAATCCAACGGCCGAGAATTCAATGGGAGTTTGGGCTCTCCCTATTATAATAGTAGATAGATAAGGAATTGAAATTGAACATCAAATTAAGAACAATTATTTTATTAATTTCCAAACCTAATCCAATTCAGCGTGAGGCTCATCTCCAGCGACAGCCGACACGAAAAGGGACGACTGCGTGCGGGTGGATTTGGATCGAAATTCTTTAATGAAATTTGAGTGGGTAAAAATGAAAATACGTCATATAGATGACGTCATATAGATGACGTCAGGTAGGTGTCGTTAGGACAGTCATTTTCTTGTCCATTAGGAGGCAGGCAGCCAGGCACTTTGGGAGTTTTGTCTCATTTACTAGTTGCCATCATTTGAGCCTTATTTTGCTTAACAGCTGTTAGCTAATCTTAATCAATCACTCTCTCGATACAGATCATCCCAATTACCTGTTTCCATTTATAAATTTTATGGAAAATAAGAAGAGGTGACATAGTATAAATGGTGATGGACCGATAATGCACTATAGACTGGGCTATGGCTTATACATCTGTAAAACGATATTGATACCATAAGATCTACTTCCCTTTTGGACACTTATCAAAAATTCTCCTGGGAATTTTGTTTTCTCTATAAATTCTTTTCATTGTGTTTTTCGGGTGAAGTTTGAGTGAAGTTACTTATTATATTTTGATTCTTTTTTTTTTTTTGGAAGCATTGACATCTATGTGTCGTCAAAAGTGTGTGGGAGTCCAAGCCACACAAATTACAAAGGGGAGGGATAGGGTGGCGAATGGGAATCGAACCCCCAATCTTTATGATTGGAAGGTAGGAAATATGACCACTTGAGTTAAGTCTGATTCCCATTTTATTTCGATTTGTTTATGCCATGTATTAATTTTCGAAATTATTTACAAAAGCCCAGTTTTGTTTGGACTTGACATAATCCACAGTGCTAAAGTGAACTTTTAAGCATAATTAGATCTATGATCATCAATTTTCTCATTTTATGTTTTCTAACAACCACAAACATTTTTTAACCAAATATATGTCATAGCTTAATAAACATAGCTTCGAATGTAAAACTGCCCAATTTTCATCAAGGAAAGGGAGTAACATTTTATGCTGTGCTGATACATGTGCCTCATAAAGTGATGTCAACCGGTCAATATCCATCATCCCCCAACATAGTGAGTGATGTTCACGTGTGCGGTGATGTTAGGCAGTGATGTTCATGTTGATGTGACCACCCAGGTTGATGGGCTAAATTGGGCCAGACAATTAGGCCATGTGTTGGGACCACCCAAGATTGGTGGGCCAGAATTGGGCCATATCAGTAGGCCGAGATAAAAACAAGTGATGTTGGGCTGAAAGAGAAAAGGAGAGAAGTGCTTGTGAAAAGCCCAAGACCACTGAAGGCGAGGGAAGAGATTAGACCAAGGGCAGAAGAGAGGTTCGGTCGAAACAAGGGGAACCAGATTCGGCCGAAAGAAGAGGAGAAATTGATCGGCTCTAGAGGCAGTTGGAGAGCGGTTATTCAGCTCCACTACTCCAGCTATAAATAGGGGGTGCAGGGCACTGAAATAAGGGAGATCAGTCCACCCCAAATTTTCAATTATGTCAATTTACTTCCTTGTATCTTTTACTGTTTTCATTTACCAGCTTTCCTAGAATTAGCTTAGTTTGTAGCGGTTACTTTTTCCAAGTCAGTCGTTGTCCCTTAACAACTGGTAGATTTTGGTAGCTAGTTGAGGATCATCAGCCGTTGTTTCTTAGCAACTGGTAGATTTTCCATTTTCATCTGTTTTGCCATTGAATTGATTCAATTTCAGTCAAGTTTGGGCGCGTTATTATAATTTCGGACTGTAACTGGTTTGATCCTTTTCCAGTAGCCTCCCTTGAGGAGAAAAAAATCATTGGCCATAACCGGTGGCCAAATAGTGGCACGCCCAGTTGGACTCATATTGGCGATGGCAGTTGATCATGCGACTCCGGCAGTTAATACAGCAGCGAGGACTGATTTGCCACCTATTCATGAAGAACGCACGACCAATCCAGGGGATTATCCCCCAGGATTCACTGGTCCTGCAGATTTTAATCCTCAGGAGTATGCACATGATGATCTAACACCGCGCTTTCACGATCAAGTTCAGTTTATGGTTGTAGCGGCGGTTACTACTTCGGTTCGTCAAACTGAAGGGAATATACTTACAGCTATGCCAGAAATGTTTAGAGCCGACTAGCTCGCAATTTGTATCCGTTTGGAGCTCAGAATATGCAGGCAGCACAGAATCCACCTCCGGTAATGCCAAATCCGCCTCCACTAGCTCAGAATCCGCCACATGTCCAGCCAAATTACCCCCAGTAGGCTATCAGCCGCCAGGAGGGCATGGACCACGCTCCTATGTAGCACCACAAGGCAGATTTGAGCAACAGCCTAACCAACCGCAACCTGCTCCAGTGGTACAGCAGCAATATGCGCAACCAAATGTTGCACCACCTCAGCAGAATCCTCAGCAGTTGGTTGACAGAGAGCTGATTGACAAGATTATCCGAACTCATTTTAGAAATTTGATCGGCCAGGAGAATCGGCCGATGTATAGGAAGCCTTATCCGGATTACATTGAAGAGCAGTATCCCTTGCCCAGAGGAGTAAAGGTTCCTGATTTCAATACTTTCTTAGGCGAAGTAGGCAGATCCACGATAGAACATATTGGCCGATTTACGGCTCAATGTACTAGGATCGCACAGAATGATTTTCATAAGTTGCTCTTGTTCGATCTATCGCTTACTAGTCCAGCTTTCAAGTGGTATATTAATTTACCACCTGGATTAGTTACTACATGGGTGGAAATGGACAGGTTGTTTCATGACTGATTTTACAACACCAGCCCTGAGGTGTCGGTAGTAGACTTAACTTCCACTAAACAGAAGGCAGGAGAAACCGTCAATGAATTTTTGGAAAGGTTTTATGCAGTCAAGGCACAAATGAAGACGATATTGCCAGAGCATGAGTACATTCAGATTTTGAAGCAAAATTTGAAGTTTGCGATCAAGGATCGATTAATGGTAAGAAGACCAAGGACTGTGGCCGAATTGACGGCCGAAGCGATCAGAATGGAAACATACTTGGCAAAACAAGCGGCTTTTAAATCAAGCCGAAGTCAAAGTGGTAGATCTCAGCCCATCCAATCGGCTGCATCTTTTGTCGAATATCTGGATAGGTGTGAGATTGGAGAGGAATATAACATGGACGATATTCTAGCATTGGCAGAAGTGGCCAGGGCAGAATTGGTGATAAAAAAAAAAAAAAAACTGTGACTTGCCCCACACTTAGGCCAGTAAAGGGGAAAGAAAAGAAGGATCAGGGCATGGATGATCCTCAGAGATTTTATACGTTTGATTTGTCTCAAATGGATGAATTTTTTTACTATTGCCTAAAGAATGGACTATTCGAGTTTAAAGGGAATCATCCGCAGCCGACCAAAGAACAGGTGGACGCCGGATGGTGTAGATTTCATGCATCTGCGACTCATACTATGGCGGCCTATGGACATTTTAGGGAAATGGTCCAGAAGCACATTGATGATGGGAAACTAAAGTTCCCAGACAGGTTAATCGCCATTGATAAGAACCCATTTCCTGAAGCCAACATGGTGATGGTTCATCCAGACCAGAAGAAATCAGTACACGATCGGCTGGGGAGCAGCCATCGTCTGAAAAAAAATCTGTGCATGATCGGCTAGGAGATCAGCCGTCGGTCGAAAAGAAGATGAGTATGGGAAGACTGGGTTTGGCCCATAAAGAAAAAGAAAAGGTGTCTGATGTTTTTGACCTTTTGGGTCAATATTAAATAGGTGAATGGAGTAAGAAAGATGAGTGAAGGTCGGATGAAGAGGAAAGGAGCGATAAGCCGACCTTAAAAATAATAACCAAGGGATGGGATTCAGAGATGAAGCTTACAGCGGATAAGAAGAATGGAAAGACTGTAATACATATTACAGTCCCAGAGGAAGCAGTTCTCCGAAAATGAAAAGATTTAGAAGACCACATGCTAACACCCAGATTGGCCAATGGGTTCAGAATTCTCCAAAACGGGAGCGATTTGGCCAAGGCCTATTTAGTGATCAAACCCAAAGGGGAAAAGGAGTTCCAGTTCCTAAAGGGAAAGGGTCATATCGAACTTACAAAAGAAGAATGCAACGGAGAAAAGCGTTCGAAGTTGAAGAAAAATACGATATGATGTATATGGAGGAAGATTTTCTGAATGAAGGATCCTATTCGAAAGGTAGGGTTTTGAATAAAGTGTTTTCAGCTCATATCAAGTCAGCCGAAAATAAGAGAAAGGAAGGATATAAGAAGGATGAAAGTTGGCCGAAAAGAGAGAATGAGTTTCGTCCAAAAGACAATTCTACCCAGGCAGAAGAAGTGGGCCCGGGCGAGGTAGAAGAAAAGTGGAAGCCACGTCCGATCCGAACAAGGGAATGGAGACCAAAGACGTCCATCGTCCCTAATGCTGAGACATACTCTGTCCATTGGACAGTTTAAATTTATTTTCGGATCAAATGCTAGCATGGTGGGCATTGCTGCGACGAAAAGGAATAATACTGGTCCGATACTGAACCGCCAGTAGTGTTTTGCCAGAAAGAGGGAGAGTTCTTTGGTGGAGAAGAACCAGTAGTTGATTTCTGCTTCACCAAGCAGGAGGAGATTCGGCCAACAGCAGAAATCAAAGGAAAATTGGGAAGAAGAGTACAAGGCATTCCTCCCAGATGCTCAGCCAAGTACTATTTTTCCCCCAACTGCAAAGATGTCTAAACATGTGAGACCTCTGTAAGTGAGAGGATTCATCAACGGAAGACCATTAAGGAGGGTGTTTGTAGATGGAGGAGCCACAGTCAATATCATGCCATTATCTACTTTGGCCAAAATTGGCCGAACTAGAGAAGATTTGATGTCTACTCGGATGAAGGTGTTGGGCTTTGTAGGAGCTCGGACTACG
This sequence comes from Hygrophila difformis, assembly GCA_030278955.1. NCBI lineage: Eukaryota > Viridiplantae > Streptophyta > Magnoliopsida > Lamiales > Acanthaceae > Hygrophila > Hygrophila difformis. The sequence goes on along the minus strand of JAOANR010000002.1, from coordinate 39,339,723 downwards.
GCAGAAGGTTGCATATTAGTCGATGTAACCGTCGGAACCATCTCGATTCCGAAAATGTTCTTTGTGGTGGATGCTGATGTCCCGTATGCGGCCCTATTAGGCCGATGCCGGATACACCCTGCTAGATGTTTGCCATCTACTTTGCACCAGAAGCTTTGGTTCTGGAAGAATGATGGCTCCGTGGAGGAAGTAGAAGGAGACCAACCTCCGTTTCCAGTCAGTTCGCGTCGGACGAATCGATGTTGTACTCTACGAGGAACCCATACAACCATTCTTGGCAGTAGTGGGGGATTGATACCCGAAAGTGGTGGAATGCGACTCGACGGATTTGGGATTTGAGGTCAAGTACCAGGCCGACCCACGGCCAAATGAAGAAGAAGATAAATGATGGGCGAAAATAAGGAAGAAGCAGTCGAGCTCGAGTCGGCCGAGCTCGTAACTCAGGAAGAGAAGGAGAAATGGAGCAAACTGGTGGACTCTATTCCGAAGCATACACCAGACCTTAAAGCGCAAGATCCCTTGAAGACAATAAATATTGGAACAGAGGATGCCTCTAGAGAAATTCTAATAAGTGTGAATCTGGATCAACTTACTGTCAACCGATTTAAGGAGATCATGATAGAGTTCAAGGATTGTTTTGCTTGGGACTAAACAGAAATGCCAGGATTGGAAAGATCAATTGTGGAATATCGATTGCCTATCAAGGACGGCTTCCGACCACATAAGCAGCGGTCAGGATGGCAGCTCCCGAAATTGTCCCAAAAATTAAAAAAGAAATAGAAAAGCTATTAGCGGTCGGGTTTGTTAGGCCAGCTAAATACTCCCTCCGTCCCACTAATTCTGTCTCACTTTCCTTTTTGGTATATCCCATTACAAATGTCACGTTTCCTTTTTAGGAAATAATTAAAAACTTAATTACCAAAAATCCCCCCATCACATCAAATCAATAAATAAATATATTAAAATTTCAATTCACTAAATTCAACTCACAACCATCACATCACACATAAATAAATCAATAAAGAATTTCAATCTCATTACAATCACATCACATAAATTACTAATTTACTCTTACTTTAAACACTAATATACCCCTATATTAAATACAACCAACTTCACATAAAAAATCGTGCCCAAAAGAAACGACACGATATAAACGGGACAGAGGGAGTATGTAAAATGGTTGTCAAATATTGTACCAGTTATAAAAAAGAATGGGAAGTTGAGAGTTTGTATTGATTTTCGATATCTCAATATATCAGCTCCCAATGATGAGTACATGATGCCTGTTGTTGATTTATTAATTGATTTGGCCGCAAAGCAGGGAATGCTATCTTCCATGGATGGGTATTCAGGATATAATAAAATTTTTATGGCCGAAGAGGATGTACACAAAACTGCATTCAGTTGTCCTGGAGCCATCGGGATTGATGAATGGGTCATCATGCCATTCGGCTTAAAGAATGCCGGGGCTACCTATTAAAGGGCCATGAATTATGTCTTCCATGACCTAATTGGAGATTGTGTGGAAGTATATATTGATGATGTCATGGTTCGATCTAGAGACGCGGAAAGTCATTTGGCCGATCTAAGAATAGTCTTCCTTAGGATGAGACTGCATGGAGTTAAGATGAATCCAGCAAAGTGTGCTTTTGGGGTTCAAGCATGGAATTTCTTGGGCTTCTTGGTGCATAACAAGGGCATAGAGGTGGATGCGAATAAAACCAGGGGTATTCAAGAAGCCAGGCCACCTCATGACGAAAAGTCTGCAGAAATTCTTGGGCCAAGTGGGATTCTTAAGAAGATTCTTGGCCAATGCGGCTGGAAAAGCAAAGTCGTTGACTGATTTTCTAGGATTGAAGAAAGATGAAGAATTTAAATGGGGAGAGGACCAGCAGAAAGCATTTGAACAGTTGAAACAAGCATTGGTCAATCCACCCGTATTAGTACCTCCAGTACTCGGCCGACCGCTGAAGTTGTATATAGCAGCGGCCGAAGAATCTATAGGGGCATTATTGGCCCAAGAAGACGAAGATAGAAGGGATCGGACAATCTATTATTTGAGCCGAATTCTCAAAGAAGCAGTACTCAGGTATTCGACGATTCACAAGCTATGTTTGAGTTTATATCACGCTTGCCAAAAGTTGGAATATTATATTCAGCCGAGGCAAGTAGTGGTTGTGGCCTCAGTGGACATAGTCAAGATTATGATGAATGATCCAGTTAGCAGCCGAAGAATGGCTAAGTGGGCCATGAAGCTAAATTCGTACGATCTGAAGTACCAACCACTAAGGTCTATCAAAAGGGAAAGTTGTGGCCGACTTCCTAGCAGATCATCCGATGCTTCCGATAGCAGAAGATACTATAGAGGGAGTTTGGCCAATCGAGGAAAACGAAATATGAAGAAATTGGAGAAGAAACTGGTGGGTGAAGAAGAAGAAAAGAGAAAAATGGGTTTAAAAATGGTGAAGAGATGCGTTTTGTTGGAGAAGAAAAGGAAGAAGGGTGCGGTCTGTTTAAGATATAAAAGAAGAAAAAGAGGTGCGGTTTAAAGGGTTTTAATGCGGTTTAAACCGCATTAAAAGAGCAGAAGAAAAAAAATGGGAGAGATGCGGTCTTAATGGGACACGTGTGGTTTAAACCGCCCCCGGTGTGGTCTAAACCGCACTACATAAAAGAGACCGCATCTGGAGAAATTTTGAAGAAAAATGCTAAGTATTGGTACAAGATGGGGTTTAATGGGTACAATATTGAAGAGGTGCGGTTTAAACCGCATCTAAAACAAAGAGACCGCATTGATTTTGAATTAGGAAAAGTGGAGTGGGGCCCGCACCTTAGTGATTGGAAGAACCCTGGACTTGAGGTCCCATACAATAACAAATTTTATCTTTTCCCTCCTGCAGTTCAGCTCCTGTCCCTCGTTACGGATATCCCGAATGGGTCGAAGGCCCATGTAACTAGGGTTTGTTCCACCCCTATAAATAGCTGATTCATTTTTCTTCAACAGGAGCCGCATATAGTCTAAAAACATTTCTTCCATGTTCTTGGAGAGAACAGTGGGTTTTAGCTTAGTTTAGAGATGATTTTTTTTTCTTTTTTGCAATGTAGTTTAATATTTGTTAGTTGTAGTTTGTAAATAGTTGTTTTTACTTTATTAGTGTAGTCATTTTCCATATTTTTACAGCTTTCTAGTGTAGAAATAAATTTGAGAACACCAAATAATGGGTTGTTCTTGAACTTTTAATGCTTTTTTAGTTGGTTAAATACAAGAAAATGTTTCACAAATTGGGTATGAGTTCTCTTGCTCTTTTATTTAATTTGCTTTCTAAGTTCTAATAAATGCATGAATGTGGGTTTTGAGTATATTTGTAGCCTTAGATCTATTTTTATTATTATTGTTCTTGGATAGCAAGATAATTTTAGAGATAGTGCTTATTTCTAGGTGTTATTTTTTATTTTATTTTATTTTTGCCTAGATCTAAAAGTTATTTTTTTTTTTATTATGCTTCCTTAGATTAATTTTGGTGTTCTTAGATTGTTCTTTATTTTTTATATTTTAGATGTAGTTTGGCATGTGTAGCTTTAATTTTATTTTTTTAAGCTTTTTATCTACTTGTGTGTTAGAAACCCACTATTTATGCATGTGTTAAAATATTAAATTTTCACAAGTACAAGTGCGAGATGATACTGGTGCGAAATGAAGGGTGCGGCTTAATACTGCACCTATCATAAACCACACCAAAGAAACCGCACTCAATACTTTTTGAACCAAAAAATGTCTTAGCCAAATTTGAGCATAGGTACGGTCTAATCAGGTGCGGTCTAATACCGCACCCATGTTAAACCGCACCTCTCTAATGATTATATGGTGCAAGGCCAAATATTTCACCCCATTTTCATATGGGTGCGGTCTCCATAGGTGCGGTTTAATACCGACCTCTACATAAGACCGCACCTAATCATATTTTTATTTTAAAAAGTCCGAAAATATTTTTATTCTTCCGAGATGTGCAAGTTGCATGGGTGCATTGGACCTACGTCCATTACACCTAAAACCTCTATCCATTGCACGACTCAACCTATCAGTGTCAAAATTACTCAATTAACACCTATGCAGTACGAAAAATTCTTTGTATTTCTTTATTTTTATTTTTATTTTTCATTTTATTGTGTATATGATATGAGTAATAAGAAATATCACATATTAATGTTGGCAAAAATGTCACTTTTAGGGATACGACTAACTCGTCGTCTGTGTATTAATTATTATTTATTGTTATGCATGGTCTGATTTGAGACTGGTGGAAGCTCCGGCAAAAAGGTCTCCTCACAGGGATAACGATTAGCCACTCAGTCAGTTCCTAATTAGATACAGTTTTCTTTTCTTTACCTTAATTTCAAAACCTGAATTCAAGTTGTAGTATTATTAAATGATGTCGACCAACATTATTTGAGAATTATTACAGTGAGAAAATATGTGGGTTTTTTTTCTTCCATTCACAGACAAAAGGGAGCTGAATGACAGCGGTCACTATCACTTGGAATTCTTTTCTGTCTAAAATCATTCCACATGGAATACTTGGGAACTGGATAGCAGATGTTTGCAGTCCAGATTATCCTGATTATTTCTGTCCTTTTTAGCCTAAATAAATTGTTCTTTTGAACTCTTCTCATCTCAAGGCTATCTCATCTTTGTGTAACAAATTCTGTCTAACCCCGCCATATATTTTGGAGTAATTTATTTTATCTTCTCATATAAATGTATGCATGATAATATTATGTGGATATCGTGGTCAATTTATTTTGGGATCCTTCCCTTGGACATAGAAGTCTTGATTCAAATCAGATGTTGCATAATAAATTTCCAACAAAAATTCATTTATAAAATCCGGATCTAAGTAAGGGATAAATTCCACAGTTATGATTAATTCACATTCTACAGGGGGTTGATTTTGGAAAACTAGAAACAGAGTCAGCGATTAGGTCTCACCTAGACTGAAAGGATCTGTGTTTTAATTGAGAGTTTAGTACATGTGTAGGGAATAATTTTCAAATATCAATTGTTTTCTCAAAATTGTTGTGTGTTGGAAATCTTATATTAAATATCTATATTAAATCAGTGTCTACTTGGATTCAGACGAGATGTGATAAATAATACTAGAGGAACAACATGTAGGCCTTGGTTATTTTCTAAAGTAGGGTTGAGTATTCTTTCAACTACTATCATCTTTTGCCAAAGCCTAGAATTGAGTCTTGAGTGAGTACATCCGGAGCAGATTTATTTATAGATCTGTTTCATTTAGTTTGTATCTCATAATTACCCAGATGTTATGAGCCATGTGGCTTACAGATATTTGGGAGTTTTGATCTGCATCTGGTCACCAAGACCAGGGGCTCTTTTATACTAACGGAATGAGATAACTTTTGAAACTTCCGAGAGATAGGATTTGAAAATGCTTTTCTTACTGCTTTCTTTTAAATGCTTTTATAGAGGTCATTCGGAAGAATTAGAGGTTGGCCGCCGTATATAAGGTTTAAGGGTTATGGAATAGTTTAGGATTTGATTTGAAACTTTGGGTGTGACCGGGGGAATGATGGGAGTACTTGGCATTTCAATTAATGATTTTTCAGGTGTTGCTTATCCACCACAGATGAATAATATATCTCAACAAATGCATTGTAAAGGTATTTATGAGTTTGTGATATCTGAGATTTTGAGGTCTAAAGAGCATGTAAACATCTGCTGTAAGTACCTTCTGTTAAAGGGAACATAGTATAGGAGCATGAGAGTTAGCTAACTGATGGATTATCCTAAACAATGATTTGCGTAATAAAAATGGAAGTTTAATGTGTTTCATCTGAATCTTGTCCAATCTTTATTATTTTCTTCCTGTCCCTTCTGTCATATTTTAAATCTGCTTTCTAGATAGTGTAGCGTAATTTTACATGCTTTCGTAGAATAGATTTAATTGCTTTCTTAGATATAATTTAGTCCGCTTTGTAGTAAAACTTTTATTGCTTTCACAACTTAGTTTAAATTGTGTAAAGTAGTTGGTAATTTAAAACACAAACTTGAATCGAGTAACCGAGTGGAAAATCTTATAAAAACGACGTGGGCCCTGCTTCTATCGCACATCCTCCAGTGAACGATCCGGTCTTACTATAAATTACTGCAATTTTTGACACCGTGCGCTTTCGGGACACTGTTTATTACACGAGTATATAAAAACGTGACAACATATAAATATATATCCCTAATCCCAACTCCACCTTCATAATTTGGTTTCATTGAATAAAATTAAACCGGGATTATTCTTCTTTTCGAAAAATACTCGTGTGGGAAATTGTCAAAAGTTTCAGTTTACACTACATACGCCGGAGGGCAGGGTGTATAGATACTATATACAGTTTCCAAACTCCTATACCAATTACCAAGCGGAATATAAGGCGTTGATCTCGGGATTACAACAAGTAAAAGCCGAAGGGGTCAAAGCCATCATAATCGGGGGGATTCGCAAGTAGTTATCCAGCAATTGCTTGGGTGCTTTTCTGTTAAAAACTCGCAGCTGATTGGGTTGTACGAAGAAGCAGTGGATTTTTTGGCCGATTTTGATGAAGTATATATAGAATATATTCCGAGGAAAAATAATGAATCGGCTAATGAGTTAGCTCAACATGCTGCAAGGTATAGGATAATACTAGATGCAGGGAACATGAAGATCTACTCGGCCGAAAGTGAGAAGGTCGACTGGATTAAAAAGATAGTACAAACTTTAGAGAAACCGGCATAAGCTACCCCAGCAGAGAAGCGAGAAGATTTGGACTATCTCATGATAGGAGGACTACTCTTTAAACGAGGAATTGATGGAGTACTACTCCGATGCATGCGAAAAGAAGATGCCAGAAGGGTAATGGGTGAAGTGCATGAAGGAATTTGTGGAGCCCATCGAGCTGGGAAGTCAATGAAATGGAGCATTATTCGGCTTGGGTATTATTGGCCGAATATGAGAACAGAATGTGAAAGGTATGAAAAAGGGTGTCGTGATTGTCAGAAGCACGGGCCGATTGAGAAGTTACTGGCCGAAGAATTGCATATCATGATTAAACTATGGCAATTCCGAGGCTGGGCCATGTACATCATTGGAAAAATACATCCATCTTCTTCCAACAGACATGAGTATGTGTTGGTGGCTACTGATTATTTTACAAAGTGGGCCGAAGCCCAGACTTATGTCAACATATCTCAAGAGGAGGTTATAGAGTTCATTAAAAGGAAATTGATCTACAGATTTGTGATTCCCCAGACGATTATGATGATTTAGGAACTGTTTTTGTCGGAGATAAGGTTAAGGCCTTTACTGAAGAATATGGAATGAAGATTGTCCATTCATCCACATACTACCCACAAGGAAATGGGCAAGCAGATGCTACAAACAAACAATTGATAGGGATTACTAAGAAGATGATTGAAGATCAGCCGAGGAAATAGCATGAGAAATTATCTGAAGCATTGTGGGCATACAGGAATGCTAAAACTTCAGCCACTGGGTTCACCCCATTTCGGCTGACTTATGGAATGGATGTTGTGTTACCGACCGAAATAACAGTAACAACTTTAAGGACAAGTCAAGCAGATCAATTTTTGGCCGAACAGTATGAGCAAGAAATGAAGGATGAGTTGTTAGATGTTAACATCAATCGGGTTGAAGCATTTAAAAGTTTACAGAAGAATAAAGATGTTGTGGCCGATTGGTATAATAAAAATCCGAGTTAAACGTTCTGAAGTTGGTGATTTAGCCTGAAAAGTTATTTGGCCACCAAAGCAGAAGGATGGCTGAATGGGAAAGTGGAGCTCCAATTAGGAGGGGCCATTTATTGTTTAGACGAAATTACCAAATGGAGCATACATATTAGTGGATGAAAATGGAGAACAAATGTCAAATCCAGTAAATGCCAGATACATGAAGAAATATTATGCTTCAGTTTGGGATTAAACAGAAAAATAAATATTTTATTCCAAAGGAAGAACCATTACAAAAAGGAGCTACGTCGGCCGAAGATGGCTTATGTAGTCCGAAGTTACAATATACAAGGGAAACGTGCTATTCTATGCTGGCGTATACAAGGGAAAGGTCCTAAGAATAGGACCTGTAGGATTACTTGTATAGCGCCGCCTAAACCCCGTCGGTCGAACCAAATGCGGTACGGATCCGACAAGGATCTTGGCCGATCTTTCCTAAGAACAAGGTCACAACCACTGAGGGAGATAGAACGAATAGTACAACATCCCTTAGAGGTAGAAGTCGACCTCAGTTCAACCGATTCTCCTCCTCAGTTGGACTGAGGATTATTACAATGGAGGCACCGGCCAAGGAGAAGAAAAATGGGAAAGGATGGAGGAATCACTAAGGGCAATGATTCCTCCATTACGTGAGAACCGACTGGACATGGTAGCGCCTGAAGGAGGTTGGTCCTTCAAAATGGCCGTCGAGATCTTTATTTGGAAAAATATTCAAGGTCCCTCTCCCGTATGAGTATGGCGGCAGAAGGGTTAGCTGAGTCCGTGCCGCATGGGCTAAGATTTTTCGTAACACATCTGGAAATCCTTGGAAGATGATCTTTTCTAAACACGATAGGGGCACTTGAGTAAGGAGAACCAGGGGAGAAAAATTGGAAATCGTGTTCATAACGGAAAGATGAGTATGCATATCAAGATGGTGATTGTGGAGGATTATTGCCTGAGGAGCCTTGGTATTTATAAGAAAAAAATGGATATGCAGGTGATAATGGCCAAAATTGACCATTATTTTCAATCTATTTCCGTGTCTAAACATGGGCATTTGATCGCATTCCGGTCTTATTAGAATAAGAAAGCAGTTGAATTTGACAGATATGTGCAAGTTTGTATAAATAATAAGTTGGTATTGAAAAACACAAAAATATTGTTATTTTATTAAAATTGTGTTAAAAAATCCAAAAACATGATAAAAATATTAAAAATCCCACATTTGATAATTATGGTTTGGTAATATTTGTTCGGTGGAACGCGAGTCCATTAAACGAAGCACAAGCCAAATAATCAAGTGGAATAAATATCTATGTATATTTTAATTTTATATTTTGATGTATATATTTTTATTTTTATGTTTATTCCCTTCTATTAAAATAATTGGTCCACTAATCATATTTTAATTAATTGCAGGTGATTGGTAATTTGGTTCAATTCAATTTGAATTAGGCCAAACAATTTCAGTCCAACATCTCCAATATGATCTGCTCAGGCCCAAGTAATACAAAATTATGCCCAACACCACAAACCACTAAGCCCACATCTCCATTAGCCCATTACACCACAAATGGCCCAACACCATCCCAAACCCTAACCCTAACCCTAACCCTGCCTTTCCGGCGCCGCCACCACCGCCGGCCGCCGCCGACCGCCGTCTCCGGTCGTCAACTCCGGCAACCTCATCATCCATTATCCTTCTCCGGCAGCCACCACCCTCACCATAGCTCCTGCCGCCGCCCCCATCTCCTTCATCTTCGGCCTCAACTTCCGATTCACCACCATTCCCGTCGTCAACTCCCTCCGTTCACCTTTCCGACGCAGCCTCCATCACCACCATCTCCGGCGCCTTCCACCTCCATCTCCACCGCATCATCCAACAACCAGTCCGACCACCGCGAGCCACCCCCAAATTCGTAGCCGCCGCCTCTTCCTCCGCCGCAACCACCGCAGCCCCCGCTGCCCTCATCCTCAACCCCCCAAAAATCCGACAGCCCCTACCATCCTTCCGGCCACCCTCTCCAATACCATCTTCCATCCCAACCGCGGCTCCGCCCCTTCTCCGTCGCATCACCACCACCACCAACAGTCCCATTCCATCTCCGGTCAACACCACTCCTCATCCGAGATCCGCTACCGCCATCGCGCCCATCTCCTTCCCCAAAGCAGCGGCGCTCCGTCCACCTCCGCCAACACCAGCTTCGCCTCCCTCCTCCGGTCTCCACTCCGGCAGGGGAGCCCAGAACTCTCAAGTTAAAATGAGAGACAGAAACGAGAGAAGATGAAGAACAAGAAAGAAAATGGGGGAAGGAAGAGGAGGAGGAAGACTGTCGAATGAAGAGAATGGAGGAGAGAAAATAAAAAAAAAAAGAAGAGAAGAAACTGGAATCGAAAATTGGAACAAGAAAAATGAAAAGAAAGAATTGAGAAGAAGAAGAAGAAAGAAAATTGGTTGAAGAAGAAGAAAAGGGATTTTAGAAACTGGAAAAGAAAATGGAGGAAAGAGGAAGGAAAGAGGGAAGAAGATGGAAGAAGGAAAATGAAAGAGAAGAAGAAAATGGAAAGAGGTGTAATTCGAATTAAGGTAACAATTCGAATTGGAGAGAAAAGAAAAAGAAGAAGAGAGCAATTCGAATTAATGGGTGCAATTCAAATTAATGAGTGCAATTCGAATTAATTCGAATTGAGAGAGAAGAGACCGAATTGGAAGAGAAGCAAAAATATAAGAAGCAATTCGAATTGTTGAGTTCGAATTAATTCGAACTGGGTTCGAATTAATTCGAATTGGAGAAGAAGTTGAATTGGGAGTGAAAAGGTGGAGTGGGGCCCGCGCATGAAATGTTTGGAAGATCCCAGGACTTGAGGTCCCAAAGAGCAGCAATCCTTGTCTTTTCCTTCCTGGACTTCCAGTCCCGTCCCTTCCTGCAACAAAAAACCTCCCCATTTCCCTCCTCTCTCCATTTTTGCATAACAACCTCTCTTCTTTTGTGCATAATTCGCACCTACCCCTCTTCTTTGTTGCATAATTCGAATTAACTCATTTCTATCTCCTCTCACATGTTAGGGTTTTCCCCCTATAAATACCCCTTCCATTTTTCACTTCAAGCAGCAAGAGAAAAACAGAGAGCAGCCAGTCCCAAATTTTCTTCCCTGTTCTTGGAGAGAACAGTGGGTTTTTGGCTAGTTTAGAGTAGAGTTTATTTTTCTTTTGCAATGTAGTTTAATATTTGTTAGTTGTAGTGTAATGTAGTTTGTAAATAGTTGTTTTTAATTTCTTAGTGTAGCCACTTTTCCATATTTTTACAGCTTTTTAGTTTAGAATAAATTTGAGAACACCCAAATAATGGGTTGTTCTTAAACTTTTAATGCTTTCTAGTGGTTGAAATACAAGAAAATGCTTCACAAATTTGGTATGGGTTCTCTTGCTCTTTTATTTATTTTTGCTTTTTATGTTTTAATAAAAGTATGAATGTGGGTTTGAGCATGTTTGTAGCCTTAGATCTACTTTTATTTTTATTGTTCTTGGATAGCTAGATAATTTTAGAGATAGTGCCTTTCTCTAAGTTTTAGTTTCATTTTATTTTATTTTTGGCCTAGATCTAAATTTTATTTTTATTTTGTTCCTTTAGATAATGTTGGTGTTCTTCCTTAATATGCTTGTAGTTCTTAGATTTTTCATTATTGTTGGTAGATTAGTCTTTAAATTTCATGTTTGTAGTTCTAGGGTTTAAATCATGCTATTACCCATTGTACATGCATATTTCTTGATAAACACAAAATATTCACAAGTGTGATGGTGAGATGACATTGATGTGAAATGAAGGATTTGGTAAATCTTATCCATCATAAACCGCACAGTGGAAATCAAACTAACACTTGTGAGCACAAAAATATTCTTAAATGAGAAAATGGGATGCAATTCGAATTGAGGTAATTCGAATTAATTCGAATTGCCCAAGAAATTCAAATTGCACACCAAAAATTATTCTCTTCATGTGGTTTCCAACCAATTCGAATTGTCCAATTCGAATTAATTCGAATTGCTCAACATTTCGAATTGGCTTGAAAACCACATTGTATCCATTGCCACCCCTTCATGCCTTAGTTTATTTTCCATCTCTTACCAATTCGAATTGTCCAATTCGAATTAATTCGAATTGCTGGACAATTCGAATTCACCTTCCCCTTGAGGTAAATGCCTTAGTCAATTTGAGCAAGAAAAGGACTTCGCCAGTTCGAGTTGTCCAATTTGAGTTAATTCGAATTAATCAATAATTCGAATTAGATGATGTTCCAATTTCTGGCAATGATCAATTGGGTAAAGTAATACTTCATCCTCCATGCATTCTCATTTCGAATTACCCCAGTAATTCGAATTGAACTATCCCTTCTATTTTGAAAACTCCGAAAATATTTTTCTTCCATGATTTGTGTAAGTTGCATGGGTGTATTGGGCCTCGGCCCAGTTCATCTGATTTCTATCCATTGCACAATTCAACCCATTAGTGTCCACTTATTGTGTGCTTAACACCCACACAATACCAAAAATATTTTCTTACTTTTATGTTTTTCTCTTTCATTGTGTGTATGAACGGATAATGAGAAACGCACAGATTAATGTTGGTGAAAGGTCCCTTCATAGGGATATCGACTAACCCGTCTTCGGTGTGTCAATCATTATCTGTTATTTTGCATGATCTGGCTAGTGGTTGGTGGAAGCTTCTGCGAGCGTTCTCTTCACTAAGAGTTTCGATTAGTCACTCAGCCAATTCCTAATCAGATACAGTTTTAATTTTCCTTATCTTAATTTCTCAACCTGAATTCAAGTTGCAATAGTATTAACTGATGACGACCAACATCAGTTAAGACATATTACAGCAAGAAATATGTGGGTTTTTCTTCCACTCAGAGACAAAAGAAAACTAAATGACGGCGGTCACCGTTGTTTGGAATTCTTTTTGTCTAAAATCAGTCATCTGGGAAAATTGGGAACCGGACAGCAGATGTTTGCAGTCCGGAAAACCCCAACTATCTCTGGCACTCTTTTTAGCCGATTTCTTCTCATCTCAAGCTAATTCACCTTTGTGTATCGCATTCTGTCTAACCCCACCATATATTTTGGGGTACCTTATTTTCCTTTTCATATACTTGTATGCATGATACTATTATGTAGATATTCTGGTCTTACTATTATTTTGGGGATCCTTCTCCTTGGACACAGAAGTCTTGATATAAATCTGATGTTGCATAGTAAACTTCCAACAAAAACTCCTTTGTAAAATCCGGATCTGAGTAAGGGATAAATTCAACAGTTATGACTAATTCATATTCCACTGGGGGTCGATTTTGAGAGCTTAGAAGCAGAGTCAGCGATTAGGTCTCATCTAGACTGAAAGGATCTGTGTTTTAATTGAGAGTCTAGTACCTGTCTAGGGAATGATTTTCAAATATTCATTTGCTTCTCAAAACTGCTGTGTGTTGGAAATCTGATATTAGATATCGCATTAAGTCAATATCCACTTGGGTGCAGATGAGGTGTGATAAATAATACTAGAGGAACAACATATAGGCCTTGGTGAATTTCTAAGGTAAGGTCGAGTATTCCTTCGACTACTATCTTCTTCTGCCAAAGTCTAGAATTGAGTCTTGAGTGAGTACATCCGGAATAGGTTCATTTATGGATCTGTTTCATTTAGTTTGTATCTCATAACTACCCAGATGTTGTAAGCCCTGTGGCTTATTGATATCTCGGGGGTTCTTGATCTGCATCTGGTCACCAAGACCAGGGGCTCTTTTATACTAACGGAAAGAGACGTTTTTAACGCTTCCGAGTGATAGATTTAAATGCTTTCTTTACAGCTTTCTTTACTGCTTTCCTTTAAATGCTTTCATAGAGGTCACTCGGAAGAATTAGGGGTTGTCCATCTGTTAAAAGGTTTGAGAGTTATGGAATGGTTTGGGGCTTATTTTAAACTTTGGGTGTGACATGGGGGAATGATAGGAGTACTTGGCATGTCAACTAATGATATGTTAGGTGTTGCTTATCCACCACAGATGAATAATGTAATTTCACAAGGCCTGTGAAGGGAGTTATAAGTCTGTGGTATCTTAGATATTGTTGTCTTAAGAGCATGTAAATTCTCACCATAAGTACCTTTCTGTTAAAGGGAACATGGTGCAGAAAGCATGAGAGTTGGCTAACTAGAGGATTATCCCAAGCTAAGATCTGTGTACTAAAAATGGAAGTTTAATTGTGTTTCATCTGAATCTTGTCCAATCTTTATTACTTTCCTCCCTGTCCCTTCTGTCATATTTAAATCTGCTTTCTAGATAGCGTAGCATAATTTTATATTGCTTTCATAGTATCGATTTAATTGCTTTCCTCGATCTAGTTTACCATGTTTTGTAGAATAATTTTTACTGCTTTCATGATCTGGTTTAATTTATGTCAAGTAGTTGTTAGAAACCCTTGCAAAACTTGAAACGAGTAACCGAGTGGAAAATCTTAGTAAACGACGTGGGCCCTGCTTCCATCGCACATCCTCCAGTGAACGATCCGGTACTTACTATAAATTACTGCAATTTTTGACTCCGTGCGCTTTCGGGAGCACAGTTTCTTGACACGAGTAAATAAAAACACAATATTTTGGGAAAATACTCATACAGTGGGTAGATGTTTAAAAGCTTCATGGCAGGTGCTTTCGTGACATGAGATTATGAGAAGTATCATGGCGCAGATACCAGGGACTTTCAGGGTGACAGACTGAAGGTCAACCCCGGTTGCACCATGATATTTGTCAAAAGTTTCATGGCGGGGAGGACCACAGCGCCGTTTGAGATTAAAACACCCCACATGAGTAATAAAAAGGGAAATCTTAATATATCCTTAAACCCCTTCCCTACATCATAACTCTTTTCATTTAATAAATTCAAACCTGATATTTCAGAAAATTACTCGTGTTAATGAAACTCGTCAAAAGTTTCATGGCGCCGTTGCCGGGGAGGATGCAGCGTCGTTTATTAAGAGAATTACACTCCTGATTACTCATAGTTAGTTTTGTGTACATGTTTCAGAACAGAGAAGTACTCTCAAATCAGTTAAACATTTAGAGTACTAAGACTCTAAATGTGAGGATGTTGATTTGAGGGGAAAATCTAACCAATTGGGTATTTTTCTTGCAGGAATCATGGAGCCACCAAAAAGAAAATTAAAGCATCAAAACAGGTTCCCGGTTGGATTAGTTCTGTAATTGACCGAAATCTATTTCCGGAATTGAAAGAAATTTAAGATCCGGAATATTTTTCACAAGTATAGAATTAATCCAACCTAAATTTCTGCAAGTCAAAATCATATATATATTTATATATGTATATACATATATATCTCTTGTGCATGATATTAAATAATTCGGGTATTAATCAATTAACTCACATTTAGAGTACTAAGACTCTAAATGTGAGGATGTTGATATTTTTTAGAAAACCCGATAACTTATTCTATGTTTGCTTTGCAGGAATTTGTGGGATCAACAAAAAGAAAATTAAAGCTTCAAAACAGGTTCCCGGTTGGATAAGTTCTGTAATTAATAGAAAATATTCCTGGAATTTAAAGCAATTTAAGTTCCGGAATAATTTTTATAAGAACAGAATTAATCCAACCTAATTTGTGCAAGTAGATTAAATTTTATATATGTTTAGAAAATCCAAAAATGTGATCGAGCAATTTTGATGAAAATCAGGATTTTTTCCAAGTGTTGGGCATCGAACAATAGTTGTTCGATAAACCAAACGATCACAAATAGCCAAAAAAATCGTCAAGCACTTAATTGGTTTGACGAAAAGGCTATCGGAAATAGGTTGTGTAAATGTTTTTCCCCTCCCCCCCTCCTCTTTTATTTTGATTTCGATAATTTGTTTAAGTAGGAATTAATTTACTCACATCTCGAGCAAGGCTCAAAATGTGAGGATGTTGATTCTTCAATTAAATATTTCAAAATATATATATATAAATATTATTTTTTTATTTTGTTTATTTCTATTATTATATATTTGCACCCAACACGAAGCATACATGAATCTGTCAGTTTAAATTCACATATGAGATCTTGGTTTATGATTAAATTTTCAAACTTTTGAATTGGGATAATATAATTGAAGACATGCATGATATGAATTCTTGAGGTTTTGAGCTATAAAAATTTAATGATATAATCATCTTGTTGGGTAATGAATTTTCATGTTGAGAATTTAATTGAATAAATTGTAGGAATTTTTCAAAGATTTCATTTAGGAATACTGTATGACATGAATCAACCATCCCTTGTGAGATTTGAGCCATGAGTCACTTTTACTCATTCTTTTCTTTGATTGTGTGAAAATCATTTTAATTAAAGGAAACTAGAACTTGCGATTGGGACCGATTCAAGACCATGTCATATTCCCAAAATCGAGCATATGATCGAGGCACTTAGAAAACCAAAATTTTGGCTTTCGTTTGAATTCCAAACCCAAAAATATTTTCCCTTTAGGATTAACCACTTTGAGCCTTTAAGCCTAATTTTTCTTTGAAGCCCTCTATATTATTCCTAGCCTTATAAAAAGACCAAAAAATTCAAACCCAAGTGTGCAAGAACGAATTCTATTAAGGCACTAAATTTTTGATCATCAAATATGAATCAATCGGTATTCAATAAACCGATTCAAAAAAAAAAAGATAAAGATAAGAAAAAGAAAAGAAAAGTGTTGAGTTCCATTCAACAAAAATAAATTGAAAATGACAAAGCAAATTAGACTTAGTCTAATGTCATGCAATATGAAAAGAAAAAACAAAAGAAAGAAAGAAAAAAGAAATTGATGATCATAAATTTTTAAACAAGTGCCAAGTTATGATAGAATTAATTCTTGCCACTTCTTAACCCAATAAATTCCTTTTCCTACCAAATGTTACAACCGTATGCCCTATTATAACCTTGAATAAGACCTCGGGATCTCGATTTGAAGAAATGAGCCGGTGGCGAGTTGGTCCAATTGCAAGCATATGGGATAATTTAATTAAATTTGATTATGAGCGTTAACGACAAAACCCATTTTGAGAGTGAGTGAAATTTCCGCTTATACCATAAGTGAGGCTCTGTTTCTAAATTTCTGTTCATGTCATACTTTAATTCTAGAATTAAATCATTGAATTTTTCTAAACATGATATTCATGAAGAATTATCAATAATGACTGATTTATATGCCTGATTTAGTGAGAAGTATCATTTTATTAAACACTGCAATCAAGAGAATTTAATACTTGTAGTTTTTGATTGTCTTATCCCAATATAAAAAGAATGATATTTTTGAAGCCACGAAAATAGATTGAATATGCAGCGTCTATGCTCTTAGGAGCACTGACTCTGACTGCTCGGGGACGATCAGTATTAAATGTGAGGATGTATATGCAGGTAATGGGATAAGGAACGGTCTGCATTATAAGCTATTTATGGAAAATATGTTTCCGAATTCCCGATAAAGTAGCTAACCAATAAAAGGCTACAATAAATAGGCCCGGATATCATAGAATCTCTGAACAAAATATACGCAGCAGAGAATACGTAAAAACAAAACAGAGATGCGATATGGATATGAGAAATCAATAGTGTGTGAGTCAAAGATACGGGCATCGGCCGAATTGAGTATGAATCGGCTGACTTACAGTAGTAATCCAGATTAAAAGAAGTTAGCCGAAAGGGTCAATGGCTGAAACCAGAAGAAAGTGTGATACAACAAAAAATTATCAAGTGTTCACAAACAACCACGCAACTTGAAATACATGAAAAAGATCAGTGGTCCTCCCTATCGTCAAAATGTACATCTTCATCAAGATCTCGAAGGGCGCCAATTTGAGGGTCAACTGGAGGAGTAGGATCCGCCGCATAAGGAAGTACAGTCTGTGACATTTGAGGAAGTGGATGGTGAACAGCCGTGATACCAACACCAATAGAACAAGAAGGTAGCAAAGACTTGGAAGTGCTTATAGGGAGAGTAGATTTCCCTGAAGAAAAATATTGGAGTAAGATAACTTGCAATTATGAGAAAATAAAGAGATTATACGAAAAGAGATACCTGCAGAAGGTTTTGAGGAAGAAGGAACGTCGCGAGGCGGGGTTGCTTCGTCCTTCGAATGATCCAAAGGGACAACGTCGGAGCGAGGAATGATATAGGCAGTAGACGTGCCACCCAAGCTCTTAATAGCAGAATCTAGTTGTTTAGCCAAGGCCTGAGTTTCGGACCATTTATCCTGAAAAGAACCCAGAATATGGACATTGAAACTCGTCCTCATTGCAAGATATGAGGCACTTCGCTGAAAGTCCAAAACCTGGGCCTTGGGAACTTCGGCCAATTTTTTAAGTTGCATAATCGAACGCTTCAAATCGGCCAATTCTCTCTTAACCTCGTTCAATGTAGACTTTAGTTCTCTCTCTCTTTTTTTTGAAGGCTGTCAATCTCTTGTTGAAACTCGCGGGAGCGCACGTCGGCCAAAGTGCTCATATGAGCCTGGTATTCTGCAGAACACCTGTCGAATTCAGCCTGAGAAATAACTATGGCATCCCGTTCGGCCGCAAGCTTGTTCCGAGTAACCAGATGAGCTGGGAGCTCTTGGTCCATAGAAAGAAAGAACTTAGTTATCATCTGAAGAGTAGCATCTAAGTTCATGGAAACTACGTTGTCATGAAAATGTTGATCGATATGGGAATGAAGAAGCAAGATAGGCTATGGATGAACATATTCTACTTCAGGGCGACGGATGATCATGTTACATAACCTTCCTAGACAATCCCCTAAATGAGACGAAAGGTCTTATGGAAGGGGAGATGAAGGAGGAGGAGGAAAGAAATCATCCAAAACCTGAAGATCTGGGAAGGGAGACGGAGGCACCTGGGTGTCAGGAACACCACTCCCTCGTTCAGCCTCGTCTAAAGAGGCAGAAACAACCACGGGGGAAGCATGTGGCAATTCCGGGCAAGAAGATGAAGGAGGAGTGTAATAAAAAAGACCGGCAACGTGAATAGAGGAACGACAGTTGAAACTGGAACGGAGAAAGCAGAAGCCGAAAGAGGCACTTCAGGATCTCTCTCTGTAGTACAGTCTTCAGCGTTCTTTGGGTCAGCAGCACTAGAATTGGCCACCATGGCCGGAGTCTGAGAAATCTCCGATTCCTGAAAACTAGAAGAAGCCTGAGAAAAAAAGGGAGGAAGGTGAGCCAGACTCTAAGTCAAAGGAGGACAGCATGAGAGATCAAAGGATTCAACGTACTTTTTTGTGAGAGGCGATGATTCGTCCGAGAGGTGAACGTGATGAACGCTTTCGAGTTTTGGCAGGAGGGAAAGAACTCATTTGGTCAGCCGAAGGATTAATGATTCTCTTACGGCCTGAAATAGGTGCAGACGCGGGAGAGACAGAGTCAGAAATCACAAGAGACGAATTGTTTTTCTTCAACCCTCCAAAGGAAGCATGGGTAGGTTAAAAGGATATTAAGACGATGTGTAACCACGAAAAAGAAATATATATATATATATATATATATATATATATATATGGAAACATACCCTCCTGAGGAAGAGGGGATTTACCGAGATTCTGCCTCACAGGGAGTCAGAGGAAGGAAAAATCAAGGATGGAGACGAAAGTGCCGGAGAAAATCCGCAATTTCGTAAAAGAGGGTTAAGGACGGCACTGAAGAAAGTACGGGCAACGCCATTCCACCAATTTCGAAAATGAACCGTTGATAAACCCACACGAACGACAAATTTTGGAACCGCAAAATTTATCAGGCGCCGGTTCCAAGGTGCGCAGTGTTCTCTGCTAGTCGAGGCGGGGAGCTGTTTATCAACACGATAAGCTACCACTAGATCCTGACCAAAGACGAGCTGATGGCTAACTAGGTGATGGTTATATATCTCGGCAGGAATGGTAGCATTAGCAAGGGCAGTAGAACCATTAAAAATGGGACAAGGGAGGATGCACCTATTTCAAATCTGAGCTGAAGAGCGATCAAGAAGGTCGCCAAAAGAAGCAGTTTCGATGCCTATGATCCAATTAAAGTTGGCGTTCTTGTAAGAATAGTCGGAAAAAGCATGATCAACCGTCCGACCCATGAAAACGCCGACCCATTGAGGGATCGACATATCAGGGAGAAGTGTTCGGAGCAGAGGAATACTAACTGGGTTATCTGGGTGAATATCAAAAGAAGGGAAGCCAGATATATCCCGAAAGTGCCAAACTAGCCACAAATGAAGAAACCAAACATGGGCCTTGTCCGTGAGACCTTTTTCCTAACCAGCAACATAAGCCGACATACCTGAGTATCGATGAGCGAGGAAGAAGTCGGTCAGAGGTAAACGAGTTTTATTAAGAATCTCGTAACCCAAGGGATAGGTTTCGAGAAGAACAGCCTTAGAAGGAGCGCACCAGAAGAATCACGTGAGAAAATACATCATGAAAGAAAGAGGATCTTCACGATGGGGTTCGGTTGAATCTGAACCACTTTGATTGGAGATAATCCAGTTGCGGTAAGTATTCTTGGAAGAAAAGCCAGTAGTCCTTTTCTTCGGCTGACCATAAGACGCCACCCCAAGGTTGTCTCCTCTAACGAGAAGATTCAAGAGGAGCTTGACGTCTTGAATCGTAGGGGTCATCATACCCCAAGGGAAACAAAAGCAATTGACTGTGGGATTCCAGAAACACAAGAGCGCTTGAATAGCAAGAGCGCTTGAATAGGGCGAAGATCAGTCGGAAAAGGTTCGACGCTAAGTTGGAAAAGATAGAGAAGGCCCGCATCGAACCATGACTTATGACAGTGAGGTTCCAAGTGATGGTACCAATCCACATATTCAACAGATGCCGCCGGCCAAGTGATAAGTGACGGAACGAAAAGTATGGAAGAGAACGACGGTGCGTACAGTGGAATGGTCCGGTTCTCAAAATTTTGGGCAGTGCATTCATCGACTTCTTCAGGTATCCCAAGCGGACCCAAAGAGCATAAACCTTCAGGGATACGACGAACTGCCTAACGAGAAGCGGACGATTTCTCAAGCTTCACAAGATGAGAAGAAGGAACAGAAATGGATCGCGGATCCATGATGTGAAAAGAAATGAAACGAAAGGAAGACGAAAGAGAAGAGAGGGTTGTCGAGAGAAAAAATGGTTGCTTGAAGAAGGAGAAGGGAAAAGACGGTGTAATAATGAACAACTATGGGATGTGGAGAGCAATGATAACCGGATTTTTTGGAAAATGGCTGGCAACCGGCGTGATATGAAACAAATTACTTGGGCCGTTTCTGTCCGAAACGAGCTCAAGTAAGGAGGGCATCTGTTGTGACCACCCAGGTTGATGGGCTAAATTAGGCCAGACAATTAGGCCATGTGTTGGGACCACCCAAGATTGGTGGGCCAAAATTGGGCCATATCAGTGGGCCGAGATAAACAAGTGATGTTGGGCTGAAAGAGAAAATGAGAGAAGTGCTTGTGAAAAGCCTAAGACCACTGAAGCCTAGGGAAGAGATTAGACCAATGGCAGAGGGCAGGTTCGGCCGAAACAAGGGGAAACAGATTCGGCCGAAAGAAGAGGAGAAATTGATCGGCTCTAGAGGCAGTTGTAGAGTGGTTATTCAGCTCCACTGCTCCAGCTATAAATAGGGGTGTCGGGCACTGAAATAAGGGAGATCAATCCACCCCAAATTTCCAATTATGTCAATTTACTTCCTTGTATCTTTACTGCTTTCCTTTACCAGCTTTCCTAGAATTAGCTTAGTTTGTAGTGGTTACTTTTTCCAAGTCAGCCGTTGTTCCTTAACAACTGGTAGATTTTGGTAGCTAGTTGAGGATTATCAGCCGTTGTTTCTTAGCAACTGGTAGATTTTCCATTTTCCTCTGTTTTTCCATTGAATTGATTCAATTTCAGTCAAGTTTGGGTGCATTATTATAATTTCGGACCCGTAACCGGTTTGATCCTTTTCCCGTAGCCTCCCTTGAGGAGAAAAAGATTATTATGCATAACCAGTGGCCAAACACGTGTATTTCTGTGATGCCTAACATGGTATATATGATGGCTGCATACTAATATGGTGTTTACAAGTGAATTTTGTGATGACATTTAATTTTGTGTTTTATGTACGATATTTCAAAGAATGTGTACCACCCTACGACCAAAGCAATGGAGACCTGGACAAGGAGGCGCATAGTCCCCATCGCACGAATAATTAGGGAGAGCAAAAAAAAAATAGGTAAATTACACATCGCATATGGAGATGATGGCAGAGTAGTATAAAATGACGTGTAAAGCATTTATAGTGATGTTGGGCATCTTCATGCATGATGTAAACAACCGAATATGATTAATTAGCTACTTTTTGGTACAAAATAAATAATAGATTATAATTACCGGCGAAATTTAAGGGATATGGACACAACCAATGTTATTAAAATTTAGATCTAGATCTTAGGATCTTAAGATTCTACGATCCCACAAATCCAAAACGATCAAGATCGGTATGGGATCTAAATTAGGGTAAGATCTGGATAAGATCTATAGGATCTATACAAGATCTTAAAATCTTTGAACGATCCGATCTCACTCCCTCTTATTTTTCATATCATTTTTTCAATTTTCAGTCCTCCTCTCTTTTCCAAAATCTAGATCTAGGGATTTTTGTTTGATGATGAATCCAATGAGACAGTTGTTGAGACTGACGAAAATGGGAAAATTCTAATGACAAATCCAACTCAGCTCAAGCATTATGTCTTAAATGCTCAATTATTGTCCTTTTTTGCTAAAAAAATTATTGTCTACGATATTGGTTATTGTAATTTGCTAATATGCAATATGAATATTTTTTTGTCCTAATTTCATAAGATCTTAGGATCTGAATTCGATTCTACGATCCCGATCTTGCAAAAAGAAAAACGATCCTACATAAGATCTAGATTTTGATAACATTGGACACAACTATCACGAAATAAGGATATGAAGGGGATGAGGACTTGCCAAACGATCTAAGTTCATGCCTTCCAACCTTAAGCTTGGGGTTTCGATTCCCCCACCCGACCCCTTATCCATCCCCCTTATTCCTTCATAATTTATGAACAATCAATTATCAATTCTAATCAACATTATCATTTATTTATTTGGAAATGTCTAACAATTACTTTTACATATGTGTGCATCACGCCATACTTTACTATCATTTTAGGTGCATCAACATTATCATTTATTTATTTGGATATGAATGTTTTTAAATGCTGATAAAGCTCTAACATATATTATTATCTATACTATAATAAATCCTGGAAGCATATTTTAATGTTTTGACTATATTACCCTTTTAAGTTATAATTAATCTATTTATAAAAATTATATGTTATGGGTTAAAATAGTAATTTTAACTCAAAGATATGCATATCTTTCATAAAGATACATATCAAAGGTTTAGAAAGTAAAATCACTTCATCCTAAAATTTCATGACCGTAGGATTGAAAATATGTTAATCTCCACCATTTATTCCGTACATTAAATAAATCTTGAAACCACAATTTTATTGTGATACCTATATTGCCCTTTTAAGTCGTCATTATTTTTCTTTATAAAAATATATATTACGGGTTTAAACAGTAAAAAAAATACATAACAAATCTTTAAATAAATATACTGTATATACTATTTTGACTAAAAATACTTAGGAGTATTAGAATTTAAATTTTTATTGTAAAATATTTTCTGAAAAACTACATATTATACATAAAATAAAAAAAAGCATTTCATGAATAATAAAAATTCAATATACTACTTTATGTAAAAAAAATTAATGTCATTAATCTACATGCATAATTTTTAATACTACCTTTGTTCCTTTTGTATAAATATAATATATACCATCAACATATTTTTGCGGGTAATTAAAGTTAATTAGAAAGACGAAAGTTTTAAAGTACTTATTAATTTAATTATACATATAATATTTATAATAGTAGGGGTGGTAATCATGGATTAGTTTTTCTATTTATATTTTATTTGCATAAAAAATTGAATTATACTGTGGTATATGTATTATGGAAAAAATTAAAAATTTATTTCTTCTATCATTTAAGAAAAAGATAATAGAAGTTATATTTTATTAAAAATGTTTTTTTCATATATACACTAAAATATCTATATTTTATATTAAAAAAATTAATACCCGTGCGCGGAGCGCGGGTGAAAAATCTAGTTATTATTATTATTATTATTATTAGGTGTTCGATCTCTCAACCTGAATGTTGAGAGCAAGGGAGCTTAACCACTTGGGTCAAGTCACAATCCCAATATAAGGAATTAAAATTGAACATCAAATTAAGAACAATTATTTTATTAATTTCCAAACCTAATCCAATTCAGCGTGAGGCACATCTCCATAGCGACAGAAACCGACACGAAGGGACGACTGCGTGCGGGTGGATTTGGATCGAAAGAGTTCTGGTGCTGGCCAGTACATACTGGAGTTAAGTACAGCCACTAGATCACTATTTATTTAAAATCAACGGTGTAGATATGGTAAGGGTTTTTATGTAATTTTATAAAATTATATTATATATATGTTTTAACTTTTTGTTTTTTACAAGTCATGATTACTTTCTCTATTTTTATTATTTGTTATAAATCCACCCAGTATGCAGTCCAATGCACATTGTAAATCATTAATAACTTAAGTTTGATATAAATAAGAATTCTAAAAGTTTGATATTTAAAAACTACATAACGAGACGAATCTAAAAAGATCCCACTTGACTATATTTTAACTTATATAACTATAATAAAATTTTAAATCAAAGTGTGTGTGAACAGTATACGAAACCCCAATGGAACCCCAATGGGGCAAATAAAAAGAAACGGAGGAAATATATTACATTCTGTTTTTAACTACTTAACATTCTACCTACAAGTATGTAACATTCTGTTTTAAATTATACTAACATTCTGTTATTATTATACTTAACATTAACATTCTGTTTCAAATTACTTAAGATTCTGTTTTGAATTACTTCACATTATGTTCTCAAACATCCAACATTCTGTCTTGTTGTATATACCATTCTTTTTTTTTTTTGTTATGACATTTTATACTTAACATTCTATTCCAAATTATTTAAGATTCTGTTCTGAATTATTTAACATTCTGTTATCAAACATCCAACATTATGTTATCATAGTTATATATGTTAAAATATAGCCAAGTGGGATCTTGTTAGATTCATCTCGTCGAGTAGTTTTTAAATATCAAACTTTTAGAATTTTTACTTGTACCGAACTTGAGTTATAAATAATTTAAAATGTGCATTAGACTGTGTGCACTGTGAGTCCGTTGCAATTTTTAGGAAATGGAGGGAGTACAATATTCTGTAAAGAATGTAACTGAAAGTAATTATTCATCTATTTTCACATTATTTAAATTCAAAAGGTACAATTACACATTTAACCTTACTATCAATCTAGACCATTGATTGAAAGTTTAATCTAAGGGCCTAGATGTATTTCCAGTATATTCTGGAAAAAAGTCTTTCCAGTACAGGAGCCATTTCGGATTTGGATCGAAATTCTTTAATTTTTGTGGGTAAAAATACGTCATACAGATGACGTCAGCTAGTTGTCGTTTGGGCAGTCATTTTCTTGTCCATTAGGAGACATGCACTTTTGGAGTTTTGTCTCATTTACTGGTTGCCATCATTTGAGCCTTATTTTGCTTAACAGCTGTTCGCGAATCAATCACTCTCTTGATACACATCATCCCCAAAGACATCCCAATTACCTGTTTACATTTATAAATTCTATGGAAAGAAATTGTGATGGACCGATAATGCACCATAGACTGGGCTAAGGCTTATACATCTTCTGTAAAACAATATGGATACCCTAAGATCTAATTCCCTTTCGGACACATTAAAAATTCCCCTGGGAATTTTGTTTTCTCTATGATTTCTTCTCATTGTGTTTTAAGGGTGGCGTTTGAGTGAATTTATTTATTTTATTTCGATTTGTTGCTTATGCCGAGTATTAATTTTCGAAATTATTTAACAAAAAACATTTGGAAATTGCTTACCAGCCCAATATGGCTACGACTGTTGAAACGGCCCACATGAAAGCCCATAACAGATCCGATGTTTTGTTTGGACTTGACGTAATCCACAGTGATCAACTGTGAAGACAAACTAAAGTGAAATTTTAAGCATAATTAAATACTTCCTCTCTAATTTAATGATGTCAATATTTGCATAATAAACACCATTCATTGAGTAATTTTGATTCAACTTTTTAACAAAGTTAATATAAGATGAAATATAGTCAAGTGAGATGTTAGATTCGTCCAATCACATAGTTTTACAATATTAAACTTTTATAATTTTTACTTTTATACAATTTGAGATATTAATCGTTAAACATTTGCTTCTTAATATCATTAAATTACGGAGGGAGTATATGATCATCCCTTTTCCCATTGTATGTTTTCTAACAACCACACATTTTTAAACCAAAAATATGTCCTAGCTTGACAAACATAGCTTCGAATATAAAACTGTCCAGTTTTCATCAAGGAAAGGGAATATCATTTTATGCTGTGTGATACTTGTGACTCTTAAAGTGATGTCAACCGGTCAATCTCCGTCATCCCCCAACATAGTGAGTGATGTTCATGTGTGCGTTGATGATAGGCCACATTAAGTGATGCTCACTTGTATTTCTGTGATGCCTAACATAGTTATTATGATGGATGCATACTAGTAGGGTGTTTATAAGTGAATATTGTGATGACATTTTATGTGTTTCATGTACGAGATATTACAGAGAATGTGTACACCTTACAACAAAAGCAATGGAGACCTGGACAAAGGAGGCGTATGATCCCCATTGCACGAATATTCAGGGGGGGAGAGAGAAAAAAAAAAGAAAAAAAGAAAAAAACACCGTAAATTACACATCACATATGGGGATGATGTCACAGTTGTATAAATTGATGTGTAAAGCATTTATAGTGGTGTTTGCATCTTCATGCATGATGTAAACAACCTAATATGATTAATTAGCTACTTTTTTGTACAAAAATAAATACTTCATCTGTTTTTAAATATGTTTTGCCACGGATCCAAACAGCACGCAATCCAATGCACAGTTTAAACTATTAATAACTCATATTTGGTACAAGTAAAAATTATAAAAGTCCGATATTTAAAAACTACAAGACGAAACGAATCTAACAAGATCCCACTTGACTATATTTTAACTTGTATAACTATAATAAAATTTTAAATTAAAGTCATTATGTGAATAGTAATAATTTGTTGAATGGAGCAAATACAAACAAACAGATGAAGTAATAAATTATAAATATCAGTCAAATTTAAGGGATATGAACACTACTATCATAAAATAAGGATATGAAGGGGATGATGGCTAGCCCAAACGGTCTAAGTCCATGCCTTCCAACCTTAAGGTTGAGGTTTGATTCCCCCACCTGTCCCCTCTATCCCTCTCTTTTATCCATTTATAATTTGTATGGCATGACCTCTCACCATCTTTTCTCTAGCTTTGGCTCCTTAAAAAAATTAAAGATATGAATAATCAATTATCAATTATAATCAACATTATAATTTATTTATCTGGAAATGTCGAACAATCACTTTTCCATATGTGTGCATCACTCCATACTTTACTATCATTTTAGGTGCATCAACATTATCATTTCTTTATTTGGATATGAGTGTTTTAAAATGCTGATAAAGCTCTAACATATAAGATTATTATTATTAGTATTATTATTCACGAATTGAGCAATTGGAATTTGGCTGCAGCTATTCTAGATTTCTAATAGATTATAGATAATACTCCCTCCTTTTTTTTTTATATCATCTCCATTTCTGCATTGTAAGCAATCTAATACGCATTTTGAATGATTAATATTATCAAATAATATACGAGTAAAAATTATAAAAATTTGATATTTTGAAACTACATGATTAGACGAATCCAACATTATTTCACTTGACCATGTTTTATCTTATATATATGTTAGAAAATTGAATTAAAGTTATTTAATTAATAGTATCAACTACTTTAAATGGTAAAGATATAAAAAAAATGAGGGAGTATATTATTTAGTTTATTTTATAAACTAAATACCACCATTATCATCCTACATCTACAAGGAACTGTCTTGAGCTCTGTACTTCCCTTTAGTTATAGTCTCTGCCTTAATTTGGCCCTTGAGCTTTTATTTTCACTAGTTTCCTCTTCTTTAGACACAGTCCATTTTAGCAGGCAAGGCTGTGACACTAGTCACTAGTGCAACTACTCCTACAATATGTAGTAGTAGTATTTCAAAAAGACTTCAATCTCTCATGAGTTGCTTCAACATGAAGACATCCAAATTCCAAACAAGCAATTAGGGCAATTAAGGCCGCCATCTGAATTGACCAATATACAGACTACTCCTGTAATAATGCTGGGCCACACGTGATGTCCCAATTCCTTTTTATCCCAATCCTGGATTTGTTTAATCAATTAAAGGGTCCCCCTCAATTCCTCCTGCCAATTTTGATTGATTCTCATTTCTGAATGCAAGAGCCCAAAACCCACTTTTCAATTCTTTCCACAACCCATTAGGCAGAAGCGCACACACACACACACGCAGCTTGAAAAAACACCACCGTAATTGGTGGCTTTACCACTTTATTAGTAGTACTACTATTTCATTAAACAAAAAAGCAAAGAAAAACCTCACTTATCTTCTGTCCTATTCACTCCTACCTTGAGCTGAGCAGCATCCAAAGCCAGTTTTTCTATTCACAAAAGTCAGAAAAGAGCCTTGGATTCTTTCGGATGCCCCTGCTTTGACTTTCAACAACACCCCCATCTTCACAAAAGCTTATTATACTCAAAAAAAGAAACTCACACCTCCTTACACACTTATTATTACTACAAAACTTACAAACTCAGAAACTACATCAGATTCCTCATAGGAAGCAAAAGTCATAGAGAGACCTACACAGTTGTATGGATGATGGATGATTTTGTGTCATCTTTTTTTTTTTCATCAACTTGGAAATGCATTCTTGAATCTTGCCTTTCACTTTAACCCTAGCCCAGAGTCAGCCCTTTTGACATTTCTGTGTTGCCTGCAAAAGATTTACTATTACATTTGTCACTTTAAACAAGAACCCAATGTACTACTACTATTCAATTTTCAACCAAGAAAAAAGAAGTCCAATCAAGACCAATTAGAATACCAATACATTAATACTACTACTACTACTAACTCACCCAAAATCTCACCTAACTGTACTTTACCAAATGTTGAACAATGGCAAAGCCAAATGCATCCCATTAAAACAAGGCAACCCAAGCCAGCCATAGCCATCATTTTAAATAATTTATTGGCAAATGTGGTAATGGGAACCAAGGAAAAGCAACACATGAGGGCTAGGGCCCCTGTTTTCACCCCTCTTTTTGTCCCAAAGGTCAGCATTGCCCCCATTGCCGCCGTGACTAGATTTTTTTAGTTATATTTGTATCCTTGTATGTATGTATGTATGAGTATGAGTGAAGGAGTATTTGAGTAGCATTATTACTTCTTCCTTAACCAGCTTTTTCCTTGTTGTTGGAATTGAATTCCCTGTTGTGGGCTGTGTTTGCTCCTAACCTTTTCGGCTTTTTCTTTTTGTTTTTCCTCCCCACCCGTGACGCATTTTTAATCATTTTCTTTGTCAAACTCAATGCCCACCGCCCCCCGCCCCGCCCCCCCTTTTGCTTTTACTACAATCCCTTCCTTTGTCAACCCTAATTTCTCCCTTCTTTTAATAATCTCTATATAAACTCTCACTGTCTCTTCATCACTTCATCTTCATCTTATCCGTTCTTGAATCTTAATCCTTTTGGTCTGATTTTTCCATCCATTTTTTCTTGATTCTAAATGGAGGGTGGAGGTGACATTTTTGTTTCCAGAAGAGCCCACAAGAGGAAAGCTGAGAATTTGGGATTTCTCCCATTAGATGACCTGAATCAGGACGTTCTTGAAAGGGTTCTTGCTTGGCTACCCACGGCGTCCTTTTTCCGCCTGAAATCCGTCTGCAAGAGATGGAAATCCGCCGCCGATTCCGCCTCTTTCCGCCGCGCCTGCTCCCAGGTCCCCTGCCGGGATCCCTGGTTCCTCATGGTTGATTCCTCCGGTGGCCAATCGGTCGTATTCGACTCGTCGGAGAATAACTGGAAGACACTCGATCAGAAGCCCGACGCCGTTGATTTCGTTCCGGTGGCTTCCTCCGGCGGCCTAATCTGCCTCCGCAGCCCCGCCGGCGATTTCCTCGTCACTAATCCCATCACTGCTTCTTCCCGCCGAATCAATTCTCCTGAAATAGATTCCCCCCAAATTCGAGCGATCGCAATGGCTTCGACACCCGAATCGTTCAAACTTGTCGTGGTCTCCGGCGAGCTTCCCGATCTCAAATTCCGGCGATATAACTCAATATCCGACGAATGGGAGCGGGAAATTCCCCTCACGAGAAAACCCCCAACCCAAAGCATACCCGGCGGCGACGACGAGTGCACGCAGTATTTCCTAACGAAATGCGGCAACGTAGTTTCAACCGACATTCAGAGGAGCCCGGCGAAGCAGTATTCTTCAATCATCCTCAAAAATCAGAACGGCGACGACATTTTATCCTTCATCAGCTCGTCGGGGACGGTCGTCGCCTGCAATCTAAGCCAGGGACAGTTCACGGAGTACCCGCGGCTGCTCCCTGCGTTCTCGGAGTACTCAATCGACTTGGTCGAGTGCGGGGGGCAAATGTACGTGGTCCTGCTGTCGGAGTTCCTGGAAAGTTCGAGTCTTCGAGTGTGGACGTGGGACGAGGGCGTTGAATTCTGGCGGCAGGTGGCGGCGATGCCGCCGTCGATGGCGCAGAAGTTCGACGGGAAGAAGGCGGACATAAACTGCGCAGGCGGTGGCGGTGGGAGGATGATGGTATGCGTGAATTCGTCGGGGGAGGATTGGGGGTATTATGTGATGTGCGATTTGGGGAGGAATGAGTGGATGGAGTTGGAGGAAGGGAAGGGTAGTAGTGAATTTGTGACGTGTGGGTTCCCATTTGAGCCCAGGATTGAAGCTTTGGCAGATTGATTAATTAAAGCCATTCCCATTTGCAATTTGCAGGTTTCCATGTGTTTGAATTACTACTACTACTGTTACACTGGTGTTTTGACTTTTTGACTTTGATTGGTTTTGCGGGAATTTGGATCACAGCATATTGACCAGCATATATCATATTGAAAGAGCATATTGTCTCACAGTTCTCTCTCCGAATCTGCTAGCCGATCCGCTGACTCCCAAACATCCCTTGTATTTTAATTTTTGAGGAAATTAATCAATCATTACTAATTAGATTTTTCGCCCTCTGGATATGAATGTTAGAATTTTTTTCTAATATGGAGTAGTATCAATCAAGTTTCTGTAATGACATAACAATTGTCAGCAGGTGCAGGCAGTGCTAAAAATGATATGTAGTCCTTTGTAAAGTGATGAATAAGTCTAATAAAGTAATGTATAGACGGTAATTTGTTTTTTTATTAGTTTTTTGTTCATAACCTCCATCCATCACTTTTTTATACTCATACATCATTTCATATACACATACCCATCACTTTTGAATGTGCCAGCACCTACAGGCCGCCAGCACCCAATCGATTTCCGAGTAGTATAACCTTTAAGAAGAAACATACTTACTCCGTTTTCTAATATTTGCAACATTGCAAATTATGGCATTACTCATTGAACTGCTTTGTTTTAAATTTTTATCATAGTTATTATACAAGTTAAAATATAGTCAAGTAGGATCTTATTATATTCGTCTCGTCTTGTAGTTTTTAAATATCAAGCTTTTAGAATTTTTATTTGTACCAAACTTTAGTTACTGAAGGTTTAAAATGTACAGTGGGTTGCGCGCTGTGTGAGTCCGTAGCAAATATGAGAAAACGGAGGAAGTATTTTAAAAGATACTCCATCCATCCCATTTTTTATTTTGGTTCGTCCCATTTCAATTGTCACATTTCCTTATTTAGAAAATTTTTATTCGTTCAACAAACATTACATCAACTATTTACTCAACTTTAATACAATAATTTATTCTACCTAAAATATCAAAATATCGTAACCAAAATAAATGTGGGGAGGGTGGGGAATATATTTAAGCCCAATCTAAGTTTGTAAGCCCAATCCCAAACAATTCTCCTATACTCGGCTGGGATGGGCTGGGGCACGAGACCGGGACCGGCCTTTCTTTGTCTGTTTGTCATATTGTGTGGGAGACAAACATATAACAGCGAGATTGGACCAACCATGTTATGAGACCCCACATTCGACTTTGACTGTCGACCGGAGAAACCAACAAGTCAACAATTAAACGATGACCAGCCTCATCAGTAATATAAATACCGGGAAGAATAGCCAATACATCCTTTTTCTTTTATTTTTTTTCCGAATCCATTCTTTATTAATTTTTTGCTCATTTAGTCTTCTATTTTCTTTAATTATATCCAATTTCATTCTTTTTTACTAATACAAAAAAATTAGCTGATGTGGCACCATTAAGGCAATTTGAGGTGGCAGGTGGCATTTTTTAGGGCTAATTAATCCATGTCATGTCCAACTCATTGGGTCCGGTCAACCCAAAAAATACCGAACTGTGGTTTAAACCCGATTTAAATGGTGCATCTTCTTCCTTCTTCCCGATTGCCTTCCCACCCTTCAAACCCGACGCCTTCTTCATGGGTTTTAGAAACCTGGCCACATTGATCAAGTTTCACAATTTATCTTTATCAGACCTAAAAGTCCCTGCATAATTTGATAAAAGCCTTGGGTTTGAGAGTCATAAATACACAACTTTTTGAGTATTCTCAAACAGCAGATAATTTTGTAAAATCAGAAAAATATTATACAATTCTGAATTGAAATACTTAAATTGATGAAGAAGCCAGTAGGCATATAAGGTCCATCAAGAATGTTGAAGAAAAGTGGAACATTATTTACCAAAACCAGATTCACATGATTTGGACTACAAAAAGACAGATGAAATGTCAAAAGTGGCATCAAATAGAAAATGAAATTATGCAGGGACTTCTTCTTCCCGACTACCTTTCTAAAGTTAATGGGTTTTGATAATTTGAAACAAATGTGTACACAAATGAAGAGTTAAAGTTAAAAATTGCTGACTCTCTTTTTGCAGAAGGAAAGAAAGAAGACTCCAGAGGCGTAAAAAAGGATTCACCCCAGTTTTTTTTTTTTTTTTTTTTGGTGCTGAAATTTCACAGAGGCGTGCGTGCGAAATGGGCTCTGGCTGGGAGCGCCGTGCGAAGCGTCCGAAATGGAGGTTGTGCAGGATTTCAGAACGGCTGCTTTAGGGGTATTCGAGTTTAGGGAAGAAGAAAGAAGAGCTGAAGAGGCACGATTTGCAGTCGGGATTTGAAACCCTTATCCGGTGTTTTTGGACCGACCCGACCCGACCGATGAGTTGACAATGGCATGGATTATCCTAAAAAATGCCACATGGCACCTAAATTTCCTTAATCATGCCACGTTTGCAAATTTTTTTTGTATTAGTAAAAAAGGGACGAAATTGGATATAATTAGAAAACCTAGAGGACTTTAGCCCTGTTCTCTTCGCCTGAAATAAGGTGTTCTGATATGAATTTTATAAGATCTGGTCTGGTCTGGTCTGAATGTTTCTGGTCTGATCTGATTGGATCTGGTCTGGTCTGATCTGATTTGGTCTGATCTGATTACAACTATATATATAGTGTGGTCTGATCTGATCTAGTCTGATCTGATCTGAATAGGTCTGGTCTGATCTGATTTTAATAAGAATAAGTAATAAGTCCTGAAAAAAAGTCTAGGAGAACAGGCTCTAAATGGGGCTAAAAATTAATAAGGGACTGATTTGAATAAACAAAAAAGAAAAAGGATGCATTTTCGCCATTTTTCCATAAATACCGTTACACAGAAATAAAATACTCCCATCAATTTCATTTAACTTCTCTTACTTCACTTTTCCACATAATTCAATGCATTTTTTCAATCTTTAATATCTCAAAATATTTACATTAAAAAATTATGTAAAATATATATTATAAAACTACATGATCATACGATTCTAACAAGACTTACTCGACTATTTTTTCCAAATATATTATTATTATTATTATTATTATTATTATTATTCACGGAGGAGTAAATCTATAATTATGCACCTATGGGATGAAGATTTGGTCATGTCGTTAAGTTTCTTGACTTCCAACTCTTAAGTTGAGCTGATGAGAGATCGATTCTCCACCTGATCCCCCATATCTTCTACTTATTCATTTATAATTTGTATGACATGAATTCTCACAATCACTTTCATAATCTGTATAAACTGTTCAGCGAAATAAAAGAAAAAAAATAAACTATATGTTTGCTATTTTGGGATGGCAAGGGGTAACATTCAATTACGAGGAGCGAGGTAGATAACTTAGCTTGGTGTAAGAGAATTGAACAGAGACTTGGAAAGTTTTCTTATTGGACCAACAAAACTAAACATATGGAGTAATATAATCATCAATAGACACAGTAGTTGTAGTGTGTGTGACTCCCAACTTTTATTGGAAAGGATTTATAAGCTAGCTAGCTAGCTAGGAATTGTATGAACCTTTTCATAAATTTGTTTTTCATCATATATATGCTTCTATCATGCAAATAACCTTCAATTCCATCCTTTTAATTAGTCAACGATGATAATTTCATGTAAACAGCTAAATTTTGTTTGTCAATAAAAAAATAATATGTATATTTTTTTTTGGTGAACAAAATAATATGTATATTTTTAAATAATTAATTTAATTATTTCGAATATTTTAAATAAACTAAATACTTAAAATAATTATTACTCGTAATATTTAAATAAAACTATTAGATCAATTACATTAACCCACTTAAATAAGTAAAGAAACATTAAAATATAACTCAACATGCCATGTGGATCAATAAAAGAAGATTATATATATGCGCTAATTTGGGCCGTTTGGATAGACTTTGAAAAAAAGAAGAAGCCAAAGTATAAACAAAAGCGAAATCCAAAAGTAGAAGCATGTAACTTTTGTGTTTTGATGGAATGTTTGAAAAGCTGTTTTTTTTTCAAAAAGTGTGTTTGGATGTGTAAAAGTAAAAAATGCTTTTAAAATATTTAAATTACCAAAAAGGATATGCTACTTATTTATAGGGTAAATAGTGAATTTCTTTCATTTATAAATGAGAAATTAAATTATTGATAAAATAAGTTGTTAAAAATATATATTCAAAATATCAATTTTTTAAAACAAAATTGAAAAACTCAAAAATGTAATTATTTAGATAATTTTTTTATTAAAAGTCATTTTGAGACGTAATAGTAATACTAATAATAATAATAATCTTTAATTTAAAATATTATTTATTATAATGTAACTTTAAGAAATTAGTGGGGGGTAATTTAGACTTTTAATATTTTAACAAGTGTTTTTGCCTTCTGTTTTTCGGAGAAGCACCCCCTTGACTTCTCCCAAAAACACTTTTGCAGCTTTTCGAGGTGCTTTTGCTTTTTTCTAAAAAGCCAAACCAAACACTATTGCTCTATCAAAAGTGCTTTTGGCAGAAGCAAAAGCCAAAAGAACATTTGCAGAAGCCATTCCAAACTCCCTTAATGAGGCAGACCCAATGACTGAATGATTGTGATGGGATGACCCATCGTTGTTAAGATCCCGATCCTAATTTTAGAATCTTACGATTTTACGATAACAGTTCTCTAAAACGATTCCGATCCTTATAGGATCTTAAAATTAGTAAGATCTGGATAAGATCTCGATCCTGATTGTAGAATGTTACGATCTTACAGTCATACTCCCTTAAATGCTTCTACGATCTTACGATCATGCATACCCTCTTAGACGCATAAAAGTTTTGTAGGATTTTATGATTTGGAATCAAAGTTACTTTTTTTTTTCTTTAATTTTAAACTTAAGAACTTGTACTCCTTATATATGATGTGTAAAAAAAATATAATCTGCATGTATGTGGAAATATTTTATATTTAATTGTGATGTTTTTTAATTGTATTATCTTTATTAACTTGCAAGATTCAGAAACACACGAAATAATACTTTTACTTGTTAGTATGCATAATTGAGTTTATCCATTATTGTAATTTTATAAGATCTTAAGATCCAAATTCGATCTTACGATTCTGATCATGCAAAGAGAAAAACGATTCCATATAGGATCCCAATCTTAACAACCTTGGATGACCCATGAAGAAATAGCCTTTCCATACTCTATAAATGGATACAATGAACCAAAACTATAAAATGAAGATGATTTTGGAATCAACAAGATATACTTCTAATGCATAACCATCACTTCCATCATCTTCCATTCACTTGATTTCAATCCGGAAACAGGGCCTCTAACCAATTTTGGTGGCCATGTTCTAAAAAAATTAGGCCCCACATATCATATCTAAAAATTAATTAAAAAATATTTAAATTATTTTAGAAACATAGCGTAAAACATAAAAAAAATGGAATAGTGGGTTGTTTTCATTTGGGCCCATAAAAAATGGGAACCGAAGAATGAATCCTGTCTTTTTTTCATTTGGGCCTTGGACATTTATTATACAATGGAATAGTGGGCTTGTTGGGGTCACGAGGAATAGTGGGCCGCGAGAAAAAGAATTGGGCCATAAAAACATGAGCCAAGAGAGAGTTTAAAGAAAGTGAATTCAGAATCAATAGTGCCGAACAATCCAAGAGACCAAATGAAAGAATGATCCGAGAAGCAGGAGATTTCGGCCGAAATGAGACCAAGGCAGCCGAAACCAAATCAACCGATAAGAGGAGGACATAATTCGGCTTAAAGGAATCGGCCCGAGAGCGGTTATTCCAGCTCCGGCTATAAATATGGGATGCCATGCACAGAGTCAAGGGAGATCAATCCAACCCCCAAATTCCTTTATCAAATTTACTTCTTTGTATCTTTACTGCTTTCTTTACAGCTTTCCTTTACAGTTTTTCTAGACTCTAGTTTAGCTTGTAGCGGTTACTTTCAAGTCCACCGTTGTTCCTTAACAACCGGTAGTTTTGTTCTAGTTTTTCCGGTGAATTCGCCGTTGTTTCTTAACAACAGGTAGATTCTCCATTGTATCTTGTTGCCATTCAAATTCTAAGGAATATTCAGTCAAGTTTGGGCGTAATTAGTCAAGTTTGGGCGCATTATCGTTAATCCGGACCCGTAACCGGTTTGATCCTTTTCCGGTAGCCTCCCTTGAGGAGAAAAAGGTCCTTGGCTCGACCAGAAGCCAAACAGTGGCACGCCCAGTGGGACCAGAAATGGCATTTGAGACACAAGCAACTCCAGCAATCAATACGGTGGCGAGGACTGATTTGCCGCCGATTCAGGAAGAACGCACAGCAGAAACCGGAGAATTCCCCCCAGGATTCCCCGGACCATCGAACTTCCATAATCAGGAGTTTTCGAACGATGATTTGACCCCGCGGTTCCGAGACCAGGTCCAATTTATGGTTGAAGCGGCGGTTACTAATTCGGTTCGCCAGATAGAAGGCAATATCCTGGCAGCAATGCTAGCTATGTTCAGAGCCGAATTAGCGAGGAATATGTATCCGATGGGAACGCAGCACGCACCAATAGTGCAAAATCCACCACCTGCGATGCAAAATCCTCACAATTTTCAACAGCAGGCCTATCGGCCGCTAGGAGGGCAGGGACCACGGCCTTTCGTCCCTCCGCAGCAAAGGTACGATCAGCAACAGAATCAACCGCCTCAACCAGTAGTGCAACCGCCTGCTCCAGTGGTTCAACAACAATACTTACCACAGCAGCCGAATCCACCACAACTGGTTGATAGGGAATTAATTGCTGAAATAATTCGTACTCAGTTTGGAAATATCATCGGCCAGGAGAATAGGCCGATGTATAGGAAGCCTTATCCAGACTACATTGAGGAGTAGTATCCACTGCCTAGAGGAGTAAAGGTTCCAGATTTTAATATTTTCTCTGGAGAAGTCGGCTGGTCTACGATCGAACATATTGGCTGATTTACAGCTCAATGCACCAGAATTGCGTAAAACGATTTTCATAAGCTGATATTGTTCAGCTTATCGTTAACTGGTCCAGCATTTAAGTGGTACATCAATTTACCAGCAGGATCGGTTAACACCTGGGCCGAAATGGAGCGGTTATTCCATGACCGATTCTATAATACCAGTCCTAAAATATCGGTGGTCGAATTAGTTACTGAGTTCATTGAAAGATTTTATGCAGTGAAGGCTCAAATGAAGACAATGCTGCCGGAGCATGAATATATTCAAATCCTGAAGCAGAATCTGAAGTTTGCCATCAAGGATAGACTGATGGTTACAAGACCAAGGACTGTGGCCGAATTAACGGCCGAAGCCATAAGAATGGAGTCTTATTTGGCGGAACAAGCGGCTTTCAAGTCAAGCCGATGTCAAAGTGGTAGATCGCAACCTATCCAGTCAGCTGCTTCGTTTGCAGAGTCTTTGGATAGATGCGAAGTCCAGGAAGAGTACAACACAGGCGATATTCCTGCCTTAGCCGAAGTTGCAAGGGCTGAATTAGTCATTAAGAAGCCTATGACTTGTCCAGCACTTCGGCCAGTCAGAGGCAAGGAGAAAGAGGGAGAGGTCAGAGACGAATCTCAGAGATTTTATTCTTTCGACCTATTTCAGATGGACGAAATATTTGATTATTGCCAAAAGAACGGATTGTTGGAATTAAAAGGAAATCACCCACAGCCAACCAAAGACCAATTGGAAGCCGGATGGTGTAGATTCCATGGATCGGCTACTCATTCTACGGCGGTCTGTGGACATTTTAGGAAGCTAATTCAAAAGCATGTCGATGATGGGAAATTGAAGTTCCCGGACAGGCTTATGGCGATCGATAAGAATCCGTTCCCTGTCACGAACATGGTGATGGTGCATCCCGATCAGAATAGGTCTGTACATGATCGATTGGGGGACCAACCATCGTTGAGTAAAGGCTCTGTGCACGATCGGCTAGGAGATCGGCCATCGGCTCAGAAGAAGGCAGGAGTGTGGAGACGGTTAGGATCTCCGAAGGGGAAGGAGAAGGTTGCGGATGTTTTTGACCGATTAGGGAATTATAAAGTAAAGGAATGGATCAAGCAATCGGACAAACATCAGAAGGTCGAAATCGGAGATGAGAATGAGAAACCAACGTTGAAAATCATAACTAACGGTTGGGATTCACAGATGAAGTTGACAGCTGATAAGCAGAACGGAAAGACTGTGATTCAGATCACAGTTCCCAAAGATGCTGTCACTCCCGAAATGAAGAAACTCAGAAGGCCACCAGCAAATACTCACATAAGCCAATGGGTTCAGAATTCACCAGAGAAGAGGCATTTCGGCCAACGCCGATTTGAGAATTCAGCTTGGAGGACAGAAGAGAAAAAGGTTCCAAAAGGAAAGGGATCGTATCGTACTTTCAAACGGAGAATGCAACGGCTTAAAGCAGCTAGCGCATTTGAGCAAGAGGAGTACGAAATGATGCATATGGAAGAGGACTTCCCAGATGATTGCTCGTCCTCTGAAGGAAGGATCCTAAACAGAGTATTTTTGGCTCGTTTGAAATCAGCCGAAGGGAAAGAAGAAAGGAAGCCGAAAGAATAGCAAGATCGGCTGAAAAACAAAACTGAATTTCGGCCGAAAATAATGCAGCTGAAAGCCGATAATGAACAACCGAAAGTAAAGGAGGAGTAGAAGCCTAGACCAGTCCGAACTAGAGAATGGAAGCCGAAAACAAACATCATCCCGAACGGTGATACACTTTCAATCGGGCAGTTCAAGTTCGACTTCGGGTCTAGTGCGAACATGGTAGGAATGACCACAACAACTGAAGAGGAGTACTGGTCTGATTCTGAACCAGCTGTGGTCTTTTGTCAGAAGGAGGGAGAATATTTCGGCAATGAAGAACCCATTGTGGACTTCTGTTTCGCCAAACTATAAGCATTTCGGCCTGAGGCCGAAATAGAGAAAGTGGTCGAAGAAGGGTATGAGGCATTTGTCCCCGAAGCTCAACCAAGCACGATTTTGCCCCCGACTGCAAAGATGTCTCAGCATGTGAGACCTTTGTATGTTAAAGGTTGGGTCAATGGGAGACCACTTAGAATAATGTTTATTGACGGAGGAGCAACCGTCAATATCATGCCATTGTCTACATTGACGAAGATAGGCCGCTCAAAGGAAGACCTACTCCCCACAAGGATGAAAGTATTGAGTTTCCTGGGAGCTCAAACAGCGGCCGAAGGATGTATTCTGGTGGATGTAACGGTCGGGACAATTTCGATTCCGACCATGTTCTTTGTTGTAGATGCAGAAGTCCCGTATGTGGCCCTTTTAGGCCGATGCTGGATACATACATCCCGATGTTTGCCATCAACACTGCACCAGAAAGTGTGGTTCTGGAAAAAGGATGGCACTGTTGAAGAAGTGGACGGAGATCAACCTCCGTTTCCAGTCAGCTCAGTCGGCCGAATTGATGAGGTACTATACGAAGAGCCCATACAACCATTCCTAGCAGTGGTAGGGGAACGGTACCCGCAGGTTGTCGAGTGCGATTGGACAGATTTGGGGTTCGAAGTCAGATATCAGGCCGACGAACGGCCAGTTGATGAAGAAAGTAAATGATGGATGCACAGCCGAAACAAGCGATCGAGTTCGAATCGGCCGAACTCGGGGCTTTAGACGATAAAGCAGGATGGAGCGAACTCATGGGTGCTATTCCAAAACGAACACCAGATTTTTCAAAGCTCAAGACCCCTTGATAATGGTAAATGTTGGTACAGATGAGCACCCAAGGGAGATCCTATTGAGTGCAAATTTAGATCAGCAGATGACAAGCCGAGTCAAGGAGGTGTTAATCGAGTTCAAGGATTGTTTCGCATAGGACTATACAGAAATGCCAGGATTGGAGCGATCGATTGTGGAGCATAGATTACCAATCAAAGAAGGGTTTAGGCCGCATAAACAGCCGGCCAGGAGGGCAGCGCCCGAAATAGTCGCAAGAATAAAAGAAGAAATAGAAAAATTGTTAGCGGCCGGATTTGTGAGGCCAGCTAAATATGTAGAGTGGTTGTCAAATATCGTTCCTGTAATAAAGAAGAATGGGAAATTAAGAGTTCGTATTGATTTCAGAAATCTTAATATAGCCACTCCCAAAGATGAGTATATGATGCCTATTGTTGATTTGTTGATTGATTCGGCCGCAAAACAGGGGATGCTATCATTTATGGATGGATATTCAGGATACAACCAAATCTTTATGGCCGAAGAAGATGTCCATAAAACTGCATTTCGGTGCCCTGGAGCTATAAGAATATATGAATGGGTAGTAATGCCATTCGGGTTGAAGAATGCAGGAGCCACTTATCAAAGGGCCATGAATTATGTCTTTCATGATCTAATAGGAGAATGTGTTGAAGTCTACATCGATGATGTCATGGTCAGATCCAAAGATATGGAGAGCCACTTGGACAATTTGCATAGGGTATTCACAAGGATGAGACTACATGGAGTTAAAATGAATCCAGCCAAGTGCGCTTTTGGAGTGCAAGCAGGGAATTTTCTTGGGTTCTTGGTACACAATAAAGGCATAGAAGTTGATGCGAATAAGACTAGAGCAATCCAAGAAGCCAGGCCTCCACATGATAAGAAGAGTCTGCAAAAATTCCTTGGGAAGATCGGTTTCTTGAGACGATTCCTGGCAAATGCGGCCGGGAAATCGAAACCACTAACCGATTTACTAAGGTTGAAAAAAGAGGAGGAATTCAAATGGGGAGTCGATCAACAAAGGGCCTTTGTGCAATTGAAGCAAGCTTTGATGAATCCACCAGTGTTGGTCCCTCCAATTTTAGGTCGACCGCTGAAATTATACATAGCAGCGGCCGAAGAGTCTATTGGAGCGTTGTTGGCCCAAGAAGACGATGAAGGAAGAGATCGAGCGATTTACTATCTAAGCCGAATCCTTAGGGACGCCGAATTAAGGTACTCGCCGATTCATAAATTGTGTTTAAGTCTTTATCATGCATGCCAGAAGTTGGAATACTATATTCAACCACGGCAAGTGATAGTGGTAGCTTCAGTTGACATAGTAAAAATTATGATGAACGATCCAATCAGTAGCCGAAGAATGGCCAAGTGGGCCATGAAGTTAAATGCGTACGACTTGAAATATCAGCCACTCAGGGCTATGAAAGGTCAAGTTGTAGCCGATTTTTTGGCCGATCATGCGATGCTTTCCATATTCAATGATATCGGGGATCAAGTTCGGCCGAAAGAAATAGACGAAGTAGGAATTGTATATCTACAGCCATGGATAATGATGTTCGATGGTTCAAAAGCCGCTTCAGGAGTTGGGGCAGGGTTTACTCTACATACACCGGAGGGCAAGATATACAAGTACTTCGTACAACTACCGAATTCCTATACAAATAACCAAGCCGAATACAAAGCATTGATTTCGGGATTACGACGACTAATAGAAGAAGGAGTAAGAGCTATCGTAATCATAGGAGATTCGCAAATAGTTATTCAGCAGTTATTAGGAGATTTTTCGGTCAAAAGTTCTCAACTAATCAGATTGTACGAAGAAGCAATTGGTTTGTTAGAAGAATTCGACGAGGTTTACATCGAATACATCCCAAGGGAAAAGAACGAATTAGCTAACGAATTGGCTCAACATGCAGCCAGATATCGGCTAATGCCGATAGCAGGAAATTTGGAAATATGTTTGGCCGAAACAGAAAAGGCCGAATGGATAAAGAAGATAGCACAAACATTGGAGAATCCATCCGAAGCTAATCCAGTCGAAAAGCGGAAGGCGATGGATTACATAGTGATAGGAGGGTTACTCTTCAAGCGAGCCATTGATGGAGTACTACTCAGATGTGTAGGAGAGGAAAATGCTAGAAGAGTAATGGGAGAAGTTCATGAAGGAATATGTGGCGCACATCGCGCAGGAAAATCGATGAAATGGAGTATTATTCGGCTGGGGTATTATTGGCCGAATATGGGGGTCGAATGTGAGAAATATGCTAAAGGATGCCGCGAATGCCAGAAGCATGGGCCGATTCAAAAGTTACCAGCCGAAGAGCTACATATAATGATTAAGCCATGGCCATTTCGAGGATGGGCTATGGATATCATTGGAAAGATTCATCCCTCTTCATCAAAAAGGCATGAGTTTGTGCTAGTGGCAACAGACTATTTCACGAAATGGGCCGAAGCTCAGGCATATGTCAGTATTTCGCAAGAAGAGGTGATCGAATTTATTAAGAGACAATTGATATACAGGTTTGGAATTCCACAAACGATTCTAACGGATAGAGGAACTGTATTTGTGGGAGAAAAAGTCAAGGCCTTTGCAAAAGAGTATGGGATAAGAATCGTGCATTCGTCGCCATGTTATCCACAAGGGAATGGGCAGGCAGAGGCCACGAATAAGTAGTTAATAGGAATTATAAAGAAAATGAACGAAGAGCAACCAAGGAAGTGGCATGAGAAGTTATCTGAAGCGTTGTGGGCCTATCAAAATGCTAAGACTTCAGCCACTGGATTTACACCATTTCGGCTGACTTATGGTATGGACGCAGTACTTCCAG
The DNA here is from genome assembly GCA_030278955.1 of Hygrophila difformis. Lineage (NCBI taxonomy): Eukaryota > Viridiplantae > Streptophyta > Magnoliopsida > Lamiales > Acanthaceae > Hygrophila > Hygrophila difformis. Next base: position 39,296,149 of record JAOANR010000002.1, on the reverse strand, counting down.
CCGAAATAACGGTGCTGACTTTAAGGACAAGCCAAGCAGATTTAATGTCGGCTGAACAATATGATTGTGCGATGAAAAATTAGCTATTGGAAGTTAACTCCGATCGGGTGCAGGCCTTTGAAAATTTGCAGAAAAATAAAGATATTGTGGCCGCTTGGTATAATAAACGAATTCGTGTAAAGCGATTTGAAGTCGGTGATTTAGTTTGGAAAGTTATATGGCCACCCAAACAGAAGGATGGCCGATTAGGTAAGTGGAGTCCCAATTGGGAGGGACCATTTATTGTTCAGACGAAATTACCGAATGGAGCATACATGTTGGTGGACGAAAATGGTGAACAGATGTCAAATCCAGTAAATGCGAGATATATGAAGAAATATTATGCATCAGTATGGGATTAAACATCAAATAAGGCGAAAAAGTAAAGATTTTATTTCATGGCCGAAATATTACAAAGATGTGCTACTTCGGCCGAAAACGGCATCGATAGCCCGAAATTACAATATACAAGGGAAACGTCCTATGCTGAGAAGGCAAGGAAGGAATGAAGGCCAGTGGGATCTGAAGTGGGAGATGTCCAACATTCATTCCCAAGCCCAAATTCTTCCCGCCGGCGAGAGAAGAGATGGCTGTGCTAATAGAGCCAGCTCCCCAGCCAGGAAGGAAAAGAAAATAAAATAAGTCTCTGCTCTAGCAAGGACACCCCCCATGCACAATAGGAGTGAAATCCGCGGGGTATGCACTTCAGAGCAGAGAAGATGATTCGGTCCCATAGAAAGGCGCGATTATCATTCGACCGCCCAGGACTTTGGGACCGATATTAGCAGGGTTACGACAGGTCACATTAATATTAAGAAATAGAGCAAAGCCTGAACATGACCGTCGAAACGTACATTAGGGAAAGTGTCAAGAGATCCTCGCCCACATGAAAGTGGTGATAAAAGGATTAGCTGAACTCGCACCACATAAAAGAAGGGTTTTCGGGTCATAAGTAAAGGATCAATTAAAGAGTCAGCGTGCCAAGGATGCCAGGGAGGAGAAGAAATAAAAAGCATCAAGGTATCCATAAAGGACATTGCGAGATCGTGAAATGAGAAGGAAAGAGATGCTGGTATTTATAGAGAAAAACAGAGGGAGTGTCATTTATAGCAAGGGTAGAAATGCAAAAGAGAAGAGCATTAATCGCAGATGAGACGTTTCAGGAATCCCAATAAAGCTGCAGGAAATATTACTATATCAAAAAAGGATATCCCTGAGATTACGGAAAGAAACAGACGAAATGATCCACAAAAGACAAACACTTAATAACAGGCCGATTAAGCATACAAGAAGGATCGGCCAAAGAAAGAGTCAGAAGTACATCAAGGGGGTACATAAAAAAAAAATCTAGCCGAAAAGAAGAAAAATAAAAAAGGGCTATAATTACATTCGAACGATGACAACAACAAATATCAATCTCCACTCAAGTCGTAAGCAATGTCGTCGTCGAAACCACTGGGAAGGACAACGGCCGAATTGCGAGCAGTAGCTGAATTCAAGACTGATTGAAACTCTTGAAATGATCGAGCTTCAGCTTCGGCCGAAACCGGAGGGTCATCAGGTTGGGACAAGAGAAGATGGTCGGAAGTGTCTTGAAAAAGATCAGACTGAGCATCTAAGAAGAGAAATCAAAAGAGAAGAAAGGCATAATCATCATATATCATTAAGGCCAAAAGAACAAATTAAATATTACCGGAATTCTTCGGATTATCCCCTACATAAGGATCGGCAACAGGGTTATTTGAGACCGTGGAAGCATCCGGTGCAGGAGGGAGTCGGGCCGTGACAGAGCGAATTCGGTCAACCATAGCTTGAGTATCCGACCACAAACCACGAAAAATACCAATGATGTCACCACTAAAGGACAACCTCAAAGAAAGATAATCCATTTTCTCTTTGAGACTAGCGAGCTTATGTCTTGGAGCCTGGGCGGATTTATGGAGCTGCTTTACAAGACCTTGCAGGTGAGCCGATTCCTTGTCTACTTCAGCCAAGGCACTCTTCACGCCTTGCGCTTCATGCTGGAGTCGGCTGATTTCCGAGTCAATGGCAGAGAGACGATTCAAATAATCGAGTCTGAGGTCGTCATTGGCTGATAACTTACCCATATAGGAGTGGTAATCGGAAGTATGCTTATCAAATTCCAACTTGTGAAGGGTAAGAGAGGCTTGCTCATCTTCAAGTTTTTTACGAGTAGCCAAAATACTGGGAAGCTCCAAGTCTATCCGTAAAAGGCAAGTGAAAACATTGCTTGAAGAGTATCCGACAAACCAGAGGCCAGAAGATCTTCAGGGAATGCCTGCTTGATGTGTGAAAGAAGCAGGAGGATGGGCTTGGTTTGAACGGAGAAGGCATCAGACTGTCCAGAAATCAAACATTCCAACTTGTCCAAACAGGCCTTGAAAGAATTAGGAAATTCTGACGAAGAGGGAGAAAACGAAGGGGAAAAGAAATCATCCAGAATACTCCTATCTGGAGAAGGAGAAGGAGGATTAACATCACCAACAACCGTTCCTTCTAGCCGAACACGGGCAAGAGAAGGGTCAGGAATAGAGACGACGGAAGAAGAAGTAAGGGCAATCACTAAAGAAGCAGTCGAATCGGGAATAATCGAATCAGTATCGTCGCCTCCAAGAGTATGAGAAGTCGAGCCAGACCCCAGGCCGGCCGATAAAGCAGGAATCATATCAGAAGCAATGGCCGGATTCTCGTCAATAGGATCAAGAGCCATAGTGGAAGGATTAGGCGATACAGAAGGATCAGATAAAACTGCAGCACGAGGAACCTAAAAGAGGAGGAAATAAATGTCAATAGGGCAACAGTGAACAATGTAAAAAGACAAGGGAGAGAAATTGCAGGAGACCTGATCAGCAGACACAGCTGATCCAGGAAGGGGCGAACGAGTCGAGCGTCGCAATATCTTGGATGCAGATTTGCCTTTCGATTTCCCCGAACCAGAAGCAGTACGCTTTCGCTTCGAAGAAGTAATAGGAGCAGACGAAGTGCGTGAACAGGGTGGAAGAGACGAAACATCATCCAAAGCCCCTGCAAAACAGAAATAAGAGGAAAGTTTGAGAAAGGTACACGACACACAACATAAGAAATTAAAAAGACTTACTAAGTAAGGGAAATAAAGGGTCATCCTCTTGAAAAGAACAGGAGTAATCAGGGGCTGAACCAATAACCGAAAACATCATAATACCTGGAAAACCACGGGAAATAAGGAGGTTCTGCAAATCAGTGCCGAAATTAGCATAAGAAAGAACTTTCTCCCACCAATCATCAAAACGCTTGGTCGATAGGCCAGGGCGAATGTCGAGAGAACAAACTTCAAAGTTGCAAATTTGGAGAGCCCATGTACGACAAAGACTTTGGCTATTCTCAGGGCCGAATCCTTTGAAAGATTTACTGTACCGATGTGGATCTCCATGAAGAGGAAGGGCCACATCTTGAGCAAAGCCGAATTGACGGCTGACCAAATGAGGGTTATAAACCTCAGAAAGGATAGGATGTTCGGGAGGAACAAACAACGAGCAGTTAAAAACATGAAGAAAACGATACTAGCATTCCAGACCTGAGCGAATCCCACCAAAAGGGGCCTACCAAAAGGGGGTACACTGATAGCCGAAACCCAACTATCCGGAGCGCCAGAGTAGAGGTGACAAGAGGAGGGATCAAGTGGGGATCGGTTCATGAAATAATAAATCCATTGTTCAGTGCACATCTCGGGAAATCGGAGTCCGAGAAGATCATTGGCCGAAGGATGGGTAGTATCGAAAGGTTGGGGTTCAAAACTAGAAATATCTCTAAAATGCAAAACAAGCCAGAGGTGAAGGAACCAAAGGGGGCCATGAGATCTGTTAGAGTAACCATCAGCCCATCCATGTACTAGGGACGAAATACCAGAATACAAGTGAACCAAAAAGTAGTCGGTAAGAGGCAAATGAATATCGTCCATGAGGGTCTTGGCCAAAGGATAGGTTTCAAGAATAACATTCTTGGCAGGTGTGCACCAGAAGAATCGGCTAAGAAAATGCATCATAAAAGCCACGGATTCCGAATGAGGGAATTCGGGCTTGGTACCACGGTACTTATTAATCCACAGGGCAAAAGTGAGCCCCGAAGTATAGCCAGAATTTTTCGTTAAGGGTTTTTCGGAACTAGTAACGCCCAGAAAGTGCCTTCCGAGAGAGGGTAAATCTAAAAGAAGCTTGATGTCTTCGATAGTCAGAGTCATCATACCCCAGGGGAAGCAGAAACAGTTAATGGAGGAATTCCAAAAGCAGAGAAGGGCCTGAATACATATATAGTCAGTAGGGAAAGACTGCGTGCTCAACTTAATCAAATGATTAACACCAGAGGAAATCCAAATCGATTCACAGTGAGGACGAGCCCTTTCGTACCAAGCAACATGTTCTGGAGTCACTAAAGGCCAAGTACTGAGAGGACTAAAGAGTTTGGCAGAAAAGTAATCCGAAAACAAAGGGATCGTCTTCGATTCACCAAAAAGAGTAGAAGCAGAGGCTGCGGCCTCGGCGAAAGTTGAAGAGGCCCAAGAGTAGTAAGATCGCCGTCAATAAAACGAAGTGAAGAGGTATCGGCGAGGGAATCTTCGATATCTTTAATCTTTTGAGAAGAAGGTGAAAGAGTCGGTTGCGCCATTGAAGAGAAAGACGAAAAGAAGAAAGATACAAGGAGAAATATGAAAAGAAGAAAGGAGAGTAATTTAAAAAGATAAGGGAAAGCGAAGAGACGTGACCGAATTTTAAGGAGAAGTTGGCGCACGAAAAGGATAGAGAGGGGAAATTACTTGAGCTCTTTTCAGAGCGAAAATCCGCCCAAGTAAGGAGGGCATCTGTTGGGGCCACGAGGAATAGTGGGCTGCGAGAAAAAGAATTGGGCCATAAAAACATGGGCCAATAGAGAGAGTTTAAAGAAAGTGAATTCAGAATCAATAGGGCCGAACAATCCAAGAGACCAAACGAAAGAATGATCCGAGAAGCAGGAGATTTCGGCCGAAATGGGACCAAGGCAGCCGAAACCAAATCAACCGATAAGAGGAGGACATAATTCGGCTTAAAGGAATCGGCCGGAGAGCGGTTATTCCAGCTCCGGCTATAAATAGGGGATGCCATGCACAGAGTCAAGGGATATCAATCCAACCCCCAAATTCCTTTATCAAATTTACTTCTTTGTATCTTTACTGCTTTCTTTACAGCTTTCCTTTACAGTTTTCCTAGACTCTAGTTTAGCTTGTAGCGGTTACTTCCAAGTCCACCGTTGTTCCTTAACAACCGGTAGTTTGGTTCTAGTTTTTCCGGTGAATTCGCCGTTGTTTCTTAACAACAGGTAGATTCTCCATTGTATCTTGTTGCCATTCAAATTCTAAGGAATATTCAGTCAAGTTTGGGCGTAATTAGTTAAGTTTGGGCGCATTATCGTTAATCCGGACCCGTAACCGGTTTGATCCTTTTCCGGTAGCCTCCCTTGAGGAGAAAAAGGTCCTTGGCTCGACCAGAAGCCAAACAGGGCTCAAACCTAAGAATTATAGTAAAATAAATAAAAGAAATGGGCCCCAAAAATTGGGGTCCTGTGCAGTAGGCCTTCTTGCACAGCCCATTAGCCGGGCCTGTCCGGAAATCAAAGGGAACTTATATAGCCACAAGGGTTAATTTGAGTTGAAAGTTTAACTCTCGGTAACCTTCCAAGCAAAAGGAAATGTATTTTCAAATTGATCCAAAAGTATGTGATTTACAAAGGAATTCCTGTGAAGTATACGACGGGAGTCATTTGGTGACTAATGTCCCTTAATTACATGAGTAACTAATTAACTAAAAGGATTAAACAATAAGGAAAGCAAAATAAACAAGTGCAATAAAGTGGTGTTGGCATGAGAGCAAGCTCAGGAAAGGAAACACTAGATAGGGAACCTGATTACCTGAATGTGTTGGTATGAAATACTAAGAGGGATGGTCAGCGTGTCACTCATGATTCACGTATTGTAAGAGATTCCGGATGGTAGAATCTTGATGGCATTGCATGGAATGATGTTGGTGTGGACATAAGGTTGGGGTTAGAGGAAGGAGACGCCAACATAAGAAGACACTGGGTTAGCGTGAGCCTTGCCGCATGGGTTAGCGTGAGAATGGATCAATATGCATGATGTCCCTAATAAGGACACGGTAGGAGGATGTGCGAATCAGCCACCCGGCCCTTCTATTTCTTTTTTTTTCCCCCTTCTTTTGGCTCATGTTGTTGGCGTGGATCAAGGTTTTAAATGTCGGTATATGAATTTATGGAAATTTCGAAGATATTTGAAATTTCGGGGGAAATTTCGGAGATATTGCAACTTTTTAGAAAACCACATCGAGTTTTCTAGATGATGAAAATGAAGATATTCTAAAATACCTCATATATGTTGCTATATAAACTAATAATATGCTGAAAATACTCATTCCATGATATGCTATGTTCATAATATTGTTGATATCATGAACCATATTGATTGAAAATATTTGACTTAAAATCGATGACATAATCAACATGTGTTAAAGCATAAATTTTATTTTTTTAAAAGAATATATTTTTAAAATTTAGAATAAAAATATTTTTTCTGAAAAAAAGTAAAAGCTGTTGAATCTAAAACACTGCGTGTGATGATAAGTAGTATAAGGCGCTGGACTTGCACGCTAGAATAACACGCCAACTGTGTTGAATTTCTCTAACTGTTGAATCTCCAGTATTGAATTTTCCTTATTGTTGAATTCCCTTTCCGCAACTGAATCATTAATCTGGTTCGTTGATTTCCTTCAATCTGTTCCAAATCCTTGATCTATTATTCTACCTTAGGCCCTGTTCTCTAGGCTTTAAATAAGTTGTCCTGATCTGAATTTTATGAGATCTGGTCTAATATGACCTGAATTTGTCTTGTCTGGTTTGAATGTTTCTAGTCTGATCTGAATTGGTTTGGTCTGGTTTGATCTGGTCTGATGATCTTATCTTAGTTATATTATTATAATGATTTGATCTGATCTGATCTGGTATGATCTGAATGAGTCTGGTCTGATCTTAATGTTTCTTGAACGGGGCTTTAGCATTCTGCTTATTTGCTCTGTGAATCAATTGGCATAGATTTCGGAGCACAAGTCGTCTAGTATTATTATAGTTAGGGGTGGAAAAATTTACCGAAAACTCGGTGTACCGAGCTTGCCGTATCGAAAATTACCAAAAATATCGAAATTTAGGTATACCAAAATTTAGGTATGCCGAAATATAGGTATGCCAAAAAACTCGGTACGGCAACGGTATGGATCTTAAAGAATTTTCGGTATTTCGGTATACCAGTATACCGAAATACTTCTAATTTTGGTGGCTCATTTTCTTTCTCCCGGCCCAATGTCACTCTGGCCCATGATGGCATGGCTGAGGCCCAACACATTTGATCCTTAATATATACATGAAGTCTGACGTGCCCTAAAAACTTAACCCTCATTCTTCTCACTTTTTTCTCCTGTGCGGCGCCCCATCACCAGATTACTCCCTTCACCTATTGTTGTGTCTTCTTCATCACTTCATCTTGTAACTCTTTGTGACTTAGATTAGTGAGTGAGTGAGTGAGGTTATGGGCCGAGCTGCGCGAGGCTTACATTGGCTTGGGATTACCGGATCTTGGGGGTTCGGTAGGGGTGCGTCTTTCTCTTTTTAGAGCCACAGATGTTAGGGTCGCCGGAAAGAGGCTTTCCGGTGAAGGCTGTGGGCTTGGCAGTGGACTCGGAGGCTTTCCGATATGAAATCTGAGAAAGGAAGCTGGACTGGAGGACGAGGCCGAAAGGAGCAGCAAACGGAGGGGACGAAATTTGTCCTTAGAAGCCGAGGCAGCAGCCTCTTGGGGAAGTCTTCAGCTTCTGTTTTCTGTTTCTGTTTTTCGATTTTTCGAGTGAAACATGTATTGGTGAGGAAGCTTTGTAATCCTATAGTTTTTAGGCCTTTTTGGTTTGTCAATTTTTCAGTATTTTTCGGCAAAATCCGATTCGGTATGGTATAATTTTCGGTATGGTAATGGTATCTATTAAAGGATACCGAAATTTTCGGTATACCGAAATATTCGGTATTGGTAATGGTATGGTTTTTACCCATACCAAAAATTTCGGTACGGTACGGTAACGGTATTGGTATTTCGGTATACCCTTTTTTGTCACCCCTAATTATAGTCATCGTTTTGGCGGTCATGCCATCTTCCCTTCACAATTTAGGCAGCATCAAAATCCTTCTCAGCCTTGTGATGGCTGTGTTTGGGAGAGAGAAGAAAAAAAAAAAAAAAAAACCCACTAGTGTTTAATTTATGATTTCAAACACTAGCTAAAAACGAGTATAAATGATAAATTTGTTTACTCTAACCACTAAATTCTAAATTCTAAAGGGCTACCCTTCACAATTTTATATATCTACTCTCTAAGAATAAATATCTAATGCCATTATAAAAAACTCTCAATATAAAATATACTCCATTTATAACTTTACTCTAACCATTAGTTAATATTTCATGTTTGTAGCCAATCCAATATACATTTTTAAAGAGTTACATCTCAAATTTTATAAAATAAAAAAATTATAAACTTTAATAGTTTAAAACTATGTGATTAGACGAACAACATCTCATTTGATTATGTTTTATATTATGTAACTGTATTTAAAAATCGAATCAAACTTACTCAGTGAATAGTGTTTACTATGCAAATGTTAGATTCTTTAAATTACGGAAGGAGTATATATTTACCATTAACTCGAAACTCGAAAGTTTAAAATGTAGATTCTAATTATTTCTCAAATTCGATGGACTTGCTTCGAAAAAAAAGTTAAAATTTATATTGTTGTTGACCCTGAAAAATCTTGAGTAAAACCTCTATTTGATTGATGAACGCCGAAATAGTTATAAGAATTGCATAATGGAAATTACATGAAATTAACGAAAGCTGTAAAGAAATTGAACACAGAAAGCAGTAAATGAAATAAAATTGCAGGAAGCAGTAAATGGAATGGAAATGCGGTATGAAAAACACTACAGAAAGTAAAATAATGTAAAGGCGGCTTCTTTTGAGAAGAGTTTGAGGTCCTCTCACTTGGGTGCCATCTCCAATACTTATAGGGAATGGAATGGCACCTCTTCAGCCTCCATCCAAGTTTTAATGCCATCACGATCCTCTCCTATGATGACGCCTCGTCTTAATGTCACCGCGATCTCCTTCAGGGAACCGTCGCCCTTCTATTGCTGGCGATCATCTTTATCCGGACATATCTATGGACTGGGCCGGCTACTTATTTATTGGGCCGGACTGCAATGGGCCTGAGTTGTTTTAATTTATTGGGTCAACAGATGCCCCCGTCGCACAATTTATCTGATTAGAATTTTTAAGACAAATATGCGCGTTTAAAATAGGCCTGGACTTTTTTTTTTTTTTGTTGGCCACCACTTATGCCTTGGCAACTGTCGTGCCTCGCTGCTCCGCCGCCGTGCCTCGGATCTTGGAGCTCATCTGTGCCTCGGAGCTCCGCCGTATCACGGAGCTCATCCGCCGGGCCTCAGAGCTCTCGTAGCTCATCCGTCGTGCCTCGGGCCTCGGAGCTCATCCGTTGTAATACCCTAGATCAACATATTGTTATTGTGTGCAACCATTTAATTATTTGTTTAATTATTTGTATGCATACTAATTCACATTTGATTTTAGATATTAAAAAAATAATATTAATACATATAAATATATCTTATAATTAAATAAGGTATGTTGGCAATCAAATCTTGCCCAATTAAATCAAATCTTATTTGAATTTGACATGTGATACAAATTAGATTAGGAGTTGATTTGGAAGATTTTTGGATCTCAAATATCACGTCCAATAATCTTTTAACGTCCAAACACCCATAAAAAGAATAGATTGCACACTTTCTATTCCATAATAAAATACCGATAAAAAACTAAAGAAAAAAGAAAGAAACCCTAGAGCGTTCTTCGTGGAGACGAGGCCACGGGCGATTTTACCCTCAATTAAATCATCAAGCCCGTGTTTTTCCAATCCAAATTTGGTGTAAGGTAAGTCAACACACCCCTTACCATGTTTTGGGTCGAAATTTGCCTTCGTTAGAGTCGTAGAAATCGAAGATTTGGATTTTAAAAATTCTGACAGTTTTTATATTTTCTAAAAACCCAATTGTTTCGTTAATTTAAAGTTTGAATCTCAAAAATTCTTGAATACGAAAGTTGTAGATCTAGATGTTTAGGACTTACTGTAAAATTTTTATAATTTTTGAAGTAATAGGGCAACATTGGTACCTGATTTTCTAAAACTGCTCCAAACACTTTCGAAATCTGTCAATTGTACTTTTTGTAAAAACCGTCCAAAATCTTCAACCTCTAATCCGATTTTGCTAAAGCTTTCTTCACGAATATTGTAGATCTATGTGTCTAGAATATTATTGTAAAATTTTATTATTTTTCGTTGAACGATGCCTTATCAGGAAATTAATCTTTAAAACGTGTTTGATGAATTCGCGAAAAGAATGTGTCTTCTGTTGAACCTCCGATTTCACCTAGTTAGGAGTCGAATTTGAAAAAAGTGTATTTCACAAAAATTGTTTATTTCTGTCTTTCCTATGCTTCTATACAAATTTCATAATTTTTCGTTATGTTTTGATGCCCGAAATCTGACCTAGATGAACCTGTCTAAAAATCAAATCTTAAAATAGTGACAGATTCATGTTTCGAATTTCTTGGTGATTTTGACACTAGATTTAGGCCGGATTAGGAGCTGTGTTAAACACAAAACTATAAAATTTCATAAATTTTCATCGAGGTTTGGACCTCCAAATCTGAACCGAACCAATCTGTGTTCTTACCGAACTCATAAAAGCTGGCAGATTTAATTCCGAACTTGATCCAAATATTAGTCACCGATCTGACGGGAATTAGACTTCAAGTTATAAATAAACGTTATAGATTAGTAAGTTAAGTTCATGCCTGTAAAATTTCAGAGTGTTTGGAGTTCATTTGCTATGTCGAAAACCTCATTTTCTAAACTGTGACAAGTCTGAATCCGGACATATTATATTTTCGTGAAAGATCTTTAAATTCGACTCGTTTGCTCAACTCGGATCGAAAAACTTAAAACACGAAACTTGTTCGTTAGGACGTTCTTGAGCTACTGTGAAATTTTCAAACCAATTGACCTTGAAACGATTTTTTAAATGAAAATGGGCGAACAGCGACCCTGTAAAACCCCATTTTTGAAATTGGTCTTTCTAAACAAAGAGACGAAAACTCTATTGAAAATATTGTGGTTTATGACTAATCTGAATACTATCAATGTTGTCTACGGCTTGTGGACATAAGCGCCCAAGTGTATGTTCTAGTGTACGTAAGAGCCATAGCGAAATATTGATTGTATGGCTAGCGGACGTAATGAACCTATTAAAATATTGACCATGATACTTGTGGACGTATGAGCCCAAGCGTACGGTTGGTGGACATAAGAGCCCTAACAGATGGTGATCTGTAAAAGAAATGAAACGAGAAATTTATAAGAAATTTAAACTAAATCCTTGTTAAATTGTGTTTTAGTTTATGTCAATTTATTTAATCGTCTTGCAAGTTATAGCTACGTTCCTTTTGAATCCATACCCTTGATCTATACAATTAAATTCCAGTAGCTAGCTGAGTAAAATTTATTTAGTGTATGCAATCGTGCTAAATGTAAGTCAATTCTTTTCTTAAATAATTAAAGGCTTTGAAACCCCATTATTGTATGCTAGGGGGTTAACTTACTCAGCATGTTTATGCTGATAAAACCGTTGTTTCTCTTCTTTTTTTTTTTTTTTTTTTGCTTTTCAGAGTATGAGATTATGAGGCTCACACATGAGCAAGCATGCATTGGTCTTTTGGGGATAGTTATTTCTTGTTTATAATTATGACTTGCATAAACGGGCCTGTTTAACCCGTGTTTTGGCCATGTTGGCCCAATTTAAATTCCGCTGCTATATCTATATTTAAATATTACATTCCGCTGCAACTATGGTGATATTATTTTCCAGTTATATTACATGGGTTGTTTTTAAACGTTTGAAATGTTTTAAATTCTGAAATACCTAGCCGTGCATCTCTCTAGTGAGCTCGAAGAAGTCGTGTCTTGCTAGGGAGGTGTGGCGGTAACATCCCGGCCTGGGTTATCAAATCTCGACGAGATGTGGCGATAGCATCCTGACCTTGTGTTTGAGTTTGAAAACCGGGGTGTTACATCCGTGCATCAGAGCTCATCCGCCGTGCCTCAGAGCTCTACCCGCCACCTAGGCCTCAACCGCCACTCTAGGTGTGCCAGTCGCCGCTGCTTCACTCCGGGCCCCCATTCGAGCATCAGTCGCCACCTCCGAAGCTCCGGCCGCTGTTTGTGATTGCTCGGCCGCCGTTCGCGTTGCCCAGGCCGCCGTTGCTTCTCTGGTCGCCAGTGCACACCAGCCGCCACTTGTGTTTGCCGGCCGCCACTACACACCAGCTGCCACAGGCACCCAGGCCGCCACTCGTGTCAGCCGCCGCATCCAAGCTCCGGGCCGCCATTGATTACAGCCGCCACGCTGCTCAGCAGCCACCCGGGTCTAGGTCACCATCGTGATCTCTCCTAGCCGCCATCACAGCCTGGGTAAGCCGCCAATCGAGCCTCAGCTGCCATCGCCAATGCCTCAGCCAGCCGCCATTCGTGACTTATCAGTCGCCATCACACTTCCGCCACTCGGCTTCATCGCCAGCCGCCACTCAGCTTCATTGCCAGCAGCCATCCGCGAGTGCTCAGCCGCCACTACTTCATCGGCAGCCGCCATCGCCAAGTGCTCGACGCCAACCTCAGCCGCCCAGGCCTGCCTCAGTCGCCCGCACCTGCCTCAGTCACCGCTTTCAAGGCTCAGTTGCCGTGAAGGAGTCGCTTGCGTCAGCCGCTGCGCGTAGAGTCCCCGCCAATGCAAAAGGCCAAGGCAGCCTCTTGAAGGCCTTAGAAGCCGTAACGGCCTCTTGGATGTCGTAGAGGCCATGACAGCCCCTGGGAGGCCAAGGCGGCCTGTTGAAGGCCAGGTCATGGCGGCCAGTTGAAGGCCTTAGAAGCCATGGTGGCTTCTTGGAGGCCTTAGAGGCCATGATTGCCTTTTGGAAGCCAAGGGCTTCTTAAAGGCCAAGACGACCTCTTGAAGGCCTTGGAGGCCATGGCGGCCTTTTGGCGTCTGTCGAGGGTGTTCTTGTCTGGGTTGTTTCCACCAAGGATCATTGCAGAAGCCACCCCAGTTGGTTCGTTTTCCTCTTTACCGAACTTCACTTCTTTGAAATGAGTCCCTTGTAGAGACTGACGCTTCTTATCTTGTTTCTAAAGTAACTTTTCCAAGCGGGCCGCCTTCTCGGCCAGCTGGGCAAGGTCATTGGAGTCATGTATAGTTAAATGTTCTTTTAATTTAGGTACCATATTTGCCACTGAGATGTTGGCTATTCCCTATCAGGGAAAACCATTGTGCACCGGCCTTTAAGTCGTTGCAGCCTATTAATAAATGTACTTGCCGCCTCGTCGGCAAACTGTTTTGTATTAGTGAGGTCTGCGAGACTGACCTGTGTTAGTGGTGTGTAGAACCTCCCATGAAATGATCTTACTAGATCGACCGAGTTTTAGATAGAGTTAGGCCGCAAGGATACATATCATGCAAAGGCGGATCCAGGAAGGGATGAGCTGAATAGTCTTAACTTCAGCCAATCGTTGGCCACCGCTTCACCACACTGGGCAGTGAATCTGCCCACATGCTCCACAGTGGACTTGCCATCATCCCATGAGAATGTGGTGAACTCGGGCATCTTGAAGCCCCTTGGGTATGGTTGCATGGTTTCTACCCATTCAGGGTAGGGTTTCCAGTATGTAGGCCGCTCCATCGGCCTTAGTTGAATCCCAAAGTGTTGTTGCATCATGTCTGCCAGCAACTCAGGTGAGACACCCTGTAACACTCCAGTTTTCATAACCCAGGCCGGGATGTCACCGACACACCTCCCTAGCAAGACACGACTTCTTCGAGCTTGCTAAAGATATGCAAGGCTAGGTATTTCATAATTTAAAACATTTCAAACAACCCATTCAGTAATAGATAGTAAAAATCATTACATAGTATTATCCAATTTGCAGCGGAATGTAATATTTAAATATAGATATAGCAGCGGAAATATAAATAGGTCCAACATGGCCAAAACACGGGGTAAACAGGTCCGTAATGCAAATCATATTTACAACAAGAATTATATGTTTCCCCAAAATTCCCATGCATGTTATGCTCATGCGTAATCCTCCTACCCTGTAAAGAAAAGAAACAACGGTTTTTGTCATAATAAACATGCTGAGTAAGTTAACCCCTAGCATACAATAATGGGGTTTCAAAGCCTTTAATTATCTAAAAAAAGAGTTAAGTTACCTTTAGCACGGTTGCATGCACTATATAAATTAGCTCGACTAACTAATGGAATTTAATTGTATAAATCAAAGGCATGGATTCCAAAAGATCATAGATATAACTTGCAATGTAATTAAATAAATTGTCATAAACTAACCACAATTTAACAAGGAGTTGGTTTAAGTCTATAAATTTCCTCGTTTCATCTTTTTTATAGATCACCATTCGCTAGGGCTCTTATGTCCGTCAGCCTTACACTTGGGCTCTTACGTCCACAAGTATCATAGTCAATATTTTACTAGGGTTATTACGTCTGCTAGTCCTACGCTTGGGCCCTTGTGTCCACAAGCCACACAATCAATGTTTCGCTAGGGCTCTTACGTCCATTAGACATACGCTTGGGCGCTTATTGTAACACCCCGGTTTTTGGTCACCCAGGTCGGGATGTCACCGCCACACCTCCCTAGCAAGACACGGTTTCTCCGAGCTTACTAAAGAGATGCAAGGCTATGGTTTTTCAGTATTTAAAACATTCAAACAGCCCATTTATATATAATTTAAAAATAATACATCAAGTTGCAGCGGAAAATAATATTTACATATATGTATCGCAGCGGAATTTAAATATAGGGCCAACATGGCCTAATCACGGGTTAAACATGCCCGTTCATGCAAGATCTAGTCTAATACAAAAAACTCAAACTAATATATCATCCCAAGCTCCCCGTGTATGCATATGACGATGCATAATTCTCAACTCTGGAAGAAAAAGAAAAAGAAAATATGGTTTTGGTCAGCACTACGTGCTGAGTAAGTTAACACATACATAACTATGGGGTTTCAAAGCCATTATTTAGATTTTGAGAAAACATGTGCACAACACCACATAATTTAACTTATTTATCTAACAATAATTAAATGGCAAAATTTAAAGGATAGAGATTTCATAAGAGCATAAATATTATTTGCAAAGCAATATAATTATAGGACATAATTTAAAAGCATAATCCAAAAGGAACAATTTTCGAGTCTCCTAGTTTCATATCTCATGTCTCACGTTTCAAGTTTATATTTCAATTTCCATTCGGCAAGTTTTATATTTCAATTGCCTTCCATCAAGCAGTATATTTCAATTGCCTTTCGGCAAGCAAGATATTTCAATTGCCTTTCGGCAAGCAGGATATTCAATTGCCTTTCGGCAAGCAGGATATTTCAATTGCCTTTCGGCAAGCAGGATATTTCAATTGCCTTTCGGCAAGCAGGATATTTCAATTGCCTTTCGGCAAGCAGGATATTTCAATTGCCTTTCGGCAAGCAGGATATTTCAATTGCCTTTCGGCAAGCAAGATATTTCAATTGCCTTTTGGCAAGCATCGTATTTCATGAGTATTTAGTTCAAAGGAACTCCCAATCGTTTAAACCTTAAAGGCTAATTTCATGTTTCAACAAGATTCAAGATTTTGGTTCCGGTAAACCATAGTTTACTCTAAAATTCGTCTAAAATCAGATTTAATTCCAAAAATTCCAAAATTTCATATCTGACTTGGAAACATCAAGATCTACAACTTTTATGTTTTAACTTTTTCAATCCGAGATACCTAAGTAGGTCAAAATCGCAAATTTTCGCATAAGAAGAAATCTGTCCGAGTTTAATGCACCACAGTTTAAAGATTTCAAATTCTACCATATCAATTCAACTCCAAATTTAATGAAATTTGACAGGGATCATCTTAAGACATTTATCTACAACTTTCATGTTTGGCCAAAGATCTAAAACAGCCTAGATCCTATGTCAAAAACGTGATCAAGATCATTCCTAAGTTCTGTCCAAGATTTCAAGATCTAGATTTAAACAGCTCGGTTTCAATGGGTTTTCACATATCAAATCAATTCCAAAAATTCTAAAATATTTACAGCAGCTAGATCTAAGTCTTAGGAACGTTTTTCATGTTTTAAGGTTTTCCGTTTGAGTTCGTTTTAAGGTTCGGAAAAATTCAACAAATCTGTTGCGCCGGTAGAAAGTTTAGATTGACAGATTTACGGTTTCTTGATAATCTTTTAGTTTTGAATGTTTTAATTCATCCCAAAACCATGTAAGAGTTAACTTACCGAGTTTATGAACGTCCGGGATCGTCTATTCGAAGGCGTGGCTTCCCGTCCACCGTTTCTCCTCTCCGTTCGTCGGGTTCTACGATCTAGATCCAATACGGGGTGTAGAAGCGAAAAGAAGATGATTAGGATTCGTTTTCGAATTGTTTATGGAACAAAGATTGGATCGAGACTTACCACGACTATGGAGATCTGTAGAAATTTCGTCCAACAGGTCTCGCCTTTGGTTTCGTGCCTCCGACGACTCCGGATTTAGGGTTTCGAATGTGTAGAAGTTTGTAGGGTTTCGTAAAAGTATTTGGAGCTCCTAGGAGGTCGTATTTATAGATTTCCAAGTCCTAGGGCGTCCAACATCTGACCTAAGGGTCTTGGGTCGAGATACGTTCAACCGAAAGTCGAAAAATCCGCGTTCGGGCGAGAAAATCTCGCAACGGCCGATTCTGTCTCGTGGCGCGCACCTGGCGCGGTTTTTCCCTTAAGGGCGCGCGGACACCGCGCCGTCCTGGCCTGGACTTCGGTCTGGGCCGGGTCGTGCGATCCGTCGTGCTTTTCCTCCTCTCTTTCGGACTTCTATCACTCTACGCTTCCGAATTCCGATTTCCGGGCTATCTTCGGGCTCCGATTTCCTATCTTAATTTTTATTCGGACCTAAATTTATATTTGGACTCGAGTTATTGAGTCTATCGGTGTCGGGTCCCCGTGTAACCATTTATTCGATTAAATTGTCTTCGGCTTCCCGGGTTCTCGGAATTTTGTTTCCTTTTTAATTTACATTCCATTTCTCATTTCCTCTACATTTATTTCTTTATTTATTATATTTATTTTATTTATTGTATTTATTTTATGTTGGAAAATTTCCGGGTATTACAGTCTACCCTCCTTAAGAATCAACTTCGTCC
Source organism: Hygrophila difformis (assembly GCA_030278955.1). Lineage (NCBI taxonomy): Eukaryota > Viridiplantae > Streptophyta > Magnoliopsida > Lamiales > Acanthaceae > Hygrophila > Hygrophila difformis. The sequence goes on along the minus strand of JAOANR010000002.1, from coordinate 39,278,647 downwards.
TCGAAGTTGTGTTTCGGCTTTTCTCGTGCTAAGGTCTTTTGTTTGTTTTATTATTTTGTGACTGAACTTAGAATTAAAACTTCTAAGCTGCCTACGTACCCGGTGAAGGGATCAAGCCATAACGTAGTTCAAAATTTTATTTGGGATACATATTGTCGAGCCAACTAAAAAAAATAATGCAACTACTTTATTACGGGGTATCACATCCTCTCCCCCTTAGGACTCCAGTTATGTCCCCATAACTGTCTATTCAGTACTCTCGAGAGGTTTCGGGTTTTGGTCTTTATTCTGATGGTACTGGTGTCGTTGGTTGTTGCCACTTTGACCGTCTGGGTTTCGTGGTTGCTTAAGTCGAGTAGTCACATCCTCTCTCTTCTCGATGTTCTCTTTCCGTGTCCGGCAATCACGCAGCTGATGACCACGTCGACCACATCGAAGGCATGCTCCAGGCTGAGGGCATCCTCTCGCATAATGCGGTTTACCACACTTTGGACATGGTGACGCATAGTCACAATGGTTGAAGACTATCCCCTTTTTCTCCCCATTGTCATTTTGATGTTGTCCTTTCGAGTTTCCATCGAAATGGTCCTTATCCACCTTGTAATCTCCTTGTGGTCCTTGGTTAGCCTCATCTATCGGTTTTCGTTTCAGTCCTTGGACTCGTGCAACCGCTACCGCACGGTCATAAACCGTCTGCAGGTTCGTGAATTGTCCTACTGCAAGTATCTCCCGGATACTAAGGTTCAGACCCATCTCAAATTTCTGAGCCTTGTCAGAGTCGGTTGGTACTATCCTCGTAGCAAATCGTACCAATTCCTTAAACCGGGTGTAATACTCCTGCACCGTCCGTCCCTCTTGCTTCAGTGATAAAAACTCTTCGTACATTGCCGCCTTGGTGCTCATGGGGTAGAATCGGTCCCTTAGATCCTCCTTAATTTTAGTCCACGAATAAGCTTCTTCAGCTTCCTCTAAATTCCTCTGGAGGTCTTGCCACCACTCATCGGCTTCGCCTCCTAAGTAGTAGGTTGCTACTCGTGTCTTTGCCTCATCAGGACATTTGATAGCATCCAAGAGCTTATCAAATGTACGGATCCACCCCTCTAGTTTGGCGGGATCCTCCTGCCCATCATAACGTGGTGGTTGATAGGGATTCACCGACGCTAGATAGTTGGGTTGAGCTACGGGCGGAGGTACTGCTGCAGGTGTCCTATGCACCTCCGCATTTCCTAATGCTACTAGGAATCCCTCTATCGTTTTTAAACGTGCTTCCATATTATTGGGCGCTTGAGGCACTTGCTCTCCTAGGTTCTGAGGACTTTCACTGTTGTTGGGCGTGTTGGACAGGTTAGCGTCAGTGCCGTTTGGACTCACCTTCCTTGGTTTCCTCCTAGGCGCCATTTTCTGTTATAACGTGTAGAGTTTAGATAGATCGCTCGAACAAGACGTTTCGTAAATTTCAAATTTCAAATTTTCGGATTTGTTTTTTTGGAAATCCAAACAAGATTTTTGGAATAGAGAGTGTTTTAATAAGGACTTAATTTTTATTGTTCCACATGAAGAAGTTTTCTAATTTGTACAAGGGTAGGAATGGCTAAGGTCGAGGATTGTTATGTTTAGGCGAACACATAGATCAATGAGATCTAGAACTACGGCAAGATCAGTCTCTAGTGAGTGTTTCTGATTTGATGTCAAGCGTCTAAGTCATCTAGTGCAAGGAAAAGGTCTAAGTTGATATTCGCCAAGATTCTAGGTTAACTTCGCCAAGATTCTAAGTTCAAATTCGCAAAGATTCTAAGTTAAAATTCGCAAGGATTCTAAGTTCTCTAAACAAAGGAAATGCAATATGCACATGCAATGATGATTTCCCCCCAAAAATAATTTATGCACTAAATATATATTTTTTTTCCCATGGGTTTTAAAATAAAAATTTCTCCATGGAAATAATACTTTAAAATTTGAAATAATAGTCAAAATATTAATAATAGTTTAAAAATAATAATGGTTTAAAAATAATAGTTTAAAAATAGCCGGGCTCTGATACCAACTTGTAACACCCCGGTTTTTGGTCACCCAGGTCGGGATGTCACCGCCACACCTCCCTAGCAAGACACGGTTTCTCCGAGCTTACTAAAGAGATGCAAGGCTATGGTTTTTCAGTATTTAAAACATTCAAACAGCCCATTTATATATAATTTAAAAATAATACATCAAGTTGCAGCGGAAAATAATATTTACATATATGTATCGCAGCGGAATTTAAATATAGGGCCAACATGGCCTAATCACGGGTTAAACAGGCCCGTTCATGCAAGATCTAGTCTAATACAAAAAACTCAAACTAATATATCATCCCAAGCTCCCCGTGTATGCATATGACGATGCATAATTCTCAACTCTGGAAGAAAAAGAAAAAGAAAATATGGTTTTGGTCAGCACTACGTGCTGAGTAAGTTAACACATACATAACTATGGGGTTTCAAAGCCATTATTTAGATTTTGAGAAAACATGTGCACAACACCACATAATTTAACTAATTTATCTAACAATAATTAAATTGCAAAATTTAAAGGATAGAGATTTCATAAGAGCATAAATATTATTTGCAAAGCAATATAATTATAGGACATAATTTAAAAGCATAATCCAAAAGGAACAATTTTCGAGTCTCCTAGTTTCATATCTCATGTCTCACGTTTCAAGTTTATATTTCAATTTCCATTCGGCAAGTTTTATATTTCAATTGCCTTCCATCAAGCAGTATATTTCAATTGCCTTTCGGCAAGCAAGATATTTCAATTGCCTTTCGGCAAGCAGGATATTTCAATTGCCTTTCGGCAAGTAGGATATTTCAATTGCCTTTCGGCAAGCAAGATATTTCAATTGCCTTTCGGCAAGCAGGATATTTCAATTGCCTTTCAGCAAGCAGGATATTTCAATTGCCTTTCGGCAAGCAAGATATTTCAATTGCCTTTCGGCAAGCAGGATATTTCAATTGCCTTTCGGCAAGCAGGATATTTCAATTGCCTTTCGGCAAGCAAGATATTTCAATTGCCTTTCGGCAAGCATCGTATTTCATGTGTATTTAGTTCAAAGGAACTCCCAATCGTTTAAACCTTAAAGGCTAATTTCATGTTTCAACAAGATTCAAGATTTTGGTTCCGGTAAACCATAGTTTACTCTAAAATTCGTCTAAAATCAGATTTAATTCTAAAAATTCCAAAATTTCATATCTGACTCGGAAAGATCAAGATCTACAACTTTCGTGTTTTAACTTTTTCAATCCGAGATACCTAAGTAGGTCAAAATCGCCAATTTTCGCATAAGAAGAAATCTGTCCGAGTTTAATGCACCACAGTTTAAAGATTTCAAATTCTACCATATCAATTCAACTCCAAATTTAATGAAATTTGACAGGGATCATCTTAAGACATTTATCTACAACTTTTATATTTGGCCAAAGATCTAAAACAGCCTAGATCCTATGTCAAAAACGTGATCAAGATCATTCCTAAGTTCTGTCCAAGATTTCAAGATCTAGATTTAAACAGCTCGGTTTCAATGGGTTTTCACATATCAAATCAATTCCAAAAATTCTCAAATATTTACAGCAGCTAGATCTAAGTCTTAGGAACGTTTTTCATGTTTTAAGGTTTTCCGTTTGAGTTCGTTTTAAGGTTCGGAAAAATTCAACAAATCTGTTGCGCCGGTAGAAAGTTTTGATTGACAGATTTACGGTTTCTTGATAATCTTTTAGTTTTGAATGTTTTAATTCATCCCAAAACCATGTAAGAGTTAACTTACCGAGTTTATGAACGTCCGGGATCGTCTATTCGAAGGCGTGGCTTCCCGTCCACCGTTTCTCCTCTCCGTTCGTCGGGTTCTACGATCTAGATCCAATACGGGGTGTAGAAGCGAAAAGAAGATGATTAGGATTCGTTTTCGAATTGTTTATGGAACAAAGATTGGATCGAGACTTACCACGACTATGGAGATCTGTAGAAATTTCGTCCAACAGGTCTCGCCTTTGGTTTCGTGCCTCCGACGACTCCGGATTTAGGGTTTCGAATGTGTAGAAGTTTGTAGGGTTTCGTAAAAGTATTTGGAGCTCCTAGGAGGTCGTATTTATAGATTTCCAAGTCCTAGGGCGTCCAACATCTGACCTAAGGGTCTTGGGTCGAGATACGTTCAACCGAAAGTCGAAAAATCCGCGTTCGGGCGAGAAAATCTCGCAACGGCCGATTCTGTCTCGTGGCGCGCACCTGGCGCGGTTTTTCCCTTAAGGGCGCGCGGACACCGCGCCGTCCTGGCCTGGACTTCGGTCTGGGCCGGGTCGTGCGATCCGTCGTGCTTTTCCTCCTCTCTTTCGGACTTCTATCCCTCTACGCTTCCGAATTCCGATTTCCGGGCTATCTTCGGGCTCCGATTTCCTATCTTAATATTTATTCGGACCTAAATTTATATTTGGACTCGAGTTATTGAGTCTATCGGTGTCGGGTCCCCGTGTAACCATTTATTCGATTAAATTGTCTTCGGCTTCCCGGGTTCTCGGAATTTTGTTTCCTTTTTAATTTACATTCCATTTCTCATTTCCTCTACATTTATTTCTTTATTTATTATATTTATTTTATTTATTGTATTTATTTTATGTTGGAAAATTTCCGGGTATTACACTTATGTCCACAAGCCACATAGTCAATATTGATAGTATCCAGCTTGGTAACAAATCACCATGTTTTCAAAAGAATTTTTGTCTCCTTGTTCAGGAGGACCAATTTCAAAAATAGAGTTTTACAGTGTCGCTGTTTGCGCATTTTTCATTTAAAAATTCATTCCAAGTCCAATTGATTTGAAAATTTCGCAGTAGCTCCGGATCGTCCTAACGAACAATTTTCATGTTTTAAGTTTTTCAAAACGAGTCGAGGAAAGAGCTCGAATTTAAAGATCTTTCACGAAAATATAATCTGTCCGGATTCAGACTTGTCACAGTTTAGAATGTGGGTTTTTCAACATAGCAAATGAATTCCAAACACTCTGAAATTTTACAGGCATGACCTTAATTTGATTATCTACAACATTTATTTAGAACGTGAAGTCTAATTCCCAACAGATTAGTGGTTAATATTTGGATCAAGTTCGAAGCTAATTCTGTTAGCTTTTGCGAGTTCGGTAAGAACGCAGACTAGTTTGGGTCGGATTCGGAGGTTCAAATCTCGATGAAAATTTATGAAATTTTACAGAGGTATTCAAGACTCATAGATCTACAAATTTTATGTTTATAAGTCCTAATTTGGCCAAAATCTGGTGTCAAAATGGCTAACAGGTTCGCAAGTCAAATCTGTCTCCGTTTCAGATTTCGGTTTTATTGCAGGTTTGTCCGGGTCGGATTTTAGGCATCAAAACTTAACGAAAAATTATAAAATTTTTACACAACATAGATCAGGGTCTTAGGAACACTTTCTATATTTTGAGTTTTCCGTTTGAGCATTTTAAAAGGTCTGAAAAATTTGTCCAAAAATGTTGCGCGCGTGAACTTCCATTTTTACAGATTTTTATGGGGTTTCTTATTAGATCTTCACGTTCGGGTTAAATTTTAGCCACCAAAACCGTAGTAAGGATTAACTTAGATGAAATGGTTCTCCGGCTCGTCTAATTCACTGCCGTGGCCTCCACGTTCACCGTTTGTCTCCCGAGATCCCTCATTTTCCTTCTCATTGTCCGAATCGGGGGTTTTGAAAAGAGAAATGGGCTAAGTTGGATCTGTATTCGAGATTTAGGTAGGAAAAGTGGATAATTGTCTTACCGCACGATCCCTCTATGTCCGGGATACACTGAATTCGCCCAAGGAGTTCCGTCCTTCGCTGTGCTTGCCTCTGATGACTTAGAAATTAGGGTTTTTCGGTGTTTGAAACGTATAGAAAATTCCGAGATGTTGAAAAAGGATCTACGGGGCTGAATACGAGGCTATTTATAGACTCAAGGGTCTCCGGGGTCGTCCAGGAGCTGCAATGGTGAGTCTTGGGCCGAATGGTAAGCAACCGACGTTGAATAATCCGAAGTCGGGCGAGAAAATTGCGCTCGGAGCGCAACAGCCGCGATATTGGCGCGCTCGGCCTCCAGACCGCGCGGACCCAGGTTGGGCTGCGGTTTGGGCCGGGTCGTGCGATCCATGTCGGGCATTTTCTTCTCTCTTTCGGACTTCTATCCTTCTATGTTCTTGGGCTTCGATTTTCGGGCTATTCTTGGGCTCCAAATTCTTACCTTAATTTTATTTGGATCTCCATTTAAATTTCGGGTTTCATATATTGGGTCCATCGATATTGGGTTCCCGTGCAATAATTTATTTAATTAAATTATTTTCGACTTCACGGGTTCTTGGAATTTAAATTCCTTTTTAATCTTTGGAATTAGATTCCATTTCTCTTTTTATTTTTATTTTAATTATTTATTTATTTATTTATGTGTTTATTTATTTATTCGTGTGTCTAATTTCGCGGGTATTACAGTCTACCCTCCTTAAGAATCAACTTCGTTCTCGAAGTTGCGTTTTAGCTTCTCTCGAGCTAAGAACTAGGGTCCTTTTGTTTACATTGGTTTTTCTTTAATTTTATATTGTGATTGAACTCAGATTTAAAATTTCCAAGCTGCCTACGTACCCTGTGAAGGGATCAAGCCATGACGTAGTTCAAAATAATTTGAATTTGTTTATTTTTTATTTAGGATACATCTTATCGAGTCGAACTCCAAAAATAAATTATTATGGGGGTATCATATCCTCTCCCCCTTATGACTTCAGTTATGTCCCCATAACTACCTATACATTATTTTCAAGAAGGTTTGGGATTTGGTCTTGTTCCTTGTCCCCCTCTCCTTGCTGAAGGTTCACCAGATCTATTCTCTTTTCGATCGCCTCCTCTGGCGTTCGACATCCCCTAGCTTTGTGACCAAACTTGCCGCATTTATAGTAGGCTCCAGGCTTCGGGCATTGGCGCATCAAATGTGCATGGTTGCATCGTAGGCAGCGTGGTATGAACACACCACGGTTGTCATCTCCTCCATTGTTGAGACCCTTATTTTCTTTCCTTCGAGACCCATTGCCTTTCCTAGAGTTGTTATTGTTGTCTTTCCGATCCTTCCTCTCAAGTCCTTGAGAGTCCTTGCTCGACTCACCATTTTCCTTACGCTTCAATTGCTGGATTCGAGCAATCGCTATAGCGCAATCATATATCGTCTGCAGGTTCGTGAATTGTCATACTGCAAGTATCTCACGGATACTAAGGTTCAGACCCATCTCAAAGTTCTGAGCCTTGTCAGAGTCGGTTGGTACTAGCCTCGTAGCAAATCGTACTAGCTCCTTGAATTTGGTGTAGTACTCTTGCACTGTTTGCGCACCTTGCCTTAGGTTGATGAATTCCTCGTACTTCGCAATCTTGGTGCTCAGTGGGTAGAATCTTTCCCTCAAGGCTTCCTTAAGTTCTTCCCAGGTGTAGGCTTCTTCGTCTTCCTCTGAATTCGTTTGAAGGTTTTGCCACCACTCATCGGCTTCGCCTCCTAAGTAGTAGGTCGCTACACGTATCTTCTCCTCATCAGGGCATTTGATAGCATTCAAAAGTTTATCAAAGGTACGGATCCACCCCTCTAGTTTGGCAGGATCCTCTTGCCCATCATAGTGTGGTGATTGATAAGGATTCACCAACGCTAGGTAGTTGATTCGAGCTACTGGCGGAGGTACTGCTGCTTGTGCCATATGCATCTCAGCATTTCCTAATGCTATAAGGACTTCCTCTACAGTTTTTAACCATTCTTCCATATTGTTGGGCACAGGAGGCACTCGTTCTCCTAGGTTCTGAGGAGTCCCATTGTTGTTGGGCACGTTGGGGAGGTTAGCGTCAGTGTCGTTTGGACTTACCTTCCTCGGTTTTCTCCTAGGTGCCATTCTCTGTTATTAAGCATGAGAAGATGAGTTCCTAATCTAAGGAACGCTAGGAGTCAGGAAAATTTGCAAGATAGATCGGTAAAGGCAGATAATATATGTGGGCACGCTGAGTGTAAGTGATCAAGATCTAGGACTAAGGCAAAATTAGTCTTTAGCAAGCGCTCCTAAGTCAAGGTCGTGTCGAATTCAAAGATAGGAAGTGTCCTTATCACCGATAATTCGTATAAAAAGAGTTAGTGCAAATATTCATGTATATATGCAATGCAATGCAATGCAATCCCGCCGATGCTAATGCATATTTTATTTATATATCTCTTCCATGGGTTTAAAAATAAGTTTATTCCATGGAGGTAATACTTTAAAATTTTTAAAAATAATAACAGTTAAAAGTCTTGGACCTCTATATTGGGCCAAAATAATATACATTTGGGCTTTATTTTAAAAGTATAGGTATTGGGCATAAAAGTTGGGCCCAAAATAGTAAGTATATAATTGGGCTAAGAAAAATATTTGGACTTCAAAAATTTTGGGTTTAAAAAAAGTTGGGCTAAAAATAATTATTTGGGCTTCTTTAAACATATTTGAGCTTCTAAAAATACTAGCTTTAAAATAATAATAGCTTTAGAAATATTGGTTTAAAAAATAATAATGGTTTAAAAATAATAGTTTAAAAATAGTAGTAATAATAGTTTAAAAATGATAATGGTTTAAAAATATCCGGGCTTTGATACCAACTTGTAACACCCCGGTTTTGATAACCTAGGCCGGGATGTCACCGCCACACCTCCCTAACAAGACACGACTTCTTCGAGCTTGCTAAAGAGATGCAAGGCTAGGTATTTCAGAATTTAAAACATTTTTAAACAGCCCATTCAATAATAGATAGTAAAAATCATTACATAGTATTATCCAATTTGCAGCGGAATGTAATATTTATATATAGATATAGTAGCGGAAATATAAATAGGGCGAACATGGCCAAGACACAGGTTAAACAGGCCCGTAATGCAAATCATATTTAAAACAAGAATTATATGTTTCCCCAAAATTCTCATGCATGTTATGCACATGCGTAATCCTCCTACTCTGTAAAAAAAGAAACAACGGTTTTTGTCAGCATAAACATGCTGAGTAAGTTAACCCCTAGCATACAATAATGGGGTTTCAAAACCTTTAATTATTGAAGAAAAGAGTTGAGTTACCTTGTGCACGATTGCATTAAATATATAAATTAGCTCGACTAACTAATGGAATTTAATTGTATAAATCAAAGGCATGGATTCCAAAAGATCATAGATATAACTTGCAATGTAATTAAATAAATTGTCATACACTAACCACAATTTAACAAAGAGTTGGTTTAAGTCTTATAAATTTCCTCGTTTCATCTTTTTTATAGATCACCATTCGCTAGGGTCTTATGTCCGCCAGCCTTACACTTGGGCTCTTACGTCCACAAGTATCATGGTTAATCTTTTACTAGGGTTATTACGTCCGCTAGTCCTACGCTTGGGCCCTTGTGTCCACAAGCCACACAATCAATATTTCGCTAGGGCTCTTACGTCCACTAGACATACACTTGGGCGCTTATGTCCACAAGTCACATAGTCAATATTGATAGTATCCAGCTTGGTAACAAATCACCATGTTTTCAAAAGAATTTTTGTCTCCTTGTTCAGAAGGACCAATTTCAAAAATAGAGTTTTACAGTGTCGCTGTTCGCGCCTTTTTCATTTAAAAATTCATTCCAAGTCCAATTGGTTTGAAAATTTCGCAGTAGCTCCGGAACGTCCTAACGAACAATTTTCATGTTTTAAGTTTTTCAAAATGAGTTGAGGAAAGAGGTCGAATTTAAAGATCTTTCACGAAAATGTAATCTGTCCGGATTCAGACTTGTCACAGTTTAGAAAATGGGTTTTTCGACATAGCAAATGAATTTCAAACACTCTGAAATTTTACAGGCATGACCTTAACTTGATTATCTACAACTTTTATTTAGAACTTGAAGTCTAATTCCCATCAGAACAGTGGTTAATATTTAGATCAAGTTCGAAGTTAATTCTGTCAGCTTTTGCGAGTTTGGTAAGAACGCAGGCTAGTTCGGGTCGGATTCAGAGATTCAAATCTCGATGAAAATTTATGAAATTTTACAGAGGTATTCAACACTCATAGATCTACAAATTTATTGTTTAACACAAGTCCTATTTTGGCCTAAATCTGAGTCAAAATGGCTAACAAGTTCGAAAGTTAAATCTGTCTCCGTTTCAAATTTCGGTTTTATTGCAGGTTCGTCCGGGTCGGATTTTAGGCATAATAACTTAACGAGAAATAATGAAATTTTTACACAACATAGAACAGGGTCTTAGAAATACTTTCTATGTTTTGAGTTTTTCCATTTGAGCATTTTAAAAGGTCTGAAAAATTCGCCCAAAAATATTGCACGCGTGAACTTCCATTTTTACAGATTTTTATGGGGTTTCTTATTAGATCTTCACGTTCGGGTTAAATTTTAGCCACCAAAACCGTAGTAAGGATTAACTTAAATGAAATGGTTCTCCATCTTCTCTAATTCGATGTCTTGGCCTCTACATTCACCGTTTGTCACCCGAGATCCCTCGTTTTCCTTCTCCTTGTCCGGATCGGGGGTTTAGAAAAGAGAAATGGGCTAAGTTAGATTTGTATTCGAGATTTAGGTAGGAATAGTGGACAATTATCTTACCGCACGATCCCTCTATGTCCGGGATACGCTGAATTCGCCCAAGGAGTTCCGTCCTTCACTGTGTTTGCCACCGACGACTTAGAAATCAGGGTTTTCTGTGTTTGAAACGTATAGAAAATTTGAAGATGTTGAAAAAGGATCTACGGGGCTGAATACGGGGCTATTTATATACTCAAGGGTCTCCGGGGTCGTCCAAGAGCTGCCATGGAGAGTCTTGGCCGAAAGGTAAGCAACCGACGTCGAAAAATCTGGAGTCGGGCAAGAAAATCGCGCACGGGGCACAACAGCCACAAACCCCGCGGTATTGGCGCACTCGGCCTCCAGACCGCGCGGAGACCACTTGGGCCGCCGTCTGGGCCGGCTCGTGCGATCCCTGTCGGGCCTTTTCTCCTCTCTTTCAGACTTCTATCCTTCTATGTTCTTAGGCTTCGATTTTTGGGCTATTCTTGGGCTCCAAATTCTTACCTTAATTTTATTTGGATCTCCATTTAAATTTCGGGTTCGAAATATTGGATCCATCGATATTGGGTTCCCGTGCAATAATTTATTTAATTAAATTATTTTCGACTTCACGGGTTCTTGGAATTCAAATTCCTTTTTAATCTTTGAAATTAGATTCCATTTCTCTTTTTATTTTTATTTTATTTATTTATTTATTTATTTATGTGTTTATTTATTTATTTATGTGTCTAATTTCGCGGGTATTACACATCCGGTGCCTGTGTAGGAGGCATGGCGACTAGAGGAGGTATGGCGGCTGGTGTGACAGGTGCCGCCGCCACTCCACGTCGTTGTGGCGTCTGCCCCCTAGTGTTGGCGGCATCCAACCAGGTGCCTGTGTAGGAGGTATGGCCGCAAGAGGAGGCACGACGGCTGGTGTGGCAGGTGCTGCCGCCACTGCACATGGCTGTGGCGTCTGCCTCCCTAGTGTTGGCGGCATCCAACTAGGATTCAGTGGTGTCGCCACATAAGGTATGGTTGGAACGTTCGGCACGTGGGGTGCCACCGCCTGACGTGGTGCTATACCTGATGCACCAGAGATCGGCGTACAGCCTGGTACAACGCTGGCTGCCATCAAACAGCCTAATGAAGCATAGATCGTCACGGGAGGTGCCACGTAACCAAAGTTCGGCATGCTGGGTACCGCAGGAGTGAAAGCATAAGCAACCTGGTATGGGAACAGATTGGTCAGGCCTCCGGACTCCGGGAGTGGCGGCTGGCCAAGTGTGGTTTCTCAAGTCCGCTGTTGGCTGCCTAACGGCCCTGGACATGGGATGTTTGGCCGCACAATAGTGTCGTTTGCTGGAGCAGTTCCATCTTGCTGAGTACCTAAGGAACCGCATATTCGGTCAGTTTGGTCGGCCATGGCAGGCCGCAACACATCCATTAGGTGCCTCGTGAGTAAAGGCATAAACTTGGCCACCAATTCAGTCATCGATAGCCGCATTTGTTCAGAAAAAGTAAGGATCTGCATTATTTCCTGTTGCGTTTGAGTGGTGTTTGTCGTTTTAACGGCGTCCTCAGATGATGTTCGCACGGGTATCTTGTCCTGTAGAGACATATTATCAAATTTCTTGGTTAAATCAACCACAACTTTTCTAGATCTAAGACGCATACACTATTCAAAGCGGATATGGGTTCAAATCATGTCCCACTGGGCGTGCCAATTTGTTGACCCCGAAAAATCTTGAGGAGTAAAACCTCTATTTGATTGATGAACACCGAAACAGTTACAAGAATTGCAGAATGGAAATTACAGGAAATTAACGAAAGTTGTAAAGGAATTGAAGACAGAAAGCAGTAAATGAAATAAAATTGCAGAAAGCAGTAAATGAAATGGAAATGCGGAATGAAAAATACTACAGAAAGTAAAATAATGTAAAGGCGGCTTCTTTTGAGAAGAGTTTGAGGTCCTCTCACTTGGGTGCCATCTCCAATACTTATAGGGAATGGAATGGCACCTCTCCAGCCTCCATCTAAGTTTTAATGCCACCACGATCCTCTCCTATGATGACGCCTCCTCTTAATGTCACCGCGATCTCTTCCAGGGAACCGTCACCTTCTATAGCTGGCGGTCATCTTTATCCGGACACATCTATGGACTGGGCCGGCTACTTAGTTATTGAGCCGGACTGCAATGGGCCTGAGCTGTTTTAATTTATTGGGTCAACAATTGTAAAGTGTTTATTCTTTTCCAATAACTCAAACAAACTGACAAAAATAACTTCTACCAGAATGAGAAGCCAAAACAAAATAAATAAAACAGACATAGTCTAAGCAAGCTCATATATAATCTTAGGGAATGGGGACTTGGCCCAGTGGTTATGTCTCCTGACTCCAAACATTATATTTGAAGATTCGATTCCCACCTGGCCCCATTCCTTCCCCTTTATTCCCTTTGTAATTTGTGTGGTTTGAGCTCCCACATACCTTTTTCGATACATGAGTATAATGTTTACTAAAATATATATATAATCTTGCAAAAGTTCTATGGGGTTTCACTATGCTAGACATGGTCGGTTCCGGTTCGAACCGCCGGTTCGCCGGTTAGCTTTTAGGGCCAACCGGAACCGGCCATGTGTAGCCGGTACGGTTAACCGGACCGGTTTGGTTACAGTTGAACCGGCCACGGTTGGCCGGTTTGACGGTACAACCGTTTTTTTTTTAAGGAAAATAGGTTTTTATGAAAAAAATTTGTATGGAGACATGCGAAATTTCAAAATTGAAAATTATAAATTCTATGATGTTAAGAAAATTGAACTTTGAAAATTTGTAAAGTTGGGAAAAAAATATAAACTTCAAAAAAAATTATGTTAAAAAATAATAAGGTAAAAAATATTCAAGTTAAATAATTTAAATTTAAAAAAATTCAAACTTGAAGAAGTTAGGGTTTAGGGTTTGGGTTGGGGTTTGAAAAAGTTTAAGTTTGAAAGAGATCAAGTTTTAAAAAAAATAAACTTTAAAAAATTAAACTTAAAAAATACTCTAATAAATTAAAAAATATTCAATTTAAAAAATTTAAATTTAAAAAAAATTCAAACTTGAAGAAGTTAGGGTTTAGGGTTTAGGGTTTAGGTTTGGGGTTTGAAAAAGTTTAAGTTTTTTTTTTGGGTAATACAGCCTGAAGAGGCGAGCAAAGAATGAAAAAGAAAGGAAAAAAACCAAAAACAAAACCACCAGCCAGCTCTACAAACTATCAAACATTATCGCCGCAAATATTCCGTCCCAGCCGCATCACTTGCTAAAAGGGGAGTAACCTCATCTGGCGGGAATGCCCACGTAGTATAGTATTGTTCCTCCATTGTGACCTTTCTTGCAAGTGCATCTGCTACCGCATTCCCTTCACGAAAGACATGGCGTATCTGACACTGGCCTCGCTCAAGATGATCCCTCACTTCCTTAATGATAGGCCAGAAGCGATGCCGGCAAGACACCACCCCAAGCACCAAGCGAACCACTTCCAAAGAGTCAACATAGCAACATCCGATGGGGATCCCCAAAGTCGCCGCCAATCTCAAACCAAACATCAAGGCAATCAGTTCTGTTTCCAAAATATTTCTTGCACCAACATAGCTACCATAACCTCCCATCCATGCACCATCCCCACGCCGAATGACCGCCGCGCCGCCAGCTCTACTCGGCCCACTCAAGACGCATCCATCCGTGTGTAGCACATTACCAATCACCTCGCCCTCCTTCCATCGAAACCACCCTCAACGCCCTACCTTCAACAGACCGAGCTGCTGCCGCTGTCAAGTGACGCAGCCAGCTGTGCCCGTGGTACAGCAGGCTTCCCGGAGGCGTACCTCCATTCCGGAATAACCGATCATTTTGCTCCCGCCATACAATCCAAACAAAAGCAACAAATATTCAAGTTAAAAAATTTAAATTTAAAAAAATTCAAACTTGAAGAAGTTAGGGTTTAGGGTTTGGGGTTTGAAAAAGTTTAAGTTTGAAAGAGAAGAAGTGTTAAAAAAATAAATTTAAAAAAAATTAACTTAAAAATAATAAGTTAAAAAATATTGAAGTTAAAAAATTTAAATTTAAAATAAATTCAAACTTAGTAGTCTAAGTTTGGGACTTGGGCATAAATAAACTTAGTACTCTAAATTTAAAATTATGTTGCCTACGTATCCATATGAATAATGAATCAAAGTCCACGTAGTTCTAAAGGTTGTAAAGAAGATGGAACTATTCGGTGGTGCAATACTCGGGTTAATTGAGATCATCCGTCGAATCCGTTCCATTTGGGTCCTTGTGTTGAGCCCGTTTAGAGGTTCTAACCCAATCTTCAAGTAGGCATTGATTCTCTAAATGTTCAACCGTTAGTCTTGACCGTTTATCATCTAATGTGAGACTTCCTAGACTAAAGGCTTGTTCGACGGCCACAGTTGAAACGGGACATGCGAAAACTTCTTTTGCAATAATGCATAAGATAGGAAATGTTTCATTCCTCTTTGACCACCATTTAAGTAAGTCAAAGTTTTCACATTCTTGTGGGGTATATTCAAAATGAGAGGTTAAGTAAGTATCTAGTTCTAAGTAAGGATTGGATGCACCCCTAACACGTTTATGTGGTCCACTATCATATAGAGAGTAAAAATCTTTAAGGAGATTATTGGTTTGTCTAAAAGAACTAGAAGAAGAAGAACCACTATCATAGTTAAGGGTAGGGTTTGAGGAAGAGTCATCATGTTGAGATTCAAAGGCACTGCCAAAAGTAATCTTATACTCTCTCAAACATATTCCTTAAGTCTTCTTGCACATCATTCATAATAGAGGTAACACTAGGGCCATCATTAAGAGGAAATAGAGAAGCATAATAAAAGTTCAACATTCATTCTAAGCCATTACATGTAATTCTAGGATCTAAAATTTTAGCAAGCAAAAAAACTTTTGGATGAACTTCAAAATATTTAATCCATTTCTTTCTCATTTCAAAAATTGCAATTTTCAACAACGGATTGATATATCTATTATTTGATGATATTTATACACGATCTTGGAGAAGAGGAAGCACGTTGTTGCAGAATTGGAGAAGGGAAAAGACACGATCTTGAAGACCCGGTCTTGAAGGAAGTGGAGAAACCATGATGAAGGGGCTGCTACTCGAAATTGGGTCTATAAAATTGGAAGAATTGCGCCTGCCAGGAGGGAGACCAGAGACGCACAGACAGATTTCCAGAGAAGAGATTTTCTTCCAGATTCATCACAATCTTGCACCCCAATTTTCCATCATCCCTTCCACCAATTTCTCATCAATTCTCCTCCATAATCCCACCAATTAATTCCCTGGCAGCAGCAACGGTTTAGAGCATCCCAGGGCAGCGAATTGTTCGAAGATTTGGACGCCAGCAGCAGGTCGGGATAGCATAGACATTGAAGCAGGTGGCAGCGGCTATTGATTTTGGTGAATTCTTGTTTAATTTCTGAAATCAGTGGGCAATGTTGAATCTTTTTTATTGTGTTGGAATTGTTATGGATTGTGAGTAGATTGTTTTGTCTAGTTTGGGATTACGTAATTGTGAAACTTGATTTAGTTTTAATTGAATGTTCATTTTATTTTGGGTATTTCCAATGTCTCTATGTTGCAAGGTTAGAATTCTTAAATTAATATTTGTGGCCACATGTTAGTTTATGAGTTCATCGCTATATTGAGTTTCTTCATCCGTAATTGTGTTGAAATTCGATTGGAATAGTAAACTAGAGGAGAACCCTCTAGGGGAAATTGGAATCAATATTGAACATGTCATCGTAGGAATTTTGTTATATTGAATTGGGCTTTTCTTGTGTGTAATGCTATTGAATTTGTAAATCCTATGGTCGTACCTAGGGTTCTCTTTCAATTAGGGAATTAGCCAATGGTCGTACCTTGGCTAACGATAAAGTAAGGAAAAGTTGATTGTGAACGCGTGTTGAGCAATTATAACCAATTTATCTATTGAGCTAATGAACATTATTATTTATGGTTGATGAGCAATTCATATGTCCCAAATGGAAATTCATTCCCAAGCTAGATTTCTTGATTATTGGAGTTTGAGAAATTTGTCTTTTGCATTCTTAGCTTAGTTCTTGATTTTATTATTTTTATTAGGATTAGTTGATTTTAAAAAAATCCCCCCGTTATATCTATATATATTTTATAAATAATCAATTTATTAAATCCTTATTTGCTTCCCTTGGGAGACCACCCTACTCACCACACTTCATTTATTCTTGTTTGTGACGTAGGACTAATATCTATTTTTGCATCTTTGCAACGAGCTAGCACGGATCCTCACAATAAGCATTTAAAGCGGTTACGACTTTAACACATTCATCTAAAGCAATTGCGGAAGTAGAATAATAAACACCGGATAACACATTAGTAGCATGATTGAAAATTTGTAAAACATCACATATTGAAGTACATGTATCCCATTGATTAGGCAATAAAGGAAAATAAACATTGTTGTTATCCGCTTCAATTGCATAAAAATTACATAAAGCTTCTCTATAAGGAAAAGAACCAAATAGCATTTTATAAGTAGAATTCCATCGAATAGAAACATCTAAAAAAAATTGGGCTTCAAGCCTTGTTGTTGGCAAAATTTTCTCCATTTTCTTAACAAAGAATTATGTCTAACTAAATAAGTAATTGCATCTTTAATAGGTTTGATCTCTTTTTGTAAAACACTTAAACCATCTTGAACACATAAATTCAAAACATGACAAATACATCTAACATGAAAAAATTTGCCACCAAATGAAGGTTTACATGCATCAATAAGTTCGGGTAAAGAAGAGGTATTACCACTAGCATTATCAAAAGAAATCGAAAATATTTTTGTAAGTAAACCATATTCTTGCAAAATAGAACGAATATTCATAGCAATATTTTGAGCATTATGAGTGATATCAAATTCTCTATAAGCAATAAGTCTTTTTTGTAAAATCCAAGAACTATCAATCCAACGACAAGTAACACCCATGTAAAAATGAGCTTGCCAATGGTCACTCCAAATATCCGAACAAATAGAAACACTTTGTTGTAGAGAAGCAAAATCATTAATAAGTTCTAATTTCCATTCTCTAACACAAAGATCTACTTCACGAGTTAAAGATGTATGAGGAATTCTTTTAGCACAAGGATTATACGTATCTTTAACCCAATCTTCATAAATATTATCATCACAAAATTTATAAGGAAGATGTTTAGCAACGATAAGCCGTTTCTCTTCTAGCATGCTTCTCATCACATCTAAACAAAGAAGGGGAAGAAGAACCACTTACCTTGTCGGAGCTTCCCTTGCCTTTGAAGTTGAGTTGCGTTTGGCTTGTTGTTCCCCCGAACTTTGAAGGATGCTTCGATAGGATATGCCCATTTAGAGTGTCATATCCTCCACCCTTCTTAAATGAGTAGACTTTGGGACAATAGTTGCAATAACAATCAAAGAGGTTAGGATCCTCCTCCTTGGACACCTTTGTGTAATGCAAAACAAAGATGGGGGAAGTTGTTCGTCCGTCCGGTCGGGCATCGTTGGAATCCGAAGAGGGTGGTCGTGGTGGACGACTAGACGAACCTCTTCTTCCTCCTCTACCCCTTCTTCCTCCTCCTCCTCTAGGTTGACATGGAGGAGTCTCATATTCCGGTTGAGATTGAGAACCCAATAATTCCGGCGGAATAACCGGATCATTGAGATCAACACCCAATTCATCCGCTGTGGATTGAAACAATTCCTCATTCCAATTTGGCCTAAAATTCCCAAAGTTACTTGGGGAACAATTTTTGGAAGAAGGAGAAGACATTTTTTTAGTTGATTAGGGTAGTATGAGCTTTAGAGAGTAATTTGAGAATAGAGATTGAGAATAGAGAGAATTTAGAGATTGAGAAGAGAAAGGTGTGATGAATTGAAGTGGTAAATGGGGGTATTTATAGAGTTGGAAATGTGGTAAAAATTTGAATCCCAAAATCTGATTTTTTTATTAAAAAAAAAATTATGGTTAACCGCCGGTTAACCGAGAAAACCGCCAGTTAACCGGTGGAAAGGGGTGGAAATTTGAAATCCCCCCTCAATCTCGGCCGTTGATCTTCAACGGTCGAGTTATCCGGACCGTTGATTCTTCAACGGTCCGGAAACCGGCAGTTCAACTGCCGGTTTAGAGCAGGGTTAATTAAAAAAAAATTCAAAAAATAAATAAATAAATAAACCGTGTAAACCGCCGGTTGTAAAAAATACAAACCATAACCGGACCGGCTATGGCCGGTTCCGGTTCAACTCCGGCGGTCGAACCGGTTTTGGGCTTGTCTACACTATACGATATACACTATATGTCATGTCATTATTGATGAATAGAAAGTATTGTGAATGGAATCCAGGGGAAGTTAATATAAGGAGGGAGGGGGCGGTGTGCGATCAAGAATTTAATAGTCCATTGTACAGTAATTGTAATGAATTGACGAGGTAGCAGCAGCATGCAGTCATCAGATGAATTAGTATAATTTTTATTAGTGATGAATTAGTATATTTATATAATAAATTCTGAATATTATTTGGCATGTGGAGACTGTATTGTCCGTATAAATATTTCATCCTTTTTTTAATTTTGAGGGTTATATAGTAATTATGTCTTAGGTTTCCACGTAGGCGCTGAATAATCATCTAGAAAAGTACAATCATATTACACGTCAGCGTTGAATCATCCTACTTGCCACGTCATCAATATTTTAAATCAGATTTTAAGGTAATAAATCTATTTTTAGTATGTGAAAATCTTGATAAATATTTTTCATATATTATCAAATATATAAATTGGAAACAAGTTATAATATATTTGATGTTTTTGACAAATTTAGTTAAATTAATATATTATAAATTCTTTAATTCAATATGTTATATTTTCAAATATATTATATTTATTATATGAAAATTTAAGTCTAAAATACTAACATCAATCAATATAATAAATTAAAAAATTAACTAATAATAACCATACTTTAGTTAATCTATCGAAAATATATAGTTTATAAGGAATTATAATTATAATCTATATCTATATACTATAATAAATTCTGAAACTATATTTTTATTGTGCTGACTATATTGCCCTTTTAAATTATAATTAATCTCTTTAAAAATTATATATATTGTGGGTTCAAACAATAATTTTACCTCAAAGATATGCATATCTATCATAAAGATACATATCAAGTTTAGAAAGTAAAATCACTTCATCATAAGATCCAATGACCGTTGGATTGGAATCTATTGATCTCTATCTTAACCCTGCAATCATATTTTTATTGTGCTGGTTATATTAACCTTTTGAGTTATAATAAATATTTTTATAAGAATTATATATTATGGGTTCAAACAATAATTTTATTTTAAAGATATGCATATCTATACATAAATATAATAAAATAATATCATCTATTATTTAAATTAATATTAGTTTGTATTTTAAAAAAATAACACCCGTATACTGAACCCGTGCGCGGAGCGCGGGAGAAAAATCTAGTGAAAATAAAACTGTAATAATAATAATAATAATAATAATAATAATAATAATAATAATAATAATAATAATAATAATAATAATAATAATAATAATAATAATGGATGAATTGGTTGCGGTGGGGTTTGGACCCACCCATTTTATCGAACAAAGCAGGTCAGAATGAAAGAAAAGGTATGGGGGCTTTGCACTTTGCAGAATTATATTGCCAGTCCTGCTCGGTGTTCAGCAATCAGCCTGCTGAATTTTAATTTAATTTAATTTTGAGAAGAAACTTAAAAACAAAATTGGCACCAAATATGTTTCGGTAACCATTTCAGTCGCTAATTCGGTCGCTGGTTAGATTTCGATCGTGAGTTAGTCATCGAACATGTTTCAGTCGCTAATTTATGATAGAAAGAATTCGGTCACTAAATCGGCCGTTAGATAGCGATAAAAATTTTTGGTCGCCATTTCGGTTGCTCTTAACGACCAATTTTATTGGGTCGCTAAATTGACATTTTCTTGTAGTGATATATATTTCCATTAACTAACCATACGACATGTCAGTACGCGTGGAATATATGCATGGAAGCTGTTAGGTCCACAAACTAAGCAAGTGAGAAACTTTATGTTGTGGTTCACTGAGAGTGTCTGAACACAACCACTGAACAAACAGATTACAGTATCAATGTGTAACTAAGGCACAGCGGAATAAATAAAGCACAAAGTAAATAAACAACATAAGAGTTGTTGACCAGTTCGGTCTTCGGCCTATGTCTGGGGGATACCAATCCAGGAGATTATTTCACTATGTGTAATAACAATGGTTTACAACCACACACACTAGATGAAATAACTTGAATGCCTTCACTCCAAACTCCAGGCAGGTAGTTGTGATGACCAGGTGCTTTCTCCAGCTCTGGTATAGGTTTGCCCACCTATTTCAACTCCTCAAAGCAATCCACTTTGAGTTTCCCCTGAAGTAGCCTGTGAAGCACCCCTCCTTCGTTGTGTTGATAAAAGCGATGTAAACTTCTTCCTGTTTCGCCTTAATCACTCTTCTTAAATGTATCTCAGATTCAGTAAATGAACTAGAGAACAATCAGTAAACAGAAGTGCTCAAGGCTAGCTCGATCTACCAGCATTAAAATAGCTTCGGTGCACATACGGCTGGAGATCGAAGTTTGCTTCTCAATCAGTTGTTCCGAACGCGAGAGAGAGTTTCAGAGTATTTTCAGAATTACAAATGTGAGAGGTGTTTACCAATCCTCCAAAACTCTCTTTATCCAAGAACCCTGCAAGTTCAAACGGCCTTGTTGCTAGTAAGGGAAAGAGCCGTTGCACTTAGGGAAAATCTTGTTCAAATAATCTTTCCCTAATTCAGGAAGGGTTCCTGCAAGTAAATATTAGTATTTACCCTCCCTGATTAGGAAAGATCCATTGGGGTTAAGCTCAGTTCTTTAAGGAAGTTCTTCAGTACGCACATGTAGACTGGTGCTGAGGATGTTCATCTATCGTGTTCAATCATCAGTGTTGAACTTCCGTCAAAACCTTGACTCAACAATCTTCCCCGTTTTGACAGGAAGTGAGCCAGTACAAAAAAAATCCAACCGATGATGAACTAATACATTTGCTAACTATGAACATACAGCAACCCCATATCCCCAACCACCAATTACAACCCAAGTAAACTCAACAAAACAGGATATAATATGGAGAACAGAGCTTGACAAAAGAACATAGGTAAGAGACAGCAGAAAGGAAACATAGATAATCAGAAGATAATCAACACAATGTCCATCCATCAGAACACAACCATAAACAGTAGCAGTCAACCATCACAAACATGGAAAAACATCAGAAAAACCAGAGTTTCTTAAAACATAAGAACTCAAAATAAAAGAGTTTGAGGGTTAGAAAGATGTTACCGAATCAGCAGCAGCAGCAGGGAGAGTTCATCAGCAGCAGCAAAAAAGTTGTTGGAATTTCTACTCTCCCTCTGGATCAATTCTTGGCAAAAAACTACTCGGACTCCTCTTCTGATCCTTCTTCAGAATCCTCTTCCTCAGCATGAGACCGAGAAATGGCATTTTGTTCATCAGACCAATAATCTGGAAGAAGAGCAAGACCTTGTTCCAGCTTCCTTTCAAGAGCAAAAGCCTCATGAGCTTCTTTCATCATCCGGATCTCATCAATGGCATTGGCAAGAATATCATTTGCTCGATGAAGGGCACTTTGCCTGCTTAGGGATCCATCAATGCCAGGGAGATCATGAGTCTTCTTCTGCAGGGCTTGAGAAATAGCAAACTCATTTACTGGTTCAGTAGCCTCTTTCTTTTCACCAAATATATTTTCAGATTCCCGGAAGGCAGTGATCATAGCAGGGTATGGAAGAAGAGTCTTTCCATCATTCTTAATAGATTGAGCAAGCTTGCTCAGCTGAGTTAGAACAAGATAGCAATAGTTGATCTTTTCCATCTCATCAATAGCATAAATGAGATGGCACATTTCTCTGGTCACCAGGGAATGGTTTGAAGTTGGCAGAACATTGGAAGAGCAGAACTTGTACAGCAAGTGGAACTTCTGAGTCAGATCTTTTGGGGTGATCCTTTTTCCTGGCATCTTCAGTACTTCGCCCTTGGTCAGAGCTTTAGCAACTTTGTCACTGTCAAAGGTTGTGCCTGGTTCATAGATGCTTTCAAATGAAACTTCAGGGACACCAAGGAGGTTGTTGATCTTCTCATAAGTGACTTCATAGATGATGCCTCCCGTATAGTTCTTGCAAAACCAAGGTTTGCCTTCCTTGAGGAAATCCTTCTGCAGATTCGCAAAGAACTCCCTGACCAGTTCAAGTCTTAACCTGTTCCACTTAGAAGCCCATTCAGATAATGACCTTTCTTCAAGATAGATTGTCCATTCTAATTCCTGGAATTTCCTCCCACAGTACCTATTCTCAATTCTCAACTTGATGATCTTCAAAACCGAATCATAGTAGGTCCGACTGGAAGAGTAGTAGAATTTGAACCAGAAGCTTTTCCGGGATGGAGTGGAAGTTGCTTATCTGACAAAGCAGATTTGCTTTTAGGATCAGCCTTGGCCTTCTTCCTTCCCTCATGTTCATCCTCATCATCACGAACACGCTTGGAGGACCTGGAAGATATTGGAACAGAAACTTGAACCTTTTCTGGTTTCTTTTGAATAGGTAGGACTTCCTCATTTTCAGAGTTCTCCCCCTCAGTGTGTGGTTCGTCGGAAGCCTCGTTTTCACTTTAAGACACCTCCACCCTTGAAGCTTTCTCAATAAGAACCCTGGGCACTTTCGAACCTGTACCAGCCTCATGTTGAGTTACAGTCTCAACTTGATCAGATTCTGAACCTCCTTCATCAGACGAATCTACTTCTTCAGAATTAGCACCATTTTCTCCTCCTAAATTCTCCCCCTCAACAGCATCACCTGTGGTCTCCTCATGAGTGGACTGATCATTCTTACTTTCCTCTTCAGAAGCATCTCCAGAGGATACTTCAACATTATCATCCGCAGCATGAGATTCTTCTACTTGATCCTCATACGCTGGCTTCTTAACAACATCAGGATTCTTTGAAGGGATTTCAGATGAGGGTTTGGGATCAACAACAGATGTAGGTGGAGGAATATGATCCACCACTTTCTTTGGGCGATGAACTCCCTTCCTATGCGACTTAGCCCGACTGACTTGTTCAATACCTAGAGAATCAGAGGCATCCTTTTCCCTAGACCGAAGAACGACATTCCTCGAAGGAGTCACGGTAGTCAATGGAACAGCAACAATGGCTTCCTTGGTGCTAGGAGCAGGAGGCACAGAGGGGGCCTCTTGAGCAGTAGCGTTTGCACCTGTTCCTGTGAACAATCTAGTAGCAACATTAGAAGGAATAGAACTTGATTTACTACCTTTCTTGGCGCTCTTGGGCTTGGAAGAGACAGAAGCAGCTTTGGCCAGTGTTCGCAAGTTCTTAGGAGAATCCATGGTTGCTGCATCTTTAGGCGGAGGAATGGTAGAAGAAATAGGCGCCTGATCCTCATTAACTGCCTGTTTTTCAACCACCGGAGTTGGGGATGGAACCTCCGAAGACGTGCGTTCAACCGCTGAGACAGTTTCCTTCTCCCCTGCAACTGCAACCCCTGCTTCTTTGAGTTCACTCCTAATGTCCAAAGGATCATTGACGACATTGGATAGAATCTCTGTTTGTTGTTCCACTTGTGAGCTTTGAACATCTTGCACGGACTTTTCGGAGTCGATTTGAGGACTAGGGCTCTTCTGGGGAACGGAAGGCCCATCCTTTGCTTGAAGGGCTTTCTTCAGTCCTCTTGTTTTCACCATGATTTACTGAGAGAAGACACTAGAGACCAAGAATCAAGTGAAGGGTTAAGATGAACAGGAAACCAAATAGGTAAGGAAGAAGATGAAACGATTTCCGAAACAAATGCAGAGAAGAAAAGAGATGAAAATCTACTCAAATCCTTAGGGTAATAGACCCCTATTCCCGCCATAGAGTGTGATTAATGATGTCTCCCTGCAGTAGATCCTGGACCGGCTCATCAGAGGAATGACAAGTATGGGCCACTCTGATGGGCCTTAGTAGCTCCCCCTCAATGAAATAAATCACTGTTTACACCATGGGGGAGGGTCCGGTCCAGATCTCAATTGAGATAGCAAAGCCCAAGCTCACGTCTAAGGGCTTCAAATCTCTCACCATTCAGGGCCTTTCTGAATATGTCCGCATGTTGTTGTTCAGTCCCCATATGTGAAATGGACACGATGCCATCCTCCACCAATTCTTGAATGAAATGATGTATGATTTCAATATGCTTAGTCCGACAATGCTGAACTGGATTTTTGGCTATATTGATAGCACTCATGTTGTCACATAACAGGATCAGCTCTTTGTGATCAACACCATATTCCTTGAGCATCTGCTTCATCCAGGGATGTTGTGCACAGCAACAACCCGCTGCAAGATACTCAGCCTCTGCAGTGGAAAGAGAGATAGAGCTTTGTTTCTTACTATACCAGCTTACCAGGTTTGTGCCAACATAAAAGCATCCGCCAGTGGTGCTCTTTCGATCATCCGCACAACCAGCCCAATCCGCATCACTATAACCAATGAGTTGTAAGCTGTAATCTCTTGAGTACCATATACCAAGATCAGCAGTACCAGCCACATAGCGAATGATTCTTTTAGCAGCATGGAGATGTGATTCTTTGGGATCCGCTTGGTATCTTGCACATACTCCTACAGCAAAGTTGATATCGGGCCTGCTAGCTGCAAGATATAACAAGATAACAATAATGCTTCGATATAATTTACAATCAACAGATTTACCAGAAGGATCTTTGTTCAGCTTGTCACTCGTCCCAATAGGTGTTCGAACAGGTTTGCTGGACTCCATTCCGAACTTTTTGACAAGACTCTTAGCATATTTGGATTGGTTCAGGAAGATTCCCTCCTTTCTTTGAATAACCTGCAGGCCTAAGAAATAAGTTAGTTCTCCAACTAGACTCATTTCGAACTCCTTACTCATGATGTCGATGAATTCATCCTTCAGAGCTTGAGAAGTTGACCCAAATACTATGTCATCAGCATATATTTGAGCAATCAGGAACCTTTTTCCTTCTCCCTTAATGAAGAGAGTCTTATCTGCATTCCCTCGTACATAACCCTTCTCCAACAAGTAGGATAACAGACGATCATACCAAGCTCTTGGAGCTTGCTTTAGCCCATAAAGAGCCTTGTTCAGCTTGTAGACATGGTCTGGATAATGAGGATCTTCAAACCCCTTAGGTTGCTCGACATAGGCCTCTTCCTTCAGCCACCCATTGAGAAAGGCACTCTTGACATCCATCTGAAAGAGCTTGAATTCAAAGATGCAAGCAATGGCAATCAGCAACCTCACAGCTTCAAATCTTGCAACAGGAGCAAAAGTTTCACTAAAGTCCACTCTCTCCACTTCAGTGTACCCCTGAGCTACAAGTCTCGCTTTGTTCCTGGTGATGTTTCCATTCTCATCAGACTTGTTTTTGAAGATCCACTTGGTTCCAATCACATTAACATCTTTTTGTCTCTTCACCGAGGTCCACACCTCATTTCTAGTAAATTGTTCCAGTTCCTCTTGCATGGCTAAAATCCAGTGTTCATCACCTAAAGCTTCCTCAACCCTGCTTGGCTCTATCCTCGAAGTGAAACAGTGCAACCCTGCTAATTCCTTGTAGTCAATCTTCTTTTTGATCCGAGTTCTCCTTCCTTCATTCAGATCTCCTATCAGATCATCTTCATCATGGTTTCTGTGAACTTTTCTTGAGGGAGTTAAAGGAGCTGAGCTTGTCTCAACATCTGAAGACTGAGTAGGCAACTTCTCCTTGTTGACAGTAGGAATCTACTCTGAGTCGATCACACCAACATCTTCATGATTTACAGTGACAATGGAACCATCAACTCTGCTGGGCTTGTCATCAATGGTGACATTGGCTGATTCAATCACCTTTCTAGACTTAGGAAGATAGATCCCGTAAGCTTTCCTTGTGGAAGAGTATCCAACAAAAATACCTTCCTCACTCTTCTCTTGAAACTTCCCAAGGTGTTCCCTGTCATTTAGAACAAAACAATAGGGATGGGCAGAAAAGCCCATATCCAATGGTGAAAACCGAATTTTCTGTACGGTTTTGGGGGAAGGATTATCAGTGATGGGCCGGGGATTGGGGATTTTTCGGGGATTCTTTTGGGGATGGGGATGGGGATGGGGGAAGTAATCCCCGCCCCGGCCCATCCCCGATATATTTAATATATTATTTATTATATATTTTATATATTATAGTTAATATTTTATACATTATATTTTATAAATTTTACTCATCCATTCCAAAATAATTACAAAATGGATGAGAACTTGGCATAGTAGTTATGTCACTAAATTGAGGGTTGGATTCCCCACTCGGTATCTCGGCCCCCTATCCTTCCCCTTACCCTTTTTAATTTGTATAGCATGGACTTCCACCACCCATTTATTTGGCCTTTTGGCTTCGAAAAATAAAAATAATTACTAAAACTCATTTATTTGATGGGTTAATTATATATTAGAAGCGCATATTGAATTTTGATGTGGATTATGGTTTATTATTAAACAATACATTTGTGTTTAATATTATAATTTATGAAATGGAAAGTTTGCTCAAATAATATGGATTTGGTCATCCCAATTACCGAAAAAATAGAAAATTAGCTTATAAGTAAATCCCAGATAAGATCCCCGACGGGGAACGGGCCGGTTTTGAGGACTAGAAATGCTAATGGTTTTGGGGATGGGGATGCTACTCTCCGCCCCAAAACCGGCCCATTGCCATTCCTACAAAACAGGTGCTACCAAAGATATGAAAGTAAGAGATAGTAGTTCTTTTACCTTTCCACAGTTCATAGGGAGTTTTAAGAGACTTGGATCTCATGTGCACCCGATTTGATACATAGCATGCAGTGTGAACTGCTTCAGCCCACAGAAATTGAGGAGCACCCTTTGAATTGAGCATCACCCTAGCCATTTCTTGGATGGTTCGATTCTTCCTCTCCACCACTCCATTTTGTTGGGGTGTTCTAGGGGCTGAGAATTCATGCTTGATTCCAAGTTCACTGCAAAACTCTTCAAATGCATGGCTTTCAAATTCACCTCCATGATCACTTCTGATCCTCTTGATCTTACATTCCTTTTCTATGATCAACTGCTGGCTTAATTTGATGAAGGCCTTAAGTGCCTCACTCTTTTCCCTGAGAAATGAAACCCAAGTATATCGAGAATAATCATCAACACATACTAGAACATACTGCTTACCACCAAGACTTTTCACCTCAGTAGGACCAAAGAGATCCATATGGATGAGTTTATGACATCGGACTGAACCAGATTGCTCAATGGATTGGTGGGGTGTTCTGTGTTGTTTGTTCTTGATGCAGTCATTGCATGTTTCCACATCATCCCTTCTCAAGGTAGGCAAGCCTTTAACACCTCCTGCCCTGCTCAGTTTGATTAGATCCTTGAAGTTCAAGTGTCCCAACCTTTCATGCCACAAGTGGGTTTGGGATGTACCTGCACCTTCAACAAACAAGCAAGACTGTGAAAGCATATAACAATCATTTTTAGATCTACAACCTTTGAAAATGCATTCGCGTTTGGAGTTGAGTACTTCACAGCATTCATCATCAAAGAGCACTTTGAGTTTGTTGTCACAAAGGTGATTGATGCTGATCAGATTGGCACAGAGACCATTAACATGGTATACTATCTTGAGAGCAGGAAACCCTTCCTCAGCTACAGAGCCTAGACCAATGACCTTTCCTTTCTTGCCATCACCAAATACAACATGACCACCATCAATCTATTGGTAGTTAGATAGGAGTTCTGAATTCCCTATCATGTGTCTTGAGCATCCACTGTCAAAGTACCAACAAGACTTCTTCCCTGACTTTGAGGTGGTGTGAAAGGCCACATTGCAAATCATTTTTCATTTGACTCTCCATTCTCTTCTTGAAATAGACCTCTTTAAATCTTCATTTGGCCAGATCATTGGTCTTCCAGACATAGCATCACGAGCAAGTAAGCGACATGACTTGATCGTATGACCATAGGTCCTGCAGTAGGCACATTCCAGGGGTTCAACTCCAGAGACTTGCTTCTTGTTCTTATTTCTTTTAGGGACCTTGCTAGAGCTGGCTTCTTCCACAGAGTTCTCAGACGAACTACATCCTTCTTTGACAAAGGCTCTTTGTGAGGAGGAACTGCAACCCTTTATATAGCCAATTCCTCTTCTATCTCCATGAGCTTTAGAGGATGCAAGGATCTCTTCAAGAACGTCCTTTTCCCTTGTTCAATCTGTTGGTTAGCTCCTCTGACTTAGAGACTTTGGCAGAGAGTTCCTGATCTTGATTGGTCAAGTCAGTCACTTGTTGTTGGAGATCATCCTTCTGACTTGTAAGGTCTGTGACTTGATCAACAAGTGCTCCATTGACAGTGTTGAGGTTATGAACCTGCTCAGACAGCCCAATCACTTCTTGTTGGAAGTTGTCCCTTTCAATACTAAGATGCTCTACTTGTTCAGTGAGCTCCCTTTTGGCAGTCATGAGCTCACCAGCCTGAACAGAAAGTTCATCAACTATCACTGATAGATCTCTGTTCATGGGTTGAAGTAGAGCAGTCAGGTACTCCAATTCATCACGCCTAACTTCAGCTCTGTGAAGTTCCTCTCTTTGAGAGTAGTACTCGCATCTCAACTCTTCATGTTTATCACATTGATCCTTGTGTTCCTTCCTCAACTCAACAAGATCAACACTGATAGCAAACACATTCTCTTCAGCAAGGTCAAGCTTTTGACAGGTTTCATCATATAATTTGCTAAGTGCCTAAATACCTTGACTCTCATTCCTGTTAGAATAAGTAGAAGCCACATCAGTAATAAACGTATGGACTTGAGAAGGAGTATTACTTTCATCATGTTCAGACTCAGAGTCTGAATCCCACGATCCAACAAAGGCAACCCCCTCTTCTTCTTCATCATTACTGGATTCAGGGCTATCATCATCATCACTGAAGGAGGCACAGTAGGTCATCTTGACAACAGAGGACTTGTTTTTGAGATTGGCACAATCAGCTCGAACATGTCTAAAACTTTTGCATTCAAAACACTGAGGGCCTTTGGAATCTGAGGATTCCTTGGATAACTTCTTAACCGGCCTATCAGATTTCCTCTTCTCAGGCTTCTGCTTGAAGACTCCTCTCCCTTCCTGTTTCCAAATTGTTTGGCCTTTTTATCTCTGAGAAAGCGTGCTAACTTCTTGGTCAATAACACCAGATCCTCCTCATCAAGATCATCATCTTCATCAATATGAGCATCACTGGATTCTTTGGGGGGAACAATCTGAGACTTGGTCTCCACCTTGAAGGCAGTTGATTTCCCTTTGAACCTCTTGCAGTGAGTCATTTCCCATGATTGTAGGATCCCCATAACTTCATCAACTCCCATGGTTGCAAAGTTGGCTTGAAGCTCAAGGGCAGCAATCTTAGGATAGAACCTCTCAGGAAGTGTACCTACAATCTTAGTGACTATCTCCTCATTGGAGTAGGTTTCCCAAGCTGTTGAGCTTAGTTGGTTAGAGTACGAATTCTACCAAAAAAATTATTAACAGACTCATGCTCATCCATACACATTTTATGAAATTCAGCATCAAGAGAAATGAGTTTAGATCTCCTTACAGTGGTGGTTCCCTCATAAGAATTTACCAGAATCTCTCAAGCTTCAAATGTTGTGATGCAGTTTGAGATGAGGAAGTATTGATCATCTAACACAGCACTGAAGAGGGCATGAAGAGCTTTAGAGTTCATGTTGGACAGGGACTTTTCCTCCTTGCTCCAGTCATTCATGTCTTTGCGAGTGGTCACACCATCCTTAGTGACACTGGGGGCAACATACTTGACAAGTACAGCATTCCGTGCCTGATCATCAATGGACATCAGGAATGACCGCATCTTGTTCTTCCAGAAAGCAAAGTTAGTCCCATCCAGAAGAGGAGGCTGAGTATAGTTCCACCTTTGACTCATCTTAATTCAAAAAATCTCTCTCGCAAGAGTGTGGCTCTGATACCACTTGTTAGGTCCACAAACTAAGCAAGTGAGAAACTTTGTGTTGTGGTTCACTGAGAGTGTCTGAACACAACCACTGAACAAACAGATTATGGTATCAATGTGTAACTAAGGCACATCGGAATAAATAAAGCACAAAGTAAATAAACAACACAAGAGTTGTTGACCCAGTTCGGCCTTCGGCCTACGTCTGGGGGATACCAATCCAGGAGATTATTTCACTATGTGTAATAACAATGGTTTACAACCACACACACACTAGATGAAATAACTTGAATGCTTTCACTCCAAACTCCAGGCATGTAGTTGTGATGACCAGGTGCTTTCTCCAGCTCTAGTATAGGTTTGCCCACCTATTTCAACTCCCCAAAGCAATCCACTTTGAGTTTCCCCTGAAGTAGCCTGTGAAGCACCCCTCCTTTGTTGTGTTGATAAAAGCGATGTAACTTCTTCCTGTTTCGCCTTAAGCACTCTTCTTAAATGTATCTCAGATTCAGTAAATGAACTAGAGAACAATCAGTAAACAGAAGTGCTCAAGGCTAGCTCGATCTACCAGCAACAAAATAGCTTCGGTGCATACACAGCTGGAGATCGAAGTTTGCTTCTCAATCAGTTGTTCCGAACGCTAGAGAGAGTTTCAGAGTATTTTCAAAATTGCAAATGTGAGAGGTGTTTGAACCAATCCTCCAAAACTCTCTTTATCCAAGAACCCTGCAAGTTCAAACGGTCTTGTTGCTAATAAGGGAAAGAGCCGTTGCACTTAGGGAAAATCTTGTTCAAATAATCTTTCCCTAATTCAGGAAGGGTTCCTGCAAGTAAATATTAGTATTTACCCTCCCTGATTAGGAAAGATCCATTGGGGTTAAGCTCAGTTCTTCAAGGAAGTTCTTCAGTACGCACAGGTATACTGGTGCTGAGGATGTTCATCTATCGTGTTCAATCATCGGTGTTGAACTTCCGTCAAAAGCTTGACTCAACAGAAGCCATATCAACAAGAAGACATTGCAGATACAATCTAGAATTAGTTTGGGATAAACATCCCAACCGTAGGGCCAATACATTGGAAGCCCCATACCAATAATTGGATCGATCGCGTCGAGATCAATCGAATTCACAGTATTTTTGGATATTCTTGCGTATGGATGGTTCATGCTACCGAGTGTAAAGACTCATAATGTATAGTATATTACAAGAATTTTGCATTTTTGCTATTGAATTCAGTCGCTAAACCTATTTGGTATCAAATGAGTTTAATTTCTATTACTACGCTAGCTAATCTCATTGGTTATCAGTTTTGGAGTTATCACTTAATTTTTCGATCGTTAAAACAAAAATGTTATTGTACTAACATAATAACATCTATAAGATGAACTTGTGTGTTGCCTTTTATGGGCAATATTGTTTATTTCTGATTTTAATGGGCAATGCCCGAGTAGGGGTGAGGAAAACTCGACTCGATACTCGATCAAAACTCGATTAAATTATTAAATTTTAAAAATAAAAAAATAAAAAAATTGTTAGACACAATTTATGCTTTATCAAGCCTAACAAACTTATAGTATTTTGCAGCATAATAAGTAAAACTGTCAATTCAAATTCAAATTATATACTATCTAGCATAGTTAAATTCGAGCAAGAACTTTAAATTTTTTTACTGTACAAGCTCGAATTACACTGTTCAAGCTCGATACTCAACTCGATATTACCCCTATGCCCTACCCAGTAATGATTATCCTGTGTACAATATCTAGCGGTTAAAGTTGACATCCTTACATGTGAGAAACAGTCGGGCTGTTGGCAGCAACGTCACACTAAGGGTCTGTTCTGCACGCAGCTTTTGGGAGCTTTTGAGAGCTTTTGGTAGCTTTAGCTTTTATTTTAAAACAAAAGCCTCGTTCTGTACACTAGCTTTTGGTAGCTTTTGAGAGCTTTTGGAAGCTTTTCGATCACTTTGAACGAAAATGAGAAGGAATTCATTTTTTCATTTTTTTGCTTTTAAGGTCGACAGTCGATTGTTTTGACAATTTCAAACCCACTCTCTGATTCAATTCTCTCTGACTTTGATTGGGTTTTTCGCATTTCAATTCAAACTGTCAATTGACAGCATAACATTTATTAAGTACGACTAGATTTTATCTTTAACAGTATTAACTATAGAATTGATGAAGTTAATGGGCTTGAAATACTTTGACTTAAAATTCAACAATTATATCTGATAAACTCAACAATATTTCAAACCACCAATTAATGTAGGCATTGGTGTTGACTGACAGACTTTTTCAATAGAAAATTAGCCAACACACCTATTGCAATTCGCACCCCATGCTATTTTTGTACTACTATATACTAATAGCATAACGGCTTGACTTGTATAGTATGATTGACTGAATTACAATCGAAAAAGAATCAAATTTAAAATAAAGAGAATATACTGTATTAATTTTATAATTTGATTAGCTGGTGTTTTTAGGTATACCATCTGTAATAAGTGGTTGTTCATTCCTTAAATATATAGATAGATGCATCATAAAGCATCATAAATGCACGTGATTAATTGTGATAAACTTTTATTTCGTCCTCCCATTTTCTTATCACTTTCGGTTAGTTTTCTCTTTTATAATCTTTAATAAAATAGCTGTCAACAATACGATTATATACATACCTATTTACTTAGAAACAATAAAAAAAGAGGGGGTCATTTGATTTGTGATGTTAGATTCCCAGTTCCCACTAGAAATCCTGAGTAAGGTCTTTAATATTCATTCTCTTTTGGTTGGAGGGATGATTTCGTTGGAAATCAAGATTGTCATTACAATAGGAATGTTGGGGCTTTCGGTGGAAATATGATCCTTACAGAA
Organism: Hygrophila difformis; assembly: GCA_030278955.1. Taxonomy (NCBI): domain Eukaryota; kingdom Viridiplantae; phylum Streptophyta; class Magnoliopsida; order Lamiales; family Acanthaceae; genus Hygrophila; species Hygrophila difformis. The sequence goes on along the minus strand of JAOANR010000002.1, from coordinate 39,244,999 downwards.
AAGTTAGGTAATTTTAGATAATAATTGAGAATCTTCACAAGTAGTTTATATTAAATTATAACTTTTATATCCTTTAAAATTACAAAATTATATTATACGTATAAAATTATAAAAGGATTTTTCCAAATTTCATAAGAGTCTGTTTGTTTTGCCTTTTTTTTTTTCAGCTTTTAATTTTTGCTTCATTTTTAGTTGTTTGTTTTGACTTTTTTAAAAAGGAAAAGACAATGCACATATTGATTATTTTTTTTCGGCAGTGGACTACTTCTAGAAAAAGAAAATGTCATTTTAGGGAAATATCAAAATATCCCATCTAACAAGGAAATCAAATTATAGCAATAGAATTTCTATATCACTAAAACAAAAATTTCTTACATTTGATACTTAACTTGTTACAACATTATACATGGGGGACTTGGTATTCGTGGTTGTCGTGAGATGAATACTGCTATGCTAGGTAAGCTCCTCCAGGACATTTTAATCGATAGCTCTAACCCTTGGGTGTGACTATTTGTGGCGAAATATGGGATTACTCAAGGTCTTTTCCATAGCAGACCGGCTGCATCCCCAGTGTACCGAGCGATATGTAGATGCGCTCCTCTTTTATTGGAAGGGTTTCGTATGCGGCTTGGGAATGGGCATTGCAACTTGTGGCATAGTTCTTGGCTCAAGGGCGGGCCAATTGCACCACGGATACCTTTTGTTCACTATGTCGACTCCTCCTTGAAGGTTAAAGATGTTGTACTTGACGGCTATCTCCAATGGAATTTGTTGCACACACAGCTACCTGAGGAGATAAAAGAGGAAGTGCGGCAACATGGACCCATTATCCTTCATGATGCGGCCAATGATCAGAGGTGCTGGGTTGGCAATGCCTCCGGGACTTATACAGTTTCTTCCGGGTATCAATGGATTATTGCCAGTCGCTTGGTGGATAAACAGGATAATGTAGCTTGGGTTTGGCGTATTGATGCCCCGGAGAAGGTTCGCATGCTCGCTTGGTTGATTGCATAGTACGCACTACCTACTAATGAGTTGAGACATCACCGGGGGCTCACTCAGTCGGCGGCCTGCGTTATCTGTGGTGCGGGTGTGGAGGACGCCTGGCATGTTTTCTTCACCTATCCCTGGACTACGCATATTTGGGGGATGATTAGCTGGAAGCCGCCTACTCATTGGATGGAGGTTGACAATGATTTTACTAAGGCCTTCTCGCTGATTTGTCGAGAATGGAAATCGCAGCATTGGGCTGCTCTTTGGTGTCTGTGGAAGGGCCGCAATGGTGCTTGCATGAGAGGGGTGGCTCAGGATCCTGTGGTTGTTGCTCGTGAGGCCGGTGCCCTGGGTCGCATCTATGCAGAGGTGTGTTCCAAGAGCAGCTGCAGCCGGCCCTGTAGGTTGGTGAATTGGAATTCTTGTAATTACCAAGGTATGGTTCTGCACTCCGACGGGAGCTCTCTTGGTAATCCGGGGCCGGCTGGCTTTTGGTGTGTGATTCGCTCGGGTGATGGTTCTTGGCGTGAAGGTATCTCTGGGTCTATTGGAGTGTCATCTAATATTGTAGCAGAGCTCCATGGTATCTGGAATGGTATCAAACGTCTGCTTTTTCATGGGATTGTTATTGCTTGTTGTTTCACAGACTCGCTTGAAGCTCTTGGTCTTATCACTAAGGGCGTCCCCTCCTCCCATTGGTTATTTCCCTTGGTGAATAATATTTGTGATCTATTGGTCGAACATCCTGGGATTCATTGGCGACATACTCTTCGGGAAGGCAATGTTGTGGCTGATCTTCTTGCTAAGCGTGGAGCTAAATCGGAGGAATTTTTTACTACGTGGGATTTCCCACCGGATGACACTCGGCCGGCACTCTTTGCGGACCTGACGGGTGTTTGGTTTTCCTCGGGCTTAGGCCTGGGCTTGTTGGTTTTCTCTCTTTTGCTTCTCCCCCTACCCCTTGCTGTAGCGGTTTTTTTAATTTTTTTTAGCGAGCGCTTCGGCGTGTGTTCACCAAAAAAAAAAACATTATACATGTCCATAATTGGATCAATCAAATCCCAAAAATATTTTGTAAAATAAGATTAAAATTTCAATTGTCTATATTAGTTAACGAAATATGTTTAAGAATAATTAGGTAAAAGGTTAATCTTGTTAATAATAAACTAATATTTTATTATACTATAAACGAAGATTGATCTATATAAGTCTATAACATTTAATTGTACTTATAGTATATACGAACTATAAGTTGGGAAATCAGTTAAGAATTGGAATACATTTTTATGTATGTTGCATACCAAACGCGGCTTTAATTACTTTCACCGTACAAGAGAAAATTTTTCAAATCGATTTGAGCTAAAATTGGCAATATTGCATTAATTAATTAATTAATATTATATTATTAAGTTCCATAATATTTTGTCATATATTACTACTATATAAGTATTTTATTATAATAGTAGTAATACTTAATTCCCATAATATTTAATTACAATATTGCATCACTCCAATTCCGCAGCCTATAGGTTGGGTTTGAATACCCACCCGCCCCCTATTTCATCCTTTGTTTTCTATATAATTTGTATTCCACTACTATTTTCTCAAGCCTTTAATGCTCAGAAAAAAAAGCCCTAATAGTAGTAATACTATACTATTAATTCTAGAATATTGTAATTATTAACCCCTTTTTTTTCCATTTATTCTGTTGATGGGTGTTTCGATTGTTTCCAAAAATAGGAAAATTCCCAACACAAGAATTTAAAAGAAAGAAATAATAATAATAATAATAATAATAATAATAAAATACTTCCTCCGTTCCCAAATATTTAAGATATTTGGTTTTGGGGTACTATTCAGCAATGCACTTTGATTTAAAGTTTTATCATAGTTATACAAGTTAAAATATAGTCAAGAGGGATCTTGTTAGATTCGTCTCGTCGTGTAGTTTTTAAATATTGAACTTTTAGAATTTTTACATATACCAAACTTGAGTTATTATTGATTCAAAATGTGTATTGGACTGCGTGCGCAGTGGGTATGTAAAAAAGATTTGGGAACGGAGGAAGTATAAAAAATTCCAACCTTAGAGTGTCTCCAAGCTATTTATTCCACCCACAATTAAGTCATCACCCTCTGTACTTGTCCCCTTCCTTCCACCAAAATTTAACCTTCCAAACAGAAATGACGGGCAAAGCCAACAAGTCTTCATCAAACCCTCCAAATGGCGACCACGAAACCCAATTTGCAGGTGCTCACATTCGCAGTCTCGTTAAACAACAATTATCTTCATCCAAAGACCCCCAGATTTCGGGAACAAGAAACGGCGATGGTTTCGCTCAGCAGAAACCCCATCAACCTCACAGGAAGCAGGCCAGACGAAGGCTGCATACTTCCAGGCCTTACCAAGAGAAACTACTCAATATGGCCGAAGCACGCCGGGAAATCGTGGCGGCGCTTCAATCTCACAGGGCGTCAATGAAACAGGCACAGGCCTGCAGCGATGAGAAACACAAGCAGCAGGAGCAATCAGGGCCTGGAATTATTGATCGGGTCTCATCAGGGTTTAATTATTTCTCTGCACAGGAGAATCCCGATTTGGACGCTGTCAATTCATCGGTTTTCTCGTCAAACTCTCCGGGAAAAAATTCAGGTTTGCATCAATCAATGGACGATAAGGAGATGGAAGAGATTAGGTCAATTGGGGAACGGTATCAGATTGAGTGGAATGACATAGTGAATTTGGCGAACTCGGCCAGGTGGTCCGAGTTCTTGCAGGCCATGGAAATCGGGCCCGAAAATCGAATAGATGGGGAATTCCCAACCTGGATAAATAATGCACATGAGAATTCAACAAATGGAAGCTGCTTGCAGTACTGTTTGAATGATGATTATTATTATTGCAACTTTGCAGATCTTACTCTGCCATGGTGAGACTTGAGAGCTCTCCTGCTGCTACTGCTAGTTTGTTAGGATTTAGGAATTTGGTTTGTCCTCTTTTGTGTTTATCAATAATGAATTTTTTTTTCTTGTGCAATTAAGATTCAATCACTGTTGACTTTTCTAAATTTCATTGAATCTCATTTGAACGATCGATTCAAACACTTGCGAACAAGATTTTGGGATGGAATCGAATGTGAAATAATTAAGATTCATAATCGAATGTGTTTGATTTCACACTCTATGAAATATGGTGCAATAAAATGATCAGTTGTACAGCTATACCAATGAATCTGTGATAATATGCTGATACTACTACATATATTTTTTTTTCGGGAAAAAGGAGGGCCGAAGCCGGTTTTATATGAAATACTACATATTTTATGCGGTAACAATATTTTTTGATACTCAAACCTGGGGAGAATGCAGACAGCCACAAAAGTGCAAACAATTAGGCCTGCATATTAGGCACAGGATACCTATCGATGCAGTCGAGCCACGGGTTCCCATCACCCTTCCTGATCCTGCGAACCGCCTTCCAAACAACGCTGTTACACTTGAAGCCCGACCCGAATGCCAGCTGCCAGACACGGTCGCCCCTCTTGACGTGCTCCTTGGCCTCTAAGTAGGCGAGCTCGTACCAGATGCTGCTGCTGGAGGTGTTCCCGAACCTATGGAGCGTGGCACGGGAGGCCTCCAGGTTGTCGTTGCTTAGGTTCAAGTTCCTCTGCAGTTCGTCCAGCACGGTTTTGCTGGAGGCCTGCACGCAGAAGTGCTCGAATGCAAGCTTGTAGTCCGGGATGTAGGGCTTTGCTGCAGGAGAGGATTTGGTAGTGCTGTGGCCGCGGATAATCTTCCAAACAAGGGCGACGAAGAAGATGAACTGCTCGGAAATTGGGAGGACGAGGGGGCCTAATGTGGTGATATTGGTCTTGATTGCATTGCCCCCTACTTCGAACAAGTCTTTGCTTATTTTGATTCCCCTGAACTTCTGGCTGTCCTCCTCTTGGTAAATGCTCCTGTCGAGCATCAAATTTTAGCTATTCAAAATTAATGTCGGAAAGAAGAGATGGACCTAGGGCATCAATAACTTAAAAGCAATTGGTGATAGGTAGAGAGAAGTAGAGTGGCCAGGTCCATAGATATCCCAACATAACATATAACCGATGTGGGACATTATGACAATTAAGATTCGAGCAACATCCAGCAAGATGTGTATTTATGACTAAAATGTACCTACCTAAAGCTCCGGTCATCAGCGCCTTTATGTGTCCGGACGATGTGTTCGAGCTTATACTTGGCACGGCAGTAATCACGGCGGCGATTGGAGAGCAACACGGCGGAGCATCCCATCCGGAAGTAGCAATTGGGGATGAGCATGGATCGGTCCTTCCCCGGGTACCAATTGTAGGCCACCATCTCTGTGCTGACCACCACCGCGTAGCTGTTAGGGTTTCCCTGCAGCATGTCACGCGCTAAATCCAGCGCGATGACGCCGGCGCTGCACCCCATTCCGCCGAGGTTGAAGCTGAGAATGTTCCCCCTCATTCTGTACCGGTTGATCACCATGGCGGAGAGTGATGGGGTGGGATTGAATAGGCTACAATTGACCACAAGGATACCGACGTCCTTGGGGCGGATACGGGATGCCTTGAAGAGCTGATCCAAGGCGCCGAAGATGACGGCTGTGGCCTCCGCGCGGCCTTCCTTCATGGTGGCGGTGTTCTCCCGGGAGCCGATAGATTTGGGGATGTAGGTTTCGTCGCCAATGCCGGAAGATTCGAGAATTCGCCTCTGGAATTCGAGGCTTGGCTCGTCGAATTTGCCTGAATTACGGGCAAGTTCGATAAGTTGCTCCTTGGTCACCTACACCACGTATGCTTCCGAATTACCATTATTACAATTTACAAAGCATATCTGTAAAAGTAAAATAAGATCACCAAAACATCAAAGGTTTACAACTAGGGGCGTCAATTTCAGGTGGGTCGTATTCGTGTCGGGTTGAATAAGAGGTATAACATAAAATCTGTAAACCCGAATACGACCCGAAACCCGAAATGGACCATAAACACCAAACCCGAACACGACCTGAAACTTTTCAGGTCGAGTTTCGGATCGATCTAATTTTGAAAAAAAAACCCCAAAATAGCTAAACCCAAACCTGAATTTTTCATGTCGGTCGGGTTCGTGTTTTCGAGTTGTGTCCAAAAGTGATAGCCTAATTAGACAAGACAACTAGGTTTAAAATTTAAAATGGGTCGTTTTCAAGTTTTCGGGTTGGTTTCGGTGACCTGATATTATATTTCAGGTTTTCAGGTCAACCCGAAACCCAAACTGATTTTTTTTTTCGATCCGGATTCGGATCGATCTGATTTGGGAAAAATTCAAAATGACTAAATCCAAACCTGAAATTTTTCGTATCGGTCGGGTTCGTGTTTTCGGGTTGTGTACAATCCCCCATTTACAACTTAGAAGAGCTATGATCCATGATTCTTCGTCACTTATATCGTAATTTAATTGGAAGAACTTTTATGATCATTTTGTTTTTATCTCCACAAGTTCAACTTAATTAGGTTTAGTTATACTTTTATCTCCGCCTGACTTGGGATAATATGTGGGGTTCCGAGTTACGAAAACATATCAATGATCATACTATGGGATATACTTCCTCCGTTTTTTGTTTTTTTTTAAAAAAAAAATTGGTACATTGCAATTACTGTTTTTAAATAGCTGACTTTAGATCCTTATTTTGTTATATATATTAGAGAATGATTTTGAATGTAAGCCCAGCATGAATTTTGCAGTTTGTAATCTCCACTTTCACTATCACTTTATCATTTTTTATTTAGCCTTGTAACGAATTATATAAAACCATCCAAAGTCAGCTTATTGAAAATAGTAATTGCAATGTAGCAATTAAAATAAACGAAGGAAGTACTTCCTCTGTCCTATTTGAAATGTCCCAAAACTTTTGGACACGCAGTCCAATGTATTTGTTTAACAGCAATATCTTAAAATGTAGAGAAATAAAAAACATAATATATATATATATTAAAACTACACGATTAGATGAATCCAACAAGACCGAACATAATTATTTTTTCGTTTATATAATTGTGATAATATTAGGTTAAAGATGATTAATAAACAGGGTCAAAAGTCAAAATGGAATATATATCACAATTGCGTCGGAGGGAGAGAGTATATAGCTTAGTATTTTAAGTAGTAGTAGTTATTTTCACAAACTTTCAAATCCAAAACATTAATATTGCTTAAGTTTAGTGATTAGTGCCCATCACCATTGTGCTCAAGAATCAAACCAATTGTTGTACCTTTCAATTTGAACAGTTTAAATTTAAATGACGTTAGAAAGAATACGAAGAAAGTTTGGGAATAGTTAAATAATGACGATGGTATCTTAGAAACCCATATATTATGAGTGTCTTATGCACAATTAGATGTAACTCGGGTTCTTTATAAATTTTGACAGGGATGGAGTTTTTAATTTTATATAAAAACTGTTTTCTTCGTAGTTGTAATTTTTAAAATAGTTTAAAAAAATTTAATTAAATTAAAAAGTAACTTCAAAGTTTCTAAAAGCATGAAGGGCAACTCTTGCTGGTAGAGCTTCTTTTCACAGCTACAATCTATAAATTCTACAGTATTATATTTGAGAAATAACTAGAGTTTGGAGTTCGGAATTCGAAATTAGTGATAAAAATAGTTTTAAATTAAGGTAATTTTGATCAATGGTGTTTGGTGCTTGATTTTAAAATTAGAGTTTAGATATTAGAGTTTGAAAAATTAAAAATTGTGAAATATAGAGTTTAGACTTTAGAGCTTAGCAGTGAAGTTTATAATTTGACTATTAGATAGGAAAATATTTATTATTTATAGTAATTTTTAATTTTGAAACGCTAAACGCTAACATTTTTTTTACTAAACGTATCCAAAAACTGGTATACAAGATGAGACTTTTATTTTGAATAAAATCTAACGGCATGTTCTGCTGACAGAGCTGTAGCTGCGAACTAGAGCTATAGAAATCTGGAGCTGTTGGGAGCCGTAGGAGCTGGATCTATCAATTTTATATAAGTATTTGGTAAAGTAGTTGTAGCTGTCATAATATTATAATTTGATTAGAATAATCTGACAATTAAATTTAAACGCTACTTGATGTAGCTTCAATTTGAAGAGCTTCAAATTATAGCTATAGCCCCCTAAAGTTAGTGTACAAATCTAATCTATTATCTTAATATAAAATCTAAAGCTTCACACAGCTCTCAAAAGTTGCATGCAGAACAGATCTCAAAGCTAGCAAAAGATCATAAAAGAGTAGAACACACCCTATTTCTTAGCCTAAAAAATGTTGCATATTGAGCTAAAAATGAGGGGAAAATGCCTTCTTTTTTTCGTTGTGAGGAAAAATTCCTTTTTGATACCACATAATGCTTTCTTTCCACAATTTGGTACAAATGTTACATATTTTCTTTTTTGGTACCAACTTTGGAAAAAGAAAAAAAAAATGGCCTTTTTAGATTCTTTCGACTCGTAAGTACTTCTATTAAAATAGGATAAGAATTACAATTTTGTAAAATAATTGGGCGGAAAAAAGGGTAAATAGGTCCTTTTTCTTTTCAAAAAATTTAAATCAGTCCTTTTTCTATTTTATTACCAAAACAGTCCTCTACAAATGCTAATTATGTCCAAATCAGTCCTTTTTTCACTAATTATATTCTAATTGCTGACGTGGCAAGGGTTTTAATTTAAACCTGACACGTGTGCATAATATTAGTCCTTTTTCTTTTATCTTTTGCCAATTCAGTCCTAAACTTTTATTTTGTTCTATTTAGTCCTCTACCCCAATCACTCATTTTTATATTAATTGGCCTCAAACCTTTCAAATTATTTCATTTTAGGCCCAGAACCTTAAATTTTTTATTATTACTAATACATTTATCAAATAAATGCCCAACATACTCCCGTAAATAAAATTAAATATCAAACCTCATACATTGGGTTTGACCGCCTTGTTACCGGGTCTTCGAAGTTCCGAATTTTACGGACTCTCTCTAACCACCCGACCGTAACGATGGTTCATTGGTTCTGGTTTCCTTCAGCAACAATCAGCACAATCATACTTTGTGGACAATAAAATTCAGGCTATTTTTTTAATATTTTTAATAATATTAATATTTTTCAATAAAACCAAGGCTTCCTGTATCCATAACCTTCCAAAAATTCAAGTTAAATCATTTACTCAAATATTGCTACATCCTAAGGTAGGACGCAAAGTAAGATTCTATTGATTGTTACTGAAGGAAACCAAAACCAATGAACAATCGGTTGCGCTCGAGTGGTTATTAGAGAGAGTCCGTAAAATTCCGGTACTTGAAAGACCCGATAACAAAGCAGTCGAACCCAATATATGAGGTTTGGTGTTTAATTTTATTTATGGAAGTATGTTGTGCATTTATTTGATAAATAGATTAGTAATAATAAAAAATTTAAGGTTCTGGGCCTAAAATGAAATAATTTGAAAGGTTTGAGGCCAATTAATATAAAAATGAGTGATTGGGGTAGAGGACTAAATAGAACAAAATAAAAGTTTAGGACTGAATTGGCAAAAGATAAAAGAAAAAGGACTAATATTATGCACACGTGTCAGGTTTAAATTAAAACCCTTGCCACGTCAGCAATTAGAATATAATTAGTGAAAAAAGGACTGATTTGAACATAATTAGCATTTGTAGAGGACTGTTTTGGTAATAAAATAGAAAAAGGACTGATTTGAATTTTTTGAAAAGAAAAAGGACCTATTTATCATTTTTTCCATAATTGGGCCCAAAATCATAATTCACGTTGTGAAAAAAAAAATAAAAAATTGTGATACCAATAAAGAGGGGAAATTATAATTATTATTAATTTTGATTTTGAGACAAATTAGTTCAAGTAATCGTGATCCTCAAGTTATGTTAACATCCAAAGGTCTGAAGTACCTAAGAAGATCAATTTTCCTTTTTCTTTTTCTAAAGTCGACGTCAAAAAACTAATGCATTCAATTATTACCCAAAGGACATGTTTTCTCTGTGATGTGATTGACTAATTTAATCACGTAATTAATTTTTTTATATATATATAAATGGTGACACTTATGTGTCGACAAAGTTGTGTGGAGCTCAAACCACACAAATTACAAAGGGGATAAAAGAGAATGGATAGAAGACCGCGTGGGGATCGAACCCAACATATGGCTGGGAGACAGGGAATCCCAACCCCACGTAATTAAATTATTTAATCCATATTATTTAATCACGTAATCAAAAAAAATAATAATAATACATACTATTCTTTTAATGAGATTATTATCCCATAAATTTAGTCCATTAATCAAGGACCTGTGTATCATCAAATGTCCTAATATTTTAAAGGGTATGAAGGCCAAAATGGTTCTTTATCTTTGCTAAAAAACCAAAATAGTCCTTTATGTTTCAAAATACCAAAATAGTCCTCTGCATATGCATGAAATAGCCAAAATAGTCCTTTTGTATTATTAAATTGGGCTAGTGGACATCCACACTTTTATATTTAACCCCAAACTTTCAAAAACTTTCATTAAGGCCCTAGGAAGGTTTGACTTTGTACAAAAGGTCCTCTTCCAAAACTTAAATAATTTTATTATCCATATGACTTCGGATCCGCATGAAAATTGGTATCAGAGCCTAGGTTTTAATGAAGAACATATTAATTATATTATTTATAATATTTTATCTCTTAATGGTGAAGACTTAATTATTTAATGGATTCATTTAATTTGAAACCAGTGAGTTATTTCCAAATTTTGGAAATAAAAAATAAAAATTTCCAGAGGAAATTCTTGAACTTGTCTGGAAGACAAGATTTTATTAACAATAATTTCTTTCATCAAAATGAGAGGAACTGATTGGAAAGAAATTGATCCGGATAGCTCTTAGTTATCAAAAGACTTAAGAGAAATTCAAAAGACGATTCAAGATTTTGGTAACGGGGTATTAATTATACCTGGGAAAATAGATAACTTGAATCAGTCAACAGAGGAGATCTTGAAAGTATTTCAAGATCTAAAGAAAGAGATTTTGAATCTGAAATTTGACATTTCGGATATCAAGAAAAGGCAGAAGGATATTCCTGGATCTTCCAAGAATAACCAAGCCAATATTAGAGATGCATTCGGACCAGTACAAGCTCTACATCAAAAGGGTAAAGCAACTATGGTTCCAAAGCAGAAATCACAAGAAGAGCTTATGATCGATCTCCTGAAAACAGTCGAATGAGTGTTTCCAGGGCAGATCTATCAAATCTACAAGAATTAGCAGAATCATTTTCCCAACTTGGGATTATGGATCTGGTTAATGTAAAACCCAATGAAGTTCTTCAATTGGGTTATGCGGAAGGATCAGGATCCAACGTGACCCACGATGGACTGCCTGATGTCCCAATGAGAGAAAGTACAGACTTCTACATGAACAGGTATCCTGAGGTGCATCTCAATGCAAGACGAAACCCAGGACGGAACCCAAGTAGAGAACCAGAATCCACACCGTGGGCCAAGACGATGTTACAACCATTAAATCCATATGGCATAACACTGAACCTCGACGTTATCGACTTCCGAAACATCGAAGACCTGATCGATGAATGGATAGCTTCAATGAAGATTGCAGCAACCACCCTGGAACTCGATAAAGAAAACTTTGTCAGATTAATAGAGCTGAGTCTCGAAGGATCGGCAAAGCTGGGCTGGAAAAACTCCACGACTGCTTTAAAAGAGCAAATACTCGAGGGAGAATCCAAAAGCACAATCTATGAAAGATTTGGCCTCTTATTCAAAACCCATTTTGTAGGAGATGGTTATTTTGAAGAACAGAGAACCGAAAAAATCAAGGTCTATACCCAAGCATTATTGGGTATGGAGTAAGAAGTATTTGCGCAGTAGACGAATACATCTACTGGTTTCGTAAATACTATTTTCGGAGTGAGATGACAGCTGAAGTAGCATGTCCCATGTTCTTTGCAAAGATCTGCAGCCCATGGAGAGAGATGTTGATCCAATCGTACACAGTACCCTCTGGTACAGTGGACTCAATAGCCCGGAGGATGTCCTTCTTAAAGGATAAGATCAGGGAATGGTGTCAACAGGCAGCAGCCCAAAAGAACATCAAGAGACTAAGAGGTAAAATAAAAAGAACTCATCTTTGCTGTGAAAATAACGATTTTCCAACAATTATAGGAGAATCAGAAGAAAAGAAGAGAAAGAAGAAGAGTCGAGGCTCATACAGTAGGAGTTTCAGAAGACCTCCATTCCGAAGAAGAAGAGCATGGTGGTCCAAGGGCAAGGCCAGATCATACAAAACTAGACAAAGAACGGGAACGACGAAGAGTTCATCCCAAGGTTCAACTAGCTCAGCAGCAAGGAGAACGGCGTCCAAGAGAACATTCAGACGAGCCCATACCCGAGCCAACGAAAGTTTCAAGGACTGCAACTGTTGGAAGTGTGGAGCCAAAGGTCATATCTCACCCGATTGCCCTCAGAATCGTGAGATACGAAGGTACGAAGCCACGGAGGATATCGTGGAAGCGGTCTACCATGGAAAGCTGGTACCAGTCTATCAGTTTGAAGACATCCCCTCTGATGAAAGCATCTACGAGGAAGAATTAAGAAGTGACTCGGACTCATATTCAGATGGATCTTCAATCGAGTCTGACTGAAGAGGACAGGATTCAGACCACTGAAAACCTGTCTGGATTCTTTTCAAGGATGACGATCTCAAATCGAAGCATGGAAAGGATAATGCGACAAGATTCCAACCTCAGCCCATATGACGGATTCAGAATTGGCGGGATTGGACGAGTTCTTAACCAGATGGGACTCAACCAGAGAAGACATAACATCATCTACAAGGTATGTGCAGGTGAGTTTGCCATTCCTATGGAACTGACTTGTAATGTTATGGATATGCAATTAATTCCTAAAGAAAAAATTCTTGAGGAATTAAGCAGAATGAAGGAGGAAATTGCCATTACTATGAAATGGATCCACATAGGAGCCATTGAAGTAGTAATTAAGGCAACCTTCAAAGAAGGCATTGATTCTGAATTACATCTATCAGTCACTGATAGAAGAATCAATAACCTTAGAGATGGTCTTCTTGGAACTATGGTAGGAAATTTATATGCTGGGAAGTTAATGTTTGACATACATCCCAGAATTTCCTATAACTTAGCTGACCAAGATTTTAGTAGAGTTCTAACCCTTCATCAGGATTTTAAAAGAAAAGATCTAATGAAAGAAGGAAACAGGCCATATTCTATAACTTATAGAATCTCTTATGCACTTTCCAATAGTCATCATTCTGACTTATTTCTCAGGAAAGAATATATAGAAATTCCTAGAATTTTCAAGGAATTTGCTAAAGTCATGATTCCAAATCCCACCCAGATTCCAAGGTTAGGAGGAGTAGACATACAGATAAGAGATCATCCAATTCTAGACAGATTAACGAGTTCTAGAATTGAGTACGCAAGCCGTATGTCTTTTTCGGAAGACAGGATTATGGCATATAAAGGGAAGGAGTTCATAAAAGATCTAACTCCTCAATCCATTGGGGTAGATAATATAAAAATTAAATGCCCTGAAGGATGGAAAGAAATACGAGTAATATTTGACATCACTGAAAAGATTAATCGTTTTCCATGTGATGACTTATACTACTTGCAGCAGCCATCAATTGGAACCTATGAAGGAACAATTGAAATTGCAGGACACGAGATCAGAGTCTTAGGCACTGCCGGAAAAGACAACGGGGTTATGATTTTGGGATTAAGTTTTCTCGAAAATCATAAATCATGGGTAAGAAAGGATAATGGTATAGAATTTAATCTGAAGGGTGACACCATCAGAATTAAATGACAAGTCCATTTTCCATTTATATCTCTGTAGGAATAATATATGAACAATATAAGTCAGAATATTTTGCAGCTTATATTGATTCAGGATCGGGTATTTGCACGGCAAAACCAGGAGTTTTCCCTAGCGAAACTATGGAATCATTACCCATTATTGCAGGTAGAGATTTTTCCCAAAAAATCTTAGTACTAAATAAGGGTATTAGACATGCCAATATCATGATTGGAGGAGCATTTGGTACACCCTGGCATAAGGTAAGAACGCCTCCTATTTACTTTCATGATACAGGAGCGGATATTTTGTTAGGAAATAATTTCATACAATCCTTTACAAAATATGTTCAAGATAACAAAAGAAATTTGTTAATATTTACCACAAGTTGTGGAAATGAGATACAAGTGTTGCGCAGAGAAAAGGCATTCAACAGGTTAATGCCCATATTATTTCGCAGCAAACGTGGTGATAATGATGCCAAACTAACACATCCAAAAATGCAGGATAAAAGAAAGTTTGGTAAGGCTTTGTTGTCTTTTAGACAGCAAGGATTCGATGAAGCTTCTATTGAGGAAATTATAAACCTCAAAGAAGCAATGCAGGAAATGAAGTCATTAAATATAACTTCATTAGACATTGATGGGGAAACTAAATTGTCCCTCGAAAATGTAAAAAGACTTATCCAGAGAAACTTTAACGAGGATCCTCTGGCATGGTGGGATAAAAACAAGATCGAAGCTACTCTACAGGTAAAAGAACAATATAAATATGAGTATGTTCGATACAAACCCATCTTAATGAATATGCAGGATAAGAAAGATATGCAACAAATTATCAAGGAGCATATTGATCTTAAACTCATCGAGCCTGGAGTCTCAGCCTATAGTAGCCCTGGATTCTTGGTAAGAAACCATGGTGAAATAAAAAGAGGTAAACCCAGGTTGGTAATAAACTATCAAGGTATTAATAAAATAATACAGTTTGATGGTTATTACATTCCGAGTAGAGAACACTTAATTGATTGCATCAAAGGTGCTAAAGTGTTTTCTAAATTTGATTGCAAATCTGGTTTCTATCAGATTAAGATGGAGAATGAATCGAAGAAATTCACAGCATTCTCCACCCCACAAGGGCAATATATTTGGAATGTTATGCCAATGGGGCTTTCTAATGCCCCTCAGATATTCCAAAGAAAGATGGATAATCTATTTAAGGATTATCTAGAGTTCATGTTCGTCTACATAGATGACATTCTGATTGCATCTCGAAACATTAAAGAACATATTAAACACCTTGAAATATTTTCAGATGCATGTCATAGGGAAGGTCTTGTTCTCTCTGAGAAAAAGGCTACCATCACTGCTAACAAAATTGAATTCTTAGGAGTTCAAATTGATGAAGCAGGGATAGAGTTACAGGAACACATTGTGGAAAAAATCCGTAATTTTCCTGACATATTAAAAGACAAGAAACAACTTCAGAGTTTCTTGGGAGTTGTAAATTTTGCAGGTATGTTTATAAAAGACCTTGCAAAATATAGAAAGGATTTTAGATCACTCCTGAAAGAGACTGAAAGCTCTAGATGGAAATGGGAAGAAATCCATACCAAGAGAATTCGTGAACTAAAGCAAGTCTGCAATAGCTTGCCAAAACTCGTGATACCTCAAGATGAGGATGAGCTGGTAGTCTATACAGACGCCAATGATTTTCGATGGGCGGGAGTGCTCATGAGAAAAACAACTACGGGTCAAGAACCTTGTAGATACATAGGAGGGTTGTTCACTGAACAACAAGCCAAACTTTGGCACATTAATGAAAAAGAATTCTTTGCAGTATGGAAAACATTTAAAAAATGGCCCATATTCTTACTTGCAAAGAAATTTGTATTAAAAGTTGATAATACTAATGTAAGAGCTTTTCTAAAAAATAAACTTGAATCAAAATTTGAAAAAGCTCGTATTATCAGATGGCAAGCTGAATGTCAATATTATACTTATGATATTGATGTTATAAAATCTCATGAAAATGTTCTTGCAGATTTCTTGACAAGAGATGGAAGCATTTGAAGCTGATTCCATCATTACGAGATTCAGGCACCTCAGAGAAAACCTAGATGAGCTATCAAAGCAATTTGGACAGCTCGAGATCAATGCACGAGCAGCTGGCCAAATACAACAGAGCGATGTGGACATGGTCCGCAACAATATACGAACCTCCCATATAGCAATGACAGCGCTATGGGAAACAGTATTAGAGCCAATCAGGAAGGCGTCAGCCTCCCTGGTAAACAAAGAGAAATGTGCCCAAAAAACTAAGGTGGTCACATATGAAGAAGCAGATTCAAGCACTGCTTCAAAGGAACCATTGTCGGATACCGACAAAAATGTTGAGCAAGAGGAAAGTCACATTTCCGAAAGTTCAAGTCAACCCACTGCCTCTGGGGTAAAAGAGGAAGAAATTAACCTTAGGCCAATGACAGGCACTTCTAAGGTTAATTCAGAAGAGAAGATCCTATCTACTGCCTGGCTGGACTACCAAGGAAAATGGGAACAACTGGTTTCCAAAAGGGGTATTAACCCCAGCAAAACAGTAATCGAGACATCCGGAAGATACAACAGGGTATGGATGTTCGAAGGATCGAAACCAGAAGAGGTTCGAAAGTGGTATGACTTTGGAGCATTAGCATCTGTTCATACTACATCACCAGGATTTCCGAAAATCGAAAAACTTCCGGGATGGATAAGTAGCGCGGTGCACGAATCATGGCAGAACAACCCGCACCTGCAAAGAGGAGATATTCTGGAGCTTAAGTTCATTTCAGTAGCACCAGAAATAGTCGGGAAAGGTTCTTATCCTGTCTTTCAATTTATTAAATTACAGAGACGTGATATGATTGCCTTCAACAGAGTTAAGTCTATGGATGAGAAGGCACCATTGGTATCTTCAATCAGCGAAGATGAAATCTCCACCCGATGAGCATGGGGATTCTGGGTCTGTCTCACCGAGATGGAAAATGTTAAATATCCGTTTAAAATATTCTCAAACAACTTAAATGGATCGTTCCTGGTTAATTCCTTAACAGGGAAAAGCACAGAGTTTGCGGAAACCTCATTTGAAAAGAAGAGGTCACTCATCTGGGAAAACAAGTTGCCAGCAACCGAGTCTACCAGAAAGAAGGCATGCAACATGATGCATGTTGGCCAATGGGATAACCACATATGCCCATATTGTGCAGAACAGGAGAAACCTCTATTCGGTACAAAGATCCGGGTAACGCAGAAAAAATCCGGACCCGAACAGGACAAAGGGAAGAAACGTCCAAAAAACTTTCACAAGCCAAAGTAAGATTAGCTGGATGTAAAAGAAAGAGAGGTGTCGGAAACACTCATAATTAAAAGCCGACAAAGAAGGGCATAGTAGTTGGCAGAAAGTGGCCGACAAGAGAAGGTGGAAAGTTGACAAAAAGCCACCTAATGCAATAATCCAAAAGGACAATAATGTAGCTGGTGGAAATTAAGGCCAAGTGACGAACGCAGTGACGTCACAAGGATTTAGAGGAAGATTGGAATCCGGGATTGAAGTCCGCGGGCGCCTATAAATAAAGGAGTTTGAAGCATATGGAAGGCATCGAAAAATACTCCCAACTCTTCAAAGCATTTGTAATATTTCATTTCTGCAAATTTTCCTTTCTGTGTCTGTAATAGTATGGGGAACATCCCCAAGAGTCTTGCTTCCTCCATGAGGAGCTAAGTGTTTGTCTTCTCCATTAGGAGAAATTATGTTTAAATAATATTTTTAATATTTCTTCAGTAAAATCCAGGCTTCATATATCTATAATCTTCCAAAATTAGAATTAAAATCTTTTGCCCCAAACCTCGCTACATCCTAAGGTAGGAAACGAAATAGGACTGTGCTGACTGTTGCTGAAGGAGCCCAGAGCTGGTGAACCATTGGTTGCGGTTGTGTGGTTGGAAGGAGTCCGTAAAATCCCAGACGGAAGACCCGACAACAAGGCGGTCAAATCCGAGGTATGAGGTTTTGTTTTTCTTACGGAAGCATGTTGGGCATTTGTTTGATGTATGGATTAATAAAAATAACTATTTAAAGTTTTGGGGCTAAAATGAAATGGTTTGAAAGATTGGTGGTCAATTTAATATAAAAGAGAGTCAAGTGGAGATTATTTTATACAAAAAGGACTAAATTGGACATTAAGGCAAAAGGTAGAGGACTAATTGGGTAAAAAATAGATAAAGGACTGATTTGGCCAAAAAGGAAAGAAAAATGACTAATTGGGCATTTATTCCTATTTTAAAGTGAATATCAGATTAGTCTGGATAAATTATCAAGGCTAATTTCCCAAAGTGACCCCCCAGGGCAAAGGATAGTATAGTGATATATATGTATGTATAATTCAAAATTTAAAGCAGCAAGAAATGAAGGAATTTCGAAACCCTTTTTTGTTACATTATTTCTCTAAAAAAGCCTTTAGGTCAATGAAATATAGAAGTGGTCAACAGACTTGATAGAATATAAGGTATTTTTACACGCACAATATTCAGATAAAGAAACGGAAACCAAATACTTGAATTTTTTTTTTTTTAATTTCACGCACTTCCTAATACTAACTCAAGCTCACTTCAACAATAAAGTGAATAACCTTAACAAATGGGCTCTCCTAGGGTTTCGGGCGATTTCCATGCAACCGACGCGGATGGGCCTTGTGCGGCGGCTTCTCGGCCGCCTGACCTGAGGACGGGACCATCGTACAGGGCGGTGCTTCAGGGTGATGAGGATGGCACTCCGCCGCCGACCTATGAGCGAGACTTGATTGTGGACAACTTGGTAAGGGTTTCAGCGGAGGAGGGGCAACCCGGACTGCTCAGGGTGACGATCGATGATGCGTTATTCGATGAGGCGTGCAAACCATGGGAAGGGGCGTTGGTTGTCAAGGTATTGGGAACTACGGTGAGCTACAATATCTTGAAGGACAGACTGGGACGCCTCTGGAAGGCGAAGGATGCTTTTGACCTAATTGGAGTTGGCTATGGTTGCTTTGTTGCAAGGTTTGAAAAGGAGGAGGATTGAGAGAGGGTGATTACAGGAGGACCGTGGATGCTTTTCGACCACTATGTCGCGATCATGACCTGGAATAGAGACTTTGATCCAGCGAAGACGCAAGTGAACAGGACTCTTGTGTGGGCGCGGATATATGGATTGACGCTCCCATATTACCGGAAGGATATCCTGACGGCCCTGGCGTCCAACATTGGAAAGGTGATCAAATTGGATGAGGCTACGATGAAAACTGAAAGAACGGAGTTTGCGCGAGTCTGTGTTGAATTGGATTTAGATAAGCCGGTGTTAGGAAAATTTTTGATCAAAGAAGGATGTGTGCGAGTCGCTTATGAGGGGCACCTAATTTGCAAAGGTTGTGGGCGTTATGGCCACTTTGATCGGGATTGCCCGCACTCAGATGCACCTGAGGCTACGACTGCGAATGCGGGGGAGGCAGGCCGGGCCAAGTCGGCTAGTCCTCAAGACAACATGAATGTGGACGACCAACCGGTGGATGCGGAGGAGTTATACAATATAAAAGGCAAAGCTAAGATGAATCTCCCTGAGGAAGGTGGACAGGAAACTGCGGAGCCGGAGGGGCTGTATGGTGATTGGATTACTGTAGTCCGGCGTAAGAGCAAATATATGAACAAAGAGAGGGAGAGGAAGGAAAACCCTAGGCGCCAACCCTTGGGGAGGCCTGCAGTGCCGGTTACCCCTGGAGTCGCGCCAAAGGATCCGAAGCGTGATGCCCAAAAGGTTGTATCTTCGACGACTGTCGAGAGAGAGAAGCAAACCCAGGAGGATCAAGTGATGATCCCTGCGGGAGAAGGATTGCATGGGGCTATTATTCCTGCCTCTATAAGCCAGGGCGATGGTCGTGTGCTGGGGGCCAAGCGGTGTCGGACTGAGTCTCCGCCAAGGGCTGGACTGAAGGGGAGAGTCCTCCCATTACTGCTCACGGCGGCAGGCGAAGAAGGAGGGTCTGAGATGAGTGATCAGGATTGTTGGGCGGATGCGGAAGGTGAGACGTAAGGGTCGACCTACTGGAGACCACTTTTTGCTAAATGTATTAATGGAGTTTGTGGATTTTACCCTTGTTTCTTGGAACGTTAGAGGATTAATGAGTAGGAGTGCTCGTCGGTGGATGGGGACATTCCTTCATGAGCATAAGCCGGATGTTTTGTGTTTGATGGAGCCTCAGGGAGCTTTTGAACAGGTCCGTTACTTCTTTGCTAGAAAGGGCTACGCTAGTGTCCACATTCAAGATACTATTGGAAGAGCAGGCGGCTTGTGGATTCTACAAGCTCAGGAAACCCCTTATCAGTGTCGTTTGGTAGTTGAGTGCCCTCGGATAATTACCATCGAGATTGCTAGGGGAGCTTGTTCGTGGACGTTGTCGGCTATTTATGCAGACCCGAATTACCAGAGGAGAGTTCATAACTGGGAGAGCCTGAGGACTATCGCAGCTAGTATCTCAGGGCCGTGGTTGGTTGTTGGGGATTGAAATGAAATATCATCGCAGGAGGAGACGGATGGGGCGGTATTTTTGGAAGGTAGGGCAGTGGAGTTCCATCAGCTACTGGAGGATTGTGAACTGATAGCAGTATCGACAGTAGGACCGGCGGCTACTTGGTCTCGCACTGTGGAAGGTCGAAGGCTTGCCAAACGCCTTGATCGTGGGGTTGCGAATTTGGACTGGTCGCTTCTTTTCCCGGAAGGACGTATTAGCATTTTACCCCGCCTAGGGTCGGATCACTCTCCTCTTAAGCTTAATTGTGGCAATGCCAGCCAATACTTGGGAAACCGGCCCTTTCGATGGGAGGCTGCATGGGCTACCCATGCAGACTATGAGCACGTTGTGAGAACAGGGATACAGGAAGGGGGAGGGGACCTGATGAACTCCCTTAAACGAATACAGGACTTGTCTGGGGAATTTAATGCTACCACTTTTGGCGATATTGGGAGACGGATCCGTCTGCTGAAGCATCGAATTATGGGAGTGGAGCGAGTATTGGAGAGGGTGGACTCGGCATGCATGCGAAGATTGGAAAGTGAGCTCAAGGCGGAGTTGGAATTAACACTGTACCAAGATGAACTGTTATGGTACCAAAAGGCGAGGGATCGATGGGTTAAGTGGGGTGACCGGAACACCAAGTATTTCCATGCCCAGACAAAAGTTCGTCGGAAGCGTAGTCGCATTTATGGATTGGAGGTTGAAGAGGGCCGCTGGACTAATAATCAAGATGAATTGCGCCAGCATGCGGTGCAATATTATAAGAAAGTGTTTGAGCCGGCGGTGGTGGAGAGCGTGGGTCAGGATATTCCCCAATTGGAACCGTTGACAGTAGACGCGGCTGCTGATTTGGCTAGGCCATACCAGCGGACAGAGGTGGAAGTGGCGCTACATCAAATGCGCGACTTCGCGGCCCCAGGGCCAGATGGATTTCCGGTAATATTCTACAAGCGTTATTGGAGTGATATAGGGGACTCGGTAGTTGCATTGGTCACTAAGGTGACGGAGTCGGCGGTGGTTCCAGAGGAAGTGTCCCATGCGCTCATGTGCTTAATCCCTAAGGTGGACGTGCCTCGTAATCTTTCGCAGTTTCGGCCTTTGATGCTCTGCAACGTCACTTATAAGCTTGTCACTAAGATTTTGGTGAACCGACTGCGACCTATCCTTTCTAATTACATAGGACCGGCCCAGTCTGCATTCCTGCCGGGGCGGGGGACATGTGATAATGGCATGTTGTTGCAAGAAATAATTTCTACTATGGAGAATAGACGAGCCCGATGTCAAGGTGTGGTGTTGAAAATTGATTTGGCTAAAGCCTACGACTCTGTGAGTTGGACGTTCCTAGATCAATGCCTAGTCGAGCTGAATTTGCCTGGGGGATGCCGAGCTCTCATCATGTCATGTGTTCAGTCTACGTCATTTGCTGTGATATGGAATGGTGGCTTGCTTGAGAAAATAAAGTCGGGGAGGGGATTGAGGCAGGGTGACCCTTTGTCGCCTTATTTGTTTGTTATAGTGATGGAGAAGCTGTCTAGACTTATTCAGCAGCTAGTTGATAATGGTGACTGGAAGCCGCTGACCTTGAGGCCGGAGGGATTGGGTATATCGCACATGATTTTTACGGACGAGATCTTGTGCTCCTATGCGAATGAAGAAAGCATTAAGTGTATGGCTATGGCTCTCCGACAGTTCACGTCAAGGGCGGGCCTTTCGGTTAACGCCAACAAGTCCTGCGCCTTTGTCTCCCCATGGATGGATGAGGACGTCATTACATGGATTGACAGGCACCTGGAGATTGGGGTCACTGCCAACCTTGGTAAGTATTTGGGATTTCCGATTATTCATGGCCGATTGAAGTGTGGCCATTTTGATTACATTCTTAAGAAGCTAGAAGACCATATATCTATCTGGTCTGCGAAATTTCTTAACAAGGCAGGGCGTGTGACTAAAGGCCAGGCTGTGCTATCCGCGGTGCCAGCGTAGGCCATGCAAATTCACTGGCTACCGCGGGGCACATGTAAAACAATAGATGCATGCATGGCGCGATGGATATGGAAAGGAGGGGTGGGTCGGGGATTGCATTTGGTGAGTTGGAATAAGATGAGCAAAGCTAGAGCTGTTGGAGGTCTAGGGCTGAGAAGGGCCAGGAGCATGAATACTGCTTTATTGGGGCGGCAACTATGGCATTTGGTTACCTCCCCTAACAAGCTATGGGTGGCGGCTATGAGGGATAAATATAACATGCAGCGGCAGCACTTCCCTTCTCATCATTGGCTTGGGACGAAAGTTTGGAAATCTTTGGTTCAAGCTGCGGATGTGCTGCGAGATGGGTTCGGAATACGCGTGGGCAACGGGCTTTCGTCCTTGTGGTATTCCCCTTGGCGGCATGGCAAGCAGTTGGGGCCCCTTATGCCATTTGTAGAATACCATGATGTTGACTTGTGTGTGAAGGATGTGATTGGAGCTCAGGGTTGGGAGTTGGATAGATTGTACACATGGATTCCGGCCAACATCCGAGAACAAATACTGGATACGCCAGTGCCTGTATTGAACATGGAGATGGATGACCTGATACATTGGAGACTCGACAAGAGGGGGGTGTATTCTGTACGGACCGCCTATGATTGGTTGGAACCGAGCAGTGAGTGTTTGGACGCTTGGTCGTGGATGTGGGCAGGCGAGATCCCGGAGAAGATAGGTATGCTTCTTTGGCTTATGGGTCATGAGTCTGTTGCAACTAATTCTCTTCGCTTTAAGCGA
Source organism: Hygrophila difformis (assembly GCA_030278955.1). NCBI lineage: Eukaryota > Viridiplantae > Streptophyta > Magnoliopsida > Lamiales > Acanthaceae > Hygrophila > Hygrophila difformis. The sequence continues at coordinate 39,221,795 of JAOANR010000002.1, read as the reverse complement.
GGTATCTCCACGTCGCCTTTGTGTGGGGTTTGTGGGAGTGAAGTTGATACATGGCAGCATGCCATCTTTCTGTGTGTATGGGCGAAAGATTTTTGGCAATTATGTGGTATGTCGGACACTAGCAACGTGGGCGAGATAGATAGGGCGGCGATCACTCATTGGCTTGAATTTTGGTACCGGACGAGGAAGACATGGTTCATTGCTGTGTTGTGGACATGCTGGAGGGAAAGAAACTAGAGAGTTTTTGAGGGTAAAAGCCATAGCCGATCGCAGCTGTTCTGGATGGCCAAGAGGCTAGGGGCAGCGATGTGTTGCAAGGCGACGAGTGCAGAGGAGAGTCAGCGGGGCAGCCGCTGGATTGGATGGAATGAGAAGAACCTGACTTTGTTGTCCATACTGATGGGTGCTTGCTAGAGGATATGGGGAAAGCAGGCTATGGCATTGTGTGTCGAAGGGGCGACGGCGGCTGGGTGAAAGGGGCTGGTGGTTGACATGGAGTGCGACCTATTCTGGATATTGAAATTTTTGCGATATGGAAGGGGCTATGCTTGGCGGAGGGATGTGGAGCTCGTCGGCTGACATTATACACGGATTGTTTGGCGGCAGTCCGTTTGGTGATGGAGGAGGTCAGTCCGTTTCATCAACTTTGGCCCTTACTTGACTTGATTCGGAAGAGCAAGGCACGGTTTGAGAGGTGCAATATAGTGCATGTATTGAGAGAGGGGAATAAAGCGGCAGACTATTTGGCACGGATTGGCGCTCTATCGGAACAGTTCTACACAACTTGGGCGTTTCCTCCGGATGGCCTAGGTTTGATCCTTGCGCAGGATGCAGATGGACGACGGTATCCCAGGCTGTGAGCTGGTTGGGGTCGTGATTTTTTATTTAATTCCTATTTTTCTTTTTTCTTTAGCTCGCCTTTTGGCTGTAACCAAAAAAACAATTATACATAGGTGTGGTTCTCTAAAGTATTCAAATTCGTTCCATGTGTGTTAATTTGATTACGTAAACATTTTTAAATGTTAGTAGCGGATTCAAAAAAAACTTATTAGACATTGTTTTTAATTATTTTATCTTTAAAAAAAATTAATTTATCTTAGAAATAAACTTATTCAATCCCCCTTTTACTAAATCACTAACAATCCAATTAATTCAAAGAAAAGCAATATATACAGAAATAAATATACGGAAAAATAGTACAATTGGTCCTTTTTTTTTTCGGTTTGTCCACAATCATCCTCTACTAATTTTAATCTCATATAGTCCTCTACCTTTACTAATTATTTCCAATTTCATACTTTTTCCATTAATCCAAATAAATTAGCTGAGATAACACCATTAATCCATTTCACATGCCAAGTGGAAAATTTTAGGGCAAAAAATTTCCTCTCATTATCCAATTCTGGTCAAATCCTAAAATGGGGTCCATTCCCATTCCCATTTTCCAGTACCCATCTCATTGGTTCCCCATCCCATTCCCGCAGACCCTGTATTCCTCTTCATCCATAGAACGCTTGCCGGGATTTGGAGGTCTCCGTCGCCATCTACGTTGGTCCCCATCGATTCTGCTTCATCGTCCCATCCCACTTCATCTACCTCCTGGTCTTCCTCTCCCTCCTCCACCAGGCCGAGGAGGAGTTCGGCTTCCATTCCTCCGACGCCCTCCCCTGCGACCCCGTCTTCTTCACCGAAATCTTACAATTTCTCTACCAAGACGAGGAACAACTGTTCAGATCTCTGCCCAAGACGACTACTTTTTAAGTTACGGAATTGAAAAGACCTCATTTTTAATGGCTATAATTTTTTACGCTACCCATTTTTTTGAAATTTAGATTTGGGATTTAGATTTCTTCAAGGGCTATGAATATTTTTTAAAAATGGGTTTGAATGGATCTATGATTTGTAATGTGTTCGGTGTTCCATTTCCACCTTTTTAATTTCTATAGAATGAAGATCTGCGGGAATGCGATTTTGGAAGAAGGCAGACGTCTGTTTGGAGTTGGGGGTGGGAATGGGATTGGGAAGAAGGAAGGCATTCTGTGGAGTCACCCGCAGGACTCCACACAAAATTGGACAGATGGATTTTTACTGCCACTTTGGCATCTAAATTGGTTAATAATAGTATTATTTTAGCTAATTAAATTAGATTAATAAAAAATGATGAATTTCAAAATAGTTAACAAAGGTAGAGGACTGTATAGGTCCAAAAATTAGTCTAGGACAGTTTTGGATAAAAAGAGAAGAAAAAGGACTTATTGTACTATTTTTCCATAAATATACCTTCAAATCATGGTTGGGCTTGTAGCAAGCAAAATCCAGGAGATAGATCGCCGGTGGGCGCGACATCAAGTAGATGGCGACGGTGAGGAAGGACAGCGTTAGGAACGCCACCATCGTGGCGAGATCGTAGGCGGCGGCGCTGTCCCAGATCCTCTGCAAGAGGTCGGTTCCAGTCTCGAAGAGCAGTAAAATGGGCGGAATAATTGCGGCGAAGTAGAGGGCGTGGTTGAGGAGATAGTGGTAGCCTAACTTGACGTACTTGAGGTTAACGGAGTGCAGGAATTCCGGCAGGGAGCGGACGACGGTGACGACGGAGAGCGTGGTGGTTGGGGTTTGTGTGGAGAGGAGATCCTGATGCTGATGTTCGGCCATTGGTTAGGTGGGAGGTGGATGGATGATCCTGGATGGACCAGCAGAAACCAGTTATTACTACTTATTGTTGAAGAATTAAATTGGATGAGTGATTTTGATGATATTTATTATTATTGTTGGAAAAGTAGGGTTGATGACATGAAGGTGAGGAGCAATAAATGGAGGACATTGTAGTTGGTTCACCTCTACACATACACTTTTTTTCGAAAAGCACCTCTACACATACACTTATAAGTTACTACTACTATCAATATTAATACCGTTTTTTTTTTTTATTTTTTTATTATTATTATTTTTAAAAGAGTTGACGGCATAGAAATGGGATGTTCGGATTCGAAGAGTGACTGTGAGACAATCTGTTTTTTTAAAATAAATACTAACACGTCATGAAATACTTGAATAATTCAATTGAATATGTAAATGTGTAATTTGACCAAAATGATTATTTAAATTTTCATTTAGTATATATTTCAATCCAAAAATATTAGTAAAATTGTAAAATAAGATTAAGAAAAATATAGAATAAAATTACAGTAGAGAATGAAGATTTAATATTTTTATGGTTGGAATGTAATAAATCAAAATATTGAGAGTTAATTTGAAAAAATTATTATTTCAATTAAAATTACATATTTATAGGACTAATTAGGTTGGAATTGGGACTTGACCCAAGTGTTCAAGCTCCCTGACTCTCATCCTTCAGGTCGAGTGTTCGATTTCCACCGGACCTCCTATCCCTATCCTTTGTCCCTTTCTAATTGTGTGGCATAGGCCACCTCCCACCACATCTTTCTTAGTCTGTACAGCCTGTTAAATAAAAAATTTAAAAAAAAAACAATTATGGATTAAATTTTGGTATTTCTTCCAGTGTTTTGTTTGTATCCCACTTTCCATGTCTTATTTTAGTCCTCCACTCATCGATATATACGTCAATTGTATGTATTTATACTACTAATCTACTATACGTATATAATATGTGAAAGTCTAGAATTGCAGATTGAATAATTTTTTTCAAAGTATTGTGTTTTTTCTTTTCCTTTTATGTTTAGTTTTTTGTTTTTGATAATAATACATTTATTGAAATGATTAAGTCCATGCATTCTAACTTATGTTTGAGGTTTGATTCTCAATCCGACCCTTATTACTCCCCTTTTTTAAAAAAAAAATTAATCGTTCTGTGAAATGTCTAGTAAACATATTAATTATCTACCAGAAATGAAAGAAGAAGCATATGTAAATTTGGTTAATATTTACAGACTTACGCTCGATGGTCTAATATTTACATTGGTTATTTTCCCATCTAAAATTTTCTTTTTGGTGAATTATCATATCCACAAGCTACATTGGACTAAAACTAACCCCTCCAAAATCTACATGAACAATGAAAGACGTCACTCCCAAAACAGTTTTTTACATGCACAAGGGTCGAATCTCAGACCATCTACAATTTATTTTGATGTATAAGTTCTCACACACTATTTTTTCCTTATTTTGTTTTTCTTTTTCTTTTTTCTTTTTTAATGAAATTGTCGAAGTGCCCATTAATTCTTGCATTTGTGAGAAGTAGTTAGACGTTAAAATCTATTCAACTTGATTCCTCTTCAATTCCACTTGATAAAAATACCAAGACGACTATATATATGATAATGTTTTAAAAAAAACGTATTAAAATATCTTTATATTTTTAAAAACTTTTTAAAATTGGTATTGAATACCTCTAAATTTTCAAAAAAAAAATTAAAATCTAAACTAAATACACTCAAACTTTAAAAGTCCAAAAAAATCATATAGAGTCTTAATTGAATACACCCATTAAGGTCCCGTTCTCTAGGACTTATTTCAAGGACTTATTATTTATTTTTATTAAAATCAGATCAGATAAAAACATTTAGATCAGACCTGATCAAATCAGATCATACTAGACCCATTCATACCAGATCAGATCAGACCAGACCAGACCATAAACATTCAGTCCAGACAAGATTAGACCAAAATCATTTAGACCAAATCAAATAATTAAGATCATATCAGACCAGACCTAATAAAATTCAAATTAAAACAACTTATTTAAAGCCTTGAAAACAGAGCCTTAAGATTCCTAGAATAATACTACTAGGATAATATTCTTTTATGAAAAAAGAGGCAGCCCTTTTCGGGTAAGGAGTTTAATTCGTTTATTTAAATAAAGAAAGGTGGTCTCTATGCATATAATTTTCTTTCCAAGTTGTTAACGCATTTCTCCCTCGTCCCATAAGAAAGGAATTTTGATTTTTATTTTGTATAAGACGAACATCGTGAGATGAGCTTCAAGAACCTCATTCCGTTATATCATAAAGCAATTTTGATTTTTAATTTGTATAAGGTGTTTGAATCAAATTGATACAATTTTTATTTGATTTATTTGAGATGAATTCAAAGTAGTGTATACTGTATTTGTTTTCTGGTGGACTGACTTAAGTTGGGGCTGTGATTTGGGGCGTTGGCCCAAAATTAAAAAATCCGACCTCCATTTTACGGAAAATTAGGGTCTCGACCATTTTAAAAAATCTTTCCATTTTTTTATGCTCCATTTCAATTTTATTACACTTTGCACCCTATCACATGTTTGACTTGGTTTACTACGTTATTTGTATGTGTCTTACCTAGATGCTATATGGTATTTACCAGGTTAATAGTATGTAGTTTACCATTATAGTAATATTTGTGTGTGTTTTACCATAGCTACCATATATTAGTACTTACCAAGTTACTGGTACATGGTTTACCACAGATACCATATGGTATTTACCAAGTTTTTGCTATGTACTTTACCACAAATATCTTATGGTGTTTACCAAGTTATTCCACATATACCATATGGTATTTACCAAGTCTTGGTATGTGCTTTACCACAAATATCTTATGGTGTTTACCAGGTTATTGGTATGCGCTTTACCACAAATATCTTATGATGTTTACCAAGTTATTCCACATATACTATATGTGCTTCACCAAGTTTTTAGTATGTGCTTTACCACGATTATCTTATGGTGTTTACCAAGTTATTGGATGTGCTTTACCAAGTTCTTGGTATATGATTTACTAAGTTATTACATAGGGCCTAAAACACAATATTTGAAATGAAGGGGCTTTGACTCTTATAATATTTTATCCATGGGTACCAGGCCCTAGTTTTCCCTAGATTTTATTGGAAAAATTGAAATAACCCAGCCCAGATGGACCCTGCAGTCGGCCCATTAGACTACCTCTCTATCCATGAAAACTCCAACCATACAAACATCTTATTATTTAATTAATTTATTTCTCCTCCAACTCATCAATATCCATCACAATCCAGCCATCTCAATTTTACATACTTTATCAAATATCAATAACCACTCAACAATCCAACCACTGGTATATAATTATTTTAATTTATACAATTTTAAATTATGTTGAAATATAAAAAATTAATGATAAAAAATATAAAATATTTATCTTATTTATAAAGAATAAAAAAATCTAAAATATTAATATATTTTTATTTTATTTTATTTTATATAAATTTTAAAATGAGTTAAATATGTCAAAATTGATATATTATATATTAATAAAAATATAGTAAGAGTGATCTCTATTCGTAAAGAATGAAAATTATAAAATTTGATATATTTTAAAATTATATTTATTTATTTATATAAAATATATAATTATTTTATTAATTATCTAATAAAAAATAATCATTTGACCGATGGAATGGTGATAAGTATCTCAATCCTATTGGTGAAATTAAATAGACCACGTGGTCTCAAGGTTGCCCATGGCCAACCACCCCAACCTAACTACCATCTATTTTTTCTTTTTCTTTTTAAATAAATGCATGTGGTGAAGACCTGGTCTTCTGCAATATCATTGTTAAAGATAGGCTAACTAAATGCTGAGGAAAAAATAATTCTTTGCTACCAAAAGAGAGAGAAGTATGACATTAATGCTGAATAATTAATTAGAAAATTACACAACTTGATATAAATTAGATAATTTAGGGGATTTAGAAGATTTGGACTTCCAGATACATTTGTCGAAACATTAGCGTCAATATTTACCAAAAAGAAGATTCCTGAAAGAATTCTAAATTAAGTCCTCTAATTTTCTGTAAAATTAAGTAGATGGATTTCAAATTTTTATTATTTCTTCAAAATCCTTTCATATATTCAAATCCCTTCATCATAGTGTAAAACTTTGATTTTTTTTTTTTTGTGTATATTATCGGGTATCTCCAGGCCATATTGGGCCAAGAACTAATCAATCGAGGATCTGGTGGGCATTGAAGGGTTCCTTCTCCCAAAGCATAATTCTGCATACACAAAGGCTCGAACTCGAAACATTTACTTAAGCTACCAGAGCTCCATACGACTCAGGCCAACTGCATTTGGTACTTTAAACTTTTCTTGAAGAATATTTTTCTCCCCTTTCATCATATAAGCGATTTTTGAGGTTTTCTCAATTTTCTAAGCTCCTTTCTTTTTTGTTCCTTTTTACTCCTATTTAATGTACAAGTAATTAACAATGATTTATCCTAATTTAACTTCAGATATTTAATTTGACATAAATACAATTTTAAATTTAATATAGATATGCTTGTCGAGATTATAGAATTCAACGGACGAAATGAAGAGACAGCATTTGCTTTCATTCTTACAAATGCTGCAAATGTTCTAGAAGCCCAAAAACCAGCAGTTCTAACTTCTAAAATCCCTTTCAAGGCACTAATAAGAACGTGCTGCACAAAATATACTCCTACTATATTGTGAAATGAAAAGAAAGTCTTCTGACCGTTTTTACTTGCACAAAATATCTAGACAAAAGTCAAAACTGTTGTTTTCAGACAACTTTAAGACCACCACAGTAGCTTGCTACCTTTACACCCCGCATTTAAAATGAATTAATAATTGATTTTTTTAATTAAATTTTTTCCGGAATTAATTGAATATATTGTTAAGTCCTTGAGTCCTGTGTTATGAAGATGATCAACGTTGTTCTGTAGTTGTGACGACGACTCATGAACGACGCAATCTGATAGTGGAGAAAGGACAAAAATGGATGTTGATGTGGCAAAGTTGATTTGGACTTCTGTACAGATGCACATTGTCCCTTCGATGTTGAAACAACTTATCAACAATGAGTGTTGTGCAACTGGAAAGTACAAAAGGACAGTGACGTGGCCACTTCCTCCCGGCAGGCTTTTAGGGTTTGAAATGGGCTTTGTACTCCTATAATACCTGTTTTCGACTCTTCGTCATTAGCACTAATATTCAGCCACTCCAAAGAAGAGAAAACAGAGCACTCTCAAGGTCCTTCACTGCCATGGAAAGCTGAGAAAGCTGGAGCCATAAACCCTCAGTTCCGTTGTTTGCAGAAGACATGAACAACCATTCTGCTACTGGGTACATCTCTTGTTGGCTGACACTTTTGACAATTTCTTGCTACACGAGTATTTTCGAAAATAGATTAATGAGGAATCCCGATTTAGGTTTTATTTAAAGAAACCGATTTATGAAGATGGAGTTGGGATTAAGGATATATTTAAGTTGTCACGTTTTTATTACTCGTGTTAAGAAACTGTGGCCCGAAAGCGCACGGTGTCAAAAATTACAATATTTATAGTAAGTCCGGATCGTTCACTGGAGGATGTGCGATAGAAGCAGGTCCCACACCGTTTTACTAGATTTTCACTCGTATTGCTCTAATCAGTTTTGAAATTGAAACTAACAACTACTGACGGAATTTAATCTAAACTAAGAAAATAGATAAAATTATCCTACAAAGCATGTTAAAACTATTCTAAAAAGCAGATAACTCTATGCTAAGAAGCAATTAAAATTAGGTCTAGAAAGCAGGTAAAATTATCCTATGGAAGCGGTAAAAATTATTCTAAGAAAGCCGTAAATTTTGCTACTCTAACTATGAAGCTGATTCGTAAGTAGACAGAAGGGACAGGGAGAAAAGAATAATAATTGGACAAGATTTAGATAAAACATAATTAAACTTCCATTTTTATGCACAGATCTTAGTTTGGGATAATCCTGTCAGATAGCTAATTCTCATGCTCTCAGTACTACGTTCCCTTTAACAGACATGTACTTACAGTATGAGTTTACATATTCTTAAAACTACAAATTCTAAGATACCACAAATTCATAACTGCCCTGGCCAGGGTATGCTATTTCATCTGTGGTGGTCAAGCAACACCGGACAAATCAATAATTGAAGTGCCAAGTACTGCTATCATTCCCCCATGTCACACCCAAAGTTTATAATTAAGCCTGAACTATCCCATAACTCTCAAACCTAGAAGCAGTTCTGCTACTTTCAATACATCCGAGTGACCTCTAGAGAAAGCAGTTAAAAGAAAGCGGTAAAGAAAGCATTTAAAATCCTATCACTCGGAGGTTTCAAAAGAGTTACCCTGGTAGTATAAGAAGAGCCCCCAGTCATGATGACCGGACGTGAATCAAGAATTCCCGGATCTCGGTGAACCGCTCGCAGTGTTCACTTCCTTCCGAGTGGTTATGAGATACAAACTAATAATTAGTTCGTTTCGGATATACTCACTCAGGACTCAAAAATAGGCTTCGGCAGAGGAGGATAGCAGTTGAAAGGAACTCAACCATATCTTAAAAAATAAGCAAGGCCTAAGTGTTGTTCCTCTAGAATTATCTATCACACTGTATTTGAATCCAAGTGGATCCCATCCCGGTGTGATGTCTAATACCAGATTCCCAACACACAACAATTTTTGAAAATCATTCCCTAAACATGTACTAGACTCTTAATAAGCACACAGACCCTTTCAGTCTAGAAGAGACCTAATCGCTGACTCTGCTTCTAATTTCCCAAAATCAACCCTCGACAGAATGTGAACTAGACATAATTAAGGAATTTATCCCTTACTTAGATCCGGATTTTATAAATGAATTTTTGTTGGAAATTTATTGTGCAATATCTGTTTAAATTTAGACTTCTAATGTCCAAGGGAATGATCCCAGAATATCATAGACCACAATAATTACATAATAATATCATGCATAAAGATATATGGAAGTGTAGAATTAATTTAACCCAAAATATAATGGCGAGTTTAGACAGAATGTGAGACACAGAGATGAAGTAGCCGTGAGGCAAAAATTCTGGCAGAATAATCAGGTGGATTGCAAACATCTGCTATCCAATCTCCCAATTACTCGGATGGAATGAATTTAGACAGCAGAAACCCTATAATGGCAGTGTCACTACCAGTTGGGCCTCTACTGTCTGCGAATTCAGATAAAAACCTACATGTTTCCCTCTGCAATAATCATCAGCTAATATTGACAGATATTAACTGATTCATATTACAGATTAGAATTTGGGTTTGGAAATTAAGATAAAGAAAGAGAAACTGTATCCAGATAGGAGTCAGCTGAGCATCTATTATAATCCCGGATGGACGAACCGCCAAGGCGTCCACCGACCACTATCCGGACCATGCAAAATAACAACTAGTAATTAATATTCAGACTACGAGCTAGTTTATCCGTGTGGGAATACCCGCCAATATTAGTCTGATATATTTCTTAATAGCTGTTTCACACAACACGGGAAAGACAAAATAAATTAAAATAAAAGTAAATAAAAGAAAATGCCTTGTATGAGAGACGTTGGTTTCTCATGCAAGGGTATGAAATTAATCCATAATTAATGACTTAAATAATCCTTCATACCATAATTAATTACAGTCCGGATTATTTGCTTAAGACATCAAGGTTTTGTTTATAGAAGAATATTTTAATGAGAATTGAACAAAAGTTCTTAAATCATAACAATTATTGATTCTAATTATTGCTAATCATAATCAATATTTAATGACTCAAGGGTTCAATTAATTACTGGTCGAGTATGGAGAAACATAAAATTTGGCAAGAGGATGCCATGCATGTCGTGAGACAGAATTGCGTTCACGACGGGAGGATCACGACATGAGAGGTGGGGAATAAAAGAATTTGAATTTTAGAAATTTAGGATTTCCATGTCGCTAGACAAAAAGTGTTTCGTGTTCTCACGACAGGGGTCTCGCGACATGGGGGTTGGAGGTCAGAATTTTTGGAAATCAAAAGAGATGGGAACCCAGTCGTGAAACCATAATTTGTGTCGTGAACCTAGGCTCGCGACATGGGTCTCACGACTGGTGATTTTACAAATAAATTACTAAGTCATGGAGGCGCAGTCGCTAGACTAGAATTGTGTCGTGAGACATGGTCTCACGACAGGAGTCTAGCGACTGGCATGATCTAGCAAAATATTCTAAGTATTTTGGTTCCCAGTCACGAGACTCAAAAGTGTGTCGTGAGACGTGGTCTCACGACAGGATAGGCTAGCGAATAGGATTTCAATATAATTGCTAAGACATAATCTCCCAGTCGTGAGACTGGCCTCACGACTGGAGCCTTTCAGAATAAAATTTAAAGGGATTTTCGTCCCTAGTCGCTAGCATGAAAAGTGTGTCGTGAACCGTGGGTTCACGACAGGATTGCTTCACGACTGGGGTTTTCATAATAAAGACAAGTGTCCTGAGACACTTATGTAATACCCCGTAATAATGCATAGACATTTATTTTGAGCCCGACTCAACAATATGTATCCCAAATAAATAAACAAATTCAAATTGTTGTGAACTACGTAATGACTTGATCCCTTCATAGGGTACGTAGGCAACTTGGAAATTTCAATTCTGGGTTCAGTTAAATATTAACAAACAACAACACACAATATTCCAATCACACAATCAAACGATTTCCGAGCTAGCAAGGAGATAAAAGCGCAACTTCGAGGACGAAGTTGATTCTTAAGGAGGGTAGACTGTAATACCCGTAAATTTTATGATATAGAATAGAATTTAATCCGAAGAGCGAAAGGATTTCAATTCCGAGAACCCGTAAAGTCGGAATTGCACGAGAGTCATAAGACGACGAATTAGAAGCCGACGAACCCAAAACCGACGGACTTAAGATTTCAAACACGAAATCAATTTAAGTCAAAATAAATCTAAGATAGAAATCGTAATCCGAGAATGACCGAAAAGGTAGAAGGATAGAAGTCCGGAAGAGATGAGAAAAGACTCGACGGATCGCACGACCCGGTCCGGACCGCAGTTCAGACCGGAGCCGCGCGGTCTCCGCGCGGGCGCGCGCCAAGGCCGCACCAAGCAGCAGACAGCTGCAAATCACGCGATCTCAGCGATTTCTTGCCAAAATTTCGACCCCCGACTAAGGTAAGTCGATCTCAGTCCGGGGGAAAGCTTTTAGGTCAAATTTGACCAGCCTCCCACTTCATTTCTCAGTCACTCAAACCTTTCTTCATCCTAAAACTCTCCCAAAAACCAAAACATAATGTTCCGACCTTCCGACGACTTTCCGGCGACCAAACCCGACCGTGGAGGCGTCTAGATCAAGGGATACCGACTTGGATTGTTGGTAAGGGTTAGATTAGGTTCCTTTGTCGTTTTTAATCATAAATCATCATTCTAACTTACGGATTCTTACTTGCAAACACGTTCGTGGCCAAAGGAGAAGGAGTACGAGTTGCGTAGATCCGTTCGTAGCATTTTTTGGACGATTCAATCAACCCTAGGACGTTCAAGGACTTATTAACAGTAAGTCGATACCTTTCATGTCAATACGGGTGGTCTACGGGCGTCCGGAATATTAGTTTTGAAACGAACCGTAAAAATTGAACCTAAAAACCCCAATCAGCGTATTTTCTAAAATCCGACCAAAACCCCTATTTCGAGAGTTCAAACTGAAAAACTCAAAACTAGAATTTTGATCCTAAGATCTTAAACTATTTTGTGTAAAAATATCTGATATTTTCATCGAGTTTTGATACCCCAAATCATACCGGACATATCCTGCATTTTTAAGGAATTTTCAAAAACTGACAGTACACTTGGTCGAACTTGATGAGCATGTTTCTATGATTTCTAGTCCGAACTAATCTTTATGATGTAAACAAAAGTTATAGATAATCATGTCTAGTATTTGTCCACAAAATTTCAGAATTGTTTGAATCCATTTGATTGTGAAAAAGTCAAATTTTGAACACTGCGTCGAACCCGAATCCTGACAGCATACTGTTCATGTAGAAAACTTGATTTTTGACATGTTTCCCTTCTTTATTCCGAAAAACTCAAAACAAGAAAGTTGTTCGTAGGAGATGTTTTTGATATACTATGAAAATTTCAGATCAATCGCCCTTGTACTGAATTTTTAAACTGAAAAGGCGTAAACTGTGACAACAGACGGTTTTATCTTGCGAGATTTTGAAATTCCTAAACAAACGATCGAAACCTTGTTATACGATAAAGCTATATTTTCAAAAATCTTGTTACACTAAGTTGAAACGATATCGGATATATAGGTAGGGGTGAGTGCTCTGCAGGGTGCATCTCTGGCCTTTCTCTGCGTGCCTATAATGGACGTGAGAAGTTGAATGAAAAACTATGTCAAAACGGCAATGTATTTTGGGTCTACACTCTCGGGAGTATCCGTATGGGTTTCCCGAGGCTCCGGGGTGGTACTGGGTATGGCGGATAGGCTGCGGCCGCCGGGCTACCGGCTAACTGATACTTACTAAATTGGCTGCGGGCGCCGGATCGCCGGCTAAATGAAACTTACTAAATTGGCTGCGGCCGCCGGATCGCCGGCTAAACCAAACTTACTAAATTGGTTGCGGCCGCTGGATCGCCGACTAAATGACACTTACTAAATTGGCTGCGGCCGCCGGATCGCCGGCTAAATGAAAACTTACGAAATTGGCTGCGGCCGCCGGATTGCCGGCTAACTTAAATATTGTTGAGATGGTGGTGTAACGGGGAAATTAAAAAGCTTAGATTTTTATTTATTTATTTACGTCTTTATTTATGCATTACTTTATGTCTCAAATTTATACCCATGCTTAAATTATTATTCATGAATTTAAATGTGTTTTAAAGTATGCAAGTTAAATTCTTATTGTTAGATTGGTAAATAAAATGTTTATATGCATGATTAGAAATATAATCTTAGTGAATAAATTGAACCCCTTTATTGCTATGTTAGGGTTGATTTACTCAGTATTTTATAATACTGATAAAATTGTTGCTTTCCCTTTTCTTTTCAGAGTATGGCGAAAATGCATAAGCATGTGCATTCGGGGGATTCTTCTTGGAACATTTTAATTACTCTTTATTATGACATGCATATCGGGCATGTATAACCCGAGTTTTGTTGGCCCAATATTTAATTTTTTCTGCACTACATATATTTAAATAATATTTTCCGCTGCAACTTATTTATTATTATTTTCGAGTTATATACGATGGGCTGTTTTATTTATTTGAAACAATTTAAATACTACAATACCATAGCCTTGCATCTCTCTAGCAAGCTCGAAGAAGTCGTGTCTTGCTAGGGAGGTGTGGCGGTGACATCCCGACCTGGGTTATAAAAAACCGGGGTGTTACAACCCATGTCGCAAGACTACCCTCCAGTCGCAAGACGTGGTCTCACGACTGGAGTCAGTTAGCGACATGGGGGTGGTTCAGGACATATGTCAGAAAAAGGAACAGTAGCATGCAAACAGCGTGATCTCACCCCATTTCAGATTAAAAATCTATTCTAACCCAAAATAACCAAACAAAGTTTGAATCTAACAAAACATGCTTGAATAAAAATAAATCTATCTAAAACATTATTTAAAATAAAGCAACCTAATCTAGGGTTTAATCACACACATGCATTAACATGGTCCAAAATAAGATAGTCGTAAGCATAAAATGAAAAATAAAGGTCAAATGACCAAAAAGAAAAAGAAAGCAATAAGATCCATGGGTTTTTAACACCCATTTCATGTTTTTTGGATACATTTAAGATTAACTTCCCATATTATTGAGTGGGTTTGATATTATCCATTAAGTTAGATATTACAAACCCTAAAACCAGAGTTTAGAAAAGAAAACATGGTTAAAGAGTGGCTACCTATTACTGGAATATGGAAAACAACACTAAATAAATATTAAACTATACTAATCTATGGACAGAATTAAATAATACAAAAGAAAATAAACTAAACTAACTAAGAACTACCTAAGAGAGTTCCTTGTGGTGTCTTCAAGAAAATGAAATTCTAACTGGATTTTTTTTGGCACCATGGGTTACCCTGTGTTTATAGACGTGAAACCCTAGGCCCATGGGCCTTGATCCTGAGGCCACACGTGTCGTGAGGCTCACACACATCACAGTCGTGCCCTTGTGTCATGGAACTCAGCTGCATGTCGCAAGACTCCACACCTAGTCGTGAGACTCTCCGGACTGGCTCTATTCTGTCTTCTGTGTCGCTAGACTACACCCAGTCGCGAGACCATGTCTTGCGACTAGGGGGTCTAGCGACTAGGGTCTTGGGACTGATCTCTCTTCTTCCTTGTCAGTGTGTCGCGGAACATCTCCCAGTCGCGAGGCCATGTTTCGCGACTGGAGGTTCCGGACTGGATCTCTTTCATCATCTGGCTGATGTGTCGCTAGACTACCCCCAATCGTGAGACCATGCTTCGCGACTGGGGGGTCTAGGGACTGCTTTACCTGTTTAATGTCTCTATGTGTCGCGAGACTCACCCCAGTCGTGAGACTATGCTTCACGACTGGGTACATGTCTCGCGACTGGCTTATCTTACTGGGTCTGGTGGGCCAAAATTTACATTTTTGTGGGCTTTTTCTTTCTTTTCCCATCTTTTTGGTTTTTGTAGGCTATTTTATTCTTTTGCCCATCTTTTTCATTCCTTTTTATTTTCTTTTCTTTTTCTCATGTTTTTGGATTTTTCTAACATAAATGTGTAATAAAATTACATATTTATGCATTTTTCATACCAGCTTATTATTTTTATAATTATGCATAAATCAGTCCAATTCAACTGCTTTCTTATTTAATATAAGATCGGAATGCGATCAAATGCCCGTTTCAGACACGGAAATGGATTGAAAATAATGGACATTTCTGGCCATTATCAACATCCTCACATTTAATACTGATCGTCCCTGAGCAGTCAGAGTCAATGTTCCTTGGAACACGGACTCTACATATTCAATTCATTTTCGTGGCTTCATAAATTACATTCCTTTTGGATTGGGATAAGACAACCAAAAACCACAAGTATTAAATTCATTTGATTGCAGTGTTTAATGAAATGATATTTGCTCACTAAATCGGGCCTACAAATCAAACATTGTTTTCAACCCTTCATGAATATCATGTTTGAAAAATGAAAGAATTAAAGATTAGAATGAAGGTATGACATGAACAGATTTAATGAAACAGATCCTCACATATGGTAGAATCGGAAAATTCACTCATTCTCAAATGGGTTTAATCATGAACGCTCAAAATCAAATTCAATTAAATTATCCCATAAGCTTGCAATCAGACCAACTCGCCACCGGCTCATTTCCTCAAATCGAGATCCCGAGGTCTTATTTAAGGTTATAACGGGGCATACGGTTGTAACATTTGGTAAGAAAGGAAATTTATTGGGCTAAGAAGTGGCAAGAGATTATTCCATCGTAACATGGCATTTTTATTGAAAATTTATGATCATCAATTATTTCTTTCTTTCTTTTGCTTTTCTTTTCTATTGCATGACATTTAGACTATGTTTAATTGCTTTTTCATTTGCAATTTATTCTTGTTAAATGAAACTCAACATTTTTCTTTTTCTTTTCTTCTTTTTTTCCTTTTTTTTTTTTGAATCGGTTTATTGAATACCGATTCATACATTCTTGATGATCATAAAATTTAATGCCTTTAATATAATTTATCCTTGTCCACTTGGGTTGAATATATTGGTCTTTTTATAAGGGTAAGGAAAATATAGTGGGTTCCAAGAAAAATTAGGCTTAAAGGCTCAGATTGGTTAATCCTAAAGGGAAAAATATTTTGGGTTTGGATTTCAAACAAAGGCCAAAAATTTGGTTTTCTAAGTGCCTCAATCATATGCTCGATTTCGGGAATATGACATGGTCTTGAATCGGTCCCAATTGCAAGTTCTAGTTTCCTTTAATCAAATTGGTTCACACATCAAAGAAAATAAATGCGTAAAAGTGACTCATGGCTCAAATCTCACAAGGTTGAATTGATTCATGTCATACAATATTCTCAAGTTTAATCAAAGCTTAATTCTAACAGTTTATTCAATCAAAATTTACAACATGCAGATTTGTTACCCAACAAGATGATCGCATCATTAAATTTTTATAGCTCAAAACCTTGGGAATTCATTTCATGCATGTTTTCAATTATATTATCCCAATTTAAAAGTTTGAAAATTTAATCACAAGCCTAAATTCAACATGTGAATTTAGAGCAGGTATATGCATGCTTTTGCTGGTTATTTAATTTAAAGCAGTAAAAGAGGCACTATTAACATACAAAGTATGTCAACAACATATTTTTGGCCTGACAGTCACTTATTCATCTCGGACTGTCAGACATCTTTTCAAAAATAAAATTAATTTTGGACTGCAAACTTCCTTCTTGGAAAACATTAATTACATCAATTACAAGAGATTTCATGCAATAAAGATCGAACTTGCACAAATAAAATTTTCTTATATGATGTTTACAATTAAGCTCAAATTGAATATGATCAAGTCAGACTCATTCATTTGGATCCTGTGGTTGAGTCGAAGGTCCAGCATCGTCTTTCTTCTCATCCGATTTCTTGGAGGGGCCGGCATCATCGGGGATCTTCCTGAGCAAGGCCTGCAGTATCAGGTTCTGACTTTTGAACAGTGATTCTACCATTTGTCTATTTCGCTCATCACTTTCCTGCCTTTCCCTGTGCTGCCTTTCTTCTCTTTCCAACAGGATCCGTCTGAATTCGTCCTCTCTTCTTCTCTCTTCGGCTTTCTCTTCTTCTTTCCTCTTCTCTCTCTCTTGCCTGGCTCTCCTGTCATCCTCCCTTCCCAGAATAATAACATTTGCCAACTGCTTGACGCTTTCAGTCATGGTCTTGCTCATTGTGCTCACAATCTCAATCACATGTGAGTTGGCAGGATGTTGAGAGATATTTTGGCTCAAAGGAGGCATCTGAGGAGGTTGGGCTTGAGGTGGGATTGGAATCTCCATTTGTTCTGCCTGAGGCTCATCTTGCATTGTAGTTGAAGGTCCCGCATCAATACGGGCTTTCTTTGTTCCCTTCTTTGCCCTAGATGGCCTAATTCTTTTTCTTGTGGAGGGTGCTTGATCACCGGATATAAACGAGGACTGAACATCAGAATCGCCGGGTAGTTGAGGCAGAGAATATGCAATCTTGCCATGCAGAGGAATGTTTGGAACTCAGATGGGGGGGTTCACCCTTACTGGTTTGTCGGTTGCAAAAGCACTTAGATTGATGCCCTGATTGATGTAGATTCTTCGGATCAGATTTGGATAGCACAAGACTTGCTTGTCTTCTATCCGGGTTGTCAGAACTTCGAACACATGCCTTCCTATGTTTAGTTTTAATCCGTGCCACAGCTTCGCAAGGCCCATGAGAATGCTTCCAGAAGTAGTGTGGGGGTGCGAACTTGGCCTGATCTTGGACATGTAAAACTCGTAGGTTGGCATGAAGTGCAATTGCAGCCAATTCATATCGAATGTGTGGTCCGGTGCGGGCACCCTTGTCATGCTATTTGCCAAGGCCGAATATAATGCAGCTGTCTTTGTTTTTCCTCTTTTCATCAAAATTTCTCCAATGGGGAATTCGTTTCGGATATCCGGGATCTCAAAGAATGTGTTCAACCACTCAGGGGAGATGTCTATCACATGACCTCGGATCCATGTCTTCTTGCTGCTAACTTCAATTTTGCAGAAGAATTCTCGAGTTAGCTCTACGAGGCCATCTTCTTCGTTGTGCAACATGAAGTTTCCCCATTCCTGATTTTGGTAGAATGTTTCGATTGTGGGGTGGAGCAAAACATCTGGGCTGAATCCTTTATCTGGCACGATCATTTTTGACATTTGGCATATCTTTCAGCTCCCTCTATCCGTCCATTGAACTTGATCTCCAAGTCTGCATTGTTCAAGGCCTTTTTGTCATATTGTTTTGAAATTCCCATCCGGTTTCTTACAGTGTTTTCAGACCAGAATTCAACTGGTCTAACAGAACCAATTGATTCTAGGTCTTCACTGGTATGCCAATTTGTTGGATCATCCTCCTCCTCTGCGGGCTAATTCGCCGATTCCGCTTCCTGCTCCCTTTGACTCGGTTCCACCTCCTGTTTTATTACATTATTCAGTGGATTGTATTCGGTTATTACAGGAATAGGAAAAGTAAGTACAGGAAAGTATAGGTTATCAACATTAGTTGACACCTCCTCCTCCTCCCTTGCAGCTCGTCCAATGGGACGTTGGAAGATTGGTGCCATTGCATCCATAAATTCTTGCTCTTCTTCTTGGGCTTCTTTTTCTTCTTCCTCCCTTAATTGTCATGTCCAGCTTCATTTAAGATTTCTTGAATAGTTTCTTTGAATGCTGGGACTATTGGATGTTCATCTGGCTGATCCTTCAAGATGTTAGCCAGTGCAGCGGGGTCGATGCTTGCATGTGACCCTTCTTCTCCTTCGGGGTGTTGAGCTTGAGGTTCTGGAATGGCTGCTGCTTTGCTTTTTAGATATTTTTCTCTTTCAGTTAAGTATTCCAGCCATAACGGATCGTCCTTTCTCAAGAAAACCATACTTCTGAACTCCTCCAACCTCTCCTCAGGAGTCAAGTGTGCCCACGGGTGGGGCTCATCCCTGGCAGATTGTTTGAATGATGGCATTGACTCTAGTATTTAAAGCTCCTCATCCCCTATCTCTTGAATTGTCTTAGTTTGGGCAGATTTTTCCTTATGCCTTTCAGCTCGTTGCTTCTCCATTTCCTCCCCCTTTTCAATCTTCACTTGAATAATTTTTTCGCCTGTCTGCTTCTCCACTGTTTCAGTTTCAGCCCCCTTCTTTGACTCAAGTTCAGCTTCAAGTTTCCGGGCAGCTTCTTCATCACGCGTTTGCTGAATATTTTTCAAGATTAGCTCCTCCTCAACGACTTTCTTTTCTTTTGCAATCTTTTCCTCTTCTAACCTCTCCTTTTCATCAGCTAACCTCTCTGCCCTTCGTGTTTCTTTCTAGGCCTCTCGGGCCTCCAAAGTTTGCTCTTGTTCAGCCAATTTGGCATCCTCTTAGCCAGTTCGCGTCATAGGCAATTTGATCTTTCTTCTTCATTGGCGGCTGGGGCATCTATCCTTTCCCTTTGTCAGCAGGGTTTGCTGGTTTTGCTGTTTTCTTAGACTGTTGCTCGGGCGCTTTTATAACAACTTTTGGTGCAGGTGCCCTTCCACCTTTTTCTGTAAGTTTCACCAACCTTCTTCTAGTTTGTACTTGAGGTTCGGGCTGGCTTTCAGGTTCGGCAGCAGTGGATGTTTGCACTTCAGCTTGTACAGGCTGTACGGGAGGCTCGGGAACTGTGGACATGGGAGTTGGAACTGGCTCCTGCTGTACTAGAGGTTCTTCTGGTGGAGGTGTGGAAATGTACTCATCAATGATAGCATCTGGGTCTTCTCCAGTTTTCTTCTCAACATTGGGCTCATCTTCAAGAAGTCTTCGATGAAGCTCCGGAGAGTGATACGCACCAGCTGTGCTTCCCAATTCTCTTTAATCTTTTTGCAGAATTTGCTCTGGATGTTATGATTGTAATGCAAGATCTTCTGCTTTACTTTCTTGTCATTGCAGTACCGGAGAGCTTCCTTGTCCATTTCCATGATTAGTTCCAGATAAGAAGTCCGGTACTTGTCCAGCATAGCCCCCACCAGATCTTTCTGAATGCCCTCCAAATAGGACATGTCTCGGGCAAAGTTAAAATTGAGATAAGTTCCAGCCTCAGCTTCTGACATTAGCTGGAACTGTCTCTCATTTTTCTTTATGGGCTTCCAACTGCCCTTGTGTATATCCACAATCAGTTGTTCCCTCAGTACAGCGATGTGCTTAAGAAGTTCAGTGTCCTTGGCAGTTCCAAATTGGTCATACTTTCTCTGCGTGAAGACCGATTCAAATTCATCTTCCGCTGGCAGTATCTAGGAAAGATTTTGTAATGCTTGAATTCCCTTTACCCAGACATATGTGAGATCCTCTCACTGTTGCCGTGCATCTTTAATCATCTTGGTCATGGATTGCAGCAGGGAGGTATTGCGGGTCTGTTCAAAATGTTCAGCATCCTTGAGGAGTTTATGCAAATTGTGGCTTAGTTCATGGTGCCGTAGGCGTGCTTGTTCAGTGATCCATCTTTGTTCCTCCGGTCCCCTCTTCTCAAATAGATAGGGATTCCATTTGAATGGGAATACCTCATGCATCATGATCACTCCGCTGTTCAGAATTCTGCTTATTTCGATTTGTTTGTCCGCGAAGGCCATCCGCACCTGAGGGTCTATGAGCTGATTCGGAATAATGATATCAAAGTCAGCGAGCCCTTTGTCTCTTCTTCCCCTTTCTACATGCCTGCTCCAGATAGCTCTGTGTTCTTTAAATTTCAATTGTATGCGCTCATGGTGCACTTTTGGAGTAGTCAGTGTATCCTCTCGAGCATGGTCCATCATTATCCCCCAAAATTTCTTTAGAAAGTGATAGTAATCCTTTTCTATAGATGCTGCAACAATTGTCCTTTCCTCTGGAGGTATGTTTACATCCTAGCCTGGTGCAAGCTCCAATTTCTCCTCAGTGGTGTGGTCTAGTGGCACTTTATATTCTGATATAATCGCCTCTCTCAAGTTCTTGATTTCTATTCTGTCAACTGAAGCCTCTTTGGCTGCTTCCTCATATGTGCAATCAGGATGCCTGATTTTACCACTTTTTCGCTCATGAGAAAGATAGAGATATTAAATACACTCAAGTTTTTATAATTTTCATATAGTCATTCAAGTTAAAAATCAACATCCTCACATTTTGAGCTTTGCTCAAATGTGATTCATTTGATTATTCTCGAATTTTATTACAAGGCATATGTAACAATATTTACAACTATAAATACTAGTTTATTAAAACTTAGGTCATTGGACCTAAAAATATTTTTGATTTGGACTATTGAGTCCAAAATAGGAAAATAAAAATGGTCTTTGGACCAAAAATCCTTTTAATGGGCCATTGGGCCCAAAATGTTTGATTTCTCATTTTTATTAAACAAGCTCAAGGCACTTGTTGAAAATGGAATGAGATGAGTGAATGGAATGGATGCTCGAATTTGGAATGTGCAGTGGAGACGTGGCGAGATGGATTTGCTATTTCCAGATTGCTTTGACTGTTTTGGACAGTTAAAACACACACAAAAATTTTGCAAACACTATTTTTAATTTTCAAGGTTGACTTGTTTTATTTAATGAAAAGTGGGATGTGTGTGGTCCCATTTTTGGGATTTTTGAAAAGCAATAGCAGTTATCAAGAGATAAAATACTGCTATCAACTCACACTTTTAGTTCCATTGGGAACAAAAATACCAAGTCAACAATTATTCCGCCAACTCTTTTCGTTTTTTTTTTTGTGAAAATCCCTTTTCTGAAAAGTGTGTGGTGTGCATTGAAACTGCCACATACACCCATACACTAACTCTGCACAGATTGCTGCTCACCTAACACAGACATGCTACAACAGGAAAAGGCATTAAATGTCCACATTGGCATGCCTAAATTATGAACATAGCATCACAGAAACAAAAGATCATGCTTTCCCTTCAAGCTAAAACCAAGACAACTTCATCAATCATGCTTAGCAACTTTGATAAACAATCTGGAAACGAACAATGCCAAAGTATTCGAAAAATATCCAAACATCTCTTGGCTTCACAGAACACAGATTTCAGAGAATTTGGAATTTTCAAAAGATATGTCTCAAGCACGATTTCAGGATGATTGGCCAACAACACTTAAAGCAGTGAATCACCAGAACTCAGAGTGGGTAAACAACAAGAAGATGAACCTTAAAAGCTTCAAAAATTTCAACGATGGCGAAAATGCTCCCTATCCAAAATGCTTGTGTTCTCTAGACACCCTAGGTTCACAAATTTTGACCATACGACTTCTAACACTCCTCATCAACACAAACCGAACGCCCACCCCCTCAATCATACTTTCGGTCACATCCATCAAAACGAAAACAAAATGCCCAGAAAACATAGTGCTCATAATCACTTCACAATTGATAAAATTAACAAAACAAGAACCCATTCTACATGTTTTCGCGCAAACAAACAAGAGAAACTCCAAAAATCGCGAAACAGGGCCTGTGCGAAATGGGGGTCGAAGGGCTTACCAGGGCTCGGCTTTGGATGAGGAAGCCATGGCGATTTTCGGAAATCGGACAGAGTTTCCCTTGGAAATGGTCGAGAGTGAGTTTTGAAAATGGCTAAGTGTTGGGAGTGTGTGGAAGAAGGGGGATATTTATACTGATGGGCCCAGTCGTGAAACCCTAGCCAATGTCGCGAAACTGGGTTCCACGACTGGGGCCTAGCGACATTAGAGGAGTCGCGGAACTGGAAACCAGTCGTGAGACCATGTCATATGACTGGGGGGTATCACGACAGGATTTAAAAAGTAGTGGGGCCAGATGAGATTGTGAGTCGTGGGACTCAGGGACAGTCGTGAGACTGAAAACCAGTCGCGAGACCATGTCTCACGACTGGGGGTGGTTTCACGACTGGCTAAAAGATGAGAGAGGGTTAAGTGGCCAGTCACTAGACTCAACCCCATTCGTGAGACATAGTCTCGCGACTGGGTTGGGTTGCTTAGCGACTGGGGTAGAAGGGGGGCTAGACTTGGTCCCAGTCGTGAGACATGGTCTCATGACCAGACCTTTGCTTAGCGACTGGGGCTCTGGACTGAGAATTGGGGACCTCAGTCGCTAGACTGCCACTCAGTCGTGAGACATGGTCTCGCGACTGGTGTCTAGTTCCGTGACTGGGTTTTTGAATTTTCAAATTTTCATGGACTGGGCCCGGGTGTGATATTGGGCCTGAGTTCATTTTATTTGATTTGGATCTGAATAAATTCAGTCCAAATAAATTCACAATACTGGGCTGGAAATTAAATAATTCACTTGCATAAAAATAGGTTGGATTAATTCCATTTGTTTGTAAAAATTATTCCGGATTTTAAATTGCTTTAATTTTCGGAATTATTTTCTTAAATTCATGGAATGAATCCAACCGGGAACCTGGTTTTCTGCGTTATTTTTCTGCTCCTTCTTTTTGGTGGTTCCGGAATTTCTGCAAGACAGATAAATTAACCCTATTAGATTTTCTCCAAATATCAACATCCTCACATTTAGAGTCTTAGTACTCTAAATGTTTAATTGATTTTTGGATACTTTCTGATTCCAAAAATAAAGCAGTGCATATATACATAAAATGAAATCTTTATAATTTTAAAGCTGTTTTTATTGAGTGTAAGCCGGGTCTGCCACTGCTTGGCTCTCTTTTTCTGGATCGAACAGTCCAATGTATTCTTTCAGTCTGTGTCCATTTACCACCAAATCGCCCTTGTCAGTTCGGATCCTGACTGCACCGCTTTTAAACAGTTCCAGCACTTCATACGGCCCTTCCCATCTCCATCTCAGCTTTCCGGGGAACAAATTCAACCTAGAATTGAACATTAAAACGTTTTGGCCAGTATAGAAATGTTTGGATTTTATCCTGCGATTGTGCAACTTATGGGTCCGGTCTTTATAAATTCGAGAGCTTTCATAAGCCTGCGCTCATATTTCCTCAATTTCATTGAGGCCCAACTTGCACTTGCCCTGAGCAACCTTCGGATCGAAATTAAGCGTTTTAACGGCCCAGTAAGCTTTATGCTCTAACTCTACGGGCAAATGACAAGCTTTTCCGAAGATAAGTCTGTATGGGGACATCCTAATGGGAGTCTTATATGCTGTGCGATATGCCTATAGAGCATCATTGAGCTTTTGTGCCCAATCCTTACGGGTTCTCCCGACAGTGGCTTCAAGTATATGTTTGATCTCGCTATTGGATACCTCGACTTGACCACTTGTCTGGGGATGATAAGGCGTGCCTATCTTATGGAGGATTCCAGTTTTAAGCATTAAGTTCTCAAAGGATTTATTAACAAAATGTGTTCCTCCATCAGATATTATCACCCTCGGTATGCCAAATCGATTAAAAATGTTGTTCTTGAGAAACTTTATGACTTGGCTACCATCATTGCTTGGTAATGCGACAGCCTCGACCCATTTGGACACGTAATCGACAGCTACCAAAATATACTGGTTTCCACCAGATGGTGGAAACGGTCCCATGAAGTCAATACCCCAAACATCGAAAATCTCAAGAGTGAGAATTCCTTTCTGAGGCATTTCATCCCTCTTGGAAATGTTTCCTAATCTTTGGCATCTGTCACAAGCTTTCACAAATGTCTTGTAGTCCTCATAGATGTGAGGCCAGTAAAATCCACACTCGAGGACCTTATGGGCCATTTGAGTGGGACTATGGTGACCACCATACTCTGATTCATGGCATTTTCTGACAATTTGATAGGCTTCATGCTCAGTCACACATCGCCTGATTATGGAATCAGCGTAGTGCTTAAAGAGATAGGGTTCTTCCCAGAAGTAATTTAATACCTCTCGGTTGAACCTATTCTTAAGATGATGGCTTGGAAATGGTGGGATTATTCCGCATGCCAAGAAATTAGCAATGTCGGAAAACCATGGACACGCTTGATCATGCAAGTGCAATGCAAACAACTGTTCATCTGGAAACTCCTCATTGACGGCTTTTTCATTTTCATCAGTTTCTAACCGAGATAAGTGGTCAGCAGCACCATTATCTCAACCTCGCCTATCTCTTATTACGATATCAAACTCCTGCAGCAATAGCACCCACATGATTAAACGAGGTTTTGCGTCTTGCTTGCTGAACAAGTATCTGAATGCACTGTGGTCAGTGTATACTATAGTCTTTGTACCAATAAGATATTGTCTGAACTTGTCAAACGCAAAGACTACAGCATACATCTCTTTTTCTGTAGTGGTGTAGTTTACTTGGGCTTCATTCAAGGCGTGACTTGCGTAATGAATTACGAAATGTCTCCCATCCTTATGTTTCCCTAAAACTGCACCCACTGCAAGACCGCTTACATCACACATCACCTCGAATGGCAGTGACCAATCGGGTGGTTGTACAATTAGAGCAGAAGCCAACATCTTTTTTAGTGTGTCAAAGGCTTGGACACACGCTTCATTTACTGCAAAAGAATTTTCTTTACAAAGAAGGTTAGTGAGCGGCTTGGCAATTTTAGAGAAATCCTTAATGAACCTCCAGTAAAAACCGGCATGCCCTAAAAAACTCCTAACCGATTTTATTGAATTGGGGAGAGGAAGATTTGAGATGATGGAAACTTTGGCCGGATCGACCTCAATGCCTGCACGTGAGATACGGTGACCTAACACTATGCCCTCAGTGACCATAAAATGGCACTTTTCCCAGTTTAAAACTAAGTTAGTGTCCTCACATCTCTTTAAAATTTTAGCAAGACTGGTCAGACAATTATCAAACGTATCTCCATATATAGAGAAGTCATCCATGAAGACTTCAATGCATTTTTCGATAAATTCAGAGAAAATCGACATCATGCATCTTTGAAAAGTTGCTGGTGCATTGCATAATCCAAAAGGCATGCGCCTATAGGCAAAAGTGCCATAAGGGCATGTAAAAGTTGTTTTTTCGTGATCCTCACTGGCGATCACAATTTGATTATACCCTGAATATCCATCCAAAAAACAATAAAACTCCCTTCCCGCCAACCGTTTCAACATTTGATCGATGAAAGGTAAAGGAAAATGGTCCTTGAGAGTGGCTTCGTTCAGCTTCCGGTAGTCTATGCAGACCCTCCATCCGGTGACCGGCCTTGTTGCAATTTCCTCTCCTTGTTCATTCTTGGTAATGCACATCCCACCCCGCTTTGGAACAATCTGCACAGGACTAACCCATTTGCTGTCAGAAATCGGATAGATGATACCAACGTCTAATAGCTTGATCACCTCTTTTCTTACCACTTCCTGCATGGGTGGGTTCAAGCGTCGTTGAGGCTGGCGTGAAGGTTTGAAATTCTCCTCCATCAAAATCCAGTGCATACGAACAGAAGGGTTTATTTCTTTGATATCAGAAATGGTCCAACCGATTGCACGCACATATTTTTTAAGCACCCCTACCAGAGCGTTTTCTTGATCTTGTGTCAGCTAATCAGCTTAGCTGACACAATTACCGGTAACATTTTATGTTTAGCGAGAAACGCGTACTTAAGATGGTCCGGTAGCACTTTAGTTCAAGCTCTGGTGGGCATTCCACAGATGGAAGTAATTTTCGAGAAATGGGTGGCAAGATATCAGATTTACCTTTCAGATCTTGCATCAGTACAGGATCCGCCTCCTTTTGGTCGGCGTCTTCATGGAATTCGGCGCCGTCAAACTCCTCCAAATCCCCGGTTCAGGGATCGGCGAAGTAAACGGCGCTACAACCTTCGTGCTCCGCGCCTGCAGGCTTCAGTACCTGCTTTGAAAGTTTATCATCCATCATCTTTACATCTCCAAATTCAGAGTCTAGCTCTCCCTCACTCCTGACTATTACATCTTCAAATGAAAAACAAGAACTGTCGTTTGGATATTTCTGCGGTTGAGCCATGTCGAAGACAACTTCATCTCCATCCACACGGAGCGTCACCTTCCCAGATTTGGCATCGATCAAGGCTCCGCCCGTGGCAAAAAATGGCCTTCCCAAAATGAGAGGCATGTCGAAGTCCTCCTCGATGTCCAAAATGATGAAGTCCACTGGAAATGGAGTACTGCCAGATTTGATTATTACATCTTTCAGGATCCCAATTGGCTTTGTGATCGACCTGTCTACAAGCTGTAGCCACATTTTGATTGGCTCCACAACTACAAGCTTGAGACGTTTAGCCATGGCAATGGCATGACATTGATGCTGGATCCGAGATCACATAATCCTTTTCCAGCACTGACTTGACCAATCCGGATCGACAATGTGTAGCAGCCAGGGTCTTCTTTCCTTTTGGACCAGCCAACACCTTTCCAGATTTCAGAGTTATTGCCTTGCACTACGGGTTCTTCTCCGCAGCACTTGGCAATGCTCCCTTGTCCCTCTTCTGCAGTTCACTGGCCATCTGAGTCACTTTGGTCTCCACATTCCTTATGGAGGCCTGCAGTTGGGAATCGATCTCTTTTTGGCTTGTGATAAAATCAGTCATCAAGTTCTCCAGCCATGATGGTGGCTTTTAAACTTGATTCCGATTCTGGTTTTGGTTCCACTGGCCTTCATTGGGTACAAATTGGGGTTGGAAGTTCTGGAAATTTTGGTTAGGCTGCTGGAAGTTTTGAGTGGGTCTTTGCTGGATTTGGGGTTAGAAATTTTGGTTCTGGTTTTAAAAATTTTGGCCCCTATTCTGAACGAATCCTTGGTTCTGTTGCGGATTGAATTGTTGTGGCTTGTTCAAAAGGTGGGAATTAAGGGCATTGTTATTGGAGTATGATAAATTCGGGTGTCGGTTCGGGAAAGCTCCTGCAAAATTACAGCTTTCAGCTGCAACCTGTTCACATGTGTCAGTTGCGTGAGCACCCTGACACAGTCCACATATTACATCTGTTTGTTGTCCTTGAGCAGAACTTCCGGCTCCCTGATTGACAGACAATGCCGCCTCCTTCTCTTGCAGCTTTTCAAAATCTGTTTTTTCTACTGTAGCTACAGCACAAAGTCCACGGGGAGGGGGTATCATTAACATTATCATCATTCAATACTGACCGATTTACACACATTGTCTCAATTTTAGCCCATGTTTGATCCACGGGCATGTGCAATAGGTGTTGTCCTCCTGCTGCATCCAACATATGCTTCCATGCCGGTGTCAGCCCATTGTAGAATTTTCCCAACTGCTCATATCCCTGAAAATCGTGCTGAGGACACTTCCTCAACAGATTCATGAATTTGTCCTTCGCATCATACAAAGATTCTTCTGGTTTCATCTAAAACTCAGAAATTTTCGACCTTCCCTCATCTATCTTCCATTCCGGAAAGTACTTCACCAAGAAATTTCTCACTATGTCCTCCCAGCTACTCCTCTGATTCACCGGCATTGACTTATACCAGGTTTTTGCTCCACTACATAGCGAGAACGGAAACAACATCATCCTAATAGTGTTATGCGAAACGCCCTGGTTCCTGATCGTGGTGCAGAGTTCCAAGAATGTTGCCAAATGGTCGTGTGGGTCCTCATGGTTGGCCCCTGCCAACTGGCTGTTCTGCACTAAATTGATTAACGCAGGTTTTAGCTCAAAGTTTCTTGCTGCTATTGGTGCTCTGCCTGACTGCCTGGCACGTTCAAGTACGACTCCACTATTGGCTGCATGTAATCAGCAGCAGCGGGCTGCTGATTGTTCCCTGGACCTCCTGGTTACTGTTCTTGGTATTGGTCTTGTGGGTTGAAGTTCTGGTTAGGGTAGAAGTTTCTTGGGTCATTATGATCTTGTGGATTTGGATTATACTGGTTTGGATTGTACTGGTTGGGGGTTTTGGTACTGCTGATTTTGGAAGTTGCGGTTATTTTGGAAATTTTGGTTATCGGGTTTATTCGGAGGGACCTCGAAGTGTTGCTGGCCGAGGTTTGGTACGTTCCCACCTACCTAAATGACCTGGGGAGGGGGATCGTCCAAATTCTCGTCATTAACATCTTCAGGGTCCTTCTGGATATTTTGGAGTGGTGGGTTTTGTGGTATGATAGGTGGGATGTCAGGATTTGCCATTTCAGATAGATCACTGCTTGTACTCGGAGATAATAAAGCCTACCTTTCCCGTTCCTTGCGTATTCTAGCCTGTGCCCGTAGGAGTCTGGTTGTTCTCTTGATTTCATAATTGAACGGGATCTCGGCTGGTGTTTCTTTTCTCTTTTGCATAGAACAGTGGTATCAACGATGACAGTACCTGTACAATCCCCAGGTTAGAAATGGTTCGGTGAATAAGATATATTTATATGTATAAGCTAATCTATGAGCAATCAGGAATGTAATTCTCTAATAAAACGGCGCTGCATCCTCCCCGGCAACGGCGCCATGAAACTTTTGACAATTTCTTGCTACACGAGTATTTTCTAATCAGTTTTGAAATTGAAACTAACAACTACTGACGGAATTTAATCTAAACTAAAAATTATCCTACAAAGCATGTTAAAACTATTCTGAAAAGCAGATAACTCTATGCTAAGAAGCGGTAAAAATTATTGGACAAGAAGGTAAAAATTATTCTAAGAAAGCCATAAATTTTGCTACTCTAACGATGAAGCTGATTTGTAAGTAGACAGAAGGGACAGGGAGAAAAGAATAATAATTGGACAAGATTTAGATAAAGCATAATTAAACTTTCATTTTTATACACAGTTCTTAGTTTTGGATAATCCTGTCAGATAGCTAATTCTCATGCTCTCAGTACTATGCTCCCTTTAACAGACATGTACTTACATTATGAGTTTACATGTTCTTAAGACCACAAATTCTAAGATACCACAAATTCATAACTGCCCTGGCCAGGGTATGCTATTTCATCTGTGGTGGTCAAGCAACACCGGACAAATCATTAATTGAAGTGCCAAGTACTGCTATCATTCCCCCATGTCAAACCCAAAGTTTATAATTAAGCCTGAGCTATCCCATAACTCTCAAACCTAGAAGCAGTTCCGCTACTTTTAATACATCCGAGTGACCTCTAGAGAAAGCAGTTAAAAGAAAGCGGTAAAGAAAGCATTTAAAATCCTATCACTCGGAGGCTTCAAAAGAGTTACCCAGGTAGTATAAGAAGACCCCCGAGTCATGATGACCGGACGTGGATCAAGAATTCCTGGATCTCGGTGAACCGCTCGCAGTGTTCACTTCCTTCCGGGTGGTTGTGAGATACAAACTAAGGATGTACTAACTGAGGACTCAAAAATAGGCTTTGGCAGAGGAGGATAGCAGTTGAAAGGAACTCAACCCTATCTTAGAAAATAACCTAGGCCTAAGTGTTGTTCCTCTAGAATTATCTATCACACTGTATTTGAATCCAAGTGGATCCCATCTCGGTGTGATGTCTAATACCCGATTCCCAACACACAACAATTTTTGAAAATAATAAGTTTGAAAATCATTCCCTAAACAGGTACTAGACTCTCAATAAGCACACAGACCCTTTCAGTCTAGAAGAGACCTAATCGTTGACTCTGCTTCTAATTTCATAAAATCAACCCTCGACAGAATGTGAACTAGACATAACTGAGGAATTTATCCGTTATTTAGATCCGGATTTTATAAATAAATTTTTGTTGGAAATTTAATGTGCAATATCTATTTAAATTTAGACTTCTAATGTCCAAGGGAAGAATCCCAGAATATTATAGACCACAATAATTACATAATAATATCATGCATAAAGATATATGGAAGTGTAGAATTAATTTAACCCAAAATATAATGGCGGGTTTAGACATAATGTGAAACACAGAGATGAAGTAGCCGTGAGGCAAAAATTCTGGCAGAATAATCAGGTGGACTGCAAACATCTGCTATCCAATCTCCCAATTACTCGTATGGAATGAATTTAGACAGCAGAAACCCTATAATTGCAGTGTCGCTACCAGTTGGGTCTCTACTGTCTGCGAATTCAGATAAAAACCTACATGTTTCCTCTCTGCAATAATCGTCATCTAATATCGACAGATATTAACTGATTCATATTACATATTAGAATTTGGGTTTGGAAATTAAGATAAAGAAAGAGAAACTATATCCGGATAGGAGTCAGCTGAGCAGCTATTATAATCCCGATGGACGAACCGCCAAGGCTTCCACCGACCACTATCCGGACCATGCAAAATAACAACTAGTAATTAATATTCAGACTACGAGCTAGTTTATCCGTGTGGGAATACCCGCCAACATTAGTCTGATATATTCCTTACTAGCTGTTTCACACAACACGGGAAAGACAAAATAAATTAAAATTAAAGAAAATGCCTTGTATGAGAGACGTTGGTTTCTCATGCAATGGTATGGAATTAATCCATAACTAAAGACTTAAATAATCCTTCATACCATAATTAATTACAGTCTGGATTATCTGCTTAAGACATCAAGGTTTTGTTTATAGAAGAATATTTTAATGAGAATTGAACAAAAGTCCTTAAATCATAACAATTATTGATTCTAATTATTGCTAATCATAATCATTAATTAATGACTCAAGGGTTCAATTAATTACTGGTCGGGTATGGAGAAACATAAAATTTGGCAAGAGGATGCCATGCATGTCGTGAGACAGAATTCCTTCGTGAACCGTGGGGATCACGACATTAGGGGTGGGGAATAAAATAATTTGAGTTTTAGAAATTTAGAATTTCCATGTCGCTAGACAAAAAGTGTGTCGTGATACATGGTCTCACGACGGGGGTCTCGCGACATGGGGGTTGGAAATCAGAATTTTTTGAAATCAAAAGAGATGGGAACCCAGTCATGAAACCATAATTTGTGTCATGAACCTAGGCTCGCGACATGGGTCTCACGACTGGTGATTTTGCAAATAAATTGCTAAGTCATGGAGGCCCACTCGCTATACTAGAATCGTGTCGTGAGACATGGTCCCACGACAGGAGTCTAGCGACTGGCTTGATCTAGCAAAATATTCTAAGTATTTTGGTCCCCAGTCGCAAGACTCAAAAGTGTGTCGTGAGACGTGGTCTCACGACAGGAGGTCTCACAACAGGAGTGTAGCGACTGGGAATTTTCATAAAATAATATAAGTATATGGCCTCCCAGTCGCAAGACTGAAAGTGTGTCGTGAGACGTGGTCTCACGACAGGATGGTCTAGCCACTGGGAATTTTCTAAAGATATTTCTAAGTATTTGGGGCCCCAGTCGCGAGACTGAAAGTGTGTCGTGAGACGTGGTCTCATGACAGGACAGTCTAGCGACTGGGGTTTTTATGAAATAATTACTAAGTGTTGGCCTCCCAGTCGCTAGACTGAAATTGTGTCCTGAGACGTGGTCTCAAGACAGGATAGTCTAGCGATTAGGGTTTCAACAAAATTGCTAAGGCATAATCTCCCAGTCGTGAGACTAAAGTGTGTCGTGAGACGTGGCCTCACGACTGGAGTCTAACGACTGGAGCCTTTCAGAATAAAATTTAAAGGGATTTTGGTCCCTAGTCGCTAAGCATGAAAAGTGTGTCGTGAACCGTGGGTTCACGACAGGATTGCTTCACGACTGGGGTTTTCAAAATAAAGACAAGTGTCCTGAGACACCCATGTCGCAAGACTACCCTCCAGTTGCAAGACGTGGTCTTACGACTGGAGTCAGTTAGCGACATGGGGGTGGTTCAGGACATATGTCAGAAAAAGGAACAGTAGCATGCGAACAGCGTGATCTCACCCTATTTCAGATTAAAAAGCTATTCTAACCCAAAATAACCAAACAAAGTTTGAATCTAACAAGAACATGCTTGAATAAAAATAAATTTATCTAAAACAGTATTTTAAATAAAGCAAAACCTAATCTTTAGTTTAATCACACACATGCATGAACATGGTCCAAAATAAGATAGCAGTAAGCAAAAAATAAAAAATAAAGGTCAAATGACCAAAAAGAAAAAGAAAGCAGTAAGATCCATGGGTTTTTAACACCCATTTCATGTTTTTGGGACACATTTAAGATTAACTTCCCATATTATTGAGTGGATTTGATATTATCCATTAAGTTGGATATTACAAACCCTAAAACCAAAGTTTAGATAAGAAAACATGGTTAAAGAGTGGCTACCTATTCCTGGCATATGGAAAACAACACTAAAAAAACATTAAACTATGCTAATCTATGGACAGGATTAAATAATACAAAAGAAAATAAACTAAACTAACTAAGAACTACCTAAGAGAGCTCCTTGCTGTGTCTTCAAGAAAATGAAATTCTAACTGGATTTTTTTTTGGCACCTTGGGTTACCCTATATTTATAGAGGTGAAACCCTAGGCCCATGGGCCTTGATCCTGAGGCCCACACGTGTCGTGAGGCTCACACACATCACAGTCGTGCCCTTGTGTCGTGGAACTCAGCTGCATGTTGCAAGACTCCACACCTAGTCGTGAGACTCTCCGGACTGGCTCTATTCTGCCTTCTGTGTCGCTAGACTACACCCAGTCGCGAGACCATGTCTCGCGACTAGGGGGTCTAGCGACTGGGGTCTTGGGACCGATCTCTCTTCTTCTTTGTCTGTGTGTCGCGGAACATCTCCCAGTCGCGAGGCCATGTTTCGCGACTGGGGTCTTGGGACTGGAGGTTCCGGACTGGATCTCTTTCATCATCTGGCTGATGTGTCGCTAGACTACCCCCAGTCGTGAGACCATGCTTCGCGACTGGGGGGTCTAGGGATTGGCTTTACCTGTCTAATGTCTCTATGTGTCGCGAGACTCACCCCAGTCGTGAGACTATGCTTCACAACTGGGTACCAGTCTCGCGACTGGCTTATCTTACTGGGCATGGTGGGCCAAAATTTACATTTTTGTGGGCTTTTTCTTTCTTTTCCCATCTTTTTGGTTTTTGTGGGCTATTTTATTCTTTTGCCCATCTTTTTCATTCCTTTTTCTTTTCTTTTCTTTTTCTCATGTTTTTAGATTTTTCTAACATAAATGTGTAATAAAATTACATATTTATGCATTTTTCATACCAGCTTATTATTTTTACAATTATGCATAAATCAGTCCAATTCAACTGCTTTCTTATTTAATATAAGACCGGAATGCGATCAAATGCCCGTTTCAGACACGGAAATGGATTGAAAATAACGAACATTTCTGGCCATTATCATTGGTTGTCTGCTGCCATTATTTTGGGGTTTTTAGTGTTTAGACTTCTCTTTGTTATATCTCTTGTAGACACAAACATATGCTTAGATTGGGTGTTTTATCACCGCTATGCTTGACTAGATCTAAGTAGCTAGATATCTCAAACACCATTCTAACATCTGCTAGTGAATTAGTTTTGCAATTAGGTAGATAGTTGTGAAGCTCCATTTGTTTCCTTAGTCCATTGGAGGGATAGGGAAGTTCACTGGAATGTAAGGATATGTAGAATCGATTGATGTTGCATTCGACATGTTTGGTAATATTCTTGTGAAATCCTGGATTGGTGCCCCCAAATGTAGATCGATTGATCGAACTGGGTGAACAATCTTTGTGTTCTCTGTTTTACTTTCGCACCCTATTCTATTTATATCTGCTGGTTTTTGACTGGTTGTCTGAACAACGCTCCGACAACGCTTCCGTATTGATTTATTATTCAGACAACTTGGAAACAATATACTCTGTTTTGTATTGGTTTCTTGCCCGTCTTAGCTGCATTTCGGGGGGACATGTCAATTGGTATCTAGAATAGAGGAAACTTGGGCTTGTGCCACTCTTCGCGTTCGTGGCCCTGGATTACAAAGAATTTATGTTTTGTGGGCCCAATCAATTAGAAAGGGAGATGGTGCAGTTGAGCTACTGAAGGTATGGTGAGAATTTCAATTCTAGTATATTTTTTTGTTGATGCCGATGTTCTGATTATAGAGAAACAACCTGGAAATGATATGGCATATTGCAAGGGGGAGTATAATGATAAGTTTGATTTAATTGGAAGCTTTGCTTGGATATTATTGATTATTTTAAGAAGTTGGTGCCACAGAGAAAGGGGAGAAACACTGATGCATATTTTTGTTGATTTCCTGTTGTCCAAAATGCTGTGGAAAAATAAGAAAAAGGCAAAGATGGTATTGTTAAATGATCATCTCTTGTTGGTTGTCTGCTGCCATTATTTTGGGGTTTTTAGTGTATAGATTTCTCTTGTTATATCTCTTGTAAACACAAACATGTGCTTAGATTGGGTGTTTTATCACCGCTATGCTTGATTAGATCTAAGTAGCTAGATATCTCAAACACCATTCTAACATCTGCTAGTAAATTAGTTTTGCTTTTGGGTAGATAGTTGTGAAGCTCCCATTTGTTTCCTTAGTCCATTGGAGGGATAAGCAAGTTCACCGGAATGTAAGGATGTGTAGAATGGGTTGATGTTGCATTCAACATGTTTGGTGATGTTCTAGTGAAATCCTGGCATGGTGCCCCCAGATGTAGATCGATTGATCGAACTAGGCGAACAATCTTTGTGTTCTCTGTTTTACTTTCGCATCCTGTTCTGTTTATATATGTTGGTTGTTGACTGGTTGTCTGAACAATGCTCCGACAACGTTTTCGCATTGATTTATTATTCAGACAACTGGGAAACAATATACTCTGTTTTGGT
The DNA here is from genome assembly GCA_030278955.1 of Hygrophila difformis. NCBI lineage: Eukaryota > Viridiplantae > Streptophyta > Magnoliopsida > Lamiales > Acanthaceae > Hygrophila > Hygrophila difformis. The sequence continues at coordinate 39,185,729 of JAOANR010000002.1, read as the reverse complement.
ATTGGTTTCTAGCCCGTATTAGCTGCATTTCCGGGGGACTTGTCATATATCAATGTCTTCTGAACTTGCAAAATTAATCCATCAAAACACTGACACTGTTGGGTGCAAAACGAGAATATTTACCTCTTCAAAAATATTTTTTAAATGCAATCATAATTTTTTACCAAAACATAGTTTTCAATCCTCTTTTGAGGAATGTCGGATCCTCCATATCCTTCGTGAAGGCAACAAGGTTTCCAATAGTTTGGCCAAACACAGTGCTGGAATTGAGGAGTTCTACACCACATGGGTGTTCCCGCCGGATTTTGTATTGGGTGTGTTAGCGGCAGATTCTTCTGGCGCATGGTTACCCCGCTACTACTCGGCCTTTAGCATTTTTTCTTTTTGTTTTGCTTTGTGCTTTCCTTTTTCATTATTTTCTTGTAATTGTTCACTGGCGCTTCGGCTCTTAAAAAAACATAGATTTCAAAGAATATGACCTTCCAATACCTATTAACCAATTAACACTTAAACATATGATTTATAACTATGCGTCTATGCGGAATTCAAAATACTACCAACAATTAATTAGCTATTTTTGTTGATTAATTGGCCGGATTTCAAGCAATTCTCATTTATATGATGTACTCAACGAGAGTCTATATGATTTTTTGGACTCTAAAAGCTTGGATATATTTAATTTAGATTTTTTAAAAAATTACTAAAAATTTTAAAGTATTCAATACGAATTTAAAACGTTTTTTTAAAAATTTTGAAATATTCAATACATATTAAAAGAATCTTTAAAAAAAAATTAGATTTCAGATTTTAATTGATTCTATTTAAAAATTATATCTTACAAAATTTCTTCGAACAACCAAAAATTTCTGTAAATTTTGTATAAAGTTAACCAAATAAACTTTATATGAAGTCTATACAAGTACAATCAATTCTATGAATTTTCTAAATCCACCTACTTCTCAAGAAAAAAAAAATATTACAAAATCTAGAGCACTTGCTAGGATGTCTGTCACGGCCTTGGAGAAGGAGGTATTTGCTATTTCCAATATCCCTTCACCTGCCAGCTTGAGAATTATTTGGGTTTTCCTTTATTTCAAGTTAGGCTCCTTGCTGACAGGTTTAACTACCTCCTGGATAAAATGGATGCCCGGATCTCGACGTGGTTTATGCGATTGCTTAATAAAGCGGGGCGCTTCACACTGGCGAGAAATGTTGTTGCGCTATCCCTACCTACCGTGGCGGATCCAGATTTTTTTAGTGGTATCACAAAAGTGATGGAAACTATATCAAAATTATGGTTGGTAGTCAAAATACAAAAATTATTGAAAAATACTATGTTATAATTGATTATAATAGTATCACCATAAAACTTCAGTGGTTGCACAAAGGAAAATGAAGTTAAATCTAAAATTTTCTAAGTTTAAAATAACAATTTTATCAATTTGAGTGGTATCACGTGCCACCATTAGACTCTTACTGCATCCACCCCTGCCTACCTATATTGCATACACAACTTAGTTGGCTTTGTGAGTCGATTTGTAAAAAAAAAATAGACTCCAGGATTCGGTCTCTTGTTTGGAAGGATAGCCGGGGTAAAGGCCTTAATTTGGTCCGGTGGGTCGAAGTGGCTACGCCGAAGGCGTGGGAACGTCTGGGGTTGAGACAGCCCACCTAACGAATATCGCCATTCTTGTTTAGCTTGCGTTTGATTTCTTCATGGGACGGAAAAGTTGTGGGTTTGGGAGTAAAACTTTTGACAATTTCCCACACGAGTATTTTCAAAGATACAAAAGTAATGAAATCCCTGTTTAGGTTTTAATTAGTGAAACCAATTATGATGAATGGAGTTGGGATTAGGGATATATTTATAGGATATCACGTTTTTATTTACTCGTGTTAAGAAATTGTGCCCCCAAAAGCACACGGAGTAAAAAAATTACAGTAATTTATATGAAAGACCGGATCATTCATTGGAGGATGTGCGATAGAAGCAGGTCTCACACCGTTTTACTATATTTTCCACTCGTATTGCTCTAATCAATTTGGATTTGAAAACTGTCATCTACTTGATATAAATAAAACTGAGCTATGAAACAAATAAAATTACTCTACAAAGCAGATGAAATTATGCTAGAAAGCGATCAAGTCTATTCTAAAGAAGCAATTAAATCTGTCTATGAAAGCATTTAGAGTTATCCTAGGAAAGTAATAAATTATGCTACACTACCTAGAAAGCTGATTTAAAATGAGACAGAAGGGACAGAGAGAAAAGAATAAAGATTGGACAAGATTCAGATAAAACAATAATTAAACTTCCATTTTGTTAGGCAGTTCTTTGTTTGGGATGATTCGTTCAGTTAGCTAACTCTCATGCTTCCTATACTATTTTCCCTTTAACAGACAGGTACTCATAGCAAGGATTTACATGCACTTAAGGCAACACTTTCTAAGATACCACATATGCATAACTGCCGCTGCTGGGGTATATCATTTATCTGTGGTGGATGAGCAACACCTGACAATTCATTAGTTGAAGTGCCAAGTACTGCTATCATTCCCCTGGTCACCCCCAAATATTTAAATTAAGCCCTGAACTATTCCATAACTCCCATTCCTAGTAGCAGCTAGAAGTTCTCCCAATACATCCGAGTGACCCCTACAAAAAGCATTTTAAAAGAAAACGATAAAGAAAGCATTTAAAATCCTATCACTCGGAGGTTTTAAAAGCATCAAACTAGTAGTAAATGAGAGCCCCTAGTCTTAATGACCGGACACAGATCAAGAATTCCAGGACATCAGTAAACCGCTTGCAGTGTTTACCTACTCCCAGGTGGTATGAGATACAAACTAATAAAATAAACTAATAAATCAGTTTGTTCCGGATGAACACACTCATGACTCAAAATTAGGCTTTGGCAGAAAAGGATAGAAGTTAAAAGAATACTCAACCCTATCTTAGAAAATAGCCAAGGCTTATATATTGTTCCTCTAGTATTATTTATCACACTTTATCTGAACCCAAGTGGACTCTGATTCAGTGCAATATTCAATATAAAATTTCCAACACACAACAATTCTGGAAAATAATAAATGTTTGAAAATCATTCGCTAAACAGGTACTAGACTCATAATAAACACAGGCCCTTTCAGTCTATGTGGGACCTAATCGATGACTCTGCTTCTACTTCCCCAAAATCAACCCTTAGTCGAATGTGAATTAGTCATAACTGTAGAATTTATCCCTCACTTTAAACCGGATTTTATAAATGAATTTTTGCTGGAAGTTTGTTATGAAATATCTGATTAAAATCACGACTTCTATGTCCAAGGAAAGGATCCAAAAATAATTAGACCTCAATATTTACATAATAATATCATGCATAAGTTTATATGAGAAGTTAAAATTAAACTGACCCAAAATATAAGGCGGGTCTAGACAGAATTTGGAACACAGAAGGAATTAGTTAGAGACTAAAGAGTGGCAAAATAATTAAAGGGAGCTGGACTGCAGTTATCTGTGGTCCAGTCCTTCATCATTCTGATGGAGTGAATTTTTGACAGCAGATTGATCACAAATAACAGTGGTCGCTATTATTCAGACCGTTACTATCTGTGAAGTGAGATAAAAACCTATATGCTCTCTCACTGTCTTAGTTGCCAGATGACATTGACCTATGTCATCCAGTGTTGGCACAGCTTAAGATTTGGGTTTAAAAATAAAATAAGAAAATAAAACTGTATTTAGACAATGACTGACTGAGTGGCTACTTCATTTCCTGGTGAGAGGACCGTTCGCCTACCTCGTCAGTCGCTATCCAAACCATGCAAAATAACACAAAGTAATTAATACACAGACTACGGGCTACTTCATTTCCCTGTAAAGGGACTGTTCGCCAATATTATTCTGTTGTATCTCTTACTATTCATTTCACACAATACGGACAAAGACCAAAATTAATTGAAATAAAATAAAATGGAAGAAAGGAATAAGAAAAGTCATCTTGCATGATAGACATTGGTTTCTCATGCAAGGTTATGGATTTGGACCCATAATCATTCATTAACCTAAATAATCTTTCATTCCATAATTAATTACAGTCCGGATTATCTACTTGGATTAATTGAATCCATTTTGTAGAATAATCTTTTAATGATGAATTGAACAAAATTCCCTACATCAATTAATCATTGATCTTAATCATTGCTAATTTTGATCTTTAACTAATGATACAAGGGTCCAATTAATTAATGGTGAGATATATAGAAACAAAAATTGGCTAGAGAGTGTCTATTCATGTCGTGAGACAGAAATTACGTCGTAAACCGTGGGTTCACGATGGGAGGCTCACGACATGAGGGGTGGGGAATAAAAGAAAATAGATTTTGGAAAATTAGGGTTTTCTATGTCGCTAGACAAGGATTGTGTCGTGAGACATGGTCTCATGACAGGGAGTCTTGCGACACGGGGTCAGAAGTTAGAAATTTTGGGGATTTAAAAATAGAGGGAAATCCTGTCGTGAGACCATAAATAGTGTCGCAAGCCTAGGCTTGCGACATGGGTATTGCCACAGGTCGGGTTTTAAAGTTTTCCCAAGGCATGGGTCTCATGTCGCTAGACAAAAAGTGTGTCGTGAGACTAGGTCTAATGACATGAGTCTCACGACATGAGGTTTTTCAGAAATTGCCTAAGTGTTTGGTTCCATGTCACTAGACTGGAAATTGTATCGTGAGACCACATCTCACGACATGAAGTTTCGCGACATGGATTTTCTTTAAAATGTTTAAAGTTTGGTATCCCATGTCGCTTGTAACACCCCGGATTTGATAACCCAGGCCGGCATGTCACCGCCACATCTCCCTAGCAAGACACGGCTTCCCGAGCTCACTAAGGAAATGCAAGGCTTGTGGGTATATGAAAAATTTAAAACATTTCAAGATTTAGTCCGGAAATTTATAATACTTAATTCAAAATACGATAGTAGTAATCATCATGCGCGAAAAATAAATAGAGTAAATGCAGCGGAAAGTGAATCACGGCCAACATGGCCAAATCCTCGGGTTTGACAGACCCGGTAAAAACAGTACGATGCAGAATTTAAAATGTCCATAATGGTTTCCCCCAAGTGCATATGCAATGCGTCACTCGACATACTCTGTAAAAGAAAAATGACAACGGTTTATCAGTATAAAAATATACCGAGTAAGTTAATCCCTAACTAACAATTTAAGGGGTTACATGTGTTTAAATCCAAAGATTCATTTGTCATGCATTACTTTAAAAATCCATATTTTATTCGCAGCGGAAAAACATGTTTAATTTATCCAAGACGATAATGCATAAATTTAAAGACTTAATTTAAAAGCATAATTTAATGACGTAATTTAAATGTGAAATTTAAAAAAAAACATGATAAATAAGATTTAAGCGTAATTAGCACTCACACAAGTCTTTTATAATTTATCCCGCAAACTAAGAAGAGGACACCATACCGGGAGATCACTAACGAGGCAATCTCAACATAGGACCACTAACGAGGCAGTCCACAACAATGGGAGACCACTAACGAGGCAGTCTCAAAAGATAGTAGGACCACTAACGAGGCGATCCAAAACACAGCGCGCGAGATCACTAACGAGGCAATCTCAGATAGTAAGGAGACCACTAACGAGGCAGTTTCAAAGATGATGATTAGCATGAAATCGGCTCAGCCTAGTGCACGGGATTTTTCGAAAGTTCGTATTTTCAAGTGATTAAAATATTCGGTATCGCGTTTCATAGTTCGAGTTTTCTCAAGTTCAAAAAAAATCCAATTTGACGCAGTTTGCGCGTTTCTTAATTAAAAATTCATTTTTACACCAAAAATTCTGAATTAATTTACACAGTAGCTCAAAAACACACACACGAACAACTTTCATGTTTTAAGTTTTTGGAAATAAGGTTTCGAAGTGAGTCAAAATTTGAGTTCTTTACAAAAGATAAATTCTGTCTCAAAAAACTGATTTCGTCACAGGTTCGTGCGACGCCGATTAAAAATTCATTTCAGAGCCAATTGATCCAAAATTTTTACAGGAGATACAAAACACATTAATGAACAACTTTCATGTTTTACGAAATTCGGAATAATGAATTTTAGGTGTTCAAAAATCGACCACAACACGCTATACACGTGCGGACTCAAAAGGTTGCTTAAAATAGGTTCTGAAATTCGGCCGTTTGATATATCAAATGAACTCCAAAATCCATGAAATTGTATATGCATAATCTAGACACATTTATCTACAACTTTTGTTTAGAAATGCAAAGTTAAATCATTCTAGAAATGGGTGAAAAACATGCATCAAGTCGAGTAATGAAATCTGTCAAGGGTTTCAAATGTTCGGTTTGTCACAGAAGGTTTACGGCGAGATTTGGGATAGCATATCTTAATGTCAATGGCTGAAATTTGGACACAAGATATATTAAAGTCTTAGAAACAAAATCTATGTTGAAAAGTTTTCGGTTTGAATTCTCGAAGGTCGAGTTTTAGGCGAGTTTTTGAAATTGGACGAAAATAGGGTTTTTGAAAATCGGTTTTTGTTACGGGTATAGATCTCGAGTTTTAAACAGCAATAAACCACAAAAAATTGTGAGTAAGGTCTTAACTTACTTAGTTAGAGAATAGGGCCACTGGATTGGGTTTCCGGACGTCCTAGGGTCACGACGAACGGCCAACTTCTCCGATCGCTTTTTGTTCGTTTTCCGACGTGAAATTGTAGTAAGGAAAAAGGATTAGAATCCGAGTTTCTGAGATATATGGACGAACTAAAACTTTTTACAATAGCTTACCAAGAGTCTAGAGGGCAGGGCTTGGTTCCTTTCGCCTCTCCGTCGCCAGAATACTCGCCGGAAAGTCGATTCGGAGGGGTTTTGACTTGGAGAGGAAGTTTGGGAGTGTTTAGGGTTTTGTTTTCTGAAAACTAAGGGTTGGGGGCGCCCAAATCTATTCTTATGCCCTTCCCAATTGTTGTGATCGACTTGCCACCGATTGAGGTCGGATTTTTGGCAAGAAAATCGCCATGGAATGAAAGTTTACACCTTCAGCACCTCTGGCGCGCTGGTGACGCGCACCTAAGCTTTTGCCCGCGCGGAGCACGCGCGACCAGCCTGGAGTCGCGACGCCTCCATCCGCGCGGTGGCCGCACGGCAGCGCGCGGCGGGCGCGGGCCGGCCGGACCGGCCGGTTCGGCGGTCCGCGTGTTCTGTCGGGTCTTTCCTTGCTTTCCTCTATCGGTTTTCTACCCTCTACGTGTTAGCTCGATTCCTTGGGCCGTCTCCGGTTCGGAATCTTTACCTTAAACTTGTTACAAGTTCGGCTTATCGCTCGTAACATTTCCGTGTCCTAATTAGTCTAGTCTAAATTGGTTCCAACTCCTCCTATCGTCCTTGCGATCGATCTTGTGATTTATCTCGTGATTTATTTTGTGATTTTATTTTATGATTTATTTTGTGAGTTATTTTGTGACTGAACTTAGAAATTAGTTCCAAGCTTCCTACGTACCCTGTGATGGGATCAAGTCATGACGTAGTTAAAAACAATTTGAATTTGTTTTTTTTTTCTCGGGTGTTACATCCTCCCCCCTTAAGAATACAGTTATGTCCCCATAACTGTGGCCGGTTCATCTTGGAAGAGGGTAGGGTAACGTTGTTTCATGTCGGCCTCCAACTCCCACGTTGCCGTCTCCGTCTCGTGGTTGGACCAAAGGACCTTGACCATTCTCACGGTCTTATTCCTCGTTACTCTCTCCTTTGTGTCCAGTATTCGCACCGGAACTTCCTCGTAACTTAGGTCATCTTCAAATTCAACTTCTTCCGGTTGGAGTACATGGGTCGGATCGTGCACATACTTCTTCAATTGGGAGACGTGGAATACGTCGTGAACACGAGCAAACTGTGGTGGCAACGCTAGCCGATATGCGAGACTTCCCACTCTTTCCAGGATTTCATACGGTCCTATGTACCGTGGGCTCAGCGGAAAAACATGATTAAAGGACTTAATTGTAAAAGCGTAATTTAAAGCATAATTTAAGATGCAAAATTTTAAATACATAATAAAAAAAAACATGATAAATACGATTTAAGGATAATGGAACACTCACACAAGTCTTTTACATTTTATCCCGTAGACTAAGAAGAGGACACCATACTGGGAGATCACTAACGAGGCAATCTCAACATAGGACCACTAACGAGGCAGTCCAAACAATGGGAGACCACTAACGAGGCAGTCTCAAAAAGATAGTAGGACCACTAACGAGGCAGTCCAAACAATGGGAGACCACTAACGAGGCAGTCTCAAAAAGATAGTAGGACCACTAACGAGGCGATCCAAAAATACAACGCGCGAGATCACTAACGAGGCAATCTCAGATAGTAAGGAGACCACTAACGAGGCAGTCTCAAAGATAATGATAGCATGAAGATCGGCTCAGCCTAGTGAACGGGATTTTTCGAAAGTTCGTATTTCAATGTTATCAAATGATCGATATCGCGTTTTCATGGTTCGAGTTTTCTCAAGTTCGAAAAATCCTATTCGAGGCAGTTTACGCCTTTCTTAATTAAAAATTCGTCTTTACACCAAAAATTCTGAAATTTTTACAGTAGTTCAAAAACACACACACGAACAACTTTCATGTTTTAAGTTTTTGGAAATAAGTTCCGAAGTGAGTCGAAATTCGAGTTCATTGCAAAGAATAATTTCTGTCTTAAAAACTGGTTCCGTCACAGGTTCGTGCAACGCCGATTAAAAATTCATTTCAAAACCAATCAATGCAAAATGTTTACAGTAACTACAAAACACGTTAAGGAACAACTTTCATGTTTTAAGAATTTGGAAATAATCAATTCTTGGTACTCAAAAATCGACCACAACTCACTGCATACTCGCGGGTTCCGAATAGGTTTCAAAACAGTTCTGAAAATTCGACCGATTGACATATCAAATGAACATTAAAATCCGTGAAATTTTATATGCATAATCTAGACACAATTATCTACAACTTTTGTTAAGGAATGCAAAGTTGAATCATTCGAAAAATGGGTGAAAAACATGCATCAAATCGAATATGGAAAACTGTCACAGTTTAAAAACGTTCGGGTTGTCACAGAAAGTTTACGGCGTGATTTGGGATAGCAAAACTTAATGTCAACGGCTGAAATTTGGACACAAGATAGATAAAGGTGTTAGGAACAACTTTTATGTTGAAAAGTTTTCGGTTTGAATTCCCGAAGGTCGAGTTTTAGGCGAGTCTTTGAAATTGGAAGAAAATAGGGTTTTTGAAAACCGAATTTTGTTACAAGCCTATATCTCGAGTTTTAAACAACAAACAACCACGAAAATTTGTGAGTAAGGTTTTAACTTACTGATTTGAAGATTGGGATTACTGGGATGGGTATCCGGATGCTCTAGGGTCGTGACGAACGGCCAATCCTTCCGATCGCAAGAGTCTAGAGGGCAAGGCTTGGTCCCTTCCGCCTCGTCGTCGCCGGAATGTTCGTCGGAAAGTGGATTCGGAGAGCTTTTGGCTTGGAGAGGAAGAATAGAGGGTGGCTAGGGTTTGTCTTCTGGAAAATATGGGGGAGGGGCGGCCACACAGTCTCTATAACCTTCCCCCACTGCCTTGATTCGCTTCCCCTTGATAGGGGACGGATTTTTGGCAAGGAAATCACCATGGAATGAAAGTTTACATCTCCTGCACCTCTGGCGCGCTGGTGACGCGCACATAGGCCTTTGTCCGTGCGGAGCACGCGTGGACTGCCCTGGAGTCGCGACACCTCCGTCCGCAAGGTGGCCGCGCGGCGGCGCGCGGAGGGCGCGGGCCGGCCGGACCGGCCGGTTCGGCGGTCCGCGTGTTCTGTCGGGTCTTTCTTTGCTTTCCCCTATCGGTTTTCTACCCCCTACGTGTTAGCCCAATTCTTTGGGTCGTCTCCGGTTCGGAATCTTTACCTTAAACTTGTTACGAGTTCGGCTTACCGCTCGTAACATTTTCGTGTCCTAATTAGTCTAGTCTAAATTGGTTCCAACTCCTCCTATCGTCCTTGTGATCTATTTTGTGATTTATTTCGTGACTGAACTTAGAAATTAGTTCCAAGCTGCCTACGTACCCTGTGAAGGGATCAAGTCATGACGTAGTTCAAAACAATTTGAATTTGTTTTTCCTCGGGTGTTACATCCTCCCCCCCTTAAGAATACAGTTATGTCCCCATAACTGTGGTCGGGTCGTCTTGAAAGAGGGTAAGGTAACGTTGTCTCGTGTCGACTTCCAATTCCCAGGTCATCGTTTCTGTCTCGTGGTTAGACCACAGGACCTTGGCCATCTTTACAGATTTATTTCTTGTCACCCTCTCCTTGTAGTCGAGCATTTGCACCGGGGTTTCCTCAAAACTTAGGTCATCGTCAAATTCCACTTCTTCCGGTTGGAGTACATGGGTCGGATTGTGCACACACCTCTTCAATTGGAAGATGTGGAATACGTCGTGAATGCGAGCAAACTGTGGTGGGGACGTTAGTCAATAAGTGGTTCCCCATTTCCTACGGGATTTCTTATGGTCCCTATGTATTTACGTCCCGAGGGTTCTCTGTAGTCTTGCGAAAGGAGGACGTTAGGCAATTCTGCTGTCCTTGTCAGGAATAATGCCAGGTGATGCTCCATGTCGTTGTATCTCACTGTCAATGTATGCCCGGGTTCAGTGAGGAGCGTATAGCAAGAGGGGTTAAGCAGAACAGGAAAAATAAAACTCCCTCCGGGTCCCGCGCGGTGGCCGCGCGGTATGGGGCCTCAGCGCGCGGCGAGCGCGCGGCTGCCCCTGTTCGAGAAAATAGGGCTCGCGCTCCGCGCGAGCCACTTCCCTCATTTCCCACTCGAGACCACACCCCCAATTCTCTCTAAATCCGGCGAGTTACCTTCTCGTTTGCTTGATTTCGGCTTCAATTTCACTCACCAAGGTGTGAATCTATTAAACCCACTTACCAATTTCAATTTTTATGCTTTGAATGACTTGATTTGTGAAGTGTTTTAGGAATTAGGGTTTATGTACAAAATTTGGGGGTTTGTTATTTTTAGGCTTGTTTTGTGCAAATTAGCAGGTGTACGTGGCAATTGTTGTTACTCTCGTTGCCTTGCCCATGTTTATGTTACAGTGTGTTTATGTTTTTGGCAAATTCTCGTTGAATTTGAATCCTTAGAAAGGCTATGAAGTTTTTGATGTTTGGTTGTTATTGGGGTGTGATTATTAGTTCGTTCCCCTGTTGTTTGGTGCTGTAGGATATGCTGTGTTGTTATTAGAATGATTGTTTCATTCTGTGGGCAATTTCCGTATGTTGTTAATAACTTAGGTTTTGGTTTATTGCGCACATAACGTGTTCGACGAAATGCCACAAAGGGTTTGGGCACTAGTTTGAGCATATCCTTTGTCTAGATTACCTCCTGGTTGGTCTTAGCAAACGGTAGGATTTGTTGTTCTTACGGTATATTCACGTTGGAAGTGTATATTGGTGCCCATTACATATTTTCGCTTGTCCTTTGTGTGGAACTTAGTCTTATAATCGGTATTGGGTAACTTGCAGGATGTTGCTCTTTTTGTGGGTCGTTTTGACATCTCTCATGTGTCCTCCGAGGACTAGGAGACGAGTTACTGATGAGGCTGGCCCCAGTCATGCCGCTCCGGCGATGCCTGATTCCGACAAGAGCGAGCCAGAGGAGGACGAGGAGCAGCGGGGCCCGCGACTCAGGGGTCTCCCGGACGAGGTGCGTCCTCACCTGCACGACAGGTTCCGGTTTAGGACGAGGGCTGCCCAGGACTTTTATTTCGACGAGCTTCGTCGAAACAGGGCTTACGTCCCTGAGAGAGGCATATATCCTCTTCATATGGGCGATGACAGGGTCAGTGCAGTCTTGGAGTATCTGCAGTGGACCGGTCTGGCACGTCACCCCGAGGGCGTCGCCTCCGGTTATCTGGCTATGGTGGTTATTGCGAACATTGGCGGTCTCGGGGAGGGTGACGACCTATCCCGGGTATGGGTCCGTGGTCGCTATCTCGACTTCAGTGCTCGGGTGATCAATGTCTATTTTGGCTTGCCCGACGATTGCGTATTTCGCCCACAGCCTGAGGGACGTGTTCTCGCTCCTGCGTGGAACACCTTATGCACCATAGTGCCTCCTCAGCTCGAGCACAGTCATGAGCTTCGTTTGACGACGATGGACTCCCCTTGGCGAGAGCTTGCTCAGCTGTGGTTAGGGCGCGTCCGGCCGATCACCCGGAGCCACATTGTCCTGGATCACGTCTACGAGACCATTTGCTTTATCGCGCGAGACGGTAGGGTGAATGTAGGAGCTTGCATCGAGGACAACTTGCGGGGTATGCGGAGAGGACGATGGAGTAGGGTGATTACCCATGTTCACCTCATCTGTGGGTTGTGCGCGGCGCAGGGGATTCGCACTACACCGGAGACAGACCCGTACGACCTAGCATCGGGTCGTTGCTACCGTATCCCGACTTATGCTGACCGGCGTAGCGCCTTACGTCGTGGGGCTCCCCGTGCTGTACTTCGCCCGCAGCCTGATGACGGCGGCCTGATCCTTGTTGTACCACCGGAGCAGCCACCCCCTCCTCCAGTAGTTCCACCTCCTGCTGTGGCACCTCAGGGGCAGGAGATGACTCAGATGCTGCAGATGATGCAGGAGATGCGGGTCGGTATGGACGCCAGGTTTGCAGCTGGGCAGGCTCGTTATGACGCCATCGACGCTAGGTTGGACTTCTATAAGACCCGTATGGACTCGTTTGCTACGAGGCAGGCTTAGCAGCAGGCCACCATGTCCGACATGTACGCCTATGTGCGGCAGATGGACGACTACCTGCGCCGACAGTTCCCGCCTCCCGATCAGTGATGTTCTTCTTTCATATTTGCGGTTTCGTTTAGGTTCTGCATTAGACGTACTTTGTTTAGTTTCCTCCTTATGAGGACGTTGCCGTTGTCTGGGATTTGTGATTTATATTTTCGTTATGTTATTGCTTAGTTATGTGTTTGACATGTGTTAGTGGTTTACTGCTGTTTTAGAAGTATGGTTGAATTGTCCCGCTTTAGTTATGATTTATGGTACTACGGTTTCGTCGTTACCTCTTCACTGCATTTACATGAGTGGAGGCTGCCCACTAGTTATTGCACATTTACGTGGTTGAGTTTCTCCCGGGTATGTGGATATGATACACGAATAAGTATAAAGGATAATTGAAATAACTGCTGGAAATTCTTTTATTGCTCCAAAAGAAACTTATTGGGTTATACGCGGTAGGATGAACGTAGTAGTGCTGACAATAGTCAAAGAAGGTACAAGTAGTAATGCATCGATATCTATATCCCTAATCTAGAGGGGACAGGTAGGGGCATCCTCGATGGGGTCGTCCTCATCGCTGGATACGTCAATGGGAACAGCGACGTCGGGCCAGGGCCCAGGTTCTGGAGGATCGCCTCACCAACGTCCTGGGTTAGGTTGGTCAGGTCCCAGCCCAGGTTCTCCACTTGCTCTTCCAAGCCATCACTCTGGTCCTGGAGCTGGGCCACTTGGGCCTGAAGCTGCGCGACTTGCTCCTGCAGCTGGGTTATGTGGTGATGGTCTGCCTCCCTAAGATGACCCAGATGGGCCACGTTACCCTCCAAGTGTCCTACCCGCGTTTTGAAGTAATTGATGTGCTGTTGGCCCTCAAGGTATGCGTTCATTAATTTCACCATCAAATTGACCATGTTCGCGTTGGGCTCGGCCATCTAATGTTGACAAGGTAGGTCAGAGTTAGGATATATTTTAGGCAAAGTTAAGATATGCACGAATTTAAATCTACATGCAACATGCAAGTGCAAGTCCCTTCCCCATTAAAATTTAATTTATTCGTATGTTTAAAACAAATTGCTAAAGGTTGGGCCTCTATAGTGGGCCGATAAGTTTAATTTTTCTTTTCTTGGCTAAAACATTGGGCTATAAATAAATTTTTGGACTAAATAAAACTAGGGGTCTTTAAAAGTAATATACTTAAAAATATTACTAGGGTTTAAAAACATTAGTATCAAAATAATTATAATAATTTTACTAATAATAGTAATAGCTTCAAAATAAAATTCCGGGCTCTGATACCAACTTGTAACACCCCGGATTTGATAACCCAGGCCGAGGTGTCACCGCCGTATCTCCCTAGCAAGACACGGATTCCCGAGCTCGCTAAGGGGGTGCAAGGCTTATGGGTATGCAAAGTTTTAAAAACATTCAACAATGAATCCGGAATTTATTAATACTTCAATCAAAGTACGATAGTAAAAATCATCATGCATGGATAAGGTAAATGCAGCGGAAAAGTAATCACGGCCAACACGGCCAAAACATCGGGTTTAACAGACCCGGTAAAAACAGTAGTATGATGCAGTAAATAAAAACGTTCACAAATATGTCCCCCCAAATGCGCGTGCATGCGTCACTCGACATACTCTGTGAAAGAAATGACAACGGTTGTCAGTATAAAGATATACTGAGTAAGTTAATCCCTAACTAACAAATAAAAGGGGTTACATGTGTTTAAACTAAAGATTTCGCTTACCATACGTAAATTTAAAATACAAAATTTATTTGCAGCGGAAAAACATGATTAAAGGACTTAATTGTAAAAGCGTAATTTAAAGCATAATTTAAGATGCAAAATTTTAAATACATAATAAAAAAAAACATGATAAATACGATTTAAGCATAATGGAACACTCACACAAGTCTTTTACATTTTATCCCGTAGACTAAGAAGAGGACACCATACCGGGAGATCACTAACGAGGCAATCTCAACATAGGACCACTAACGAGGCAGTCCAAACAATGGGAGACCACTAACGAGGCAGTCTCAAAAAGATAGTAGGACCACTAACGAGGCGATCCAAAAATACAGCGCGCGAGATCACTAACGAGGCAATCTCAGATAGTAAGGAGACCACTAACGAGGCAGTCTCAAAGATAATGATAGCATGAAGATCGGCTCAGCCTAGTGAACGGGATTTTTCGAAAGTTCATATTTCAATGTTATCAAATGATCGATATCGCGTTTTCATGGTTCGAGTTTTCTCAAGTTCGAAAAATCCTATTCGAGGCAGTTTACGCCTTTCTTAATTAAAAATTCGTCTTTACACCAAAAATTCTGAAATTTTTACAGTAGTTCAAAAACACACACACGAACAACTTTCATGTTTTAAGTTTTTGGAAATAAGGTTCCGAAGTGAGTCGAAATTCGAGTTCATTGCAAAGAATAATTTCTGTCTTAAAAACTGGTTCCGTCACAGGTTCGTGCAACGCCGATTAAAAATTCATTTCAAAACCAATCGATGCGAAATTTTTACAGTAACTACAAAACACGTTAAGGAACAATTTTCATGTTTTAAGAATTTGGAAATAATGAATTCTTGGTACTCAAAAATCGACCACAACTCACTGCATACTCGCGGGTTCCGAATAGGTTTCAAAACAGTTCTGAAAATTCGACCGATTGACATATCAAATGAACACCAAAATCTGTGAAATTTTATATGCATAATCTAGACACAATTATCTACAACTTTTGTTGAGGAATGCAAAGTTGAATCATTCGAAAAATGGGTGAAAAACATGCATCAAATCGAATATGGAAAACTGTCACAGTTTAAAAACGTTCGGGTTGTCACAGAAAGTTTACGGCGTGATTTGGGATAGCAAAACTTAATGTCAACGGCTGAAATTTGGACACAAGATAGATAAAGGTGTTAGGAACAACTTTTATGTTGAAAAGTTTTCGGTTTGAATTCCCGAAGGTCGAGTTTTAGGCGAGTCTTTGAAATTGGACGAAAATAGGGTTTTTGAAAACCGATTTTTGTTACAAGCCTATATCTCGAGTTTTAAACAACAAACAACCACGAAAATTTGTGAGTAAGGTTTTAACTTACTGATTTGAAGATTGGGATTACTGGGATGGGTATCGGGATGCTCTAGGGTCGCGACAAACGGCCAATCCTTCCGATCGCACGAGTCTAGAGGGCAGGGCTTGGTCCCTTCCGCCTCGTCGTCGCCGGAATGTTCGTTGGGAAGTGGATTCGGAGAGCTTTTGGCTTGGAGAGGAAGAATAGAAGGTGGCTAGGGTTTGTCTTCTGGAAAATATGGGGGAGGGGCGGCCACACAGTCTCTATAACCTTCCCCCACTGCCTTGATCCGCTTCCCCTTGATAGGGGACGGATTTTTGGCAAGGAAATCACCATGGAAGGAAAGTTTACACCTCCTGCACCTCTGGCGCGCTGGTGACGCGCACATAGGCCTTTGTCCGCGCGGAGCACGCGTGGACTGCCCTGGAGTCGCGACACCTCCGTCCGCGCGGTGGCCGCGCGGCGGCGCGCGGAGGGCGCTGGCCGGCCGGACCGGCCGGTTCGGCGGTCCGCGTGTTCTGTCGGGTCTTTCCTTGCTTTCCCCTATCGGTTTTCTACCCCCTACGTGTTAGCCCGATTCTTTGGGTCGTCTCCGGTTCGGAATCTTTACCTTAAACTTGTTACGAGTTTGGCTTACCGCTCGTAACATTTCCGTGTCCTAATTAGTCTAGTCTAAATTGGTTCCAACTCCTCCTATCGTCCTTGTGATCTATTTTGTGATTTATTTCGTGACTGAACTTAGAAATTAGTTCCAAGCTGCCTACGTACCCTGTGAAGGGATCAAGTCATGACGTAGTTCAAAACAATTTGAATTTGTTTTTCCTCGGGTGTTACACGCACGGTGTCAAAAATTGCAGTAATTTATAGTAAGACCGGATCGTTCATTGGAGAATGTGCGATAGAAGCAGGGCCCACGTCGTTTTACTAGATTTTCCACTCATATTGCTCCAATTGGTTTGAAAAATGATTAACATCTACTGACTGGATTTAAACTAAACTACAAAAGCATTTAAATCTATTCTACAAAGCATATAAAATTCTATTCTAGAAAACGGGTAAAGTTATTCTAAGAATGCGATAAATACTATCTGCAAAAGCAATGAAATTCTACTCTATGCTAGCTATGAAGCTGATTCACAGAATGGACAGAAGGGACAAGAAGAAAAGAATAAAAATTGGACAAGATTTAAATAAGGCATAATTAAACTTCCATTTTTATACACAGATCTTTGCTTGGCATAATCCTATCAGATAGCTAATCCTCATGCTCTCAGTACTGCGTTCCCTTTAACAGACAGGTACTTACAGCATGAGTTTACATGTTCTTAAGACCGCAAATTCTAAGATACCACCGATTTGTAACTGCCCTGGCCAGAGTATGTTATTTCATCTGTGGTGGATAAGCAACACCTGACAGATCATTTATTGAAATGCCAAGTACTACTATCATTCTCCCATGTCACACCCAAAGATTCTAATCATGCCTGAACTATCCCTTAACTATCAATCCTAGTAGCAGTTACAACTCTCAATACAACCGAGTGACCTCTAATGAAAGCATTTAAAAGAAAGCGATAAAGAAAGCATTTAAAATCCTATCACTCGGAGGTTTTGAACGTCTGACCCTGGAAGTAAAAGACAGCTCCCCATCAGAATGAAGGAGTATGGATCAAGAATTCCCGGCTCTCGGTGAACTACTCGTGTGTTCACTTCCTTCCGGGTGGTTATGAGATACAAACTAATGAAATGAACTAATAAATTGGTTCATTCCGGATGCACTCACTCAGGACTCAAAAATAGGCTTTGTCAAAAGAGGATAGCAGTTGAAAGAAAACTCATCCCTATCTTAGAAAATAACCAAGGCCTGGGTGTTGTTCCTCTAAGAATATTTACTGCACTGTATTTGAGTCCAAGTGGACCCCATCTCGGTGTGATAAGTAATCTAGGATTCCCAACAAACAGCAATTTTGGAAAATAATGAGTTTGAAAACCATTCCCTAAACAGGTACTAGACTCTCAATTGAAACACAGATCCTTTCAGTTTAGATGAGACCTAATCGCTGACTCTGCTTCTAATTTCCCAAAATCAACCCTTAACAGAATTTGAACTAGTCATAACTGAAGAATTTATCCCTTACTTAGATCCGGATTTTATAAAAGAGTTTTTGGCAGAAATTTAATACGCAATATCTGTTTAAATCTAGACTTCTATTGTCCAAGGGAAGGATCCCAAAATATTATAGACCACATTAGTACATAATATTATCATGCATAAGGATATAATGGAGTGTAAAATGAACTAACCCAAAATATACTGGCGGGTCTAGACAGAAGGTGAAACACAAATATGAAGTGGTCAGAGGACCAAAGTAATGGCAGAGTAATCGGGTGGACTGTAAACATCTACTGTCCAATTTCCCAATTACTCGGATGAAGTGAATTTAGACAGGTGAAGCCCTAAAATGGCAGTGTCGCTACCAGTTGGGCCCCTACTGTCTGTGAATTCAGATAAAAACCTACATGCTTCATATCTTGCAGTACTTATCAGCTAATGTTGACAGACATTAGCAGAGTTATACTACAGATTGGAATTTGGGTTTGGAAATTAAGATAAATAAAATAAAACTGTATCCGGATAGGAATCAGCTGAGCAGCTATTATAATCCCGGATGGACGAACCTCCAAGGCTTCCACTGACTGCTATCCAGACCATGCAAAATAACAGCTAGTAATCAATACCCAGAATACGAGCTAGTTTATCCGTGAGGGAGTACCCGCCAACATTAGTCTGGTGTATTCTTTACTAATTGTTACACACAATACGCAAAAGACAAAAGGAAATAAAATAAAATAAAATAAAGAGAAGAACTTGCATGAGAGACATTGGTTTCTCATGCAAGGTTATCGACGTAATCCATAATTGATAGCTTAATAAATAATCCCTCCTACCATAATTAATTACAGTCCGGATTATATGTTTAAGGTATCACGATTTCGTTTATAGAAAAATATTTTAATGGATATTGAACAAAGTTCCTTTAATCCAGGTGATTATTGATCTCCATTATTGCTAATATTGACCTTTAATTACTGGCTTAAGGGTTCAATCAATTAATTGTGAAGATGGAGAATGGAAATTTTTGCACAAAGATGCCAATTACGACACTAAACAGATGTTACGATGCTATCTTAGGATAGCGTCGTGAGGTTAGCATCGTCACGGGTTGGTAAGAGAGATGCGAAATCTTTGGTTAAAGGGGGTGTGTACGACGCTATACACCAAATTACGGCACTATACTAAGATAGCATCGTGGATGTAGCGTCGTAGGTGGTTTTGAGAAATTGGGGAAGAAAGAAATTTTTGGAAAAAAGGAGAGATGCCACGGCGCTAGACATTAAATGACGACGCTATCCTAGGATAGCGTCGTAAGGATAGCGCCGTAGGTTAACTGTTTAGGATTGTTTGTGAAACTGGGGAGTACGACGCTAAACATTAAATGTCGACGCTATCCGAGGATAGCGTCGTAAGAATAGTGTCGTAGGTGGGTATTGTGAGAAGGAAAAGTTTTGGGGACCTACGACTCTAAACAGAAGTTACGACGCTATCTGGGGATAGCGTCGTTGGTTTAGCGCCGTAGGGCAAATTTTGTTTAAGTCTGGGCAACTACGGCGCTAAACCTCACCTACGACGCTATCCAAGGATAGCGCCGTAGGGCGGTTAGCGTCGTAGCTAGCCCAGAAAAATGTTGTTGTTCGGGTGATGCAATCTCTGCGATTGCAAACCCTATTTTTAAGTTTATGCCTCACAAATGCATGAAAATGAAATAACAAGCTAAGAACAGTGAAAGTAAAATGCAAGAAATGCAAAACAGTAAAGAAAACTATGCTAAACTACACACCTATGAACCACAAACCCAAGTGAGGGTTTTCAACCAACATTTCATGGATGAATCCCAAAATAAAAGCAAAACAACACAAAAACCCACATAAAACAGTAAAATAAAATGACCAAATGGTCATGAAACCAAGATTAAAGCAATAAATCCATGGACCCATGTCCATTTCATGATTTTGGGACTCTTTTTGTGATTAACTTCCCATTTTATAATAAATGGCTTGATAATACCCATCATTTGGGTATTTCAAACCTAAATGAAGTTTTAACAAAACTGGAAATAATATAACAGTGGCTATCCTAGGTCTAAAACATGAAAACTAACATTAATCTAAGCTAACATTAAACTAAAGAAACAAAAACAGTGCATAAATGTAAATAATACAAAAAATTAAATTAACTACCTAACTAACCTACACACCCCAAGAACAGCAGTTGTCTCCAAGTTTGGAATGTGGTGAAGTGAAAAGACTAGGGAGTCAACACCTCTATATATAGGCGAGAAACCCTAGGCCCATGGGCCCCCAGGCCTTGAAATTTGAATTCTGGCAAGGCTTACGACGCTATAGATGCATTACGGCGCTATACTGCTACGGCGCTATGAGTTTAGCGTCATAGTCTTCCACTTCGAAGACTCTCTCTGTCTCTCAGTGAACAGCCTATGGCGCTATCCATCATTACGGCGCTATACTTGATTACGGCGCTATCCATGCTTAGCGCCGTCCACTCTTCTTCAACTGTTAGCTTCAGTTTCTGCCTACGGCGCTAGACCAAGCTACGGCGCTATACATGCTTAGCGTCGTAGTTGTGTCTAGTGTCGTAATTTCCTGTAAAATTCAAATTTTTGTGGGTTTTCATTTCTTTTCCCATCTTTTCATTTCCTTTTTCTTTTCTTTTCTTTTTCTCATGTTTTTGGATTTTTCTAACATAAATATGTAATAAAATTACATATTTATGCATTTTTCATACCAGCTCAATATTTTTACAGTTATGCATAACTCAGTCCAATTCAACTGCTTTCTTATTTAATATAAGACCGGAATACGATCAAATGCCCGTTTCAGACACGGAAATGGATTGAAAATAATGGTCATTTCTGGCCATTATCACCATGCGGTAAGGAGCTTTCGAAACAGGCTCCGTCCCCGGGATGAGGTCTATTGTGAATTTGGAGTTGAGTTATATCTTGATGTCCTGCTTGGCCCAGATTAGTTAGGTGGCCCAGGTTAGCTTCCATTTGTTCTACCCTTAGTCTGAAGTTGTTCACGTTTTGAGGAGATTCGAGGTATGCTTCAATCAACCTCATTAGTAGGTTGATCATGTTCACGTTTGGGGCGGCCATCTATTGTTAACAACGTAGGTTAAGGTTAGAATATGTTTTAGGCAAGATTAGTTATTCACGAATTTAAATCTATATGCAACATGCAAGTGCAAGTCCCCTCTTTTCCCCATTCAAAAATGCAATCTATCCATGTATTTAAAATAAATTTACTTCATGGGTAAGAATAAGAGTTGGGCCGCTATAGTGGGCCAAAAATTTAATACTTCTTTTGGGCTGTGTAAAAATAAGCCTTTGGGCTAAAATAATACTAGTAGTCAAAATGAATAATTTAAAAATAATACTTGGGTTTTAAAAATAATGGTTTAAAATAATAGTAGTAGCTTTAAAAATTTCCGGGCTCTGATACCAACTTGTAACACCCCGGATTTGATAACCCAGGCCGGGATGTCACCGCCACATCTCCCTAGCAAGACACGGCTTCCCGAGCTCACTAAGGAAATGCAAGGCTTGTGGGTATGTAAAAGATTTAAAACATTTCAAGATTTAGTCCGGAAATTTATAATACTTAATTCAAAATACGATAGTAGTAATCATCATGCGCGAAAAATAAATAGAGTAAATGCAGCGGAAAGTGAATCACGACCAACATGGCCAAATCCTCGGGTTTAACAGACCCGGTAAAAACAGTACGATGCAAAATTTAAAATGTCCATAATGGTTTCCCCCAAGTGCATATGCAATGCGTCACTCGACATACTCTGTAAAAGAAAAATGACAACGGTTTATCGGTATAAAAATATACTGAGTAAGTTAATCCCTAACTAACAATTTAAGGGGTTACATGTGTTTAAATCCAAAGATTCACTTGTCATGCATTACTTTAAAAATCCATATTTTATTCGCAGCGGAAAAACATGTTTAATTTATCCAAGACGATAATGCATAAATTTAAAAACTTAATTTAAAAGCGGAATTTAAAAGCATAATTTAATGACGTAATTTAAATGCGAAATTTAAAAAAAAAATATGGTAAATAAGATTTAAGCGTAATTAGCACTCACACATGTCTTTTATAATTTATCCCGCAATCTAAGAAGAGGACATCATATCGGGAGATCACTAACAAGGCAATCTCAACATAGGACCACTAACGAGGCAGTCCACAACAATGGGAGACCACTAACGAGGCAGTCTCAAAAGATAGTAGGACCACTAACGAGGCGATCCAATACACAGCGAGCGAGATCACTAACGAGGCAATCTCAGATAGTAAGGAGACCACTAACGAGGCAGTCTCAAAGATGATTAGCATGAAGATCGGCTCAGCCTAGTGCACGGGATTTTTCGAAAGTTTGTATTTTCAAGTGATCAAAATATTCGGTATCGCGTTTCATAGTTCGAGTTTTCTCAAGTTCAAAAAAAATCCGATTTGACGCAGTTTGCGCCTTTCTTAATTAAAAATTCATTTTGACACCAAAAATTCTGAAATTTATACAATAGCTCAAAAACACACACACAAACAACTTTCATGTTTTAAGTTTTTGGAAATAAGGTTTCGAAGTGAGTCAAAATTTGAGTTCTTTACAAAAGATAAATTATGTCTCAAAAACTGATTTCGTCACAGGTTTGTGCGACGCCGATTAAAAATTCATTTCAAAGCCAATTGATCCGAAATTTTTACAGGAGATACACAACACATTAATGAACAACTTTAATGTTTTAAGAAATTAGTAATAATGAATTTTAGGTGTTCAAAATCGACCACAACACGCTGTACACGCGCGGACTCAAAAGGTTGCTTAAAACAGGTTCTGAAATTCGGCCGTTTGACATATCAAATTAACTCCAAAATCCATGACATGTTATATGCATAATCTAGACACATTTATCTACAACTTTTGTTTAGAAATACAAAGTTAAATCATTCTAGAAACGGGTGAAAAACATGCATCAAGTCGAGTAATGAAATCTGTCAAGGGTTTCAAATGTTTGGTTTGTCACAGAAGGTTTACGGCGAGATTTGGGATAGCAAATCTTAATGTCAATGGCTGAAATTTGGACACAAGATAGACTAAAGTCTTAAGAACAAAATCTATGTTGAAAAGTTTTTGGTTTGAATTCCCGAAGGTCGATTTTTAGGCTAGTTTTTGAAATTGGACGAAAATAGGGTTTTTGAAAATCGGTTTTTGTTACGGGTATAGATCTCGAGTTTTAAACAGCAATAAACCACAAAAATTTGTGAGTAAGGTCTTAACTTACTTAGTTAGAGAATAGGGTCGCTAGATTGGGTTTCCTGACGTCCTAGGGTCACGACGAACGGCCAACTTCTCCGATCGCTTTTTGTTCGTTTTCCGAGGTGAAATCGTAGTAAGGAAAAAGGGTTAGAATCCGAGTTTCTGAGATATATGGACGAACTAAAACTTTGTACAATAGCTTACCAAGAGTCTAGAGGGCAGGGCTTGGTTCCTTTCGCCTTGCCGTCGCCGGAATACTCCCCGGAAAGTCGATTCGGAGGGGTTTTGACTTGGAGAGGAAGTTTGGGAGTGTTTAGGGTTTTGTTTTCTGAAAACTATGGGTTGGGGGCACCCAAATCTGTTCTTATGCCCTTCCCAATTGTTGTGATCGACTTGCCACCGATTGAGGTCGGATTTTTGGCAACAAAATCGCCATGGAATGAAAGTTTACACCTTCAGCACCTCTGGCGCGCTGGTGACGCGCACCTAAGCTTTTGCCCGCGCGGAGCACGCGCGACCAGCCTGGAGTCGCGACGCCTCCGTCCGTGCGGTGGCCGCGCGGCGGCGCGCGGCAGACGCAGGCCGGCCGGACCGGCCGGTTCGGCGGTCCGCATGTTCTGTCAGGTCTTTCCTTGCTTTCCTCTATCGGTTTTCTACCCTCTACGTGTTAGCTCGATTCCTTGGGTCGTCTCCGGTTCGGAATCTTTACCTTAAACTTGTTACGAGTTCGGCTTATCGCTCGTAACATTTCCGTGTCCTAATTAGTCTAGTCTAAATTGGTTCCAACTCCTCCTATCGTCCTTGCGATTGATCTTGTGATTTATCTCGTGATTTATTTTGTGATTTTATTTTATGATTTATTTTGTGAGTTATTTTGTGATTGAACTTAGAAATTAGTTCCAAGCTGCCTACGTACCCTGTGAAGGGATCAAGTCATGACGTAGTTCAAAACAATTTGAATTTGTTTTTTTTTTCTCGGGTGTTACATCGCTAGACTAAAAGTTGTATCGTGAGACGTGGTCTCACGACAGGAGTCTTGCGACATGAAATGTATTGAAAAATTTACAAAGGCATAATTCTCATGTCGCAAGACTGGAATTGTGTCGTGAACCTTGGGTTCACGACAGGAAGTCTAGCGACACAAATCTTTCAGAATAGAATTTAAGGGATTTTGGTCCCATGTCGCTAAACATGGATTATGTCGTGAACCATGGGTTCACGACAGGATTGTTTCACGACACAGGGTTTTAAAAATAAAGACAAATGTCTTGTAACACCCATGTCGCAAGACGTGGTCTCGCGACATGTGGCGGTTAGCGACATGGGTGTGTTTCAGGACATAAGTCAGAAAGGAACAGTAGCATGCAATACGCGTGACTTCTACCCTATTTCGGATCAAAAAGTTATTCTAACCCAGAAAACAAGAACAAAATTTAAATCTAACTAGAACATGCTTGAAAAAATAAATCTAACTAGAAACAGTATTAAAATAAAGCATAATCCTAATCTAGGGCATCAACCCTCATATTGCATGAACATCATCCAAAATAAGAAAACAGAATACCAAAAATAAAGGAAATGATCAAGGGACCAAAAATAAAAGAAAGCAGTAATTATCCATGGGTTTAGAACACTCATTTCATGTTTTTGGGACACCAATCAAGATTAGCTTCCCATTTTATAAATGGGTTTGATAATACCCATCATTTGGGTATTTCAAACCCTAGAACAAGTGTTTTAGAAAAAGAAAATAAGGGAGAAGATGGCTATCTAAAGCTACTGAAATGGAAAAAAATATTGAAATTAAACTAAACTAATCTAAACTAGTGCAGAAAATTGAATAATACAGAAAATAAAACTACTCTAATCTAACTACCTAAGAACTGCTCTTCAAACTGTCTTCAAGGGTATGGAATTGCTAACTCTCCTGCACCTTGGGATCACCTCCTATTTATAGAAGTGGATCCCTAGGCCCATGGGCTTGAATCTGAGGCCCACGCCTGTCGTAAGGCTCACACACATCACATGCCACGTCTCCATGTTGCGAGATAACGCGGTATGTCGCGGGACTCAGCTGCATGTCGCAAGACTTCACGCCCTGTCGTGAGACTCCAGACCATGTCGCAAGACCATGTTTCACGACATGGGTCTAGCGACATGAGGTCTTCAATCTTCAATTCTCCTTCATTGGGTCTTCTGTCGTGAGACTCATGCCATGTCGCAAGACCATGTTTTGCGACTGGGGTCTAGCGACACGGGTCTCTGGACTTGGATTTTCTTCAATCTGCTTCTGTGTCGCGAGGCACCCCCTGTCGCAAGACCATGTCTCGCGACAGGGTGTGTGTCTTGCGACAGGATGTTCCGGACACTGCTTTTCTCTTTCATCCTTCTCATGTCGTAAGACTGCTCCATGTCGCGAGACTATGCTTCGCGACATGGGGCTTGGTCTAGCGACACACAGGGTTAGATGGGCCAAAAATTGCATTTTTGTGGGTTTTTTCTTCTTTTGCCCATTTGTTTCATTCATTTTTCTTTTCTTTTCTTTTTCTAATGTTTTTGGATTTTTCTAACACATAATGTAATAAAATTACATATTTTTGTGTTTTTCATACCAGCTTATTATTTTTACAAATATGCATAGATCAGTCCAATTCAACTGCTTTCTTATTTAATATCAGACCGGAATGCGATCAAATGCCCATTTTAGACACGGAAATGGATTGAAAATAATGGACATTTCTGGCCATTATCAACATCCTCACATTTAATAATGATCGTCCCCGAGCAGTCAGAGTCAATGTTCCTTAGAATACGGGCTCTGCATATTCAATTCATTTTCGTGGCTTCATAAATTACATTCTTTTTGGATTGGGATAAGACAATAAAAAACTACAAGTATTAAATTCCCTTGATTGCAGTGTTTAATAAAATGATATTTGCTCACTGAATCGGGCCTACAAATTAAACATTATTATTATTATCAATTCTTTATGAATATCATTTTTAAAACTTAGAATTAAGGCATAACATGAACAGAATTAAAGAAACAGAGCCTCACATATAAGTGAATAGGAAAATTCACTCACTCTCCAATGGGTTTAATCATGAACGCTCAAAATTAAATTTAATTAAATTATCCCATAAGCTTGCAATCAAACCAACTCGCCACCTGCCCATTTCTTCAAATCGAGATCCCGAGATCTTATTCAAGAGTTATAATGGGGCATACGGTTGTAACATTTGGTAAGAAAAGGAATTTATTGGGCTAAGAAGTGGCAAGAATTTATTCTGTCATAACTTGGCATTATTTTTTATTTAAAAGTTATGATTATCAATATTTCTTTCTTTTTCTTTTGCTTTTCTTTTTTCTATTGCAAGACCTTTAGACTATGTCTAATTGCTTGTCATTTGCAATTTATTTTTGTTGAATAAAACTCAACCCATTTTTCTTTTTTCTTTTTTTTTTTTGAATCGGTTTATTGAATCTCGATTTATACTTTCTTGATAATCATAAAATTTAATGCCTTTGACAGGATTTATTCTTGCACACTTGGCTCAAATATATTTGGTCTTTTTGTAAGGGTAAGGAAAATATAGCGGGTTTAATGAAAAATTAGGCTTAAAGGCTCAAGTTGGTTAATCCTAAAGGGAAAATATTTTTGGGTTTAGATTTCAAACGAAGGCCAAGAATTGGATTTTCTAAGTGCCTTGATCATATGCTCGATTTCAGAAATATGGCATGATATTGAATCGGACCCAATTGCAAGTTCTAGTTTCCTTTAATCAAATTGATTCACGCATCAAAGAAAATAAATGAGTAAAAGTGACTCATGGCTCAAATCTCACAATGTTGGATGGATTCATGTCATACAATATTCTCAAATTTAATCTAAGCTTAATTCTAACAATTTATTCAATCAAAATTTACAACATGCAGATTTATTACCCAACAAGATGATTATATCATTAAATTTTTATAGCTCAAAACCTTAGGAATTCATTTCATGCATGTTTTCAATTATATTATCCCAACTTAAAAGTTTGAAAATTTAATCATAAGCCTAAATTCAACATGTGAATTTAGGAGTAGATTTATTCATGCTTTTGCTGGTTCTTTAATTTAAAGCAGTAAAAGAGGCATTGTTAACATACAAAGTATGTCAACAACATATTTTTGGCCTGACAGTCACTTATTCATCTTGGACTGTCAGACATCTTTTCTCAAAATAAAATTATTTGGACTGCAAAATTCCTTTTTGAAAGCAATAATTACATCAATTACAAGAGATTTCAATGCAATCAGATTGAACTTGCACAAATGATAGAAATTCATTCTCTCATACGATATTTACATTTAAGCTCAAATTGATTGGATCAAGAAGACTCATTCTTTCGGGTCCTGTGGCTGAGTGGAAGGACCTGTAACACCCCGGATTTGATAACCCAGGCCGGGATGTCACCGCCACATCTCCCTAGCAAGACACGGATTCTCCGAGCTTGCCAAAGAGATGCAAGGCTATAGGTATTGCAAAAAGATTTAAAAACAAGTCCGGAA
Source organism: Hygrophila difformis (assembly GCA_030278955.1). NCBI lineage: Eukaryota > Viridiplantae > Streptophyta > Magnoliopsida > Lamiales > Acanthaceae > Hygrophila > Hygrophila difformis. The sequence goes on along the minus strand of JAOANR010000002.1, from coordinate 39,157,808 downwards.
TCTATGTAAAAATAATAAGTGTCATCCACACATATAGTAGTAACAATATATTGCAGCGGAAAAAGGTAAATGGGCCGACATGGCCAAAACTCGGGATTTACATGCCCGTTATGCAAGTATCGTAAAAAGCAAATAAACAATGTTTAATAATCCATCCCCAATGCACATGCTATGCATTATCTCCGTACTCTGAAATAAAAAGAGAATACAACAATTTTATCAGTATATAAAATACTGAGTAAGTCGATCCTAACATAGCAATAAAGGGATTTAATTAGATAATTTAAAATTTCACTCCCAACATGCATTTACCAAATTTAAAGGAAATAATAAATTTAGTTGTGTACTTAAACATGCGACTAATCCACAATAATAATTTAGTCATGCCATGAAATTTAAAGACATAATTTAAATGCATAATTTAAAGACATGTAAGAATAAATAAACACTTAAAAATATTAAATCTTTTATTTCCCCCGTTACGAAACCATTTCTCAGTGTTTTGTATAGCCGGTGATCCGGCGGCCGCAGCCGTGTCGTAAGTATCTTGTATAGCCGGTGATCCGGCGGCCGCAGCCGTATCTGCCATACCCAGTAACACTCCGGAGCCTCGAGAAATCCATACGGACAACCCGAGAGAGTAGGCCATGTATCTCCCGCCAACTGGCGTAATATTTCATCAAATTCTCTCGTCCATTATAGGCCCGAAGAGAAAAGGCTAGAGGGGCACCCTGCAGAGCACTCACCCTCCACCAAGTATCTCATGTATCGTTTAGATTTAATGTATCGGGGTTTTTCAAAAGTGTAGATGTATCGTGTTTCAAATCTTTGACCGTTTGTTTCGAAATTTCAAAACTCTTCGATTTAAAAGTATCTTGGCGTCACAGTTTGCGCCTTTCTCATTTAAAAATCCGTTTCAAGCCCGAAAATTCTGAAATCTTCACACTTTATGCAAAACACCCTAACGAACAACTTTCGTGTTTTAACTTTTTCGAAATAAGTTGAAAAAACATGTCAAGAATCGATTTTACTATGCAATCAGAAATCTGTCCGAACTCAGGTTTGACACAGTTCAAAATCTCGACTTTTTAACATATCAAATGGACTCCAAAAATTCTGAAATTTAATATGCACATACTAGACATGATTATCTACAACTTTCATTTAGATTGTAAAGATCAAATCGGACTAGAAATTATAGAAATAAATTCACTAAGTTCGAACATGTTCATAGACAGATTTCCACACGTTTTGTCAAAACAGTTTCTTTTCGATGCGATTTAAAATAGCAAACGTTAACGAAAATGGCTGAAATTTTCACACAACCTAGATTTATGTGTTAGGATTAAAAGTCTAGTTTTGAGTTTTTCGAATTGAATCCTCGAAATATGGGTTTTAGGCCGATTACAGAAACTGCGCAAGATGGGGTTTTTAAGTTCGATTTTTGCGTTTCGTTACATTACACCTATACCGGACGCCCCGAAATCACCCGTATTGATATGGAAGGCTCAACTTACAGTGATAGAGAGGTTTGGGTCGTCCTAAGGTTGTTGGCTCGTCCAAAATCCTACGAACGGATCTCCTCAACGTCAAGCTTCCGACTTTGGCCACGATTTCGAATCAGACGAAGAAATCCAATGTTAGATCAAGTTTTCGGGTTCAAAAACTTAAATAGAACTCTAAGAACGACTTACCACAGATTAGAATACAAGGAATCTTGTATTCAACGCCTCCTTCGTCGGTTTTCGTCGCCGGGAAGTGATCGGAAAGTCGTCGGGAAGTCGCCGGAAAGTGTTTTGGCTTTGGAGAGAGTTGAGAGGGTTTGAGAGTGAATGGTGACCGATGAGAATGGGGGAGAGGCTGCCCTAGGTCGCCTAAAGGCTCCCCCCTTCGGCCAAAATCCGCTTTCCAAAGTCGGGAGGTCGAATTATGGTAAGAAATCGCCGAAAACGCGCAAGTTGCCAAAACCTGTAGGACCACGCGGGGTTGGCGCGCCTTTTAGCCAAACCCCGCCCGGCCAGCGCGCGAGACTCGCCTGGACTGCGGTCCGGGCGGGTCCGTGCGATCCGATCCGTCGGGTCTTTTCTCCTCTCTTTCGGACTTCTATCCTTCCCCGTTTTCGCGCTCGATTTTTCCGGGTCATTTCCGGATTATGCTTCTCATCGTAAATTTATTCCGTCTCAATTCGATTACGTGCTTGAAATCCTAAGACCGTCGGTTTTGGTCCGTCAGGTTCTAATTCGTCGTCCTTGACTTCCGTGCATTTCCGCGTCTACGGGTTCTCGGAAACAAAACCTTCTCTCCTATTGGATTAATTCCTATTTTTATATTCTAAAATTTACGGGTATTACAGTCTACCCCCCTTAAGAACCAACTTCGTCCTCGAAGTTGTACTTCATCCTCTCGCGAGTTCGGGAATTGTTTGATTAAGCGATTGTATTATTGTGTGTCGTTGTTTGTTATTATTTGACTGAACCCAGAATTGAAATTTCCGAGTTGCCTACGTACCCCGTGAAGGGATCAAGTCATTACGTAGTTCAAAACAATTGAATTTGTTTATTTGGGGTACAAAGTATTCGTACAAAATATTCAGAAATACTCGGGTTGTCACATCCTCCCCCTCTTAAGATTACAGTTATGTCCCCATAACTGTTGTCGCACTGTCTTGGAATAGGGTTGGGTATCGATCCTTCATGTCTGCTTCTAGCTCCCACGTTGCCGTCTCGGCTTCGTGGTTAGACCAAAGAACCTTAACCATCCTCACGGTCTTATTCCTTGTTACCCTCTCCTTCTTGTCGAGTATTCGCACCGGAATTTCTTCATAGCTTAAGTCATCGTCCAGCTCAATTTCCTCCGGTTGGAGTACGTGGGTCGGATCATGGACGTATTTCTTTGGTTGCGAGACGTGGAACACGTCGTGGACACGAGCGAATTGTGGCGGTAGTGCCAATCGGTATGCAAGATTCCCCACTCTTTCTAGGATCTCGTAGGGTCCTATGTACCGTGGGCTTAATTTTCCCCCGCTTGCCAAAGCGCATCACACCCTTCATCGGTGATACCTTTAACATGACCTTATCGCCTATTTGGAATTCCAAGCCTTGCCGTCTCACGTCGGCATAGCTCTTCTGCCAGTCTTGCGCGGCTCTCATTTTTCCTTGGATTATTTTGACTTGTTGAGCCCTGTCCTCAACAAGTTGCGGTCCAATTACCATAGTCCTCTCGCCCTCTTCCCCGCTCAATGGGCTTCGGCATTTGCGTCCACTCGTATTTTGTAGAGCAGAGGAGGGGTAAATGCGTAGGAAAGGAGGAACAATTATATATATATATATATATATTTTTTTTTTGTCCCGCGCGGGGTCCGGGCGGGTTTCGGGGGTTTACCGCGCGGCCACCGCGCGGCGTCTCCAGGGTGGAGAAATTGGGCTCGCGCCCCGCACGAGCCAGTTCTGCCTCTCCCATTCCGAAATTCCTCTCATCCTACTCTCAAATTCGTCCTATCGTGCTCAGATTCTCCCAGTCCCGACTTCGATTTCTCTTTGTGAGGTATGTATCTTCTAATTTCACTTGCCAATTTCAAGTTTTATGCCTTGATCCGTTAGAATTTGGTTGAATTGTGAAATTAGGGTTTTTGTGTACAATTTGGGGATTTGTTGTTTTTAAGCTTGTTTTGCGCGAATTAGCAAGCATAGGTGCCTATTGATGTTGGTTTTATTGATTTTGTTGAGTTTATGCCCCAATGTGTATTTGTTCTTGGCCATTTCTCGGTGATGTGGGTATTTAGGAGTAATATGGAATTCTTCATTTAGGTGGTATTGTGACATGAAAGATGGACTCATTGTTTTGGTGTCATATTATGATGATGAGTTGTTGCTTGGGTAAATGTTAATTTATGGGCAAATTTCGTGTATATTATAAGTATAATTGAAGCTTGTTGTCTTTCGCATTTAACGTGTTCGATGAAATGCCGCAATGGGCTTCCGAATTTATTTAGGTACAATCAGTGGTTTGGTTATCTTCTGGCATGTATTAGTAACTATGAAGTTCGAAGCTTTCTTAGATTTCTCCCGTTGGAACTATGTATATATATATTTGATGTTATTCCGTGTGTGGGTCATTAGTCTAACAATTGGTATTGGGTGTTCGCAGGATGTTGCTCTTCCTGTGGTTTATCTTGGCGTTCCTTATGGTCCTTCCGGGGGCCAAGAGACGGGCTACTCGACGTGACGCAGCCGGCCCTAGCACTGCCGCTCCGGAGATGCCGGACATTGATGACAGTGACGACAGTGAGTCCGAGGAGGACGAGGAGCGGGTGCCGAGGCTCAGAGATCTCCCTGACGAGGTGCGTCCTCGCCGGCATGATAGGTTCCGTTTCTCGTCGATGGCCGCCCAGGACTTCTACTTCGACGAGCTTCGTCAGAAGAGGGCTTACGTTCCCGAGCGAGGCTTGTTCCCCGATCATATGGGTGACGATCGGATCAGTGCACTTTTGGGGCATCTCCAGTGGACCGGTCTTGCACGTCATCCCGACGGCATTGCCTCCGGCTATCTAGCTATGGAGGTTATTGCCAACATCAGCGGTCTTGGGGTAGACGACGACCTTTCTCGAGTCTAGGTTCGTGGTCGCTACTTAGACTTCAGTGCTCGGGCGATCAACATCTATTTCGGCCTTCCCGATGATGGTGCGTTCCGACCACAGCCGGAGGGACGGGTTTATGCTCCTGCCTGGGGTGTCTTGTGTACCGAGGTACCCCCGCGGACTGGATACCCTCATGAGCTACGACTGACGTCCTTGGATGCTCCTTGGCGTGTACTTGCTCAGCTTTGGTTAGGACGCATTCGGCCGATCACCCGGAGTCATATCGTCATAGATCATGTCTTCGAGACTGTCTGCTTTATCGCACGAGGCGGTTGGGTAAATGTGGGCGCGTGCATTGCGGATAACCTGAGGGGTTTACGACGGGGGCGAGGGAGTAGGGTGATCACTCATGCACACCTCATTTGTGGGCTGTGCGCTGCCCAGGGGATCCGCACGTCTCCCGAGACGGACCCCTATCCTTTAGCTCCAGGTGAGCACTATCGTATTCCGTCTTATGCCGCTCGGCGCAGCACTTTGCGTCGTGGAGCGCCTCGGGCTATACTGCGCCCGCAGCCTGAGGATGGTGGGTTGATCTTAGTTGTTCCTCCAGAGCGGCCACCTCCTCCTCCTGTGGTTCCACAGCAGGGTGGGGTTCCACCGCAGGGTCAGGACATGACGCGGATGCTCCAGATGATGCAGGAGATGCGTGTCAGCATAGATGCCGGGTTTGCAGCTGGGCAGGCTCGTTACGATGCCTTGGATGCTAGGATGGACCTCTATCAGGATCGTATGGACACGCTCACTATGAGACAGGCGGAGCAGCAGGCCACCAAGGCTGACATGTATGGCTACATGCGTCAGATGGACGACTACATGCGTCGCCAGTTCCCGCCTCCTGATCAGTGACCCCTTGTTTTTACGGTACTCTTGGGGTGCGTAGTAGGAGTAGTTTCCTTATGAGACTGTAAGACGATGGTTTCCATCTCTGTGTTTCGTAGCTTGTGCTTTTATGGTGTTACTCCATGATTATTTATTTCGGTTGTAAATTCTGGAGTTTCGGTTAAGTGATGACTTGGGGTTTCAGGGTTTAGGGTTCAGGGTACTCTCGTTGGATGGACACTCCTATGTGTTGTTTGCTTATTAATACCTTGTTCCTTTGTTCTGTTGAGTCCCTCACCATACGTTTGGACTAGGAAGGCGGTTTTTTTTTTTTTCTTATGTGCATGTATATATGTATGTGGGCACTATGGATGATGGAAGAGAGAATATAACATAAATGCTTGTATTTTATTGCTCAATAGAAAATGTTAGTTGATACAAGCTGCAGGGATCACAAGGATAGGAATAGCTCGGAAAATAGGAACGGTAATAGTAGAAGGAATGCGGTAAAGGTCCCTAAGCTGAGGGAGTGTAGGTGGTTGGGTCCTCCATGGGATCATCCTCATCACTCGACTCCTCAACGGTACCCCAGCCAAGGGGTCCATGGAATACTGGGCTCGCTGGCCAATTGGGCCCAGCGGCCGGGGCAGGATCAATGACGACAACTGAAGGTTGGGCGGCTGTAGGGACAGCGTCATGATCAACTACGGGGCTAGCTGCGGGAGGAGTCCCCAGGTCGAGAGGGGCAGGTGGAAGTAGTTCGTCCTTCAGATGATGCAGTTGATGTCCCACGACCCCTACTTCGGTCTCTACGTCGTCAATCTGGGTTCGAAGTTCAGTCTCGCGGGCCTGGAGTTCATTGAGTTGGATTTGGAGTTGGGTTATATCTTGATGTCCTGCTTGGCCCAGATTAGTTAGGTGACCCAGGTTAGCTCCCATTTGTTCTACCCTTAGTCTGAAGTTGTTCACGTTTTGAGGGGATTCGAGGTACGCCTCAATCAACCTCATTAGTAGGTTGATCATGTTCGCGTTTGGGGCGGCCATCTAATGTCACAAGGAGGTTAGAGTTAGAGTATGTTTCGAATATAAGTCATGATATGGAGGAATTTAAATCTATATGAATATGCACATGCAATCCCCCCTCCCAAAATAAATTTTAATGCATTTCTAAATTTAATCATGGGTTTAAAAAGTTGGGCCTCTATATTGGCCAAAATAATAATTTGGACTTTAAGAAGTAAAAACATGGGTATTGGGCCGAAATGGTTGGGCTTAAATAATTATAAATATTGGGTCAAGATAATTTAACCCCCTTTGGGCTCAAAATATTATACTACTTGGGTAAGAAAATTTTTGGGCTCAAATTTTGGGCTAAAATAATAATACTAGTAGTCTTAAAAATAATAATGATAATAATAAATTTAAAAATAATACTTAGTTTAAAATATTTTAAAATAAAAATAGTAGTAGCTTCAAAATATTCCGGGCTCTGATACCAACTTGTAACACCCCGGATTTGATAACCCAGGCCGGGATGTCACCGCCACATCTCCCTAGCAAGACACGGATTCTCCGAGTTTGCCAAAGAGATGCAAGGCTATAGGTATTGCAAAAAGATTTAAAAACAAGTCCGGAATCTATGTAAAAATAATAAGTGTCATCCACACATATAGTAGTAACAATATATTGCAGCGGAAAAAGGTAAATGGGCCGACATGGCCAAAACTCGGGATTTACATGCCCGTTATGCAAGTATCGTAAAAAGCAAATAAACAATGTTTAATAATCCATCCCCAATGCACATGCTATGCATTATCTCCGTACTCTGAAATAAAAAGAGAATACAACAATTTTATCAGTATATAAAATACTGAGTAAGTCGATCCTAACATAGCAATAAAGGGATTTAATTAGATAATTTAAAATTTCACTCCCAACATGCATTTACCAAATTTAAAGGAAATAATAAATTTAGTTGTGTACTTAAACATGCGACTAATCCACAATAATAATTTAGTCATGCCATGAAATTTAAAGACATAATTTAAATACATAATTTAAAGACATGTAAGAATAAATAAACACTTAAAAATATTAAATCTTTTATTTCCCCCGTTACGAAACCATTTCTCAGTGTTTTGTATAGCCGGTGATCCGGCGGCCGCAGCCGTGTCGTAAGTATCTTGTATAGCCGGTGATCCGGCGGCCGCAGCCGTATCTGCCATACCCAGTAACACTCCGGAGCCTCGAGAAATCCATATGGACAACCCGAGAGAGTAGGTCATGTATCTCCCGCCAACTGGCGTAATATTTCATCAAATTCTCTCGTCCATTATAGGCCCGAAGAGAAAAGGCTAGAGGGGCACCCTGCAGAGCACTCACCCTCCACCAAGTATCTCATGTATCGTTTAGATTTAATGTATCGGGGTTTTTCAAAAGTGTAGATGTATCGTGTTTCAAATCTTTGACCGTTTGTTTCGAAATTTCAAAACTCTTCGATTTAAAAGTATCTTGGCGTCACAGTTTGCGCCTTTCTCATTTAAAAATCCGTTTCAAGCCCGAAAATTCTGAAATCTTCACACTTTATGCAAAACACCCTAACGAACAACTTTCGTGTTTTAACTTTTTCGAAATAAGTTGAAGAAACATGTCAAGAATCGATTTTACTATGCAATCAGAAATCTGTCCGAACTCAGGTTTGACACAGTTCAAAATCTCGACTTTTTAACATAACAAATGGACTCCAAAAATTCTGAAATTTAATATGCACATACTAGACATGATTATCTACAACTTTCATTTAGATTGTAAAGATCAAATCGGACTAGAAATTATAGAAATAAATTCACTAAGTTCGAACATGTTCATAGACAGATTTCCACACGTTTTGTCAAAACAGTTTCTTTTCGATGCGATTTAAAATAGCAAACGTTAACGAAAATGGCTGAAATTTTTAAACAACCTAGATTTATGCGTTAGGATTAAAAGTCTAGTTTTGAGTTTTTCGGATTGAATCCTCGAAATAAGGGTTTTAGGCCGATTACAGAAACTGCGCAAGATGGGGTTTTTAAGATCGATTTTTGCGTTTCGTTACATTACACCTATACCGGACGCCCCGAAATCACCCGTATTGATATGGAAGGCTCAACTTACAGTGATAGAGAGGTTTGGGTCGTCCTAAGGTCGTTGGCTCGTCCAAAATCCTACGAACGGATCTCCTCAACGTCAAGCTTCCGACTTTGGCCACGATTTCGAATCGGACGAAGAAATCCAATGTTAGATCAAGTTTTCGGGTTCAAAAACTTAAATAGAACTCTAAGAACGACTTACCACAGATTAGAATACAAGGAATCTTGTATTCAACGCCTCCTTCGTCGGTTTTCGTCGCCGGGAAGTGATCGGAAAGTCGTCGGGAAGTCGCCGGAAAGTGTTTTGGCTTTGGAGAGAGTTGAGAGGGTTTGAGAGTGAATGGTGACTGATGAGAATGGGGGAGAGGCTGCCCTAGGTCGCCTAAAGGCTCCCCCCTTCGGCCAAAATCCGCTTTCCAAAGTCGGGAGGTCGAATTATGGTAAGAAATCGCCGAAAACGCGCAAGTTGCCAAAACCTGTAGGACCACGCGGGGTTGGCGCGCCTTTTAGCCAAACCCCGCCCGGCCAGCGCGCGAGACTCGCCTGGACTGCGGTCCGGGCGGGTCCGTGCGATCCGATCCGTCGGGTCTTTTCTCCTCTCTTTCGGACTTCTATCCTTCCCCGTTTTCGCGCTCGATTTTTCCGGGTCATTTCCGGATTATGCTTCTCATCGTAAATTTATTCCGTCTCAATTCGATTACGTGCTTGAAATCCTAAGACCGTCGGTTTTGGTCCGTCAGGTTCTAATTCGTCGTCCTTGACTTCCGTGCATTTCCGCGTCTACGGGTTCTCGGAAACAAAACCTTCTCTCCTATTGGATTAATTCCTATTTTTATATTCTAAAATTTACGGGTATTACAGGACCAGCATCGTCTTTTGGTGGAGGTGGTGGTGTTGGAAGCTGTCGAATCAATGTACTCATCATTAACTCCATCTTCTTCCTCTGCAGTTCCTTGCTTTCCATTCGCTCCCTGTGCTGTCTTTCCTCCCTTTCCAACAGTAGCCGTCTGAATTCTTCTTCTTTTCTCCTTTCTTCAGCTTTTTCCTCTTCTTTCTTTCTCTCTCTTTCTTCTCTCCTCTTCCTCTCTTCCTGTCTTTCTCTTCTGTCATCCTTTTGCCCAGAATGATAACATCTGCCAACTGCTTAACACTTTCGGTCATAGTCTTGCTCATAGTGCTCACAATTTCGATCACTTGTGAGTTGGCAGGCTATTGTGAGACATTTTGACTCGGAGGAGGGATCTGTCAAGGTTGAGCTGGAGGTGGAACAAAGAATCTGCACTTGCTCTGGCTGAGGCTCCTCTCGAACTCAAGTCGAAGGTCCCGCATCAATACAAGCTTTCTTTGTTCCCCTCGAGGCTGTAGGTGGCCTTGGAGCTCTTTTTCTTGTTGATGGTGCTTGCTCACCAGATATATAAATGGGGATTGCACATCGGAGTCGGTTGGCATATGCGGCAGTGAGTATGTGATTCTTTCGCGCAGAGGGAGATTGGGAACACGGATGGGAGGGCTCACCTTTACTGGAGTATCAGCTGCAAACATACTCAAGTCGACACCCAGATTGACGCATATTCTTCTAATTAAGTTCGGGTAGCACAGAACTTGCTTGTCTTTAATCCTGGTTGTCAAGACTTTAAATACATGCCCTCCTACGTTTAATTTCAGACCATGCCATAGTTTGGCCAGTTCCAGTAAGATGTTTCCCGATGTAGTATGTGGGTGCGAACTCGGGCGGATCTTTGACTAATAAAACTTGTAGGTGGGCATGAAGTGTAAGTGCAGTAGATCTGAGTCGAACGTATGCTCTGGAATGGGTGCCCTTGTCATGCTTTTCGATAGGACATTATACAATGCAGTCTGTTTTGTTTTTGCTCTTTTGTTCAAAATCTCCCCAGGTGGGAACTCATCTCGGATGTCCGGGGTTTCAAAAAATCTGTTCAACCATTCAGGTGAGATGTCTATTTCATGACCCCGGACCCATGTCTTTTGGCTGCTGACATCAATGTTATAGAAAAATTCTCTTGTTAGCTCCACGAAGCCATCTTCGTCTCGATGTAGCATGAAATTCCCCCACTCCTGGTTTTCGTAGAAACTTTGAATAGTGGGATGGACCAGGGCAGCTGGATTGAATCCTTTATCAGGCACAATAATTTTTGATAGCTTGGCATATTTTTTGGCCCTTTCCATCTTCCCATTGAACTTTATTTCTAAATCTGCATTGCTTAAGGTTTTCTTTTCAAACTGCTTTGTTACTCCCATCCTGTGCCTCACGGTTTTTTCTCCCCAGAGTGCAACCATCCTAACGGAACCGATTGATTCTTGGTCTTAACTGTTGTCCCAGTCTGTTGCCTCATCTACTTCTTTTGGGATCGGATCATTCAACGGTACTGGCTCCCTCTTGCTTTGCTCCGCCTCAACCTGTTTATTTACATCATTGATTATATTGAGTTCAGGGTTTACATGAATAGGAAAATTAAGTACAGGAAAGTATAGGTCATCAACATAAGTTGATACCTCCTCCTCCTCCCTTAAAGTTTGTCTGATGGGACGTTGGAAAATTGATCCTAATGCTTCATTGATTCTTTGCTCTTCCGCTTCCAATTCTCTCTCTTCTTGCAGTCTGTTGGAATGTCAGCAACTTGGCCCTCAGCTTCAGCTGCCTCCCTTAAGATTTGTCTGATGGTCTCTTTGGGTGTTGAGACCATGAGATGCTCATCCGGTTGCTCTCTCAGCAAATCCGCCAGCTTGGTGGGGTCAATTGATTCCACTGATCTTTCCTCTTCTTCATCATGTTCCCCCACAATAACTCGTCGTCTTCTCTTTGGCTCAGATGATCCTTTCGGAGCAATTACAGCTTCGATCCTGGATATGCCAACAAGTGGATCGATGATTCGGGATACTTCCGTCTGATATCGAATTTGTTCAGGCTTCTCTCCCTCATCAATCCTTGTTTTGATCTGCTCATTTAACCTCTTTCTTATTCTGCCCGGATTCTTTCTTCGGCATGTGCAGTGGGACCAGCCCAGGCGGTTGGGTCCTTTTTTATTTTTAGCCCCTTTCCTTGTACTTCTCCAGTAATTTTCAGCTCATCATCACCTTCCTCATCTTTTTCCTTCTCCTTCTCAACATTCTCAGATCTTCTCACCTCTAATTCAGCCTGCAATTTTTCAGCAGCTTCCCAATCATGCACTTCTTTTCTCCTCATCTCCTCTTCGGCTCACATTTTCTCAACATTTCTTTGAATTTTAGCCTCTTTCAACATCTTATCTTTCTCAGCTTCTTCAAAAGCTTTCTTCTTTTCGGCCTCTAGTCTCTCTTCCTCCAATCTGTCTTGCTCATCAACAATTCGTTCGGCTTCCCTTCTCTCTCTTTCAGCCTCTTGAGCTTTCTCTGCCTCTTGTGCCTGGATTGTGATTGCAGCTGGCCTGTCCTTTGGGTCAATATTGACGTCCCAGTCTGGTGCAAGCTCCATTTTCGCCTCAGTTTGTATGGTCTAAAGGCATAGAGTATTCTTGCCTTATTACATCTCTCATCTGTTTAATGGCAATCCGATCAGTGGATGCCTTCTTTGCTGCTTCATCCAATGTACAATCAGGCAACCCAATGCCCGATTTTATAACTCTCTCGTTCCTGAAAAATATTGGAAGTATTAAATCCAGACAGTTTTTAAATTTTTCAAAAACTTTTCAAGTTAAAAATCAACATCCTCACATTTTGAGCTTTGCTCGAAATGTGATTTAATTGATTATACTTGAATTTTTATTACAAGGCATACATAACAATATTCACTAACTGAGATTTAGAAAACACTTATTCTATTTAAAAGTTAGGTCATTGGACCCAAAATATTTTTGATTGGACTATTGAGTCCAAAAAGGAAAATAAAAGTGGTCATTGGACCAAAAATCTTTTTTAATGGGCCAATGGGCCCAAAACTTTTAGTTCTCATTTTATTAAACAAGTCCGAGACACTTGTTGAAAATGGGATGAAATGGAATGAACGGAATAGAATGCTCGAATTTGGAAGGTGCAATGGAGACGTGGCAAAATGGATTTGCTGTTTCCGGATTGTTTGGACTGCTTTGGACAGTTAACATTCACAAAAGCTAACAAACACTGTTTTTGTAATTTTTAAAAATTGACTTGTTTTTATTTAATGAAAGTGGGGTGTGAAGTGGCCCCATTTGGATTTTTCAAAATGATAGCAGTTAAGGTGATAAAAATACTGTCATCTACTCAAACTTTGTTCCATTGGGAACAAAAACACCAAGTCAAACTTTATTCCTACCAACTATTTTTGTCTTTTTGTGAAAAAGTGCATCAGGAAAAGTGAATTGGTGTGCCTCAAGTGTGTGCAGAATTGCCACAAACAAACACACAACAACTTTCACACATTTCAGCCCACATACATACAGGGTACTAAAACAGGGAATTAGCATTAATTGCTATCTTGGCATGCAAGAAATTTGAACACACTACCTCTTAGGCACAGGATCATGCTTTCTTATACAAACATAAAATTAAACCTAATAACATGCTATCTATCCAAACAAAATCAAAAACAAGTGATTAAACCTGCTACATGCCATCTACTTGCTGCAATACCAATAACACAAAGGTATTCAAAAATACCACATATGTTCATTGGCTTCCATACTTCAGAATTACAAATAGATAACCAGTAATATACTGGAATTCAAAACTGTCCACATGCTTATTGGTTTTCCAGATTTCACATTTCTAAGGATTTAAGAGTTCATCAGATTTCCTCAGATTTCAAGGGTATCCATATCAATAACCAAACTAAACATTCACAAAACAAAGGTAGGATAACTAAGAAACCCAGAAGAACCCTAGAAATTTTTAAAACAGAACCATGGTGAAACACATTCCCACTGCCAAATCCTAGAATGTTGCATGTGTTCTCTACCCTAACACCAGAAATGCAAAAATCAAACTGCCCCAACAGATTTCAATCATCCCCAGACCTTCACAGAACAATAACCCATCCTCCAAACCTCCATGATACTATCGGCCAATCAACCAAACACTTATCCCCAAACAAAATCAACATGCCCACATCAAACAACACTCAAAAATCGAACCCACTGCAAAATCCTAGATAGAATCGGTCCTCATTACAGATTTTAGGAACTAAAAATCCTAAAATCGTGAAAACAGGGTCCCCAAAACTTTGAGAAATAGGAAGAATGCGACTTACCAAGGCTCAGCTTTAGATGAGGAAGACGCCATTAGTGATTTTGCGCGATTCGGACAGAGTGACGCCTGGAAATGGATGGAAAAATGCGAAGAACACTCTGGTGTTCATTCGGGAATTAGGGCTTTAGTCGAGAGAATGATTTGAAAAATGGCTAAGTGTTGGAATGAAGTGGGGAAGAATGAAGGGAAATGGGGTTTAAGACTGAGGGTCCCTGTCACGAAACCCTAACTCGTGTCGCGAGACTAGGTCTCACGACAGGGGTCTAGCGACATGGGACATGTCGCTAGACAGAGATCCTGTCGCAAGACTATGTCTTGCGAGGGGGGGACCGGGGGGGTACGGGGGTTCAGGACAGGTTAATGAAATGGTGGGGCCAGATGAAGTTGTGTCGTGAGACTCAACCCATGTCGCGAGACAGGGTCTTGCGACAGAGTGTTGAGTTTCACGACTGGAAAAGGATAGAGCTTATGGACCCTGTCGCAAGACTTGGTTTGTGTCGCAAGAACATAGTCTTGCAACCAAGTCTTACGACACGGACTATTTCCTTAGCGACAGAGGTCCCAGACTACGATCTGGAGAGCTATGTCGCTAGCCTCCCACCCTGTCGTGAGACTAGGTCTCGTGACATGGAGGGAGTTTCGCGACATGAAATTTGAATTTTCAAAAATTCACACGGACTGGGCCCGAGTGTGGTTTTGGGCCTGAGTCCGATTTATTTGTTTTGGACTTGAATTAATTCAGTCCAAAACATTTTATTGGGCTGAATATTTATAAAATCTACTTGCATAAAAATAGGTTGGATCAATTTCCACCTATTGCAAAAATTATTCCGGATTTTAAATTTCTTTAAATTCCGGGAATATTTTCTTAATGTCATGGAATTGATCCAACCAGGAACCTGATTTTCCACTCTATTTTTCTACTCCTTCTTTTTGGTGGTCCCAAATTTCTACAAGACAGATAAATTAAACAGATTAGGTTTTCCCCAAATATCAACATCCTCACATTTAGAGTCTTAGTACTCTAAATGTTTAATTGATTTTTGGATATTTTCTGACTTTAAAATTAAACAATACATATATACAAAAATTGAAATTTTTATAATTTTATTGCTGTTTTTATTGAGCATAAGCCGGATCTGCCACTGTCTGGCTCTCTTTTTCCGGATCGAACAGTCCGATATTCTCCTTCAGCTTGTGTCCATTCACCACCAAATCGCCTTTGTCAGTTCGGATCCTGACTGCACCGCTTTTAAATACTTCCAGCACTTCCCATCTGGATTTCAGCTTTCCTGGGAACAGCTTCAACCTAGAATTGAACAGTAAAACATTTTGGCCAATATAAAATTGCTTGGATTTAATCCGGCGATCGTGCAACTTCTGGGTCCGTTCCTTATAAATCTGAGAGCTTTCATAAGCCTGCGCTCGTATTTCCTCAATTTCATTGAGGTCCAACTTGCGCTTGCTCTGAGCAACTTTCGGATCAAAGTTAAGCGTTTTCACGGCCCAGTAAGCTTTATGCTCTAAATCTACAGGCAAGTGACAGGCTTTTCCGAAGATAAGCCTGTATGGAGACATCCCGATGGGAGTCTTGTATGCAGTGCGATATGCCCATAGAGCATCATTGAGCTTACGTGCCCAATCCTTACGGGTTATCCCAACCGTGGCTTCGAGTATATGTTTGATCTCGCGATTGGATACCTCGACTTGACCACTGGTTTGGGGATGGTAAGGCGTGCCTATCTTATGGAGGATTCCATTTTTACTCATTAAAGTTTCAAATGCTTTGTTAACAAAGTGTGTTCCTCCATCAGATATTATCACCCTAAGTACGCCAAATCTACTAAAAATGTTGCTCTTGAGAAATTTGGTGACTTGGCTACCATCATTGGTTGGTAATGTGACTGCCTCGACCCATTTGGACACGTAATCGACAGGTACCAAGATGTAGTAGTTTCCACCTGACGGTGGAAACGGTCCCATGAAGTCAATGCTCCATACATCGAAAATCTCAAGTGTGAGAATCCCTTTATGAGGCATCTCATCCCTCTTGGAGATATTTCCTAATCTTTGGCATCTGTCGCAGGCTTTAGCAAACACCTTGCAGTCCTCATAAATAGTAGGCCAGAAGAATCCACACTCGAGTACCTTATGGGCAGTCCGAGTGGGACCATGGTGACCTCCATATTCAGATTCGTGATATTTCTTGGTGATTTGGTAGGCCTCAGATTCAGTAACACATCGCCTCATTATTGAATCAGCGCAGTGTTTGAACAGGAAAGGGTCATCCCAAAAGTAGTATACTACTTCTTTGAAAAATTTTGCCCTTTTGTATTTTTGCTGGAATGGTGGGATTATCCCACATGCTAAAAAGTTAGCAATGTCGGAAAACCATGGACACGCTTGATCATGCAAATGTAACGGGAACAGCTGTTCGTCCGGGAAGTCTTCATTGACGGCTTTCTCATTTTTAGCATTTTCTAGTCGAGATAAGTGGTCAGCAGCACCGTTATCTCGACCCCGCCTATCTTTTATTACGATGTCAAACTCCTGCAGCAAAAGCACCCACCTGATTAAACGAGGTTTTGCGTCTTGCTTGCTGAACAAGTATCTGAATGCACTATGGTCAGTGTATACTATGGTCTTTGTACCAATAAGATACTGTCTGAACTTGTCAAACGCAAAGACTACAGCATACATCTCTTTTTCTGTAGTGGTGTAGTTTATTTGGGCTTCATTCAGGGCGTGACTTGCGTAATGAATTACGCAATGTCTCTCATCCTTATGTTGCCCTAAAACTGCGCCCACTGCAAGACAACTTGCGTCACACATCACCTCGAATGGTATTGACCAATCGGGTGGTTGTACAATTGGAGCAGAAGCTAACATCTTTTTGAGCATGTCAAAGGCTTGGATACACGCATCATTTATTACAAACGGATTTTCTTTACAAAGAAGGTTAGTGAGCGGCTTGGCAATTTTCGAAAAATCTTTAATGAGTCTCCGGTAAAAACCGGCATGCCCTAAAAAACTCCTAACCGATCTTATTGAATTGGGAAGAGGGAGATTAGAGATGATGGAAACCTTTGCTGGATCAACTTCTATGCCTGCCTTGGAAATGCGGTGACCTAACACTATGCCATCAGTGACCATAAAATGGCACTTTTCCCAGTTTAAAACCAAGTTAGTGTCCTGATATCTCTTTAAAATCTTAGCAAGATTGGTCAAAAAATCTTCAAATGTATCTCCATATATAGAGAAGTTATCCATGAAGACTTCAATGCATTTTTTGATAAATTCAGAAAATATTGACATCATGCATCTATGAAACGTGGCAGGTGCATTGCAAAGACCAAAAGGCATGCGCCTATAAGCAAAAGTGCCATAAGGGCAAGTAAAAGTAGTTTTTTCATGGTCTTCGCTAGAAATCACAATCTGGTTATAACCCGAGTATCCATCAAGAAAACAATAAAAATCTCTCCCCGCCAACCTCTCTAGCATATGATCAATAAAAGGCAATGGAAAATGGTCCTTTCGGGTGGCCTCATTCAGCTTCCGGTAGTCAATACAGACCCTCCATCCAGTAACTGGCCTTGTTGCGACCTCTTCTCCATGCTCGTTCTTTGTTATGCACATTCCCCCTCGCTTTGGCACGACCTGCACTGGGCTAACCCATTTGCTGTCAGATATAGGATAGATGATACCAGCATCTAAGAGCTTGATAACTTCTTTCCTTACCACTTCTTGCATAAGGGGGTTCAAACGCCTTTGGGGTTGACGGGAAGGTTTAAACTCTTCTTCCATTAAAATCTTGTGCATGCAAATAGAAGGGCTTATTCATTTTATATCAGAAATGGTCCAATCAATTGCATGTACGTATTTCTTAAGAACGACCACCAGAGCATTTTCATGCTCTTGATAGAGCTTAGCTGAAACAATCACGGGTAATTTTTTATGTTCTGCGAGAAACGCATACTTTAGATGTCCGGTAATGTTTTAAGTTCAAGCTCTGGTGGGCATTCAATGGAAGGGAGCAGTTTGCAAGAAATGGATAGTGGGAGATCAGATTTACCTTCAGGACCCTGCGTCAGTACAGGATCCACTTCCTCATCCTTGGTGCTTCCTTCCTCCTCCGGAGTGAAATCTGCGTCGTTGTACTCTTCAAGGTCCCCGGATTCGGGATCCTCGAATTGTACGGTGCTCCACTGTTCCTTCAACTCAGCACCAGCAGGTGTCAGTACCTGCTTTGATAGTTTGTCCATCATCATTACATCATCGTATCCAGAGTCAAGCTCTCCCTCACTGTCTTTCTCATTCCTAACTATTACAGAATCAAAAGAAAGCAAGAATTGTCGTTTGGAAACTTCTGCAGTTGTGCCATATCGAAGACCACCTCTTCTCCGTCCACGTGGGGCGTCACTTTCCCGGACTTGGCATCGATCAACGCCCCGCCAGTGGCCAAAAATGGCCTTCCCATGATGAGAGGCATGTCGGAGTCCTCCTCTATGTCCAAGATAATGAAGTCTGCCGGAAAAGGGGTGCTTCCTGCCCTGATTATCACATCTCTCAAGATCCCTATCGGTTGCGTTATGGATCTGTTTGCAAGCTGTAGCCTCATTTTGATTGGCTCCACAATTCCAAGCTTCAGACGTTTTACCATAGCCAATGGCATTACATTGATACTCAATTCGAGATCACACAGTCCTATTCCTGCATTGACTTGGCCAATTCGGATTAGCAAAGTGTAGCAGCCAGGGTCTTCCATTTTCTCAGGCATTCTCTTCTGTATGATGGCACTGCAAGTGCTGTTGAGTATCACCACTTCTTCCTGCTCGACCTTTCTTTTCCCTGAGTTCATTTTTTCAGAAATTTAGTATAGACATGCATTTCAGAAATCATCTCAACCAAGGGAATATTAATCTTTACAGCTTTCAGTCTTTCCAGAAATTTGGCAAACTTTAAATCTTGTTCTTTATTTTTAAGCCTGGCCGAGTATGGGACCCTTGGCATGAACTTTTTATTATCGAAAGATTTTTGTGGTGTAAGGTCAGAAATTGTACCTTCACCTTTACCATTTTTTATTTCGGCCTTTCCCTTTGCAGCTTCAGTCTGTTGTTCAGCCTCTTCTTGTTCATCATCCGCTTCCTTTTCAACAGTATCTTTTCTCATCTCCTCATTATCTTTCCCAGTATCCTTTCCTCTTGGCCCAGCCAAAACTTTTCCAGATTTAAGAGTTATTGCCTTGCACTGCGAGTTCTTCTCCGCAGCGCTTGGCAACGTTCCCTTGTCCCTTTCCTGAAGCTCATTAGCCATCTAAGTCACTTGGGTCTCCACATTCCTTATGGAGGCCTGCAGTTAGGAATTGATCTCCTTCTGGCTTGTAATGAAATCAGTCATCAAGTTCTGTAGCCTTGATGGTGGCTTTTGAACCTGATTCTGATTTTGGTTTTGGTTCCATTGGCCTTGGTTGGGGACAAACTGGGGTTGGAAGTTCTGGTTAGGCTACTGGAAATTGGGTTGCTGAAAGTTTTAGTTCTGAGGAGGTCTTTGCTGAATCTGGGGTTGGAAATTTTGGTTATGGTTCTGAAAGTTCTGGCCCCTATTCTGGATGAATCATTGATTCTGTTGTGGGTTAAATTGTTGTGGCTTGTTCAACAGGTGTGAATTTAGGGCATTGTTGTTTGAGTAGGAGAGGTTTGAGTGTCTGTTTGGGAAGGCTCCTGCAAAGTTACAACTTTCAGCAGCAACCTGCTCGCAAGTGTCAGTTGGGTGAGCACCCTGACACAGTCCGCAGACTGCCTCTATTTGTTGTCCTTGAGCTGAACTTCCTGGTCCCTGATTTACAGACAACGCGGCCACTTGTTCTTGAAGCTTTTCAAAATCAGATTTTTCTGATGTACCTACAGCACAAAGTCCACGAGGGGAATCATTAACATTGTCATCATTTAATACTGACCGATTTACACTCATTGTATCAATTTTTGCTCATGCTTGGTCCATGGGCATGTGTAACAGGTGTTGTCCCCCTGCTGCATCCAGCATGTGCTTCCAAGCTGGTGTCAGCCCGCTGTAGAACTTCCTCAATTGTTCCCACTCATGAAATCCATGTTGAGGGCACTTCCTCAGAAGGTGGAGAAACCTTTCCTTTGCGTCGTACAATGATTCTCCAGCTTTCATCTTGAATTCAGATATCTTGGACCTCCCCTCATCTATCTTAGAATCCGAATATTTTATCAGAAAATTCCTTACAATATCCTCCAGTTACTTCTTTGGTTCACCAGCATCGACTTGTACCAAGTCTTTGCTCCACTGTACAGCGAGAATGGGAATAACATCATCCAAATAGTATTCTGTGAGACTCCCTGGTTCTTAATCGTATTGCAAATCTCCAGAAATGTTGCCAGATGGTCATGTGGGTCTTCGTGGTTGGCCCCAGCAAACTGACTGATTTGTACCAGATTGATTAGGGCGGTTTTCAGCTCGAAATTTCTGGCTGCTATCGGTGCTCTTCCCGGCATGTTCAAGTATGGCTCCACTATCGGTTGCATGTAATCAGCAGCAGCTGGTTGCTGATTATTCCCTTGTCCTCCCTCATATTACCCTTGGTTGTTGAAGTTCTGGTTGGGATAGTAATTCCTTGGGTCATTAGGATCATGTGGGTTTGGTGGATACTGGTTCTGATTATACTGGTTATGGTTTTGGTACTGTTGGTTTTGGAAGTTGGGATTGTTTTGGAAATTTCGATTATTCGGGTTATTTAGAGGAGCCTCGAAGGGTTGATATTCGATATTTGGTAAATTCCCACCTCCCTGAATGACCTGAGGAGGGGGATCTTCCAAGTTCTCGTCATTAACATCTTCGGGATCCTCACGGATGTTTTGTAGTGGTGGGTTAGGTGGTGTGATAGGGGGAATGCCCTGGGTGTCTGCCATATCAAAAATATCGCTACTCGTACTCGGAGAAAGTAATGCCTGCCTTTCCCGTTCTTTCCTTTGCCTAGCCTGTGCCCGGAGACGTCGAGCTGTTCTTTCAATTTCAGAGTTAAACGGGATCTCGGCGGGTGTTTCCTTCCTTCGTTGCATAAAACAACAGTTTTAGTGATGACAGTACCTGTACAATCCCTAGGTTAGAAATGGTTCGGTGAATATATATATATTTATATGTATAAGCTAACTAGGAGCAATCAGGAATGTAATTCTCCTAATAAAACGGCGCTGCATCCTCCCGGCAATGGCGCCATGAAACTTTTGACAATTTCTCACACGAGTATTTTCGAAGATACAAAAGTAATGAAATCCCGCTTTAGGTTTTATTTAATGAAACCAATTATGATGATGGAGTTGGGATTAGGAATATATTTATAGGTTGTCACGTTTTTATTTACTCATGTTAAGAAATTGTGCTCCCGAAAGCGCACAGAGTCAAAAATTGCAGTAATTTATAGGAAAGACCGGATCGTTCACTGCAGGATGTGCGATAGAAGCAGGTCCCACACCGTTTTACTAGATTTTCCACTCGTATTGTTCTAATCAGTTTGGATTTGAAAACTATCATCTACTTGATATAAATAAAACTGAGCTATGAAACAAATAAAATTACTCTACAAAGCAGATGAAATTATGCTAGAAAGCAACCAAGTCTATTCTAAAGAAGCAATTAAATCTGTCTATGAAAGCATTTAAAGTTATCCTAGGAAAGCAATAAATTATGCTACACTATCTAGAAAGCTGATTTAAAATGAGACAGAAGGGACAGGGACAAAAGAATAAAGATTGGACAAGATTCAGATAAAACAATAGTTAAACTTCCATTTTGTTAGGCAGTTCTTTGTTTGGGATGATTCGTTCAGTTAGCTAACTCTCATGCTTCCTATACTATTTTCCCTTTAACAGACAGGTACTAACAGCAATGATTTACATACACTTAAGGCAACAACACTTTCTAAAATACCACAGATGCATAACTGCCCCTGCCGGGGTATGTCATTTATCTGTGGTGGATGAGCAACACCTAACAGTTCATTAGTTGAAGTGCCAAGTACTGCTATCATTCCCCTGGTCACACCCAAAGATTTAAATTAAGCCCTGAACTATTCCATAACTCCCATTCATAGTAGCAGCTAGAAGTTCTCTCAATACATCCGAGGGACCTCTACAAAAGCATTTTAAAAGAAAGCAGTAAAGAAAGCACTTAAAATCATATCACTCGGAGGTTTTAAAAGCATCAAATTGGTAGTAAATGAGAGCCCCCAGTCTTAATGACTGGGCGCAGATCAAGAATTCCCGGACATCAGTAAACCGCTCGCAGTGTTTACCTACTCCCAGGTGGTTATGAGATACAAACTAATGAAACAAACTGATAAATCAGTTTGTTCCGGATGCACTCACTCATGACTCAAAATTAGGCTTTGGCAGAAAATGATAGAAGTTCAAAGAATACTCATGTAACACCCCGGATTTGATAACTCAGGCCGGGATGCCACCGCTACACCTCCCTAGCAAGACACGACGTTTCAAGCTCGCCAAGGAGATGCAAGGCTTATAGGTGCTTAAAAGATTTAAAGATATTTTAAATATTGAGTCCGGAATAATGATAATAAGTTTCAAAATACGAGATACTGGTCATACATGCACGCAATAGAGTGAATGATGCAGCGGAAAGTAATCACGGCCAACATGGCCAAAACTCGGGTTTAACAGGCCTGATTTAAAACAGTAATGAAATGCAAGAATTGAAAGTGTTCATAAAAGTTTTTCCCCCAAATGCATGAGCAAGCGTCACTCGACATACTCTGTAAAAGAAAAATAATAACGGGTTTATCAGTATAAAAATATACCGAGTAAGTCAATTCCTAACTAAACAATTAAGGGGTTACATGTGTTTAATTAAAAATTAGACTTTTCGTGCGTAATGAAATTAATTTAAAGTTTACAGATTACTTGCAGCGGAAAGACATGATCATTATACAAGACTAGAGTACGTAATTTAGAAGCATAATTTAAAAATCATAAATTTAAAAACGTGATAAATAAATATAAATTAATTAAATACACACACAAGTCTTTTAATATAATCCCGATAACTAAGAAGAGGACACCACACCGGGGAGATCACTAACGAGGCAATCTCAAAACATAGGACCACTAACGAGGCAGTCCAAATAAATGGGAGACCACTAATGAGGCAGTCTCAATAGTCGTAGGACCACTAACGAGGCAGTCCAAATAAATACACAGCGCGCGAGATCACTAACGAGGCAATCTCAGATAGTAGCGAGACCACTAACGAGGCAGTCTCAATATAATATTAGCATGAAGATCGGCTCAGCCTAGTGAACAGGATTTTCCGAAAGTTTATGTTTCGTCGTTTACAAGATATTCGATATTGCGATTCATAGTTTGAGTTTTCTTATGTTCGAAAAACCCATCTTGTCACAGGTTACGCATTTTTAAATTAAAAATTCATCTTTTAACCAAAAATTCTGAACGTTTCCCAGTATCTCAATGACACCCATACGAACAACTTTCCTGTTTTGAGTTTTTGGAAATAAGGTTTCGAAATGAGTCAAAATTCGAGTTCTTTACAAGGAAAGATTTCTGCCCGCAAAATCGAGTTTGTCACAGTTTAGTCCAACGCCGATTAAAAATTCATTCTAAGTCCAATTGATCCGAAATTTTTACAGGTTGTAGAAAACATCTTAATGAACAACTTTCATGTTTTAAGATTTTGGAAATAATGAGACTTAGGTGTTCAAAAATCGTCATCAATACGTTGTTCACGCTCGGGGTTCAAAAATCAGTTTTACACAGGATTTGAATTCGTCCGATTTGACATATCAAATGAACTCCAAAATTCATGAAATTTTATATGTATAATCTAGACAAAATTTTCTACAAGTTTTGTTAAGAAATGCAAGTTTGATTCGGTCTAAAAATGGGTGAAAAACATGCATCAAGTCGAGTCATTAAAACTGTCAGGATTTCGAATGTTCGATTTTTACACAGAAACTTTGCACCACGTTTTGGGGTATCAAATCTTTATGTCAATTGGCTGAAATTTTGACACAATTTAGATTAGAGTCTTATGAACAAAATCCATGTTGAAAAGTTTTTGGTTTGAATTCATGAAGATAGAGTTTTAGTTGAGTTACTGAAATTGATCGAAAATAGGGTTTTTGAAAACCGATTTTAGTTACGTGTCTAGATCTTTTGTTTTAAACGACAAGGAACCACAAAAATTGTAGAGTAAGGTCTTAACTTAGTTAGATAATAGGGTTGCTGTAAGGGCTTTTCGGACGTCCTAAGGTCGCGACGAACGGCCATCTTCTCCGATCGCTTTTTGTTCGTCCCCCGACGTGAAATCGTAGCAAAGGAAAGAATGTTAGATTTCGAGTTTTTGAGACTTATGGACGAATTAAACACTATAGTACAACTTACCAAGGTTCTAGAAGGCAGAGGCTTCGTCCCGGTCGTCCCATCTTCGCCGGAATACTCGCCAGAAAGTGAACTTGAAGGGATTTCAGCTTGGAGAGAAAGATTGAAGGGAAAGGACTTGTGTTTTATGTGAAAATGGGGATGGGGCATCCCAAATCCTGATCTTAAGCCTTCCCAAAAGTTGTGATCGGCTTGCCACCAATAGAGGTCGAGTTTTTGGCAAGAAAATCTCCATGGAAGGAAAGTTTACACCTTCTGCACCTCTGGCGCGGTGGTGACGTGCACGTATAGCTTAATACGCGCGACGTGCGCGCGGGCTCAACCTTAGACGCGTCGACCAACTCTCGCGCGGTGGCCGCGCGTGGCCGCGCGGAGAGCGCGCGGCGCCCGGTTCGGCCGGTTCGACTGGTTCGCGTGGTTCGTCGGGTCTTTTCTTCTTTTCTCGATCGAGTTTCTATCCTCTACGTTTTCGGTTCGACTTCTCGGGTCATTTCTGCGTCGAAATTCCTATCTTAAATTTATTATGAACTCGGGTTAAGGTTCGTAACACTCCCGTGCAATAATTTATCTAATTAAATTATTTCCGATTTCTCTTAATAAATTTCCCGGGTATTACAACTCAACCATATCTTAGAAAATAGCCAAGGCCTATGTATTGTTCTTCTAGTATTATTTCACACTTTATCTTAACCCAAGTGGACTCTGATTTAGTGCAATATTTAATATAACATTTCCAACACACAGCAATTTTGGAAAATAATAAATGTTTGAAAATCATACCCTAAACAGGTACTAGACTCTTAATAAAACACAGGCTCTTTCAGTCAATGTGAGACCTAGTCGCTGACTCTGCTTCTACTTCCCCAAAATCAACCCTTAGTCGAATGTGAATTAGTCATAACTGTAGAATTTATCCCTCACTCTGAACCGGATTTTATAAATGAATTTTTGCTGGAAGTTTGTTATGAAATATCTTATTAAAATCACGACTTCTATGTCCAAGGGAAGGATCCCAAAATAATTAGAACACAATATTTACATAATAATATCATGCATAAGTTTATATGAGAAGTGTAAAATTAAACTAACCCAAAATATAAGGCGGGTCTAGACAGAATTTGGAACACATGAGGAATTAGTCAGAGACTAAAGAGTGGTAAAATAATTAAAGGGAGCTGGACTGCAGTTATCTGTGGTCCAGTCCTTCATCATTCTGATGGAGTGAATTTTAGACAGTAGATTGATCACAAATAACAGTGGTCTCTGTTATTCAGACCGTTACTATCTGTGAAGTGAGATAAAAACCTACATGCTCTCTCCCTGTCTTAATTTCCAGATGACATTGACCTATGTCATCCAGTGTTGGCACAGCTTGAGATTTGAGTTTGAAAATGAAATAAGAAAATAAAACTGTATTTAGACAGTGACTGACTGAGTGGCTACTTCATTTCCAGATGAGAGGACCATTCGCCTGACCTCGTCAGTCGCTATCCAAACCATGCAAATATTAATTAATACACAGATTACGGGCTACTTCATTTCCCTGTAATGGGACCGTTCGCCAACATTATTCTGTAGTATCTCTTATTCATTTCACACAATACGGACAAAAACCAAAATTCATTGAAATAAAATAAAATGGAAGAAAGGAATAAGAAAAGTCATCTTGCATGAGAGATATTGGTTTCTCATGCAAGGTTATGCATTTGCACCCATAATCATTCATTAACCGAAATAATCTTTCATCATAATTAATTACATTCCGGATTATCTACTTAGATTAAATGAATCCATTTTGTAGAATAATCTTTTAATGATGAATTGAACAAAATTTCCTACATCAATTAATCAATTATCTTAATCATTGCTAATTTTGATCTTTAATTAATGATACAAGGGTCCAATTAATTAATGGTGAGATATCGAGAAACAAAAATTCGCAAGGGAGTGCCTATTCATGTCGTGAGACAGAAATTGCGTCGTAAACCGTGGGTTCACGAAGGGAGGCTCACGACATGAGGGGTGGGGAATAGAAGAAAATAGATTTTTGAAAATTAGGGTTTTCCATGTCGCTAGACAAGGATTGTGTCGTGAGACATGGTCTCATGACAGAGTGTAAAATTAAACTGACCCAAAATATAAGGCGGGTCTAGACAGAATTTGGAACACAGAAGGAATTAGTCAGAGACTAAAGAGTGGCAAAATATTTAAAGGGAGCTGGACTGCAGTTATCTGTGGTCCAGTCCTTCATCATTCTGATGGAGTGAATTTTAGACTGTAGATTGATCACAAATAACAGTGGTCTCTGTTATTCAGACCGTTACTATCTGTGAAGTGAGATAAAAACCTACATGCTCTCTCCCTGTCTTAATTTCCAGATGACATTGACCTATGTCATCCAGTGTTGGCACAGCTTGAGATTTGGGTTTGAAAATGAAATAAGAAAATAAAACTGTATTTAGACAGTGACTGACTGAGTGGCTACTTCATTTCCTGATGAGAGGACCCTTCGCTTGACCTCGTCAGTCGCTATCCAAACCATGCAAAATAACAAATATTAATTAATACACAGATTACGGGCTACTTCATTTCCCTGTAATGGGACCGTTCGCCAACATTATTATGTAGTATCTCTTACTATTCATTTCACACAATACGGACAAAAACCAAAATTCATTGAAATAAAATAAAATGGAAGAGAGGAATAGGAAAAGTCATCTTGCATGAGAGGCATTGGTTTCTCATGCAAGGTTATGCATTTGCACCCATAATCATTCATTAACCTAAATAATCTTTCATCATAATTAATTACAGTCTGGATTATCTACTTAGATTAAATGAATCCATTTTGTAGAATAATCTTTTAATGATGAATTGAACAAAATTCCCTACATCAATTGATCAATTATCTTAATCATTGCTAATTTTGATCTTTAATTAATGATACAAGGGTCCAATTAATTAATGGTGAGATATCGAGAAACAAAAATTCGCAAGAGAGTGCCTATTCATGTCGTGAGACAGAAATTGGGTCGTAAACCGTGGGTTCACGATGGGAGGCTCACGACATGAGGGGTGGGGAATAAAAGAAAATAGATTTTGGAAAATTATGGTTTTCCATGTCGCTAGACAAGGATTGTGTCGTGAGACATGGTCTCACGACAGAGTGTAAAATTAAACTGACCCAAAATATAAGGCGGGTCTAGACAGAATTTGGAACACAGAAGGAATTAGTCAGAGACTAAAGAGTGGCAAAATAATTAAAGGGAGCTGGACTGCAGTTATCTGTGGTCCAGTCCTTCATCATTCTGATGGAGTGAATTTTAGATAGTAGATTGATCACAATTAACAGTGGTCTCTGTTATTCAGACCGTTACTATCTGTGAAGTGAGATAAAAACCTACATGCTCTCTCCCTGTCTTAATTTCCAGATGACATTGACCTATGTCATCCAGTGTTGGCAAGGCTTGTGATTTGGGTTTGAAAATGAAATAAGAAAATAAAACTGTATTTAGACAGTGACTGACTGAGTGGCTATTTCATTTCCTGATGAGAGGACCGTTCGCCTGACCTCGTCAGTCGTTATCCAAACCATGCAAAATAACAAATATTAATTAATACACAGATTATAGGCTACTTCATTTCCCTGTAATGGGACCGTTCGCCAACATTATTCTGTAGTATCTCTTACTATTCATTTCACACAATACGGACAAAAACCAAAATTCATTGAAATAAAATAAAATGGAAGAAAGGAATAAGAAAAGTCATCTTGCATGAGAGACATTGGTTTCTCATGCAAGGTTATGCATTTGCACCCATAATCATTCATTAACCTAAATAATCTTTCATCATAATTAATTACAGTCCTGATTATCTACTTAGATTAAATGAATCCATTTTGTAGAATAATCTTTTAATGATGAATTGAACAAAATTCCCTACATCAATTGATCAATTATCTTAATCATTGCTAATTTTGATCTTTAATTAATGATACAAGGGTCCAATTAATTAATGGTGAGATATCGAGAAACAAAAATTCGCAAGAGAGTGCCTATTCATGTCGTGAGACAGAAATTGGGTCGTAAACCGTGGGTTCACGATGGGAGGCTCACGACATGAGGGGTGGGGAATAAAAGAAAATAGATTTTGGAAAATTAGGGTTTTCCATGTCGCTAGACAAGGATTGTGTCGTGAGACATGGTCTCACGACAAGAAGTCTTGCGACATGGGGTCAGAAGTTAGAAATTTTGGGGATTTAAAAATAGAGGGAAATCCTGTCGTGAGACCATAAATTGTGTCGCAAGCCTAGGCTTGCGACATGGGTCTTGCGACAGGTGGGGTTTTAAAGTTTTCCCAATGCATGGGTCTCATGTCGCTAGACAAAAAGTGTGTCGTGAGACTAGGTCTCTCGACAGAAGTCTCACGACATGAGGTTTTTCAGAAATTGTCCAAGTGTTTGGTTCCATGTCGCTAGACTGGAAATTGTGTCGTGAGACGTGGTCTCACGACAGGAAGTTTCGCGACATGGATTTTCTTTAAAATGTTTAAAGTTTGGTATCCCATGTCGCTAGACTAAAAGTTGTGTCGTGAGACGTGGTCTCACGACAGGAGTCTTGCGACATGGAATGTATTGAAAATTTTACAAAGGCATAATTCTCATGTCGCAAGACTGGAATTGTGTCGTGAAGTCTAGCGACACAAATCTTTCAGAATAGAATTTAAGGGATTTAAGTCCCATGTCGCTAAACATGAATTGTGTGGTGAACCATGGGTTCACGACAAGATTGTTTCACGACACAGGGTTTTAAAAATAAAGACAAATGTCTTGTAACACCCATGTCGCAAGACTACCCTCATGTCGCAAGACGTGGTCTCGCGACATGAGGCGGTTAGCGACATGGGTGTGTTTCAGGACACAAGTCAGAAAGGAACGGTAGCATGCAATACGCGTGACTTCTACCCTATTTCGGATCAAAAAGCTATTCTAACCTAGAAAACAAGAACAGAATTTAAATCTAACTATAACATGCTTGAAAAAATAAATCTAACTAGAACATCCAAAATAAGAAAACAGAATACCAAAAATAAAGGAAATGATCAAGGGACCAAAAATAAAAGAAAGCAGTAATTATCCATGGGTTTAGAACACTCATTTCATGTTTTTGGGACACCAATCAAGATTAGCTTCCCATTTTATAAATGGGATTGATAATAACCATCATTTGGGTATTTCAAACCCTATAACAAAGTGTTTTAGAAAAAGAAAACTAAGGAGAAGATGGCTATCTAAAGCTACTGAAATGGAAAACAACATTGAAATTAAACTAAACTAATCTAAACTAGTGCAGAAAATTAAATAATACAGAAAATAAAACTAGTCTAATCTAACTACCTAAGAACTGCTCTCCAAACTGTCTTCAAGGGTATGGAATTGCTAACTCTCCTGCACCTTGGGATCACCTCCTATTTATAGAAGTGAATCCCTAAGCCCATGGGCTTGAATCTGAGGCCCACGCCTGTCGTAAGGCTCACACACATCACAGGCCACGTCTCCATGTCGCGAGATAACGCGGTATGTCGCGGGACTCAGCTGCATATCGCGGGACTCAGCTACATGTCGCAAGACTTCACGCTCGATCGTGAGACTCCGGACCATGCCGCAAGACCATGTTTCACGACGTGGGTCTAGCGACATAGCGTCTTCAATCTTCAATTCTCCTTCATTGGGTCTTCTATCGCAAGACTCATGCCATGTCGCAAGACCATGTTTTGCGACAGGGGTCTAGCGACACGGGTCTCTGGACTTGGATTTTCTTCAATCTGCTGCTGTGTCGCGAGGCACCCCCTGTCGCAAGATCATGTCTCGCGACACGGTGTGTGTCTTGCGACAGGATATTCCGGACACTGGTTTTCTTGTTCATCCTTCTCATGTCGCAAGACTGCTCCATGTCGCGAGACTATGCTTCACTACATGGGGCTTGGTCTAGCGACACACTGGGCCAGATGGGCCAAAAATTGCATTTTGTGGGCTTTTTCTTCTTTTGCCCATCTTTTTCATTCCTTTTTCCTTTCTTTTCTTTTTCTCATGTTTTTGGATTTTTTTAACACATAATGTAATAAAATTACATATTTTTGTGTTTTTCATACCAGCTTATTATTTTTACAAATATGCATAAATCAGTCCAATTCAACTGCTTTCTTATTTAATATCAGACCGGAATGCGATCAAATGCCCGTTTTAGACACGGAAATGGATTTAAAATAATGGACATTTCTGGCCATTATCAGGGAGCTTCATGGATTTGCTATGGCAGTGTTACCTGCTACAGGATCTATTAGTGTAGTACTCTGAAGACCTTGGCACATCTCTCGGGTGGCATGGCTTTCCAGGTTCGGAGTGGGAATAGCTCCCTATGGTTCACCCTTTGGCTTAAGAGGGGTTCGCTTGGGCCTCGTGTTCTCTTCATTGAAGTATGCGACCTTGAACTGCAAATTAAGGATATTATTGGCGATCATGCCTGGGATCTTTTTCGTGTTGCCACTTGTTGGGAAATTCTCGGACTAACCGGATTCACTTAGCCACTGCCAAATGTCCTAAACCCTGCAAAACAACTCAAACATACACTAACACACATTGTTAGCAACATTTAGGCTAAGAGAGCCCCAAACACATAAACTATACCCAACCAGAGAGCAATGGAGACAACTCCTCAACCCAACCACATTTTCATTGCCTCGCCAATCAAGGTTGCTGATGAGATCTCTCATGGAAGCCACAAAACAATTACGGGAGAGGAGCCGCACTTACCGTCCGTTCTTTCCAAAGGTGGGAGAGGACCAATTTTATAGGGTTCAAGATGAAACCCTAACCTCACATAGGTTGAGCCCAAATCAATGGGCCAAAAAACCTAAATCTCCACCTTGGACCATTGATCTATATGCTCAAAGGGTATTATTTGGGAGCACAATCATCATCGTCAAACATACACATGCAACTTATTATGACGACACACACACTTGCATGCAACACGACATAAAATAAAGCACACAAAGGCACACAAAGTATTTGTTCTTATCAATTTGCGATGCAACAACAACACAAAGCAAAAAGAACACATAGCACAAAGCAAACATGAGACACATAACAAAGTAAACAAAAACTAGCACTAAACTAAACACAAAGACATATCACATATTGCTCCACCTTGATTAAGCATATGAATAATGGGATCTCTCCTTGCAAAACCGATGTGGGATTGAGTATCATACCCAACCATCCTCCCCTCAAACCAAGGACCACAAACCATATGGCCTCCCCTCTAGCGATACTCAACTTGATCCGCCAAATCATCTTGCACCGCCGCTCTAACAAATGAGACAGGCCGCCTGACCATCACAATATCAGGAAGACTTTCAACACAAGGCACCGAACACGGATCTCAATCGCGAGGACACAAACTGAGGGCCTCCCACATACGCAATCCACCTTGACTGATATTATACCATTTCTCAAATTCTCATAATCACAAGTATTAACTATCACCCAAATTTCATCATCTTGAACAAAATAGATAATTATTTCCAAATCATAAAAATCATGCTCAAGCTAGCTAATAACAAGCTCCGGCTCAATTCACATATTATCCACAATAGTCACAAAGACTTCAAACCACATAAAAATCAATTTTACATAATCAAGCATGCTTGTCAATAACGAATCCACAAAGCCAATTAACCACAATTTAGTAACGAAACAAATTAATCAATGCATATAATAGATGGGAACAAACTTTAATACCTGAGCGGAAATGCCTAGGACCTACTCCCGACTTACCAACACAATAATGAGCAACACTTAATAGATCCATGGGCGCTCAGTGATGAGCACACAACTTCATTCATCCTCTTCACAGGTAGTCCCAGCACCCAGCTTAATTTAATTTTGGAATTCTCTTCTCCAAATCAAGCACATGGAAAATAGCAGTACACTTTGTCTTCTTTCACAAAAACTCTTCACAGCTGCTAGCAAAACAAAATGTGCACCATGACCTCAGCAATTTGATTATTCCCAAAAACACATCACATGCCACCCTCATTTTTCACGGCTATAAGAAGAAATCACTCTCTGTTTGTCTTCAATGGCCAACACCACAAAGCCATCAACATCCTTAGGCCAATCCCGATCATCCTCTGTCTTCGTCTTTTTCCACAGCCCCTTTTTCAACCTGTCTTCTCCAATTTCACTATCCTCCTTCCTGAGTCCCCCTCTCCCAAAATTAATTTTCCAAAACCATGGTAACACACATCATATCATTTCTCACACTGAAAGGCCGTCCCATCTCTTCCCAAAAATCAATTTTCCAATTCCATAGAAACAACCCAAAGCTGCAAAAAAAATGGTTAGGAAGGCTTTGACACATAGGCACGTAACGACGGCGTCGATTCACAGCCGCGGAGGCTTAGGCAACACGACAAGGATGGGGGCGCCAAAGTTGCAGCAGCGGATCTGGCGGCGGGATTCGCATAGGAGGAGACGGCAGCGGGCAGCGGTGGCATGACTGAAAGCGAGGGCGGAGGGAGGCAGCGCTGGTGAGGTGGCGCTCACTCAGGTAGGGATGACGGCGCGGCAGCATTCGCGCAGGCAGGGGATGGCAGCGGCGGCGGAGGCGGCTCTCGAATGCGACGGCAGCACTCGGGGGGGGGGGGGGGGGTCGCGCACAGCAGCGGCGCAAACAGCATGACAGGGACGGAGGCGGTGACTCAACAGCGGCGACACTCTGGTAGAAGTGGCGGCGCACCTAGGGTTTCCTTGCATCAAAGAGGACCGGACGATTCCCTCACCAAGGGGATTAACGGGCACTTCCCGCACTAAGAGGCGTTTAGACGAAGGCTCTCTCCTCCTGTCAACCTTTCAATTGATCTGTAGTATCTATTTTCTCTTTATCTCATTCCTTCACTTCATTACCCTTCAAATCTGTCGCTCAAACATTCAAGTCTTCTCTGCCTTGGAACAAATCCGACAAACTCCAAAGCTCTTATACCACTGCTGGGAAATTCTCGTATCAACCAGATTGACTTAGCCACCGCCAAATGTCCTAAATCCTGCAAAACAACTCAAACATACACTAACACACATTATTAATAACATTTAGGCTCAGAGAGCCCCAAACAGATAAACTATACCCAACCAAAGAGCAATGGAGACAACTCCTCAACCCAACCACATCTTCATCACCTCGCCAATCAATGGTTGCTAATGAGATCTATCATGGAAACCACAAAGCAGTTACGGAAGAGGAGCCGCACTTACCGTCTGTTTTTACCAAAGGTGGGAGAGGAATAATTTTATAGGGTTCAAGATGAAACCCTAACCTCACATGGGCCGAGCCCAAATCAATGGGCCAAAAAACCCAACACCACTATCCTTCCGGAGGATGTTCGATAGGACATTTTGAGGCTGCTGCCACCTTGGCTTCATGCTCAATGTGACGATGGTTGGCGCTAGAAAGGGATTACAACTGGTATGTACTCTGCTAAGTGAGGCTACCAATTCTTGCTTGGTCTGAGGGGTGAGAACGTCAGGTGGTCATGGCTTTGGAACCTCTCTTTTTTGAAAAAAGATTTGTATATTCCTTTGGATGCTTGCTCGTTGTAAGAAAAGAAGATGGACCTAGGGCTTCAACCCAAAACCAATTGATAGTACATAGAGTGGCCCGTGTCCATATAACTGGGGGATAACCCAACATATAACCAATGTGGGACATTATAACAAAATTGGTTTTAGGTTGAAGCCCTAGGTCCATCTTCTTTCTGACATGGTATCAGAGCCATGAATACCCATTTGGGTCTTCGTCGTTTCCGAGATGAATATTATCTCGATGAGGGGTTTATAATGTCTCACATCGATTATATGTTGGGATGTCCCATGTTTATATAGACATGGCCACTCTACCTACTACCAATTGATTTTAAGTTGAAGCCCTAGGTCCATCTTATTTTTGACACTCATACTGTGCTACTTGTAACAAGCTTAGATTACACCGCTCGCTTGCCGCCTCTCCCCTTTGCTTGGTTTGTGGCTTGGAGGAGGAAGATTGGTCACATTGTTTGTTTTATTGTCTTTGGACCCGGCCAGTGTGGAGATCCCTCCAAATTACCCTTCCAACAGATTTGCTGATGCTAGATGTAGGTAACATTCAGCAGTGGTTGCATGGTACGTTCCGGTCTTTTAGTTATGACTTCATTGCTGCCCTTTGGATAGATTGGCAAGAACGCAATGGGCGTGTGTTTCCAGGGCCACTCCGCGATGCAGGCTATCCTTAGGAGGGTTGGGGTGCTTGGGGATGAGTTGGGGAAAGCTGGATCGCCCCCCGCGACACGAAAACATGTGGACCGCTTTGTGTGTTGGAATATGGCGGGTTAGAATGGCTACTTCATTCATTCGGATGGCTAGTCAGGATCGGGCGGGGTTTGGCATCATGCTGAAGGATTGTGCTGGCAAGTGGATTGGAGGCATTTCTGGGTATTTGGGGAATGTCCTTGTGATCCAAGTTGAAATTGCAGGGACCTTAAATGGTCTTCAAATGGCTAGGGATCTTGAGATTATGGCCATGCGGTGCTTGTCTGACTCCTTGGATGCTGTGACGTTAATTAATTCTCCCACCACTAGTATGCATTGGCTAGCCCAATACTTGCGAAGGATTGTAGAGCTTCGGTCTCAGTAATGTTTTGGCATATTGTCTTGCTAAAATGGGTGAGGATAGTGAGTACTTCTTCACGTCGTTTCCCCCGGACCATGTTAAGCCTCTTCGGGCGGTTGATGCTTCCGGCAAGTGGTTACTGTGGCACTAGCTTATTTTCCTTTAATTGTTATTTTTTTTCATTTCTCTCTTCCTATCCTGTATAGGCTGTGTAGCCAAAAATAAATAAATAAATCCCCATAATAATTCATTTTGGAAAAATTATTAGGTGACCTGGTTCCATTGGCGAATCTATCCATATACAAGGTACGTCAATTGACCCACCAAAGAAAATAAAAAATAAAATATTAGTATTAATATTTTGATATAACTAGGGATTATGTGGTAATTTTAGGACAAGTGTTCAATAATTTGAGTAGGAGTTTATTAGCATGTTGATTGTTTTTATTATAAATGTATGTATATTTTAAGTGATTCATAACTCTAATGAAGATCTATTCAATAAAGAACCAAGTCTTTAAAAATTTCGAGTATTTGATATAAATTTTAAAAAGTCTTAAGAATATTTAGGTATTCAACACCCCATTGGCTTAGACTCCATCAATTTTAATGTATTATCTTCGAAAAATATAATTATATACTATTTTTTCAAAAAAAAAAAGTTTCTACAGATTCTGTACAATATGCAAAGTCAGCAACTATATGAAGTCTGTGAATTTTCTAAATATATATACCGATATTTAAAAGTCTAAAAAATATAACAAAATTTTAATTGAATTCATCTTTTTTTCTAAAGTTATTTATGCTCACTCTTTATGATATTTGACCTACCAAATAAGAGATTCTGGATCCACCACTGGGTATGGTAGGTTGCTAATCCACCCGATATATATATGATATTTTTAATTGTGTTAAATTATTTGGTATAAGTTTTTAGTATAGTTAATTATTTGTATTATAAATATACGTGTGTGTATATATAAAAGAAATAAATAAATAAATAAATAAATAAATATGAGCCGACAAAAGTAGAGTTGCTCTAGCTCCCCTCTTGGGAATCCTAAAGCCTATTGACATTACAAACTAGTTCTAATAATGACATGTGCTGCTCTAAATAAAATTCATCAGATCTAATTTTTTTTATGGAAAAATAGTTAAAGAAGTCCTTTTTCTTTACGTTTTGTTCGAATCAATTCTATACTAATTTTTGGCCCTATGGACTATATATTTACTAATTAAATCCAAATCAATTCTTTTTTCATTAATCAAATTATATTACTCCACAAGCCATTTTTAATTCATTTCAGCGTACACATGTCACTCATTTGGTGAAAAGGAGTACAGCTCAATGCTCCAGTCATTCGGGCATTCTAATTTCGGGTCTTTAGGGCATCCAGCTGTAGACCTCCAATTTGCTGGCCATTTCCCAGCCCTCCCCGCCGCACATCCTCCATTGCTCCCCCCAACAACACCAACACTGCCCTATTCTCCCCGTCCATCCCTTCCCCGCCATCGCTTGTTCCCCGGAAAAGGAGACGAAGGAGTTCAGAAGGAGCGTACGGCTGGTAGGAGGTCACGGGGGCGGCGCTCGGACGGGATCAGAAGGCTGGAAATGGTGACACTAGGCTGCAAGTTGAGCAGCGGATGGCAGCAGCTGTGGCCGGATCTGGAGCAGCAGCGGCGTCTGGGTACACGTCGGCGGTGGCGAGTGGCAGCTGGAGAGGGGGCGACGGGAGCTGGGACGGTCGCCGGTAGTGGAGCTGTCGTTCACAGCGAGAAAGGGCAGCATCCTAATCAAGCTTCTGATTGGTTAGGAATTAGGATTCCTTCTTCTTCATCCATAAATAGATTTATCCATCGCTTTTTTTCTAAATGATTTGTGCACACTTGACAACGAATTACAGCCGCTGAATTCAAAACATAAGTTTACATTGTGGTAAAAATCACTCAGGATACTGGATGTTGTCTTTTTGGGTTCCCAGGAGCAATCAGACTACGTTAAGATGCAATTGAAGGCATTTGTAACTTACTACATACAGTAATTTGTTTGAGTTTTTTAACCCAGCATCAATCAGACTTTGTTGAGTTTTTGCCTTTTATGATTGGATTTGATGACCCAGATGAGTTGGAGCATTGAGTTGTCACTACAAGAAAAACAGTCTTTACCGACCGCAATTACCGACCACCGTCTTGCGGGTCGGATTTACCGACCGCAGGGCCGACCGCAAGTGGTGGTCGGTAAAAGTTAGCCGTTGTGGGGTCCCGGCTTAAAAGCCAACCAAATCACCGACCAACTCTAAAGTTGGTCGGTGATACCGACCGCGTTACCGACCGCATATGCGGTCGGTAACCTAGGGATTAAAATCCCCAAATCGACACAGAATCAGACGCGAACTCAGCGTCTTTCTTTCCCCTCTCTCTCGCGAAAACAGTATCTTCACTCGATTCCGACCACGTCTCCGACCACCGCCGCCCGCGCCGCCGACCCGCCGCCGTCCGTCGCGCCTCCGTCGTCCTCCCTCGTCCGTGGAACACTTTCGAGCCACCCCCGAAAGTCCACTCGAGAAGGAGCAGTGGAGGGTTCGTCTCGTTGAAAGCATTTCGAGTGCATTCGTGCAATCACCCAAGGTATTCGATTGGCTTCACCCTCTCATTTTAGATATTCGATTGGTCAAAATTTTGGGCAAAGTTTTGTTGTGTTTCGTTTTATTAGCTTGAAGGTTGATTTCACTTTATTTTTTTTTAATTGATGTTGGATTATGAGATTATAGAAGGAATTGAGTGTTGGGCATTATGTTTGATGTTATTGTTAGCATATTCGCAAAATAGGAGAAAAAAATCGAGAATGCATGTGTTCGAATTCCGGGCAGCCCCCTGTTTTGATAATTTGCGCACTAAATGTTTAGATTCTAGAAATTATAATCACATAATTGGAAAGCTCTCGTCGAGTAGATGAATTTGCATA
This sequence comes from Hygrophila difformis, assembly GCA_030278955.1. NCBI lineage: Eukaryota > Viridiplantae > Streptophyta > Magnoliopsida > Lamiales > Acanthaceae > Hygrophila > Hygrophila difformis. The sequence continues at coordinate 39,119,901 of JAOANR010000002.1, read as the reverse complement.
TATGATATGCCTAATTTGGATGTCGTATGAGAAACTTATGGCTTGTTGAAATATTTATGTTGATTTTATAGTTTGCATATTGTGCAAGTGTTTGTTTATGATATAGGATGAACTTAGTATTTAAATTAGGCTATATAGATGCATTGTATATTCGGAATGATTGTGGAGATGTTGAATTGAAGAATGTTTAGTATAGGATGAACCGAATCCATGTTGATTGATTGGATTAATATCAAAATGTCCACTTGAAATATAAAATGTGACAATCTAATTAATGAAATTCCAATAAAGTGCATTCTTTGTGTAATATAATATCCTCTTTTATTTTCTAATATTATTCCACTTTTGCAGATGAGTGACCAAGGGGGTGGCTCGTCATCGGGCACACCGCGTGGGACAGGGTCCCAAAGGCGGGGATCGGGGACCCCAGCGAGAGGGTCTAGGCTGGCGTCTGCTCTTCGGGCGGCCCGAGAGGCGTATCAGCGCCAGACTGCAGGTATTTATCACAACAGGCTTCTACATTCATTTCTTATAGTATTGTTTGTATTTACATTTACCATTTCTTGAACAATAGTGAACGAAGCTGAACCAGAGGAACAGCCCGAGGAGGCACCTGCAGGGTCGATGACTCAGGTCCCAGAGACTCCCCCACCTCACACTCCAGGTACGAGTAATTCATAATTATAATATAACGTTATTTATTTACTACAATTAAAATGTTATGTACATTCCTAGGTTCATCGGGTTCTACGCAGGGGGCAGCTCCAGCCCCCCAGTTAGGTGGAGCTAGGCTGCTCGTTGAGCCCAGGGACGATGGGGTGTAAGTGTTATGTTTTACTTCATTCGTATCAAATTTCATTTGACACTATAACACTTTGCTTTATATTATATTTTTGTCGGTTTATCATCATTGTATTCGACAGCATAGAGTTCTCAAACGCTGTGGTGAGGAAGATCACAGATATATATCCCATGCGGTCAGATATGAATGGGATAAGCTGGGGGAAGGTCACTCGGGAGACGAAAGATTTCTACTGGAATGAGTTTTTGGTATTTCATAACTGTTACAGAAAATGTTTTGGGATTATACTTCGAATTTGTACTTAACTTGATCTACATAACCTGCAGAAAGTAGCTCGTTGGGCGCCGGAGCACGCTGGAGCCGTGAGGAAGGAATGGGAGAAAAAGAATATCGCTCGGTATTTTATTGTTTTAATTAATTAAATGTTTGCATATCAAATGGGTTCACATGCCACTTCACATGTTTCTAAATTTCAGCTACAAGGACTACACGCTCGACATAAGGAGCAAGAAGAAGCCCTACCCCGCAGACGAGTTGGTGGCAGAGAACTGGAGGCGGATTTGGGATTCCCCGCAATTTAAGGAGAAGTCAAAGAGGGGAAAGCTAAACAGGCGACGGGGACAGGAGGATGCACCGGCCCTCCCAACTCACACCGCGGGATCAAAGACATTCCTGGCCACAAAAGATAAATTGGTATGTTTAGAATATTTACATTTAATATTCAATTACTTATGTGGATTTTGGCTCTTGAGTTGTAGTCCTTGAAATATTGCAGTCTACTGATCTGGGAAGGCCCGTGCATTTGCACGAGGTTCACGAGCACACACACACGCGGGGGCACGAGAAGGACAATTGGATTCGTGATAGGTCGGCGCGGGTGAATGTAAGAAATTCTACATAAAATCACATTTACCTATTTATACTAATTTGGGTCACTATATTATGTACTTTACGTATTTCACATGTTGAATATAGGAGGAGTTCAATGTAGTTACACAGACATTGAGCCAGAACCCTGAGATTGGGCCTGACTTCGATCCGGACGATGTCTTCTACGATGTAGCCGGTGGTCACGATAGACGCCACGCTGTATACGGCTTAGGATCGTTGGCGAAGTCGTTTAGGCCCGGAGGCAATTATTCCACCACCGCTCCCCCATCAGATTCCACTTATGTGACACAGGAGCAGTTTCAGCAGCTCACAGAGACTATTCAGCGGGTGTCACAGAGACAGGAGTCTATGGCCGATCAGGTGGAGAGATTGCTAGGAGTCAGGGCCCCTCGATCCCCTGGACACGGAGATGGAGATGACTTTGGAGGCGGCCTGGGTGGAGGAGGCTTGGGTGCACATTGAGTGATGAGGGATGACACTTGGTTAGTGTCTTTACTATTTATTTATGAGACGTATAGATGTTTCTACTTTGTATAGATTTTCAAGAATATGTTAATGTTTTCCGTTTCAGACTTTCACATTTCAAATTGCATTTTGGGATTGTCATCATCGTTTTCAACATCTATTGAATTTGGAATGTGAAATGCATTGTAGATTTGTGATTGTACATGTGTTTAATTGTTGATGTTAATGAAAGGGATTGCCTTATTGTGCTGAAAGTGTTGGAAACATATTGTGGATTATTTGTTGATATTGCTGCAGCAGGGATGGCTGTGAAAACAGCCATTTCTGGTGCACTACAGTTTGGGTACCGACCGCACCCCAGACCGCAACTTGGTCGGTAAGTTACCGACCGCAGGCCCGACCGCAGGCGCGGTCGGTAAGTGGTGGACCACGAGGTCCCCTGAGTTGGGTACCGACCCAAAATTGTGGTCGGTAAGTTGGTCGGCAAAAATGCCGACCAACCTGCGGTCGCCAACTTGGTCGGTACTGTTGCCGACCGCCGCTTTTTTGGTCGGCCGAGATTCACCTACCAAGGGATTCCCGACCGACGTTGCGGTCGGGCGTGCGGTCGGTAACCACGTGGACGACCCGCTTTTCGTGGTTACCGACCGCATAATGCGGTCGGTAAAGCCTGTTTTTCTTGTAGTGTGTATTCTTTTAACCTATAGAGTGCAATGTTGACCCTACAATAATTAAAAATGATATGTCAGCTAATTTAGTTTGATTAGTGAAAAAATGACTAATTTGAATTTAATTAACAAAGATAAAAGGATCATATTGGGCCAAAAATCAGTATGGGACCAGTTCGAACAAAACGCAAAGAAAATGGAACTTTTTGGCTATTTTTCCAGTTTTTTTATCAAATGAATGTTGTAGATGTAAGAAGAATATTTATGTAATTTTACATATTTTATTAATTTATTTAATTTTTACTTTATGCAGCTTTTATAACTTTTTATGATATATTTACTTTAAATAATAATGATTGGATAACACAAATAAATTTTAAAAAATCTATATTTAATAGATAGAATATGTATATTCACTAGACATAATGTATAATAAAATGGTATAGAATGTCTTCACTCACTACATAAAATGTCTTTATTTACTGTACATAATATCTTTATTCACCTCATGAAATATAATGGCTAAAACATTTAACATATTACTAAAATCATCAAACATAATGGATACAAGCATTAAACAAAACGACTATTAGCATGAAACATATTGACTAAGCCCAATAATAGAATGGATAACAACATTAAACATAAGGCTAAAATCATTATGGCTAAACTAATGAAACATAATGACTAACAACATTAAACATAATGGCTAAAATCCATGAAATAGAATGGCTAAACTCATGAAACATAATGGATAAAAACATTGTCTAACATTCTATTTTGAATTATCTAACATTTTATTTTGTGTAAAGTGACAATCTATTTCGAAATATCTAATATTTTATTATGTGAATCATTTTATTTTATTCAAATATGCATTCTGTCTTGAACTATCTAATATTATATCTAAAATCTACTCCATGCGTCTCACTTTTGCACACAATCCAATGCACTTTTTGAACGGTTAATATCTCAAAATATGTACAATGAAAAATTATACATAATATATATTATAAAAATACATGATCATTACGATTCTAACAAAACCCAACTCGACTATTTTTTCCAAATATATACTTGCAATAAAATTGAGTCAAAGTTGTACAATGAACAATGTAAAAAAGTCAAACAGGACGAGTGTAGTGGGACGGAGGGAGTAATATTTTGCTATTTATAAAGTTACATTATGTTTTAAATAAACATTCTGTTTTTGAGGTTGAGACAATTTTCTATTGGAAACAAAAATTAAAGTCATACATTATGTCTAATAGAATTAGAAAATTATGTATCATTGCCTGTAAAACAGAATGTAAGTAAAATGATACATAATTTCCTCACTCTATTAGACAGAATGTATCACTTTTTGTCTGATAGAATGTCTCAACCTAAAAAACATAATGTTTTATTCTTTTAGATAGAATGTCATTTTCTCAGTGAAGTTGTAAATCTTCTTTTAACAGGTCTTTGTTCAAATTCTCGATTACCAATTTTGAGAAGAAAGGAGGAGATACGCATCATTACCTTCTCCCAATTTCATATTATTAAAATTAAGACATGTATAAAGAGATAATTAGCCCCACCATAAATCTCAACCCTTAATCTACTCCCCTATTTAATAATCATGATTCACTCCGGTATGTGCCGGAAAAAGGTGTTCCAACACAAGAACCACACATCGGTATTTTAGTGTTTTGGGAGAGAAAAGGAATAAAGTACTGTAAGTATTATTCTCTTTGTACTGTAAGTACTATAATATTTAACTGATCGAGGATTTACTCAAATAAAATAGCAATCGAAAAGGTGATGATGAGTATGAGATAAAAGAAGTGGAAAATTTTAATTTTCACTATTCATATGTAGTACTTGTAATTATTATCAGATCGGATCCTCTGTGATCTAGTGTGACCTTGACTTTCGGTTGTAATATGAAGTCAAATTAAGAAGAGAAACAATGAGTCCGAAATCATACAGTCGTGAAATCTAGACTTGTCTACGTATGTCTAATGCAAATGCAACGGGACCAAATTATCTGGCATTCTCTTGTTCTCCACTTCCTAACCGGCCAAAATATCTCATGTATGTAATACCACTAGCTAGAGCCGTCTAATCATTTTCGGTGGCGTTGTTCTGAAATAATAGTGAGGTTCACTTATAATATTAAAAAGTATGTATAAAACTTTTTATTTTATTTATAAAATTTAACACTACAAATAAAAATTTAAAACAGATGATGGAGACTTACTCTAATGGTCAAGTCCTCCGACTCCCAACCTATAGGTTGGAGGTGCGATTTACCATCCGGTCCTTATCTCTCCCTTTTATCCCTTTATAATTTGTGTGGCATAGGCTCCCATCACCCTTTTCTAAATTGTATAGATTGTTCAGCAAAAAAACATAAAAAACAAAACAAAAAAATTTAATTTCTATTTATTTTTAAGTCTCGCGTTGAAAAAATGCAGGGATCAACGTCCCATGTAGTACTTTACAACGAGTGAGAAAAACATTAAAAAATAATAATAACTAGATTTTTTCGCCCGCTACGCACGGGTGTTAAACTAATATGACGATATAAAATGAGAATATAGTGTTTTTTTGAATTACATGATATTCAAAATCATTTGCTTAAATAGTGGTTGAAATGCATGCAACGAAAAATTTAAAAAAAAAATAAAAGATATAATAAGATGAATGAAGGAAATTCAAACCCATGTAGAAATAATATAAAATAAATTCTTTTTACTGTTAAAAAATTATATATACATATATATATAGTTTTCTTTCATATCTAAAATGATGAGAGCAAGTGTAAAATAAATACACTTAACTATTCAAAATTAGAAAAAAATACTCCATCCGTTCCACTAATTCTGTCTCATTTTCATTTTTGGTCCGTCCCACTACAATATCACATTTCACTTTTTAAAAAAACTTACTCCATAAAGATCAACTAAAACATCGCATCAACTAATTACTCCGCTTTATCACAATAATCTATTATACCTAAAATACCGTGTCCAAAAAACTTATATTTATACCTTTTCAAAAAAAACTTAAATATTATTTAAAATTAAAGTGATACCTAAAATTACTCCGCTTTATCAACTAAAGGTTTTTTTAAAAAAAATATTATTTATATCTTTTTCTTATCTTTTCATCATTTAAAATTTATATTTTATTATGTAATGTATTTTAAATTTTTGTTGTGATTAATTTTTATGGACTAATCCATAATTTTATAAAATAAATTTTAATTATAATTACGTTTTGATTATCTGTTAATTTTTAAATATTATTTTTTCGATAATATCTTCTCAATTTTTTCTTTTCCATATTGATTACGAAAAAAATTGGTAGTTATTATTTTCATTTAATTTAATTAAATTTTTATTATTTTTTAATTCATTATTATTATCAGCCTTAAAATCGAATTTATACTCCCATACCAAGTTTTTTGGGGCATGTTTGGCACGGTATATAGTATTAAGGTGCATTGTATTATTTAATGTAGATATATCGTACTATGATGTATTGTATTAAATTAATGTTATACAGTGTTTGGTGGCACACTGTATTATAATTATACAGTGTTTGATGCTAATATATTGTATTGTACTTGTATTATTTTATGGTATTATTGAATAGTTTAAATTATTTAAACATTGCAATGTTTATATTTTCAAATATTTATGATTCATAGAAAATATATTATTTCAAAAATTAAAATTAATCTATTTACAAAAAAATTAAAATTAATCTAACTATTTTCTTAACTAATTTAGATAAATTAATTAGTCAATGGGATGGAGAGTAGCTGTGTCTAAGGAATTCGCAGAGCAGGGAAGTCTGGGAAGGGGATAGGTCGGATTAAAGAGGAAGAAAGAAAAAATAGTGATGTACAGCCTAAACCCGCATTTACTTCGGGATTAAATAATACATTGAAATTGAAATCCGCATTAAAATTACCTGTACAAACTTACAAATGAATCAAGCATGGGTCTGTATTATTCTTTTGCAAAAAATAGTACTGTGAGGCATAATATACCCAGCCTTAGGGATATACTCCTTATATTCTTTTACAGTACAAATTATTTTAAACAAATTGTATAACAATTTACTCCAAATCTCATATACATTTTTTATTTTATACTGAAATAGATGAAGATGACTGGATTAAGGATATTATGTTTAATAATTAAACTATAATGCGTTTTAGTCTTTTTTTTCCTTTTCTTTCTTTTCTTCTTTTAAAGAAAAAAATATATGTAGAATTTATTTAGAATGGTAAAAATTTTTGTAGGTTATTACTCATTTTACTTTAATCAATATTTTTAGGGTCAATTTAATGTTTACACCATATTTTCAATGAAATATTTTTATTTAAAATATAATTATGATATTCCTTATATTGATATATGATTATATATTTTTTAGACATAAATTTGTAACCTAATTAAATTTATTTAATAATATTATAGTATTAATATTTTTAAAAATATTATGTATATAATCAAATAATTTATATGTATATATATATTCGTAATCAATTATATCTTTTTAAAATATATCGGAAGATTTTCTCAAGATTTTGTTATATTATTAATACGTAGATTTATTTTCTAAATATAGTTTTTGATGATGTGTCCGATGACGTGGAATTAGTCAGCAGATTATGTGTAAACTTAAGAACCGTTGATCTATAAATGAACATATAATGACTGATTAACCCTTTAAAATTAAGAATGATGAATTAAATTTAATAAGGACAAAAGAGTCTGCACAAACAAAAAAATATTCAGAATTTATTATATAGATTAATTTTTTATTTATTCTATTGATTGAGGATAATATTTTAGACTCATATTTACATATAATCAATATAATATATTTGAAAATATAACATATTCAATTAAAGGATTTATAATGTATTGGTTTTACTAAATTTGTCATAAACATCAAATATATTATAATTTGTTTCCAATTTATATCTTTGTAAAATATATGAAAAGATTTCTCAAAATTTTCATATACTAATAAATAGATTTAGTATCTAAATAAAGAATTTAAAAGGTTGATGACGTGGCAATGAAGATGATTATGTGCTGATGTGTGAATGACTGTATTTTTTTGTATGATTAATCAGCGCCTACGTGGAAACCTAGGGCGTAATTACTTTTTAACCCTTAAAATTTAAAAAGGATGAAGTATATTTAATAAGGACAATACAGTCTGAACATGCCAAAAAGTATTCAGGATTTATTATATAGATAATAATAATAATAACTTATATTAAAATATTGCGAAGAATTAATATAAAAAGAATAAAAAATATGAAAAGAAAATACAAAAAGTAAAAATAAAAACATATAAATTTTAAAGAATGGAGCCCACAAATTTCTGATTCACCAAACTCTCTAATGCCTCCGGATCCCTCTCGTTCTCCTCCCGGTTCCCCGTCGCCGACTCCTCCTGGTTCGGCGCCCCGTTCCTTCCGTGATGCTGTTATGTCTGATGAATCTCCGACCACCGATACTCCAGCGGAGGAAGTAGATTTACTCCAAGCGAATTTGGCTACTATTGATCGCGGGGGACTGCATAAGCGATGCCCTCGAATCCGGTTTGCCCGATCTGTCCTTGATGCTGCCTACGCTCCCTTCAAAGATGCTCTTATTGTTAAACCACTTGGCATTACAATAGGGTATATCGCCCTCAAGGAGAGACTCAAGCGGCTATGGAAACCTGCTGGACAGTTTGATCTTCTTGATGTTGGCCATGGGTGTTTTATGGCCAAATTTGGATTTCCTGTGGATCGTGAAAAGGTTCTTACGAATGGTCCATGGATGCTTTTCGACCATTGTTTGGCGATACTAAGATGGTCGGAAGACTTTGATCTTGCTTCAACTCAGGTGAATACCGTTCAGACTTGGGTCCGTTTCCCGGATCTGAAACAAGCTTTCTACAAAGAAAATATGTTGCGCGTAATTGCTTCTGGAGTTGGAACACTCATCAAAGTTGATCGTAATACACTGGGAGTTTCTAGGGGACGGTATGCCCGCGCATGTGTTGAAATTAAACTTGATGAACCACTGCTTGGCCAAGTTGAGGTAGAGGGTAAAGTTGTTCGAGTTGCGTATGAAGGATTGCATATGGTGTGCATGAAGTGTGCGAGGTATGGACATCTGCAACACAAATGTCCTGTCAACGATAGGAAAGCTACTCCAGTGCCCACCGTGCCGGAAAACATTGAGGCCCAGACGCCAGACCAAGGTCCAGGTCCTGCGAAGGAGTCGCAGACAGATTTGGCCCTTTCCGTTGTCAATGGCGATAATGAAGGAATCCATGCAAAAATTTTGGAAGGTGATTCTTCTGTATCCCGTGATTCCAGGATAGATAATATGGTGGATTTGGGATTTGGTGATTGGATGATAGTTGAGCGTAAAAAGCTTAAGAAACCCTCGAACAAGTATCCAGCGGCTAACAAAGATGATGGGCCCCCAGACTCTTCTGTTACATGGCAAAGCAATGGGCTTTTTTCTATGGTTAATACTGAGGCCATCAGTGGAGATGAGCCTGTCTCTATGGGTCATAATACTGACATTGGGCCATCGTCATTGGCCCAGGATAGCATGGTTAACACGCCGGATCCAGTCCCTACCGGTTCGGTACTCCAGGTGCATGGTGCTTCGGTAGAACCTGCTGAACTCGCTCTTGTTCCCGTTGAGAAGCCAGCCTCCGAACCTCCGGTGCCTGAGAATATTAAGTCTGGTAGGGTTCTTCCAAAAACCCTAGGGGCGAAGAGTATGACAAAAGCCGTTCTTAGACCAAAGGGTTCGAGTACCGCTTTTAAGAAGAATCGTGGTCGGCCTCGTGGGCCTCGGCCTAATGATCATGAAGCAAGTAACTCCGTTCCTCTATCTTCAGCGATCGACCCTGGATCAATGAAAGGATTGAAGAATGGTGCCAATATGACCAGTCCGGCTCAACAGGCAGTCGGTTCAAACCCTACTCCCCAGAGTTAGGCGTTGTATGGTGGAGGGGTTCTTCTTTCTCTGTTCATCGTTTTTTAATGATAGAATTCAATGATTTCAGCGTCCTCTCATGGAATCTTCGTGGCATCATGAGCAGGAATAAGCAACGTCACGTGTCAGATGTCTTGCAATCCATTCGACCTTCTGTGCTCGTCCTTTTGGAGCCGCAGGGTCCTTTTGATCGAGTTAAGGTAATGTTATACCACCTTGGTTATGAAGCTATTCATATTATTGATTGTCAAGGGCGAGCAGGTGGACTTTGGATGCTAGCTCGGATTGGTCTTCCTTACCAGTATCAGGTTTTCCTTGTTCAAAGGAGAATGGTTACTCTTTTGGTTAGTTGTGGCAATGTATCGTGGTTCTTGACATGAATCTATGCTCATCCCTCCCAGCATGGCCGTGAGCAAGACTGGATTGATCTCCGCCAAGCTCACTACTTCTAGTCCGTGGGCGGTCATTGGTGATTGGAACTCGATCGCTTATGTTTCAGAATCGTATGGCATTTCTCCCTCAACTAGTCAATGTGAGAACTTCCGCCAAATGCTCGATGCATGTGGGCTTGGTACTGTCCATACAGTTGGTAATGAATTCACTTGGCAACGTAACAACTCGGGAGGCCCGATTGCTTGGAAGAGGCTTGATAGGGCGGTTGCCAACTTTGATTGGAATCATCTTTTGCCGTATGGTTTTTTGGAGGTTCTTCCACGCCGTGCATCCGACCATCACGGTATTCTTCTTCACTATGCGCCGGTGCCCGCTCGAGTGGATAACAGGCCCTTTCGTTGGGAATTTGCATGGGCCTCCCACCCATTATATCAACATGTAGTGTCGGCTGCATGGGATAGCACACCAGGTCCTCTTCAGCAGCGCCTTAAACAGGTCCAGGATTCTTCCATACACTTTAACCACCATACCTTTGGAAATATTACTCGGCGTAAGAAACATCTTCTCAAGCGGTTGGCTGGGGTTCAGAAGGTGCTTGTTGGCATCGATTCCGCACAGATGTCTCTTCTGGAGGCGTCCCTGTCTGAAGAGCTTGAGGAAGTGCTCAAGCAAGAAGAGAGTCTTTGGTTCCAGAAAGCTAGAGAATCTCGCATACCCCTTGGGGATCGTAACACCCGGTACTTCCATGCCAAGACTCGTATTCACCGACAACGGGGACGTATTCTTGGCCTTGAAATAGATGGGCAATGGGAGACTAATGAATCAGCCATGCAAAATCATGTCATTAATCACTTTGGTTGGGTTTTTCGTCACTCTGACCCCCTGCCCATCCTCCTCACTTGTTGGTGTCTCTACCAGTAATGTCTGTGGTGGAGTCCTTGGATGCTGCGGTCAGTTTAGAAGAGGTGAAAATCGTGGTTCAGGAGATGAAGGGTTTGGCAGCTCCGGGCCCGGATGGCTTCCCGGCAATATTCTTCAAATTGTATTGGGAGTCGGCGGGTGTAGACCTATGGAATTTTGTTTCCAATGCATGGTCAGTAGGGGCATTTGACATTTCTGTGTCGGCTACCTTCATTTGTCTATTGCCTAAAATCTCGATTCCCAGGGAGGTTAAACATTACAGGCCAATTAGTCTGTGTAATGAAACCTATAAAGTCATTACCAAAGTGATTGTGAATCGCTTGCGTCCGCTTCTCAAATCCTTTATTGGAGACTCTCGGACGTCGGGAAATGCCATCATTGTGCATGAGACGATTACAGCTTTCAATAATCGGCATCGCCGCTCTGCGGATATTCTATTGAAAGTGGACCTGGAGAAAGCTTATGATAATATCAGTTGGGATTTCCTCGAGACCTGCCTACATGAGATGAGTGTTCCTCCTCGGTTGATTACTCTCATTATGTTTTGCGTGCAGTCTCCCAGCTACTCAATTCTTTGGAATGGGGCAGCCCTTCCTTCCATTACACCGACTCGAGGGCTTCGTCAAGGGGATCCACTTTCTCCATATCTCTTGATTATAGTTATGGAGAAATTCTCCCGAACGATTGATGCGATGGTTAGCATGGGATGTTGGCAGCCCATAACTCTTCATCGAGGGGTTGCCCCGCTCTCACATCTCATGTTCGCCGATGATCTCTTGTTGTTTTCGAAGGCGTCATTGGTTAGTGCAAGTTGTCTGGATGAGGTGATGACTGAATTTTCTTCTCATGCGGGACTGCGGATTAATCTTGCCAAATCCCAAGCTATTGCCTCCTTAGCAGTGGCACCTTCTCTAGTCCAAGAGCTCTCTTCAATCCTAAGTGTTAATTTCTCCCCCAGCTTGGGCAACTACTTGGGGTACCCGCTGTTTCATGGGATTGCTCGGAAGGAACATTTTGAATTTTTAATTGAAAAACTGCATCTCAAGCTTGCTAATTGGAAGCGCATGTTACTAAATAAGGCGGGGCGAATCACACTTGCTCGTTCGGTCCTGTCGGCCCTTTCCTTTTATGTCTCGCAGCTCTTTTGGCTTCCTTCGGCCACTTGCGATACTATTGACCGGCATGTCAGGAGTTTCATCTGGAAGGACAGTCAAGGCCATGGGCTCCCGCTGGTCAAGTGGAGGACACTCACTTCTCCAAAGAATCGGGGAGGTGTTGGGATTCGCATGTGCAGGGATATCAACATTTCTTTCCTGTGCAAGTTGCTATCAGATCTTCTTCTCCAGGCCCCCAAGCCGTGGGTGGCCTTGTGGATTTCGAAATATGGTTGTCCTACTGGAGTCATGCCAAGTCGGCATGGATCCTCTCCTGCCTACCGTGCAGTTTGCAAGGCCTTCCCGTTCCTCCAGCAAGGGTTTCGCATCAGAATTGGCGCTGGTACTAGCAACCTTTGGTACTCCAATTGGCTCAGTGGTGGGCCTATTGCGCCGCGTATTCCTTTTGTACATATATCGGATACTGAGGTCCGAGTGCAGGATGTGTGGATTAATGGCCGCTGGAATTGGGACCAATTGCATACCATGGTTCCGGACGACATTAAACAAGAGGCGGTGTTGCATGGCCCGTTAACTTCTCATCCGATGGCGTGCGACGTGCTCTGCTGGTTGGGATCCTCTAGTGGAGAGTATTCCGTTAAGACTGGCTATGCATGGCTCATTGCACGCCGGGAGTTGCAGCTGGAGAAGCACAAATCTTAGGTTTGGAAAGTTGATGTACCAGAGAAGGTCAGGATTCTTTTATGGTTGGCCGTGCATGACGCTTTACCTACAAATCTCCTCCGGCATCGTCGAGGCATCTCCACGTCGGCGCTCTGTCTGGTGTGCGGTAGGGAGATGGAATCAATCCAACACTTATTCTTCCTTTGCCCCATTGCAGCGGCTTGCTGGACTAAAATTGGAGGTCTTGCTCCCTCGGCAGAGGATGAACTGAATCAACCAGTGGATTTGGCCCTGTTTAAACTGTCGCGACAGTGGAAGGGGATCCACTGGGGACTCATGTGGAATCTATGGTGTGCTCGTAATGGGTTTTGTTTTCGAGGGGAGGCCATTGATGTGGATACTGTTGTGCGTCGGTCACACTTAGTAGGGCAGCTTTGGGACAAAGCATCGACAACCTTGCCGAGGGTTGGCCAGGACTGCTACACCAATTGGAATCCCATCGGCTCGCAGGGGACTATTCTTCATGTTGATGGTAGCTCATTAGGAAACCCAGGGCGCGCGGGATTTGGAGGAGTTGTTCGCAATGCCGATGGGCATTGAATTGTTGGATTTTCCGGGTACGTCGGCCATGCTTCGAATTTAGTGGCAGAGCTGCAAGGGATCTTGAATGGCCTCAAATGTTTACAGGACTTGGGAGTGGAGCATACGACGTGCTATTCCGACTCAGTGGAAGCCATCCGGCTTTCTAAGAAGTCGTTATCGCCGACCCACACGCTATTTCCACTAGTGATGAGTATCTCAGACATCATGGCGGCTCATCCAGGTTTCTCTTGGAAACATATATGGAGAGAGGGTAATTCCGTAGCGGATTGCCTTGCGAGGCGTGGAGCAAGGATGGACGAGTTTTTCACAACGTGGGCTTACCCGCCGGATGACTGTCGATCGCTGTTAGCTAATGATGCATCGGGTGTATGGTACCCAAGATTCTGAAGGCTTTTGCCTTGTTCTCCTCTCTTCTTCCCCTATTCTGTAGCTTTGGTAGTTTTTCATCTTTGCCGACGTCTTTTGACGTCACTTATCACCAAAAAAAAATGGAGCCCACAAAATTGGGGGCCCTGTACAAAGGCTGCTTGCACAACCCCTTCACCGGCACTGAATACCACTAGTACATACTCTGTATTTATTTTATTATCTCAAAATCATACAAATAATAATTTCTTTTTTATTATATTGCTACAATGAGTACTTCCTTCTTATTTATCTGCACCAAGGGGTTTGCACGCAAATTAAGGTGCATATCATTATCATGCATAAATATAATTAACATTCCCATAAAAAGTCAAACAAGCAATAAAAAAAGAGAGATAATTATCAAAATAGGCCATCAGAATGAGGCCTTTCAGGTTTTAGGCCATGACTTGAATTATGAATTTTAGGCCATAACAAACCACTTTTGTCCAATTTTAGGCAATTCAAACTTTTTAAAATTATATTTGACCCTACCACCTTTTGCCTAATTATACTTATGACCCCATCAGTTGACTTCAACTTTTACCCTATTACACTTTTGACCCTCATCTTATATTTTTCATTAAACATAGTCCAATTAAAGCCTATCATGCTTCCGATAATTAAATTAAGCCTTAAACTTCATACATTGGATTTGACCGTCTTGTTGTCGGGTTCCTAAGCTCCGGGATTTTACGGACTTCTTCCAACCACGCAGTCGCGACCGATGGTTCACCGATTCTTGGCTCCTTCAGCAACAAACAGCACAGCCCTATTTCGTTTCCTACCTTAAGGCGTAACAAGATATAGGTAGAGGGTTTTAACTATATTATCGGAATATTTGGAATACTGGAAGCCTGGATTTTATTGAAGAAATATTAAAAATATTATTCAAACATTATTTCCCCTAATAGATAAGACAGACACTTAACTCCTCATGGAGGAAGCAAGACTCTTGGGGATGCTCCCCATACTATTACAGACACAGAAAGGAAAATTTGCGGAAAAGAAATATTACAAATGTTTTGAAGAGTTGGGAGAATTTTTCGATGCCTTCCATCTGCTTCAAACTCTTTTATTTATAGGCGCCCGCGGACTTCAATCCCGGATTCCAATCTTCCTCTAAATCTTTGTGACGTCACTGCGTTCGTCACTTGGCCTTAATTTCAACTGGCTACATTATTGTCCTTTTAGAATTATTGCGTTAGGTGGCTTTTTGTCAACTCTCCACCTTCTCTTGTCGGCCACTTACTGCCCACTACTCTACCCTTCTTTGTCGGCTTTTAATTATGGGTGTTGCCGACACCTCTCTTTCTTTTACATCCCGCTAATCTTACTTTGACTTGTGAAAGTTTTTTGGACGTTTCTTCTGTTTGTCTTGTTCGGGTCCGGATTTTTTCTGGGTTACTCGGATCTTTGTACCAAATAGAGGTTTTTCCTGTTCTGCACAATATGGGCATATGTGGTTATCCCATTGACCAACATGCATCATGTTGCATTCCTTCTTTCTGGTAGACTCAGTTGCAGGCAACTTGTTTTCCCAGATGAGTAACATTTTCTTTTCAAAAGAGGTTTCTGCGAACTCTGTGCTTTTCCCTGTTAAAGAATTTACTAGGAACAATCCATTTAAATTGTTTGAGAATATTTTAAACGGATATTTAACATTTTCCATCTCGGTGAGACAGACCCAGAATCCCCATGCTTGTCGGGTGGAGATTTCATCTTCGCTGATTGAAGATAACAATGGTACATTCTCATCAATAGACTTAACTCTATTGAAGGCAATCATATCAGGTCTTTGTAATTTAATAAAATGAAAGACCGGTAAGAACCTTTCCCGACTATTTCTGGTGCCGTCGAAATGAACTTAAGCTCTAGAATATCTCCTCCTTGCAGGTGTGGGTTGTTCTGCCATAATTCGTGCACCGCGCTACTTATCCATCCAAGAAGTTTTTCGATTTTCGGAAACCCTGGTGATGTAGTATGAACAGATGCTAATGCTCCAAAGTCATACCACTTTCGAACCTCTTCTGGCTTCGATCCTTCGAGCATCCATACCCTGTTGTATCTCCCGGATGTCTCGATTACTGTTTTGCTTGGGTTAATTCCCATTTTGAAAACCAGTTGTTCCCATTTTCCTTGGTAGTCCAGCCAGGCTGTAGAAAGGACATTCCCTTCTGAATTAACCTTAGAGGTGCCTGTCATTGGCCTAAGGTTAATTTCTTCCTCTTTTACCCCAGAGGCAGTGGGTTGACTTAAACTTTCGGAAACGTGACTTTCCTCTTGCTCAACATTTTTTTTCGGTATCCGACAATGGTTTCTTTGAAGCAGTGCTTGAATCTGCTTTTTCATATGTGACCACCTTAGTTTTTTGGGCACATTTCTCTTTGTTTACCAGGGAGGCTAACGCCTTCCTGATTGGCTCTAATATTGTTTCCCATAGCGCTGTCATTGCTATATGGGAGGTTCGTATATTCTTGCGGACTATGTCCACATCGCTCTATTGTATTTGGCCAGCTGCTCGGGCATTGATCTCGAGCTGTCCAAAATGCTTTGATAGCTCCTCTAGGTTTTCTCTGAGGTGTCTGAATCTCGTTGTGATGGAATCTGCTTCAAATGCTTCCATCTCTCGTCAAGAAATCTGCAAGAACATTTTCATGAGATTTTATAACATCGATATCATAAGTATAATATTGACATTCAGCTTGCCATCTGATAATACGAGCTTTTTCAATTTTTGATTTAAGTTTATTTTTCAGAAAAGCTCTAACATTGGTATTATCAACCTTTAGAATAAATTTCTTTGCAAGTAAGAATAAATGCCATTTTTTAAATGTCTTCCATACTGCAAAGAATTCCTTCTTGTTAATATGCCAAAGTTTAGCTTGTTGTTTAGTGAACAACCCTCCTGTGTATCTACAAGGTTTTTCACCCGTAGTTGTTTTTCTCATGAGCACTCCTGCCCATCGAAAATCATTGGCGTCTGTGTAGACTACCAACTCATCCTCATCTTGAGGTATCGCGAGCTTTGGCAAGCTATTGCATACTTGCTTTTGTTCACGAATTCTCTTGGTATGGATTTCTTCCCATTTCCATCTAGAGCTTTCAATCTCTTTCAGGAGTGGTCTAAAATCCTTTCTATATTTTGCAAGGTCTTTAATAAACATACCTGCAAAATTTACAACCCCCAAGAAACTTTGAAGTTGTTTCTTATCCTTTAATATATCAGAAAAATTGCGGATTTTCTCCACAATGTGTTCCTGTAATTCTATCCCTGCTTCATCAATTTGAACTCCTAAGAATTCAATTTTGTTAGCAGCGATGGTAGCCTTTTTCTCAGAGAGAACAAGACCTTCCCTGTGACATGCATCTGAAAATATTTTAAGGTGTTTAATATGTTCTTTAATATTTCAAGATGCAATCAGAATGTAATCTATGTAGACGAACATGAACTCTAGATAATCCTTAAATAGATTATCCATATTCCTTTGGAATATCTGAGAGGCATTAGAAAGCCCCATTTGCAAAACATTCCAAATATATTGTCCTTGTGGGGTGGAGAATGTTGTGAATTTCTTCGACTCATTCTCCATCTTAATCTGATAGAAACCAGATTTGCAGTCAAATTTAGAAAACACATTAGCACCTTTGATGCAATCGATTAAGTTTCTCTACTCGGAATGTAATAACCATCAAACTGTATTATTTTATTAATATCTTGATAGTTTATTACCAACCAGGGTTTACCTCTTTTTATTTCACCGTGGTTTCTTACCAAAAATCCAGAGCTACTATAAGCTGAGACTCCAGGCTCGATGAGTTTAAGATCGATATGCTCCTTGATAATTTGTTGCATATCTTTCTTATCATGCATATTCATTAAGATGGGTTTGTATCGAACATACTCATATTTATATTGTTCTTTTACCTGTAGAGTAGCTTCGATCTTGTTTTTATCCCACCATGCCAGATGATCCTCGTTAAAGTTTCTCTGGATAAGTCTTTTAACATTTTCGAGGGACAATTTAGTTTCCCCATCGATGTCTAATGAAGTTATATTTAATGACTTCATTTCCTGCATTGCTTCTTTGAGGTTTATAATTTCCTCAATAGAAGCGTCATCGAATCCTTGATGTCTAAAAGACAACAAAGCCTTACCAAACTTTCTTTTATCCTGCATTTTTGGATGGGTTAGTTTGGCATCATTATCACCACGTTTGTTGCGAAATAATATAGGCATTAACCTGTTAAATGTCTTTTCTCTGCGCAATACATATATCTCATTTCCACAACTTGTGGTAAATATTAACAAATTTCTTTTGTTATCTTGAACATATTTTGTAAAGGATTGTATGAAATTATTTCCTAACAAAATATCCGCTCCTGTATCATGAAAGTAAATAGGAGGCGTTTTTACCTTATACCAAGGTGTACCAAATGCTACTCCAATCATGATATTGGCCTGTCGAATACCCTAGTACTAAGATTTTTTGGGAAAAAACTCTTCCTTCAATAATGGGTAATGATTCCAAAACTTCGCTAGGGAAAACTCCTGGTTTTGCCGTGCAAATACCTGATCCTGAATTAATATAAGCTGCAAAAATATTCTGACTTATATTGTTCATATATTATTCCTACAGAGATATAAATGGAAAATGGACTTGTCATTTAATTCTAATGGTGTGACCCTTCATATTAAATTCTATACCATTATCCTTTCTTACCCATGGTTTATGATTTTCGAAAAAACTTAATCCCAAAATCATAACCCCATTGTCTTTTCCGGCGATGCCTAAGACTCTGATCTCGTGTCCTGCAATTTCAATTGTTCCTTCATAGGTTCCAATTGATGGTTGCTGCAAGTAGTATAAGTCATCACATAAAAAATGGTTAATCTTTTCAGTGATATCAAATATTACTCGTATTTCTTTCCATCCTTCAGGGCATTTAATCTTTATATTATCTACCCCGATGGATTGAGGAGTTAGATCTTTGATGAACTCCTTTCCTTTATATGCCATAATTCTGTCTTCCGAAAAAGACATACGGCTTGCATACTCAATTCTAGCACTCGTTGATCTATCTAGAATTGGATGATCTCTTATCTGTATGTCTACTCCTCCTAACCTTGGGATCTGGGTAGGATTTGGAGTAATGACTTTAGCAAATTCCTTGAAAATTCTAGGAATTTCTATATATATTCTTTCCTGAGAAATAAGTCAGAATGATGACTATTGGAAAGTGCATACGAGATTCTATAAGTTATAGAATATGGCATGTTCCCTTCTTTCATCAGATATTTTCTTTTGAAATCCTCATGAAGGGTTAGAACTCTGCTAAAATCTTGGTCAGCTAAGTTATAGGAAATTCTGGGATGTATGTCAAACATTAACTTCCCAGGATATAAATTTCCTACCATAGTCCCAAGAAGACCATCTCTAAGGTTATTGATTCTTCTATCAGTGACTAATAGATGTAATTCAGAATCAATGCCTTCTTTGAATTTTGCCTTAATTACAACTTCGATGGCTCCTATGTGGATCCATTTCATAGTAATGGCAATTTCCTCATCCATTCTACTTAATTCCTCAAGAATTTCTTCTTTAGGAATTAATTGCATATACATAACATTACAAGCAAGTTCCATAGGAATTGCAAACTCACCTGCACTTACCTTGTAGATGATGTTATGTCTTCTCTGGTTGAGTCCCATCTGGTTAAGAACTCGTCCAATCCCGCCAATTCTGAATCCGTCATATGGGCGGAGGTTGGAATCTTGTCGCATTATTCTTTCCATGGTTCGATTCGAGATCATCATCCTTGAAAAGAATCCAGACAGGTTTCAGTGGTCTGAATCCTGTCTTCTTCAGTCAGACTCGGTTGAAGATCCATCTAAATATGAGCCCGAGTCACTTCTTAATTCTTCCTCGTAGATGCTTTCATCCGAGGGGATATCTTCAAACTAATAGACTGGTACCAGCTTTCCATGGTAGACTGCTTCCACGATATCATCCGTGGCTTCGTACATTCGTATCTCACGATTCTGAGGGCAATCGGGTGAGATATGACCTCTGGCTCCACAATTCCAACAGTTGAGTCCTTGAAACTTTCATTGGCTCGGGTATGGGCTCGTCTGAACGTTCTCTTGGATGTCGTTCTCACCATGCTCCTTGCTACTGAGCTAGTTGAGCCTTGGGATGAACTCTTCGTCGTTCCCGTTCTTTGTCCAGTTTTGTATGTTCTGGCCTTGCTCTTGGACCACCATGCTCTTCTTCTTCGAAATGGAGGTCTTCTGAAACTCTTACTGTATGAGCCTCGACTCTTCTTCTTTCTTCTCTTTTCTTCTGATTCTCCTATAATTGTTGGAAAATCGTTATTTTCACAGCAAAGAGGGGTTCTTTTTATTTTACCTCTTAGTCTCTTGATGTTCTTTTGGGCTGCTGCCTGTTGACACCATTCTCAGAGCTTATCCTTTAAGAAGGACATTCTTCGGGCTATTGAATCTATTGTACTAGGGGGTACTGTGTACGATTCGATCAACATCTCTCTCCATAGGCTGCAGATCTTTGCAAAGAACATGGGACATGCTACTTTAGCTGTCATATTACTCCAAAAATAGTATTTACGAAACCAGTAGATATATTCGTCTACTGCGAAAATACTTCTTAACTCCATACCCAATAGTGTTTGGGTATAGACCTTGATTTTTTCGGTTCTCTGTTCTTCAAAATAACTATCTCCTACAAAATGGGTTTTGAATAAGAGGCCAAATCTTTCGCAGATTGTGCTTTTGGATTCTCCTTCGAGTATTTGCTCCTTTAAAGCTGCTGTGGAGTTTTTCCAGCCCAGCTTTGCCGATCCTTCGAGACTTAGCTCTATTAATCTGACAATGTTTTCTTTATCGAGATCCAGGGTGGTTGCTGCAATCTTCATTGAAGCTACCCATTCGTTGATCAGATCTTTGATGTTTCGGAAGTCGATAACATCGTGGTTCAGTGTTATGCCATATGGATTTAATGGTTGTAACATCGTCTTGGCCCACGGTGTGTATTCTGGTGCTCTACTCAGGTTCTGTCCTAGGTTTCGTCTTGCATTGAGATGCACCTCAAGATACCTGTTTATGTGGAAGTCTGTACTTTCCCTCATTGGGACATCAGACGGTCCATCGTGAGTCACGTTGGATCCTGATTCTTCCGCATAACCCAATTGAAGAACTTCATTGGGTTTTACATTAACTAGATCCATTATCCCAAGTTGGGAAAATGATTCTGCTAATTCTTGTAGATCTGATAGATCTGCCCTGGAAACACTCATTCGACTGTTTTCAGGAGATCGATCATAAGCTCTTCTTGTGATTTCTGCTTCGGAACCATAGTTGCTTTACCTTTTTGATGTAAAGCTTGTACGGGTCCGAATCCATCTCTAGTATTGGCTTGGTTATTCTTGGAAGATCCAGGAATATCCTTTTGTCTTTTCTTGATATCCGAAATATCAAATTTCAGATTTAAAATCTCTTTCTTTAGATCTTGAAACAATTTCAAGATCTCTTCTATTGATTGATTCAAGTTATCTATTTTTCCAGGTAAAATTAATACCCGGTTTCCATAATCTTAAATCGTCTTTTGGATTTCTCATAAGTCTTGTGAGAACTTAGAGCTATCCGGATCAATTTCTTTCCAGTCAGTTCCTTTCATTTTCATGAAAGAAATTACTTTTAATAAAATTTTGTCTTATAGACAAATTCAAGAATTTCCTCTGGAAATTTCTATTTTTTATTTCCAAAATTTGGAAATAACTCATTAGTTTCAAATTAAATGAATCCATTAAATAATTAAATCTTCACCATTAAGAGATAAAATATTATAAATAATATGATTAATATGTTCTTCAATAAAACTTAGGCTCTGATACCAATTTTCAAGCGCGTTGGGTTTCATTTATATAATGAAAAATTAAGTATATTGAGAAAAGATTAAAGTAAATAAAGTCAAACTTTCTTAGGGTTAAAATGAAAGAAAGAAAAGTTGTTGGGGTCATTTATTAATTTCAAATAGGTCATATGGCCTAAATTTTGCCAAACTGTGTCTGTTATGGCATGTTTTTACAATTGCAACTTGTTATGGCCTAGAAGTGGAATAGCCTCATTGTTATGGCCCTTTTTAATATTTACCCCTAAAAAAAATGGATAAAGGCCACAAGTACGCCAGCCAATCAGCCATTACAGGGAGAAATAAAGTTTCCCAAGTACGGTCATTCCCAATATTTTTCTCTTTCTATGTCAGTCTGTCAAAAGCTATTAAAATTAACTTATTAATTAGTAGAGTAAAAGCCAATTAGAATTAACATATTTACTATATTAGGTAAAGGAGCAATTATTTTGTAACACCTAAAAGGAAAGTGAAGCAGTTAAATAAAAATAGATGAAGTATATTATTGTTGACCATGGTGAAACTAGACTTAGACAGCCGAACAGAGTCATAAGTTGGTTCAGGTTAGAATCAGGTCGATTCGAGCTTGTCTAGTAGCAGTGAAACTATTTTATTGCAAAGGGTGTGAGCCGTACTTACACATTTTAAATTATTAATAACTTAAATCGTATAAAAAGGGTATATTTGAATATAAGCAGATAGCTATAGCATATTTGACCAGCAAAATCGAGTAACAAATATTAATATTTTTTTTTTAGAAGTCGAAGCCAGATAAAAAGAATAAAATTAGGACCAAAACAAGAAAGTCCAAACCATATAAATAGGAAAGCAAAAAAGATAACCTAACATCTAGGGAACCAAACACCTAGCGCATTCCCATCCAATTCAACAAGTTCGGAGGGAAGCCCCAAGTGGTGAAGAAATCCTCCAGAAATGTCCTATGTTTCGCAAGTCTATCTTCAAACAACAAAATCTGTGGTAGCCCAACTTCTAGTATGTATCGAGGGTTAGCATATACAGCTGTGGCAAACCAGGAAACATTATCGCATTGCAATCTGAAAGTGAGGATGCGGTCCCTGATGTCAACAACTTGTGCTTGGATGTTTGTACCATTTCTCTATAAAGCCCACACTCCACCCGATTTCCCTACCGCTTCTTGAATACAAATAGGAGAGAATCCTGCCTGGAGCTGAAATGCCTGAGAGAGCCCAAAGAGGGCTTGAGGCTCGAATAGAAAGATTAACTTCGGATTTAATTGACACAACAAGTCAATTACAATCCTTCTAGTGTTCCTATTCATAATCCCACCAATGTTCCACACCAGGATTTTGAAATTTGCAAAATCCATAACCAAAACGATAAGAAAATGGGGTAGCAACACACACCTATCACCTTATTGTGACACCGATTGAATGGGGCTTGAGGCCAGCTCCGGCGTTCCCACATCTTCCATGTGTAAATCATCCTCCAACGCCACCTTCTCATTTCCCCCTGAGCCTCAACTACTTTGGGCAAACTTTCCTTTTCCGACTGCTCTCTAGGATTTCCTTCCACCCCTGACGATGGTCGAGCTCTTTTGGCAAGTAAAGGATTTCCGTCTGAGTTTGGAGCGGTAATTCCAGTCAGGGTATTTTTCCTTTAGTGTGCTATAGTCCCTCCCCCAATTTTCAATTTGCCTTTGGACTCTAAGATATTAGTGATTTGCTTCAACGCCTGAGACTACCCTTAAAACTTCTAGGCTTGGAAACCTGAGAATATTTAGTTAGGTCCGTTTGGTAACTTTGGGCTTGCCTCCTCTCTCGTTAGATCTGCTTGGCCCATTTCGTTTCTTCTTCGTGACTTTATCCACCGCTTTCAGGTTGGATTGGAACTTCCTTGTCCTTCACGTGATTCACAGGGAACTTTTCAACATTTTTGTCCTCATCTCTGCCTTCCTCATTGTATCCCTGAACTACCATGTCAACTTCCTTCATCCCCTATTTTCCTTTTGCTATTTCAGTGTCTGATCTAGAGTCAAACATAGGTGAGTCCAGATCTTCTGTCCCCACCAAAGAAGAGCAAGTATCCTTGGATTCATCTAACACACCAGCCTCATCCTCAACCCTATTACCATATTGGTGTAACTTTTCAATAGATTCTGCAGCTTCCTTCCTAGGTTCCTATTTAGTCATGAAAACCATCAGCTCCTTGCCTTTCGTTGCCTTCTCCTTCTACGGGCAAGCATTCACTCCATGACCATACCTTTGGCAAGATGGGCATAAGAGGTGAAGCCCCTCATATTGGACCTTTTTCTAGTGATCTTCTATGAGTATGGTTGTAACAACCGGTTGACAGAGGTCTATCTCGACGCATAGCCTTGCATATTTCCCCTATGGACCTTCTTTGTCATATCATCCACCTTCACTAGAGTACTTAAAGCCATGGCCACTTTTTTCAGCAAGTTCTCGTCATAGAGGTCTAGGCATAACCCTGGCAGACGAGCCCAGATATTTCTTGCATGGAGTTACTTCCGTCAGTGAGAAGTTTGGCTTCCATGGTGAGATAATCAAGTAACTATCGAAAATCATCCATGGCCCTTCATTGATGACCTTAGCTCGATCTGCAGCCCTTTCAAACTTCACTAGGAAGAAACCCTGATCCAAGTCCAGCATTTCGAAGTTGCCTTGCATTTTCCAAATGCGAGTAATCCTTTCTTTCAAGCCTAGGCACCCCACCTTCTTACCCAGTATTATACTATGATAGCATCCTCCCATGGTTTGCAAAGTCGCTCCCTATCTGAGGGTCGAGAAAGATCCGTGGTTTAATTCGATCGCCGTTAATGAAGTCAAGGTTACTACATGATTCTGCTTCATCTTTCCCCAGAGTTACAGGGAAAACACTTTTTCCTTCAAGAATCATATCTCTAAATGAGGGCTTACCATTTCTAGACAAAAAGAACGGAGGCCATAGGACATCCAGCAGGATACCCGCTGAGGGTGAAAGGGCGTCGGTCATTGGGAGAAAAAACCAGAGAGAGGATTGCAAGAAAGACGCAATCGATCAGGTCGTTTAGTAAATTTGATCGATAATAGAAACATATTTAATTAAAAAATATTTATATGTAAAATTTGGTAGATAACATATAAAAATTAAAAAAATAGCATATTTCTATGTAAAATTTCAATATGACATCTGCTCCCCAATATGCTTTAAAATATAGCATATTGTTTCAAATATGTTATTCAATATGATACTTATCAAACAAGCATATAGGTTGGTCAAACATGCTATATACTCGCTAAATCGTCAATTAATTTGCGACATAAAATTTCGGTTGCTAATTGGGTCGCTAACAGCGACTGATTTTGTTATGTCGCGAATTTCGGTCGCTAAATTGACTATTTCTTGTAGTGAACCAAATAACCCCAAATAAAAATTATAAAAATTTAATAATATAAAACTACATGATGATTTCATGGGGCTCGAGACGAACTTAGGAGGGCTAGAGCACATACACACGTGGTTCAGCAAAGAATTGAATCTGATGGAAGAGACCAAGTGAGGGCTGGGTGAAAGCCAATTGTGACGGAAGTGTGACTGGCAGGACGACAAGTAAAGCAGGCGGACTTCTACGAAATGAAAGAGGTGAATGGCTTGGTGGCGTAATACGGGCCAAAGGAGGTTCTATGGAAGTAGAGGAGGCCAAATATTTGAATAAAGTTTTTTGGTGACATACGCATTTTTCTATGACATCATTATATGTTAAAGATGATTGATAAATTTTTTGACTACACAGCCTATTCAGACTAGGAAAAGAAACTATAAAATTAGATAAATGTCTAGCGACAAGGAAATTACATACCAACAGCGTCAGCTACAAGAATATGCTTAACTTGGTCAGAGGAAAGGCTCTATTAAGTAGTCCTATATATATTTACTGTTGGTATCGGAAAAAAATGATCTTTTAGTCCTTTTTCTTTCCAAAATATCCAAATCAGTCCGTTACTAATTTTTTGCCCCATATAGTCCTCTACGTTTGCTAATTTTTTTCAATTCGGTCCTAGTTATGTAATTAGCATGAGGTTGCTGATATGGCCGAAGTATATCACATTTTACATACACCGTGGCAAATTTGGAGTCCCCACACATAACACACTATTTTAACAAATGTTTGAAGGCTGTCATAACACATCACTACTCTAAAAAATGACTCTAATGGGTCAATTGAACCATTTTTCACTGGGATTGTGGGCATAGTTTCTACTTGGTTCGCATTGAGCCCTTCCTTATTGAGGTTACCCAACCCATAAAAAACACCAACAATTCATTTGTACGCATTATATATCACAATTGGTCTTCATTTTCTTGAGAAACACCAAAAACCACCGAGACCGAAAAGAAAATGCACTGCGGTAGCTGTTGACCAAAACTCATATGTTATTGTTGTGAATGGTTGTTGTTTCTTTATGGTTGGATAACCCCAATGAGGGCTCAATGCGAATCATGTAGAAACTATGCTCATCATCCTAGTAAAGAATGTGGTTCAATTGACCCACTAGAGCCTAGATGTATTTATTAGAGTAGTGATATGTTATGGCTCCCTTCAAATATTTATTTCAAACATTTAATAATTTGGTGTGTTATGTGTGGAGACACCAGATTGGCCACCGTGGATGTAAAATGGGATTTACTTCGGCCACGTCAACGACCTTAGGCTAATTACGTAATTAGGACCAAATTGAAAAAAATTAGCAAACGTAGGGGACTATATGGGGCAAAAAATAACTAACGGACCGATTTGGATATTTTGGAAAGAAAAATGACTAAATAATCATTTTTTCCTTGTTAGTATCCCACATCGGTTGTGATGTGTCCCATTTACTACTTTATATGATGGGGAACAATTCTATTTATTATCAATTAGTTTTATGCGTGAGCCTCCCATTCATAAATTTCTATATCTCGTATTGTACTAACAAAAGTTAAATAAATAAAAGTGCGCTGACCGTCCATGAATTGAAAAAAAAAAAAAAAAAAAAAAAACACTTAATTACCAAGTCTAATATTTTACTGTGCAAGAAATTGAAGACAATGTTCTCTTCACTCCTCTCTCCGTCCTATTTACGCTTAGTTTACGCTTCTTTTTTTTTTGGACTTTCATTTCCCAGCCCTTCGTCGTCGTCCATTCAACGCGTTTCAATCTCCAATCCCATCTGTCATCTCTGCATACTGTACGCACATGTGTGTCTGTATATGTATTTATTTATACCCTCCAATTCAATTCCATATAATCCGATCGTACAGCCGCCAATGCATTTAATTTGAGCCATTCCGACACTCATGCAATTATCCAATTTTCTGCAATAGAATTTAATTTTTGTTTATATTATATAGGAGTGAATTGCAATGGCGAAGACCACAGCGCAACCGCCGGCCGCCGCGGAGGAGGAGGGGTCGTCGCAGAGGCCAAATGACAGTAATGAGGTGGTCAAGTACAAGGGCGTGCGTCTCAGGAAATGGGGGAAGTACGTCACCGAGATTCGGCTCCCCAACAGCCGCGAACGCATATGGCTCGGTTCCTTCGGCACGGCGGAAATGGCGGCGCGGGCGTTCGATGCCGCCCTTTTCTGCCTCCGCGGCGCCGGCGCCAAGTTCAATTTCCCCGAGGATCCACCGAAATTTACCGTGGGACAGGCGCTGAGCCCCACGGAAATAAGGAACATTGCGAGGAGCTACGCCGGCGGTTTTGGCCCGGCTGGAAGCTCTAGCAACGGCGCCGCTCAGCCGCCGCTGCCAGAGGGCGAACGGGAAGTGGAATTCCCGTCGTCGAATTGGGACGACGGATCGACGAAAGATCGCATGGATTGGGGGTTCCTTGATGATCAGGAGCTGATTCTGGATAGTAATTCGAGAGGGATTAATTCGAGTAGGGTTTTCGACGAATTTGAGCAAATGTTTTCACCGGATATTGGTGATGATCATATGTGTATGTCGTGGAACTGTGGAGATCGAGGCAATGACGACAACCGCCACGACGACGACGGAGGAGACGACGGAAACAGCATCAATGCTGGACTCTGGAGTTTCTGATCAAGAAATTATTGAATAAAAGGTATACATATATACTGCATTTTCAGAATATAAATAAATACTTACATACATATAGAGTATATGAGTAGTTGGGCTTAATTTTGTTGTCTAAATCTTTTTGAGGTATATGAAGAGTGTGTTGTAGTATTTGTTTTTCCCCAGAATGTTTTCTGGAATGTGATACCCTGGCTATGTTGCCTTGACAAAATCCTAGACACTCTTTTGGTCTCAATCTAGATGTTAGAATAAAGGAATTGTGATTGATCACAATTCCCTCTCAAAAGGTGAATTGCGAGCTATATATATAGAGAGAGAGAAGACATACTTTGTAATGAATGATTATTGTAATATCATTATTCCTATGCTTATGTGCATTGTGTAATAAGACTAGTAGTAATAATAAGTGTGTAGTTTTCAGCTTCTTAATCATTATTCCTCTGCTTAAGTGTGTTGTTTTCGGACACTTCTCTTATTCTAATTACTACTCCATCCGTCCCAACAATTGTGTCTCATTTTTACCGTTGACACTGTTCATTAATCAACTTTGACCTAATATTATTGCAATTATAAAAGAGAAAAAATATAGTCAAGTTCGGTCTTGTTAGATTCGTCTAATTATTAGTTTTAGAACATACTATATATTTTATATAAATTTTAATTATACACATATTAAGATATTAGCCGTTAAACAAATGTATTGGATGGTGTCCCAAAAGTTTTAAGACATAAATAGTGGGACAGAGGGAATACTAATTAGTATTTTATTGTAATTGCATTTGTGTTTACTAAAATATAATAGTATACATTTAGACACGTGTGTATATTCTCATAGCACAATATCAATATGTTGAATATATAACATTTATACCCAAACAAAATGTCCAAAAATAATCTTTACAACCCATAAAAAGTACTCCTCCGTCTCACCACAAACGTCCTGTTTGACTTTTTGAACATCCTGTTTGACTTTTTGACATTTTTAATTGTTCAACTTTGACTCAATATTATTATAGGTATATATTTGGAAAAAAAATGGTCGAATTTGGTCTTGTTGGATTCGTCTAATCGTATAGCTATAAAATATACTCCCTCCGTTTTTTTTTAAGTTCACAATTAGCATAGTAGATACTATTCATTGAGTAACTTTAATTCAATTTTTTCATATAGTTATATAAGATAAAACATAGTCAAGTGAGATCTTGTTAGATTCGTCTAATCACGTAGTTTTGGAATATCAAATTTTTATAATTTTTACTTATATATAATATGAGATATTGATGATTGAAAATGTGCATTGGATTGCGTGCAGTGCAGGATGGGTGAAGTTAAAAAAAACGGAGGGAGTATATTTTATATAATTTTTACTTATATATATATATATATATATCTTTTGATATATTAACGATTAAAAAAGTGCATTGGATTGTGTGCAGAAATCAAACATGAAGTTTTAAATGGGACGGAGGGAGTATACACTTGTAGATATCACAAAAAATATCTCTCTCATAACATATTATTCAATCACATAGAATATCTTTCTTATCACACACACAAAATATTCTTCCATGATATGCAACATCTTTCCCATCACATGCATGGGACCATGCACTCAATCCTCACCCGTCCAAAACTCAAATAGAATGGATGCACATTAGAGTATTAGAGTTGATCTTTCCCACGAATAAGCACATTTAGATTTTTTCATTGGCGCGAACGGGTTTTTAGTGTCCGGTGATTGCTTCTTCCTCTCCACTTCAAAATTTTAAATACTCGATCACTCCATTCCTAAATAGTGTTTTTTTCAACTCAATTTCAATAATCAATATTCGCATTAATGAACTCATAAATTTACATTTTTACCCTTCAACTAAACTCATTCTTAATAGTAAATGTCAACAAATGCATTTATATAAAGTGAATGGCAATATAATAAAAACATAGCATAACTAACTATAACTACCTAAAAATAACAACTAATGTGGAATACTTTTTAATCTCTAAAAAGACAACTAAAAAGTAATGGTGGGAGTATAAAGTATTTTGTAAGATACTTTTAGCCCAAAAAATTAACAGGCATTAATCTTTAAAAAATACTATCCAATTATTCACTATAAGAATTTTCTGTTATAGCGATCGAAAAAAAATTGCTAAAACTTGGTCACTAACAAACCGAATTTGCGACCGAAATTCGTTGGCGACTATAATTTTGACGATCGAAACTCGTTAGCTACCACAATTTTAGTGATCAAATTTGGATTTTTTTTAGTAGTGATTGATCTTGAATCCAGTGAAGAGTCTTATTAGATACTAGCAAAATGTAGTACTAGCCAAGGTTGTAAATATCGGTTTCGGTATCTATATCGGACAAATAAATTTAGGGAAATTTTGAAGATATTTGAAATTTCGGGAAAAATTTCGGAAATATTTGTAGTTTTTTGAGAAAACTAATTCGAGTTTCTGAGATGATGAAAATGAAGATATTTCAAAATTTCTCATCTCTGTTGTTATATAAATTAGTAATGTTATTGATATCATGCACCATGTTGATTGATAAGAGACTTAAAATTGATAAACAAGTTAATTGGATGGCATCATCAATATGGGTTGAAACATAAATTTTAATTAATTTTTAAAAAAATATATTTTAAAATTTAGAAAAGAAATATTTTGAAAAAAAAATGGGAAATTTCGGTCAAATTTCGAAAAATTTTGGATTTCGGGTGAAATTTCGATGAAAATTTTGCAAAAAATTATTAAAATTTCGCTTCGGGATGTCCCAAAACCTGAAATCAATCAAAATTTCGGAAATATTTAAATCAATAGTAATAGCATCTAGCATAGGGAGCAAATAATATTTGTCGTTTTGTGAATTTATATTGGGGTTGAAATGACGATGAGGATGCTGGGAAGATATAGGGAAAGAAAGTGGAGCCAGCCATCATTGAATAATGAGATATAGTATATCCTATCCTCAATTACTATATACTCACAACAGGACAACAAAACATTGACTGGTCATGCATTACATTACATTACTACTTCCTGTTCTCATATAAATGCATCATTCCCGCATTTCACGCGGTTCAATACACATTTTTAAATGTTTATAATTCAAATTGTGCATAAGTAAAAAATATATAAATTTTATATTCTAAAACTATGTGAGTAGACGAATCTAACAAGATCTCACATAACTATGTTTTTCTTATATAACTATGTCTAAAAAATTAATCAAAGTTACCTAATGAATAGTTACTACTATGCAAATGGTTCACTTATATGAGAACGGATGAAGTATAATAGATTCCCATGACCCCACCAAATACATAGTACTAAACATTCACCAATTCTTATTCAGTCTTCGGTCATCTGCCAAGCCGCGGTGGCTATTTTCTTCTTTAACTACTTACCAGATTTTCAACTCTACATAAGATATGTTCTTATTACAGCTGGTACGGTCTCATCTGATAAATACTAGTAGTAGTCCATATTTAATCTGCACTTGGTCATTTTCTATGTAACTACTCACAATACCTTACATTACATTTGATAAATATTATATTCCCATTTATTAGTTTGTAATTTATGTGACATTCATGGGCTTCCACCATTTTTTTATCTCGCTCGGCTTCGCAAAAAAAATACCTTACATTACATGGTAAATTGACTAAATGTCGTATTTGGATGGATGGATGTTTTAGGGTATTGTGAATGAATTTTAACTCTCTTATTTCAGAATGGATTTAAAATCCATCACAAATTAGCTCAAAATTAGGGTGAAGATATGAAATCCATCCACAAATTATAGACATTCTGTTTTAATTGTATTGATATTATGTGTTGAAAATATCAAACATTCTATTTGATGATTTATCACTTAAACCTAATCCTTCTTTGAGTTCAACAAAAAATATTTGTAAGTAAAAGATTTTGTATAAAATATTTAATAAATAAAATGCAGTGCATGTTTATTACGTTTATATTATGTAATGTCTTCCTCTTTTATTTTGTTTGTTGTGTGTCTTCTTGGTACTTACATTATATTGTACACATCTCCTACTAGCTGTATATATATGTTTGGCTAGCGTCGAGCCAATGACCTTTTTCTCCTCAAGGGAGGGTACTGGAAAAGAATCAAACCGATTACGGGTTTGGATTTGTGATAATGCGCCCAAACTTGACTAAATACGCCCAAACTTGACTGAATATTCACTGGAATTGTAATGGCAAAATGGATACAATGGAAAATCTACCAGTTGTTGAGAAACAACGGCTGATTAACCGGAAAAATGGAACCAAACTACCAGTTGTTGAGAAACAACGGTGGACTTGGAAAAAGTAACCGCTAATCTGCTAGGCTAAATTCTAGGAAAACGGTTAAAGGAAAGCTGTAAAGAAAGCAGTAAAGATACAAAGAATTGAAATTTGCATAAATGAATTTTGGGGTGGATTGGTCTCTCTTGATTATGAACATGGCATCCCCTATTTATAGCCGGAGCTCTGGTAACCGCTCCCCGGCTGATCCTTCAAAGCCGATTTTCGCCCTTCCTTCATCGGCTGTCCTCGCTCAATTTCGGCCGATGCCTCTGTAACACCCCGGTTTTCAAAACTCTAAAAGGCCGGGATGTTACCGCCACATTCCTTGTTTAAGCCTGCCGGATGCAACCTTACCCAAGGAATGCTAAGGCTCGAATCGCATCACATACAAAATATCATCATAATACTTAAAATTTGAAAAATTATATCCGAAACATCCAACATAATTAATAATGCGGAAGAGTAACGCGAAGGCCTCCAGGCCAAAACAATAATCCGAATAAAGTGCATAAGTAAGTTCAAGGCAATTTAAATAAATGCGGCTTAAAACTCCCAAATCCCATGAATGCTGGATGCTCACATGTGCTCCTCAAACTCTGTAAGAAAAGAAATAAACAACACACGTCAGTATGAAAATACTGAGTAAGCCAACCATCCCATATTAAGCTATGGGGTTTTTAAATGGATTGACTTAAAAATTGTTTTCAGGAAAAACATTCATTTAAATGTTAGAAATTATTTAACCATTCCGACGAACATATAAATAAAGTACATTTTCACCATCGTGCATAGAACATGGGGACACCAAAAGAGCTCCAAAAATAGTGGGAATTCATCCCTCAACAATGCCAACGGCTTATCTATATCGACACGCTCCCGGGGCCCATAAATAACACTCGCAAGTATTATTTAGGGATATAGACACAATCACAATAATTATCACAAGGAGGGGGGCGGCCACGCATGGCTCATCCCTAGTGCACTCGCCCTCCGGAGCCTAAATGTGGGCATACCTACCCGAAATCTAGTGCACAATGGGTTTCAAATAAATTACACATGTTCAAACTTAATTAAATTTTCCACGAATGATTTCCACCATAAGAATACACCAAAACATGTCATCTTCATACCGAGATGCATAAAATAACCTCCTCGAGTCGTACAGGACTTCATTTCAAGTAAATCGATGTTTTACCCTAATCGAACTTGTAAGAATCTAAGAATTTTCAACACAGCTCATTGTCGACAGACAAGCATCGAAAGTAAAAGTCCCATTAATTAATTACCAAGCCAAAATTTCTGAAAATTTTACAGTAGATTATATATTCAATATGGAACAACTTTTATGAATAATGTTAAGTTTAAATCATGCTTGAGATAGGAGAAACGAATGCTTCAACAGAATAGTAGGGATAAACTCGCGGCTCAGAACACATTTTAATAGAAAATTTTATGGTAATTATTTACTCGACCAAAAATTCTAAAATTTGGCAGGGACCTTCCTAACACATATATGAACAAATTTGTAGAAGAACAAAAGTCCTAATTCATGATGGAAGTAACAGAAAAACGAGAATTTTTGTATATACATAAAACTGTCAACTCGAGTATGGAAAACACGTTTTAGAGATTTAAAGTGTGGTAATTCATTATTCGTCCAAAAATTCTAAAATTTTACAGAGGTCTTCCTAACATGTAAATAAACAACTTTGTAGAAGAACAAAAATCTCAGTTCATGACGGAACTATATGAAAAACGATGATTCTTTTGGGTTAACAAATCTGACAGAAATTGCAGAAACCTTAATTCGATTCCTACGACTCAAGAGATGAAATAATTTCGACCCAAACTTAGTATAGGGTGTGTTGGCTTACCTTTCACCAAGTTGGGGTTGGGAAAAACACAAATTTGGTGACTAACTATGAAGGAACAATCGCCGACAACCCTTACTCCTCCGAAGTGGCTGCGTTCGTGCGAAAAACGTTGAGGATGTTAGGAAAATCTATTCTACATTCGTCCAGCAGTAGGGGAAAGATTAAGGATGGGTGTTTACCTTCTAGAAATGACGAGGAACAGCAGAATTCAGTCTTAGATCTTCCTCCCTACGAAAAACACACGAACTCGCCCAAAATCTATCCTATTTGCTGAAAATTTTCGAAAGGAGAATGAGTGGCTGCTGGGGGCTGGTTTTATAGTGTTTGGGGTTAGGGTTTCGACTTGAGGGTGTAGGGAGGCAGCCAAATCATCTAGGATCATTATTGGATTTAAGATGGTGCATAAAATCCAATGTTTTCCTAAATGATTGCTCAAGAAAATTATATTGCCACTTTTGGTGATCTCTTTACCACCCTTGCACTTATCTTGATCAAATAAAATATCTTCCTACCTTATTCCTACACAAGAGACGTCCACCACTCCTACCATCAAACAAATCAATCTAATTTCACTTACCATAAATAGTGTGAAGCATTGACTTATTGACCACATGTCAATAATTCATCAAAAATAATTAAATTATTTTTGACTACTTGATATAAATTATAGGGTATTACAATCTACCCCCTTTAAAAATCGACTTCGTCCTCGAAGTCGCCTATTATCTAAGGGTCGAATACTCTAAGTTAAGGATCTATGCCACTAAGTGCGCGACAATTAAATTAGACAAGGTTAAAGGTAGAAATGGATGCTAAGAAGTTCATGCTAAAGAGTATAATGTCATTTGGCCATACCTTTGTTGTGGTATCCAGTGGCCATGTCTTCCTTCCCCCTTTGTTTTGCAGTTATGTCCCCATAACTGCTTCTTGATCGCTTAGGAAGAGGTGCGGGTATCGCTGTCGCATGTCGGATTCTAACTCCCATGTTGCTTCTTCGGCTCCATGGTTAGACCACAAAACCTTCACCATCCTTGTGATTTTGTTTCTTGTTGAGCGTTCCTTGATGTCGAGGATTTGTATAGGCTTCTCCTCATAGGTCAAGTCATCATCTAGCTCAATTACTTCCGGTTGAAGTACACGAGTCGGGTCGTGCATATACTTCCGAAGTTGAGAGACGTGAAACACGTTGTGTACTCTCGACAACTGTACCGGTAAAGCTAGTCGATACGCTAGAGTTCCAACTCGATCAAGGATTTCGAAGGGTCCAATATACCGAGGGCTCAATTTTCCTCGCTTTCCGAAGCGCATTACCCCTTTCATTGGTGATACCTTCAACATCACTTTGTCACCAACTTGGAATTCCAATTCTTGCCTCCTCATATCCGCATAACTTTTCTGGCGATCTTGTGCAGCTTTCATCTTTTGTTGTATCAACTTCACTTGCTGGGCCATATCCTCAATTAATTGAGGTCCGACGGTAGCAAGCGTTCCATTCCCCATCCAACACAATGGACTTCGGCACTTACGCCCATATAAGGCCTCAAAAGGGGCCATGCCAATGCTGGCATGATAGCTATTGTTGTATGAGAACTCGATCAACGGCAGATGGTTCTCCCAACTCCCTTTGAAATCAAGAACACATGCTCTTAGCATTTCCTCCAATGTTTGAATCGTCCTCTCTGTCTGTCCATCCGTCATTGGATGGAATGCAGTACTCATCTTGATTTTGGTACCTAAGGCTTCTTGCAGCTTCGTCCAGAAGTTAGAGACAAATCTACTATCTCTTTCTGAAATGATGTCTTGTGGTACTCCGTGCCTACGGACCACATTTTCGACATAAGCCCGCGCTAGTTGATCCATGGACCATGTTTCTTTCATCGGGATGAAGATTGCTGTTTTTGTCAATCTATCAACAATCACCCAGATTTTGTTATTTCCTTTAGGCGATCGTGGTACCCCTGAGACGAAATCCATGGAGATGCTATTCCACTTCCAACTCGGGATCTCCAATGGTTTTACCAATCCTAGGGGCTTCTGACGTACAGCTTTAACTTTCTGGCATGTCAAGCACTTAGCTACAAAATCCGCAATTTCCTTCTTCATCCTCGGCCACCAGTACACTCCCTTGAGATCCTTGTACAACTTACCACCTCCTGGATGTATGGAGTATGGCGTGTTATGGCCTTCTTCCATTAACCTTCGCTTCAAGTCCCCACTCTTCATTGGTATACACCACCTCCCTTTGAAGCGTATGCTTCCATCCTCATGTATCGCGAATCCTTCGGCTTTCCTCTCAGCCTACTTCTTCTTGATTCTCTCTAGCTTAACATCGCCGGGTTGAGCTTCTCGAATTTCATCAAACACAGTAGTCCCAATAGTTATTGCATTGAGGACGTTAACCACTGTTCCATATTGAACCATCTCTATTTCCAACTTGGATAAATCCATATATAATTTTGGTGGTACTATAACTGTGTTTAACGTGTGGCGAGTCTTTCGGCTCAGTGCATCCGCTACGACATTTGCTTTCCCTTCATGATATGCAATGTCAAGGTCATAGTCTTTTATCAACTCCAACCACCTTCTTTGCCTCATATTTAGTTCCTTTTGAGTAAATATGTACTTGAGGCTTTTGTGGTCGGTAAAGACCCGACATGTTCGTCCGTAGAGGTAATGTCGCCATATCTTTAAGGCGAACACGACCGCTGCCAACTCCAGGTCATGCGTCGGATAGTTTGCCTCATGAGGTTTAAGTTGTCGCGACGCATATGCAATCACCCTTTGTTGTTGCATTAAAACGCATCCTAGCCCTTCTTTCGAAGCATCACTGTAAACCTCAAAGTCTTCATTATCTGTTGGAAGAGCTAACACCGGAGCAGTTGTCAGTCTCTTCTTCAGCTCCTGAAAGGCAATCTCACATTCCTTCGTCCACTCGTATTTCAAGCCTTTCTTCAATAGTTGGGTTAGAGGTCGTGCGACCCTCGAGAAGTCCTTCACAAACCTCCTGTAATAACCCGCTAACCCAAGGAAACTTCTTGCCTCCGTCTGATTCGTTGGCACTAGCCACTCGGTTACGGCGGATATCTTTGTCGGATCAACGGATACTCCATTCCCCGAGACGACGTGTCCTAAGAAAGCAACCTCTTTCATCCAGAATTCACACTTGGACAACTTGGCGTATAATTGATGCTCTCGTAGTGTCCTTAGGACTTGATGGAGATGCCTCATGTGCTCTTCTTCACCTTTTGAGTAAACCAGTATGTCATCAATGAACACGACAACACACTGATCCAACATCTCTCTAAAGACGTCATTCATGAGGTTCATGAACACCGCAGGGGCATTAGTTAGTCCGAAGGACATCACTGTGAATTCATAATGCCCATATCTCGTGCGAAATGCTGTCTTTGGAATATCCTTCTCCGCAATACGCAACTGATGGTATCCCGATCGCAAGTCGATCTTTGAGAATATCGTGGCTCCTTTAAGTTGATCAAAGAGGTCTTCAATCCTAGGCAGTGGGTACTTGTTTTTGACCGTTACTTGATTTAGACCTCTATAATCGATGCAGAGTCGTAAACCGCCATCCTTCTTCTTGACGAACAACACGGGGGCTCCCCATGGTGACGTGCTAGGTCGTATGTACCCCTTCTCCAGTAACTCCTCGAGTTGTTCCTTAAGTTCCTTCATCTCGAGAGGTGCCATTCGATATGGAGCCTTGGACACGAGTTCAGTTCCCGGAACTATGTCTATGGTGAACTCAATGTCACGGCTTGGTGGCATCCCTGGAATTTCCTCAGGAAACACATCAGGGTACTCCTTGACCACTGGTATGTCATCGATCTTCTTGTCACCTACTTCGAGGTCATGTACGTGGCATGCGTACAATGGATACCCTTTTCTCAACAAGTTGCTGAACTTCAATACATTCACCACTTTAGTCTTCCGCTTTGGGGGCTGAGCGTAGTATACGATCCTTTTACCCCTGCCCTTTGATAGGGTAATCTTCTGCTTCTGGCATTCAATTACTGCTTTATACCGGGTTAGCCAGTCCATTCCCAGTATGATGTCAAAGTCCTTAAGTTCAAGTTCTACTAGATTCGCGAAGAATTCTAAGTTCTTGATAATTATAGAGATCCCGTTGTACCGTCTTGTGCATGGTACAACTTCGCCAGATGGGAGTTGTATTCCTAGTTTGACGAGTTCAGGCTTAGGTAGATCTAAGTTCTCTAAGATCCTTGAGGAAATATGTGAACAGCTAGCTCCAGAATCGAACAATACTTTAACTGGGACACTCAAAGCGGTAAATATACCTGTGATCACGTCGGCATTCTATGGAATATCAGCTTGGTTGATGACATTCAGTCTCCCAACTGCTCCAACTTGATTCCCCTGCTGACCGCGATTCCCCTGATTCCAGTTGCCCTGATTCTGTTGCGGTCTCGGCCCTTGGTTGTTCCCGTTGCGACGCTCTTGAGGGTTTTGTTGCTGGTCCGTCACATGTCGGTTCACCAAGTCCTCCCTCTTCACAATTGTCTCTACCCGCGCCCTACACTCTGCTACTCGGTGGCCTTCCCGACCACATCGGTAACAGTTCCTTGGTCCTGGGCACTCTTTGACTAGATGCGGCCTGTTGCATCATGGGCAAGGTGGTGGGGCACGATTTCCTTGGTTCCCATTGCCTCCATTATTCCCATGGTGCGGCCTATTCCCTCCATTACGCTCATTCCTTCCTCGGAAGTTATTGTTGTTGCCTTGATTGCCACGATTCCTCTTGTCATGGCCTTGGGACCCTCTGCTAGGCTCTCCGGAAGCTCTCCTCTTCAACTGTTGAACTCGAGCAATTGCCACTGCCCGATCAAACACTGCCTGTAGCGTCCCACACTGACCACCCACAAGTATTTCTCGAATTGATAAATTAAGGCCCATCTCAAATTTTTGAGCCTTCTCAGCATCAGTAGGGACTAGTCGTGGAGCGAACCGCACGAGTTCCTTGAAACGCGCGTAGTACTCCTGCACTGTCATGGTTCCTTGTCTGAGGTTCAAGAATTCCTCATATTTTTCCGCCTTTGTGCTCATTGGGTAGAAGCGCTCTCTCAGGGCCTCTTTGAATTCATTCCAAGTATATGGCTGGTCACCTTCTCCCAAGTCTCCTTGAATATTCTGCCACCATTCATCCGCCTCTCCGCCAAGAAAGAAAGTTGCTACATGCACCTGTTGATCTTCAGGACACCTGACGGCATTCAGTAATTTTCCAAACGTACGGATCCACTCCTCCAGTATAGCAGGATCCTCTTGACCTTCGTATCGCGGGGGACGATAGGGAGTAACAACAGTCAAGTAATTGAGTTGCGCTTGAGGTGGCGGTACAGCCGCAACTGCAGGCGCTTGGGGTTGGCGCATTTGGGCATTGCCCAGAGTGATAAGCATTTGCTCAATTGTACGCAGGCGATCGTTCGCATCACCGTAGTTGGGCACATTTGGAGGTACTGGATGTCCCAGGTTTGGAACGTGTTGACCCTGGGGCACTCCAAGGTTCGGAGCATTTTGGTTTTGTGGCACCTCAGCATTGTTTGGAGCATTCAAGTTCTGCGGGTTAGCCGCAACGTTAGCATTGTTCTTCCTAGGCCTTCCACGTGGCGCCATTCTGTTAGTCATGTAAGAGCAAGGTTAAGCACACTATTGTAGGATAAGTGTTTAGTGCGAGGACAAAATTCGCATCCACAGAAAGTCGATCATCTAAGATAAGTAATTTCGCCACTACTGAAGAGAATCCTTATCAGAATAAAATGTTGGTGCACGCTGCTACAAGTAACTGGAAGGGAGTTTTAATCAAATATATAGATTGGAGTACTACGGCAGGTAACCTATGTTAAGTGGGGGTGAATAGATTTAGAGAATCTCTAAATGAAATAAATTAAAGTTAAGTTCACAAGTGCAATC
Source organism: Hygrophila difformis (assembly GCA_030278955.1). Lineage (NCBI taxonomy): Eukaryota > Viridiplantae > Streptophyta > Magnoliopsida > Lamiales > Acanthaceae > Hygrophila > Hygrophila difformis. The sequence goes on along the minus strand of JAOANR010000002.1, from coordinate 39,079,828 downwards.
AATTGGATGGAATGATTAATAATTATTGTAGAGTAATATAGGAACTATTTTAACGGAGTAGGTCGAATTGATACTCAAAATTCCAAAAGAAATAGCTCTAGGGCCCTACTGTAGATAACCTCCGTCAAATTGGGGGTTGGAATAATCTAATGGGTAAATAAATTAGTGTTAAGCCTACAAGTTAATGAATAATAGTAATAAACGGGTTCCGCAAAAGTAATAGTAATAAACGGAGATAAGAATAAAACAAAGTTAACATATTAAGTGGACGAAATATATCAACGATAAATGTCGGGAATGTAGCCACTTAATACACTAACAGACAATTTTTTAAGGGAAGCAGCTCAATAGCATGAAACTGTAGCTAACTTTGCATATGGGATGAGATGTATTCACTATTTATTCCCTGGAACGACAAGCAAGCATTAAATTTTTTTTTTTTAATTATATATATATATAGTAGTAGAAAACTAAGGCTCGGTTTAACTCCTTCAAATATTGTTCCAATAGTTTAAAGCAAGACAAGTAAGATGCACACTTGGAAACTAGGAATAGGAATAATGCTTTATTAATCACCAACTTATTCTCATGTAGTAATGCCCAGTTCAACCAAACGACTTCAACATAAACAATTAAAAATAGATGCAGACAGAAGTTCAATGTCATGCTTTATTCGCAACTAATAACGTAATTCTATGCTACTCGCGATCCCCATCGTATTCGCCATCCTCCGCCGGATCTTCCTCCTCTCCTTCAACAAGCTCCCTGTCGTGACGACGAGACGGCCACATTGAACTTCTGTCTGCATCAAAATTCCAAAAGAAATAGCTCTAGGGCCCTACTGTAGATTATTGTTTTGGCCTGGAGGCCTTCGCGTTACTCTTCCGCATTATTAATTATGTTGGATATTTCGGATATAATTTTTCAAATTTTAAGTATTATGATGATATTTTGTATGTGATGCGATTCGAGCCTTAGCATTCCTTGGGTAAGGTTGCATCCGGCAGGCTTAAACAAGGAATGTGGCGGTAACATCCCGGCCTTTAAGAGTTTTGAAAACCGGGGTGTTACAGAGTGGTATCAGAGATATGGGCATTATGAATTCACAGTGCACAATGGGTGTTACAGAGTGGTATCAGAGATATGGGCATTATCCGAATAAAGTGCATAAGTAAGTTCAAGGCAATTTAAATAAATGCGGCTTAAAACTCCCAAATCCCATGAATGCTGGATGCTCACATGTGCTCGTCAAACTCTGTAAGAAAAGAAATAAACAACACACGTCAGTATGAAAATACTGAGTAAGCCAACCATCCCATATTAAGCTATGGGGTTTTTAAATGGATTGACTTAAAAATTGTTTTCAGGAAAAACATTCATTTAAATGTTAGAAATTATTTAACCATTCCGACGAACATATAAATAAAGTACATTTTCACCATCGTGCATAGAACATGGGGACACCAAAAGAGCTCCAAAAATAGTGGGAATTCATCCCTCAACAATGCCAACGGCTTATCTATATCGACACGCTCCCGGGGCCCATAAATAACACTCGCAAGTATTATTTAGGGATATAGACACAATCACAATAATTATCACAAGGAGGGGGGCGGCCACGCATGGCTCATCCCTAGTGCACTCGCCCTCCGGAGCCTAAATGTGGGCATACCTACCCGAAATCTAGTGCACAATGGGTTTCAAATAAATTACACATGTTCAAACTTAATTAAATTTTCCACGAATGATTTCCACCATAAGAATACACCAAAACATGTCATCTTCATACCGAGATGCATAAAATAACCTCCTCGAGTCGTACAGGACTTCATTTCAAGTAAATCGATGTTTTACCCTAATCGAACTTGTAAGAATCTAAGAATTTTCAACACAGCTCATTGTCAACAGACAAGCATCGAAAGTAAAAGTCCCATTAATTAATTACCAAGCCAAAATTTCTGAAAATTTTACAGTAGATTATATATTCAATATGGAACAACTTTTATGAATAATGTTAAGTTTAAATCATGCTTGAGATAGGAGAAATGAATGCTTCAACAGAATAGTAGGGATAAACTCGCGGCTCAGAACACATTTTAATAGAAAATTTTCTGGTAATTATTTACTCGATCAAAAATTCTAAAATTTGGTAGGGACCTTCCTAACACATATATGAACAAATTTGTAGAAGAACAAAAGTCCTAATTCATGATGGAAGTAACAGAAAAACGAGAATTTTTGTATATACATAAAACTGTCAACTCGAGTATGGAAAACACGTTTTAGAGATTTAAAGTGTGGTAATTCATTATTCGTCCAAAAATTCTAAAATTTTACAGAGGTCTTCCTAACATGTAAATAAACAACTTTGTAGAAGAACAAAAATCTCAGTTCATGACGGAACTATATGAAAAACGATGATTCTTTTGGGTTAACAAATCTGACAGAAATTGCAGAAACCTTAATTCGATTCCTACGACTCAAGAGATGAAATAATTTCGACCCAAACTTAGTATAGGGTGTGTTGGCTTACCTTTCACCAAGTTGGGGTTGGGAAAAACACAAATTTGGTGACTAACTATGAAGGAACAATCGCCGACAACCCTTACTCCTCCGAAGTGGCTGCGTTCGTGCGAAAAACGTTGAGGATGTTAGGAAAATCTATTCTACATTCGTCCAGCAGTAGGGGAAAGATTAAGGATGGGTGTTTACCTTCTAGAAATGACGAGGAACAGCAGAATTCAGTCTTAGATCTTCCTCCCTACGAAAAACACACGAACTCGCCCAAAATCTATCCTATTTGCTGAAAATTTTCGAAAGGAGAATGAGTGGCTGCTGGGGGCTGGTTTTATAGTGTTTGGGGTTAGGGTTTCGACTTGAGGGTGTAGGGAGGCAGCCAAATCATCTAGGATCATTATTGGATTTAAGATGGTGCATAAAATCCAATGTTTTCCTAAATGATTGCTCAAGAAAATTATATTGCCACTTTTGGTGATCTCTTTACCACCCTTGCACTTATCTTGATCAAATAAAATATCTTCCTACCTTATTCCTACACAAGAGACGTCCACCACTCCTACCATCAAACAAATCAATCTAATTTCACTTACCATAAATAGTGTGAAGCATTGACTTATTGACCACATGTCAATAATTCATCAAAAATAATTAAATTACTTTTGACTACTTGATATAAATTATAGGGTATTACAGCCTCCTATTCTGGAAACCTCCCTTCGTCTGGATTTCGTGTGGTCCCAATTGTCCATCTTTAGTTCCTCGGCCCAACTCATTTCGAGTCCATCTTCCTTTTAAGCTCTTTTTGGCCCAATTTATCTGGCCCAATCACTCCCTCGCAACCCACTAACCTGGTGGCCCCAACAGATGCCCTCCTTACTGGGGCGAATTTTCGACTTGGGAAAAAGCCCAAGTAATTTTTCCCACGTTGCTGTTTGATGGTTATCTCTTTTTCTCGAGAAATCCTTCCATCATTACCCTGTTTACGTAGCCCGTCTTCTTCAGAGTAAACTGCCTCCTTTCCGCCCTTTCATATTCTACTCCATTTTCCTGTTCATCTTCTCTGATGGATCCTCGTTCCATTCCTGTTCCTTCATCCGAAATTCTTAAGATCGAGAGTTCATTTACCTTCCATTCTGCAGTTCGCCTTCTCCCTGAAGACTTCTACTCCCTCGGCCCGCTAGGTATTCCTGAAGAGATTGAAGAGTGTACTGCTCATAGTTTTGAAAATCGCTCCGTACCTTTGTATGCTCCCTGGTTCTCTTCTCAGCTTTTCACCCCGTTGTTCGCTAACTGGCCTTCGACTTCGGCAGACTACTTGGCTTGCTATCATCATCTTGAACCCCACTGCCGCAAGTCCTGGTATAATGCGTACGTTCGTCGCTTGATCCTTCTTAGTACTGCATCTTTTCCAACTGACCTCCGTCCCGTTCAGGCCCTTCTATGTTTCTGGAATTCCACTGTAAACTGTTTCTGTTTCCCTTGGGGTATGATGACTCCTACCATTCAGGATGTAAAACTCCTCTTGAACCTTTCCGTACGTGGGGACAACCTTGGCGTCGCCTCTAAACCTCATCCCAAGAAGAAAACCACCGGTTTTGTAATACCCGAGAAATCGACATCGGTTATTAAATCCAAAAATTTAAGAATCGGATTTAATTATCGAAACCGAAATAATTCCGAGAGAGCGGAATTAAATATTTTCGGACGATAGCACCTCGAAGAGAGTTATCGGATTATCCAACGATAATTCATATTATGATTTTTAAAATTAAAAATCATAATATATATATATCAATTAAAAAAAAAAACACGCCAGCAGGAGGCTGCGCAGCGGCGGCGCGTGGCGCGTCAACCCCGCGCCGGCGGCCAGTGTGCGGCGTTCCAAACGCCCAACGCAGTTTCAACTCCAATTTTCGAGATTCTTCATTACCAATCGATCCAACCTCAATGCTCAGACATTAGGGGATGTTTTGGAACTCCTTTGGATGAATTTTGGATATATTAAACCCCTCTACAAGTTGGAAATGGAGGATACATGCATAAAAATGAATTCATTGGACATGTTGGAGTTAGGTGGTTTGAATGAGGGATTGGGGAGCCTTAACTCGACCCTTGACTGCTATTAACCCTCCTTAGCTTTCCTAGGAACATTAGTGCAGCTCCTAGGAAGCCTAACACTCCCTATACTTATCCTAAATCAGTCACAAACCTACCCTCATTCCCTAATCCGAATTTCAGAAACACAGTTGAGAGTGGTGAGTTCTTGAGAGAGTTCTTCGGTTTTTCAGCAGCTTTGGTCAATCCTCAAGCATCCTAGGCAATCATCTATTATTAGGTAAGTGTTCTAATCTATCCCATGTTCTTAACTTCGAATTTCAAGCCCTAAATCTAAGGAACTCTTTCAACCTCACCAAAATAGGATTCGTTTGGTAGATTGCGGGAGAGCGGACTGTGTTGGTCGATTTTGGAGCAAACACAAAGGAGGATTTCGATCCAAGACTCACCCAAAGTAATTTAGTATTGTGCATTTCATGTTTTAGAGGTTTTGGTAGAGAATCCTTTGAGTTCTTCTTCGATCTCTATCCCTTGCCAAAACTGTCGTCTAGGGTTTTCATCCGTATAGTTTATGTTGTTATGCATTTTTCACATAGATCCGTTTGTTTTTGGTCAATTCTTCCTAAATGAAAAATATTCCTAACACCTTGAATATGCACTCTGTAAGTTTTCATAATTTTTAAACATGATTTGGGCGTCGAAAATGGATCTGGTATTCTGAGTATGTGAACTGTCAGTTTCGGTGTTCTTGTGTAATCAGTTTTTGTTGTCCGATTTGCTCCTACCTATGATCGTTTTTAGTGGTTGATGTCTTCATGAAGTTGTTCCTTTGTTTGTCTAGATCATCTCTGTAAAATTTTATAATTTTTGAAGCATGTTTGGAATTGATATGGATTTTTAAATGCACTGTGGTCGGATGAACAGTAGGATTTTAACTCCTTGAGAAAATAGGTTCTGAAATTATTTTTTTTGGGTCACCTAAAATCCGAATTTGAAGAAGCTTATTTCTAAGAAAAATGTTTATTTGGGTGTGTTCTAGCTCCTGTAAAAATTTCAGAATTTTTGAAAATAATCTGCTAAGTTTCCATATACGATTTCTGAAACTGCCAGTGGACTATTTTTGTCGGTAAATTGTACTTGTGTATCTTGATGATCTACGAGTCGATTGTTACTCATTTTTGAAAATATATGAAATCTGGAAATGTTTGGTATTGTGAAGTGTTAAAAATGTGTTTTTGAAACTTTGTAAGTTTTGATCGAGTGGGATGCCCAATGTGTTAGAGAGTAAGTGCACTTGGCATGAGCTCGTTGGGCCGCCCCCTCTTTTTGTGGCTAAAACGGCGCATATGATATTGTGGTTTCGTGATTGTAAGAGTCTATACTCCTAGGTGTATCCGTATGGGTTATCTAGGGTCCGAAGCGGTCTGTATAGGGTCACTGCTTTCACATCCCTCGTGGGTACGAGTCCCAGAGGTGGGTTGATTCCAAGGGTACGTCCCTAGAATCGTGATTATATATTGGGGTTCTTGTGGGTATAATCCCAAGGGCTTAATTGGTGTCCTCCATCAAAATGAACATTGGTAAATTATTCTTGTGGTAAAGTGTAAGAACCTTAGGAAATATTTTTACTCGTTTTCCATTTTTAAAATTAAATTCCTATCCTTTATTTCACTCTCTAAAAACTCTAAAATTTGTGATGCTATATATTAACTTACGCAGTACCTTTTGTACTGATAAATTGTTGTTTTTCCATTTTTCGCAGAGTAAGCAAGTGCACGATGGGATGGGATTTCGCAAATAAAAACTTTTCGCATTTACTTTTGGTTTTATTATTGGACTTGGATTTGGACTTTGGTTTTGGCCGTTGTTTTGGCCCTTGTTTTTGCTTCCGCACTGCTTATTATTATTATGCATGATATACTCTGATTTTTATTTCGGGCACAATTGAATGGTTTTGAATTATTTTAAAGAATTGATACAACTTAGCCTTAGTATCTTTCTAGATAAGCTCGATTTGGATCGCATCTTATTTAGAAAGGTGTGGCGGTAGCGTCCCAGCCTGAGTGATCAAATCCGGGGTGTTACAAAGTGGTATCAGAGCCCGAAATTTTTTTTAAAGCTATTATTTTTCGGCCCGCTATAGAGGCCCAAAATATTAAATATTATTTTGAAGTATTTTAAATATTATTTCCATGGACTAGAAATTTTATTTTAAAACCCATGGAAAAGTATATCTCGAAAAATTTGACAAATCTTAAAATTATTATTTTCGGTGGGAAATGCATGTGCATTAACATACTCTTTTTTTTCAAATGTGCCAAATCTCTTAATGTAAAACTTGTATGTTAGATGGCCGATCCGAGATTACAAGACTCTATCATACGCTTACTATGTTCCATGTCCGACATTACGCACGAGCTTCGCCACATCCATAGAGATGCCGAGAATGATAGGAATAGAATTGCGGAATTGGAGGAAAGGGTTGAAGCATTGACCATTAGGAATAATCAGGTTACGGCGCGCCAGACTACACTGGAGACCGAGTTTGATGACTGTCGTCATCACGTTCATATGCTGCAGGGCCGTGTTTTTGCACTGGAGGAGGTATTGAATAGGTTGTAGAATCAGCGCAATCCTAGCCGGAGATGGAGGAGGAAGAGGAAGAGGATCTGGACGAGCACGTCGACATTGTGGACGAGGAGCCCGAGGAGGCCGTGGAGAACCCTCCACTGCCTCTCGATACCGATGAGGAGATCGAGGCCGACCGTAGGATGCTCGGCTACTCCCCTGATTATCTGCTTTAGGCCATGGCATGCATTTTCTGTTGGATGGATCTTTACATTGCTTATCTTTACTAGTATTTCGTTCTGAACTCTGCGTATTAGTATTATCACACCTTGTTTATCATATCATTACCACATTTTACGTAGTGGTAATCTATTGCTATATCGTTGTAGTTCTTTATCAAGCCGTATGATCTAATGGAATCTAGTACTTGTTTTTCCTTTCTCTTTCCAGTGTTCTCTCGCGCTTAGAACCTATGAGATAGAACTCCAATCGTAGTCTAACTTGACTATTAACCTACATCTAACTTATGCGTACTTGATTATCAGAATGCCGCCGAGAGGGAGACCCTGAGTGGAGATTCCAGTGAATTAAAATGCTAACGCTCCAGCTGGGGCGAATCCGCCAAATCATGGAGGTCAAGCTAACCCGTCCCCCATTGCACTTGATGAGTGACCTAAGACAGTCGAACAAGTCCCCGTTGCTTTGGGAAACGCGGAAGTCAATCGAGCCCAGGCAGCAGTGCCACCCCCAGCTGCCCGAATCAATTACTTGGCGATGGTAAATCCCTACCAGCCGCCCCATTATGAGGGACAGGAGGATCCCGCAAAGCTGGAGGATTGGATCAGGACATTTGACAAGCTGTTGAACGCCGTCAGGTGTCCCGAAAACGAGAAAGTTGGGGTGGCGGCATACTACTTAAGTGGAGAAGCTGATGAATGGTGGCAGAACCACCAAGGAGGGTTGGCGGATGGTGAGCATGTCTACTTTTGGGAGGAGTTCAAGGGAATGATGAGGGAGAGGTTCTATCCCCTCAACACGAAAACTGCTAAATACAAAGAGTTCATCAATCTTCGTCAAGGCACCCAGACAGTTCAAGAATATTATGCGAAATTTAAGGAGCTTGTCCGTTTTGCTCCAAGGCTTGTGCCAACTGATGCTGACAAAGCACAGAAGTTTGAAATGGGGTTGAACCTCAGCATCAGAGAAATTTTGGAAGGCGAACAGTACACAACTCTGCAGGCTGTCTACGATCGTGCAGTGGCAATTGTACGAGTACAACAGCTGAAGCGCAAAGACCATGGAGAATCGAGCAAGGGCTCGAACAGCTTTGATAAGAAGAACCGAAACAACAACACTGGAAATCACTTCAGAAGGGGGAATGACCAAGGAAGGAATGATGGTCAGAGGAAGCCAGAGAACAGAGAGTTCAATCAAGGAGGCCAAGAAAACCGAAGGCCGGATAACCAAGACGCCTTCATACCCAGATGCCAGAGGTGCAACATTCTGCACTTGGTACATGAATGCCCAAAACCGGGGCATTGTTACCGATGTGGCCTAGAGGGCCATATGAAAAAGGAATGCTGGACAAGAGAGGATCGAATAGATAAGAGGCCGGACCTGTTGAACCGTCCTCAGGAAAACAGACCAGCTGGGCCGAACCAGCAGAACAATCAAGGACAGAGGTTCCCTCAGGCACAGAGGCCACCTCAAAATCAAAACCAGCACGGGAATCAAGGTGGGGCAGTAGGACGCTTGAATGTGATCAATCAGGCGGACTTGGCCGCTCAAGGCGAGGTGATCGGAGGTACGTTTACTGCTTTAAGTGTACCTGTCAAAGTCTTATTTGACTCAGGAGCGAGTTGCTCTTTGATTTCCACAAGAATTCTACCTGCGTTAGATCTACCTGCGGCGAATAACATTAATTTAGGAATCCAATTACCATCAGGTAAGGTGGTATCGTGCTCTAAACGATACGACGGGATCCCGATAGTAATCAAAAATATTGAATTCTTCGCGAATCTTATAGAATTTGACCTTAAGGATTTCGATATCATTCTGGGAATGGACTGGCTGACTCAGTACAAGGCTGTTATTGAGTGCCAAAAGCAGAAGATCTCCTTGGCAAAGAGTCGAGGGAAGAAGGTCATTTACTACATGCAGCCTCAAAAGAAGAGTGCCAAAGTAGTAAATGCTATGAAATTTTGCAGTCTCATGCAAAAAGGATATCAGCTGTACGCACCCTACGTGCATAACCTGGAGGATGAAGGAAGCAAGATCGACCAAATCCCAGTTGTGAACGAGTACCCTGACGTCTTTCCTGAAGATATTCCCAGGAATGCCACCTGAGCGTGAAGTCGAGTTCACGACCGATCTGGTACCCGGAATCGAGCCGGTATCGAAGGCACCATATCGCATGGCGCCCGCGGAAATGAAGGAGCTGAAGGAACAACTCGAGGAGTTGTTATCAAAGGGATACATTCAACCGAGCACATCACCATGGGGAGCACCGGTCCTGTTCGTGAAAAAGGACGGCGGACTCTGATTGTGCATAGACTACAGAGGTCTTAATCAAGTGACGATTAAGAACAAATACCCGCTACCTAGGATCGAAGATCTCTTTGACCAGCTGAAAGGAGCGTCGGTATTTTCAAAGGTTGATCTGAGATCGGGATACCATCAGCTGCGTATCGCCGAAAAGGACATACCTAAGACAGCATTTCGCACAAGATACGGGCACTACGAATTCACCTTAATGTCCTTTGGTCTCACGAACGCTCCCGCAGTATTCATGAATCTCATGAATAGTGTATTCCGAGAGTTACTAGATTCATGTGTTGTCGTATTCATTGATGACATTCTAGTTTACTCAAGGGATGAGGAGGAGCATACAAAACATCTTCATCAAGTGCTTCAGATTTTGAGAAAGAACCAACTATACGCGAAACTGTCGAAGTGTGAGTTTTGGATGAAGGAAGTTGCATTCTTGGGGCACATAGTATCGGTTAAAGGAGTGTCGGTTGACCCGGCAAAGATATCTGCAGTGACTGATTGGCCAGCGCCAACTAGTCAGACTGAGATACGAAGTTTCCTAGGACTAGCCGGATACTACAGAAGGTTCGTGAAGGACTTTTCAAAGATTGCAAGATCGATGACCCAGTTGCTGAAGAAAGGGTTAAAGTTTGAATGGACAGCTGATTGTGAGACGTCGTTCCAAGAACTCAAGAAGAGACTCACAACAGCGCCGGTCTTGGCACTGCCGTCAGAGACGGAAGATTTTGAAGTGTACAGCGACGCTTCAAAAGAAGGTCTTGGTTGCGTGCTTATGCAAAACCAAAGGGTTATCGCTTACGCATCGCGCCAACTCAAGCCACACGAGGAGAACTATCCGACACATGATCTGGAATTAGCTGCAGTGGTGTTCGCTCTCAAGATCTGGCGACACTACCTATATGGACGAACATGTCGGATGTTCACAGACCACAAGAGCCTCAAGTATATATTTACTCAGAAAGAGTTAAATATGAGACAAAGGAGATGGCTCGAGCTGATCAAGGACTATGACTTGGACATAGCTTATCATGAGGGCAAAGCAAACGTCGTGGCAGATGCACTGAGTCGTAAGACGAGGCATACAGCAAACACCCTTATCTTACCTTCGGGACTATATATGGACTTGGCGAAGTTGGATACTAAACTAGTCCATTATGGAACCGTGGTAGAAACGGTGAATGCCATAGCGATGGAACCTACCGTATTCGAAGAAATTCGAATAGCTCAACCCGATGATGAGAACCTTCAGAGGATCACGGAGAAAATTGGTGAAGGTAAAGCGGTAGGATTTACGATCCGCGAAGACGGAAGTATCCGCTTTAAAGGAAGATGGTGCGTTCCTCACAAGTGCGAGGACTTGAAGCGGAAGTTAATGGAAGAGGGCCACAGTACACCTTATTCAGTACACCCTGGAGGTGATAAGTTGTACAAAGATCTGAAGAAAATCTATTGGTGGCAGCGAATGAAACAAGACGTTGCTGACTTCGTGGCTAAGTGCCTAACTTGCCAGAAAGTGAAGGTAGTGCGGCAAAAGCCATTGGGATTGGTGAAGCCCTTGGAGATCCCAAATTGGAAATAGGACAGCATCTCCATGGATTTCGTCTCAGGGTTACCAAAATCTCCCAGAGGCATGAACAAAATTTGGGTAATAGTTGATCGGTTAGGGAAGTTGGAAAAACCACTTACCACTAATTGAATTCTCGTATAACAACAGTTACCATGCTAGCATTGGCATGGCACCGTTCGAAGCTCTCTACGGCGTAAATGCCGCAGTCCGTTGTGCTGGGCAAAGGATGATAACTCTATGGTTGTTGGACCTCAGCTTGTTGAAGACATGAGTAAGCAAATCAAGGTGGTTCAAAAGATGAAGGCCGCACAGGAGCGGCAAAAGCGTTATGCCGACACAAGACGGCAAGAGTTCGAATTCCAAGTGGGAGATAGAGTTATGCTAAAAGTGTCACCGATGAAGGGGGTGATGCGATTTGGCAAATGAGGAAAGCTGAGTCCTCGCTACATAGGTCCATAGGAAATTTTGGATCGTGTGGGTACTTTGGCATATCGTTTGGCTCTTCCACGGAATTATCGCGAGTGCACAACGTGTTTCACGTTTCTCAACTAAAGAAATATGTGCACGACCCAACTCATATCTTACAACCCGACGTGATCGAACTGGATGACGATCTGACGTATGAGGAGTATCCGATCGAGGTACTCGATATCAAAGAAAGGGTCACAAGGAACAAGACCGTGAGAATGGTGAAGATTCTATGGTCCAATCATGGCACCGAGGAAGCGACGTGGGAATTGGAAACGGATATGAAGCAGAGCTATCCCAACCTTTTCTGAAGCGACTCAGGAGCAGTTATGGGGGCATAACTGCAGTCCTAAGGGGGAGAGGATGTGACACCCCACACAAAGTCGTCACGCACCGAGGTAAGAATTTAAATTTGCAAGCCTCAATAATTTCTGTGTGCCAATTATCTGCATCGTTTATTTTTCCGAAGTGCGACCCAACTTCGAGGATGAAGTTGATTTCTAAGGAGGATAGACTGTAATACCTGAGAAATCGACATCGGTTATTAAATCCAAAAATTTAAGAATCGGATTTAATTATCAAAACCGAAATAATTCCGAGAGAGCGGAATTAAATATTTTCGGACGATAGCACCTCGAAGAGAGTTATCGGATTATCCAACGATAATTCATATTATGATTTTTAAAAATTAAAAATCATAATAATATATATAAAAAAAAAACCCGCCAGCAGGAGGCTGCGCGGCGGCGGCGCGTGGCGCGTCAACCCCGCGCCGGCGGTCAGTGTGCGGCGTTCCAAACGCCCAACGCGGTTTCAACTCCAATTTTCGAGATTCTTCATTCCCAATCGATCCAACCTCAATGCTCAGACATTAGGGGATGTTTTGGGACTCCTTTGGATGAATTTTGGATATATTAAACCCCTCTACAAGTTGGAAATGGAGGATACATGCATAAAAATGGATTCATTGGACATGTTGGAGTTAGGTGGTTTGAATGAGGGATTGGGGAGCCTTAACTCGACCCTTGACTGCTATTAACCCTCCTTCGCTTTCCTAGGAACATTAGTGCAGCTCCTAGGAAGCCTAACACTCCCTATACTTATCCTAAATCAGTCACAAATCTACCCTCATTCCCTAATCCGAATTTCAGAAACACAGTTGAGAGTGGTGAATTCTTGAGAGAGTTCTTCGGTTTTTCAACAGCCTTGGTCGATCCTCAAGAATCATGGGCAATCATCTATTGTTAGGTAAGTGTTCTAATCCATCCCTTGTTCTTAACTTCGAATTTCAAGCCCTAAATCTACGGAACTCTTTCAACCTCACCAAAATAGGATTCGTTCGGTAGATTGCGGGAGAGCGGACTGTGTTGGTCGATTTTGGAGCTAACACAAAGGAGGATTTCGATCCAAGACTCACCCAAAGTAAGTTAGTATTGTGCATTTCATATTTTAGAGGTTTTGGTAGAGAATCCTTCGAGTTCTTCGATCTCTATCCCTTGCCAAAACTGTCGTCTAGGGTTTTCATCCGTATAGTTTATGTTGTTATGCGTTTTTCACATAGATCCGTTTGTTTTTGGTCAATCCTTTCTAAATGAAAAATGTTCCTAACACCTTGAATATGCTCTCTGTAAATGTTCATAATTTTTTAATATGATTTGGGCATCGAAAATGGATCTGGTATTCTGAGTATGTGAACTGTCAGTTTCGGTTTTCTTGTGTAATCAGTTTTTGTTGTCCGATTTGCTCCTACCTATGATCGTTTTCAGTGGTTGATGTCTTCATGAAAGTTGTTCCTTTATGTGTCTAGATCATTTCTGTAAAAGTTCATAATTTTTGGAGCATGTTTGGAATTGATATGGATTTTTAAATGCACTGTGGTCGGATAAACAGTAGGATTTTAACTCCTTGAGAAAATAGGTTCTGAAATCATTTTTTTTGGGTCACCTAGAATCCGAATTTGAAGAAGCCTATTTCTAAGAAAATGTTTATTTGGATGTGTTCTAGCTCCTGTAAAAATTTCAGAATTTTTGAAAATGTTTTGCTAAGTTTCCATATACGATTTCTGAAACTGCCAGTGGACTATTTTTGTCGGTAAATTGTACTTGTGTATCTTGATGATCTACGAGCCGATTGTTACTCATTTTTTAAAATATATGAAATCTGGAAATGTGTGGTATTGTGAAGTGTTAAAAATATATTTTTGAAACTTTGTGAGTATTGATCGAGTGGGATGCCCAATGTGTTAGAGGGTAAGTGCACTTGGCGTGAGCTCGTTGGGCCGCCCCCTCTTTTTGTGGCCAAAACGGCGCATATGATATTGTGGTTTCGTGATTGTAAGAGTCTATACTCCTAGGTGTATCCGTATGGGTTATCTAGGGCTCCGGAGCGATCTGTATAGGGTCACTGCTTTCACATCCCTCGTGGGTACGAGTCCCATATGTGAGTTGATTCCAAGGGTACGTCCCTAGAATCGTGATTATATATTGGGGTTCTTGTGGGTATAAATCCAAAAGGCTTAATTGGTGTCCTCGATCAAAATGAACATTGGTAAATTATTCATGTGGTAAAGTGTAAGAACCTTCGGAAATATTTTTACTCGTTTTCCATTTTAAAATTAAATTCCTATCCTTTATTTCACTCTCTAAAAACTCTAAAATTTGTGATGTTATATATTAACTTACGCAGTACCTTTTGTACTGATAAATTGTTGTTTTTCCATTTTTCGCAGAGTAAGCAAGTGCACGATGGGATGGGATTTCGCAAATAAAAACTTTTCGCATTTACTTTTGGTTTTATTATTGGACTTGGATTTGGACTTTGGTTTTGGCCGTTGTTTTGGCCCTTGTTTTTGCTTCCGCACTGCTTATTATTATTATGCATGATATACTCTGATTTTTATTTCGGGCACAATTGAATGGTTTTGAATTATTTTAAAGAATTGATACAACTTAGCCTTAGCATCTTTCTAGATAAGCTCGATTTGGATCGCATCTTATTTAGAAAGGTGTGGCGGTAGCGTCCCAGCCTGAGTGATCAAATCCGGCCGATTTCTTCCTCGCCCATTTGTATGCGGGTATATCAACTATTATTTCAGGCTAGGAAAAAGGTTTTTCGGACAAAGCTCGAGGCCCTCTGTGGTTCCTTCATTTATGGTTGGTTTGGCATTTTCGTGCTGTCTCTAGTTTCCCTCCGGATGATATTTGTTCTGACCATTTTGTTGGTCCTGATCTTCTGGGGACGTCCCTTCCTGCCATGTCGATTCCACACTGGATCAGCTACTTCTTAGGCCGAACTGCTAATCAATCCTTCACTCATTATCATTATCGGAGAGCCGATTTCGCCTGGATCAAAGATATTGCAAGTGCTCCTTTTGGAACCCTTCTTCTTGTAGCTCTTGCTCAGATTTGGAACCGATGCATCCTTCCTCGTCATATCTTTAACGGTTCCAGGGCTCTTCCTAACGCTGCCATTCCTTTTGAGATCTACAATCCTCATTTGGTCAGCCGTCAATTTGGTTTCGGCCAAGATTTAGTAGAGGCTTATCGTGTTGATAAGCTACTTACTCCTTCATCCAGCCGCAAACAATGTTCCTCTTATCATCGGCGTCTAATTGATTTTGATTTGCCGAAGTTTCTTGTGCGTGCTGGGCTCTCCACGTCTCGTTTTCGGCTTTGGTGGGACGGCGTTGCTCGTACCTTCTTTGGTGCCGACCTCAACCCTCTCTTGCGGTGGAGTGGTTTCTCTCCCATCCTGCCTTTCTCCTCTTATCCTTTATCTCCGCCGGACTCCACTCCTCAGTGAGGCCTCAGTGTGCCTTCTCCTTCTCGTCCAGGTACGTCTCTTCTTCATTGCATTTTTTTTCTCTTTCTTTTTTATTTTTTACTGTGTATTCTCCCATTCTTTTTCTTTTTGCTACTTATTCGGCTGTCATTTCTGAATATAGGTGCCCTTTGTCCTACTTCCTCGGACCCTGGCCGAAAAAGACTCATTTCTCCTTCGGCCCCTCTTGCTGGTTCTCTTCCTCCTACCAAGACTCGGAAGCGTTCTTTTCGCTCGCCTCTTGGCAAAATCCCTACTACTCGTTTCATGGTGAATTGCTTACCCTCTCCCCTTTTTTTTTCTCTATTTCTTCCCTGTATACCTTCCTTCTCAGCTAATTATTTTTCTTCCTATTGTTATGTTTCTACTGTTCTACTGTCGTCCACCATTTCCCCTATTTTGACCACGGCTTCGGATTCCCTTGTTACTGAGCCCCGGGTGTTAACAAATGACCCTGATTCGGCTGTTCCTGTTGATCCTTCCTCGGCCGAACCTCAGCAACTGGTCCAGGATCCCGCTCCGGACAATCCTATTACTTCTTCTTCGGCTGAACCTCTTCAACCGGCTAAGGATCCTACTACATCTTCGTCCCTGGCTGCTTTGGGACCTTTTGACCCTATTAATGGTGGTACGACTATTGCTTCTGAAGATGCTACTGTCGTTCAGGTCCCTTTATCTCCATTCCCTGACCGGTATGTGCTGGACGATTTCTTCTCTCCTGTTTCTTCGTCTTCACTTCCGTCAGACCTTTCGGCCCACCTTGGAGATTGTTTAGGCCAATTATGCAACATGATAGCCAGGCAATCTGACGTGGAGTTTGTTCATCCGAAACCAATTCTCCTCCTCTTGTCTCATCTTGATCAACATTACCACGAAGAGATGGTCTCTTTGAATCTGGATGCCACCCTTCAGACGATCACTAAGCCTGTCCTCTCTTTAGACCAAGAACTCAGAGCTCATTTAGCAATGCGGAATCAGCTTTCTGCCGAACGAGAGGTTGCAGCTTCTTCCCAAGCCCAATTCGACAATTATTCGGCTGAATATCGAGCTCAGATGGACATCCTTTCCGAAATAGATTCTCATGAACTTAAGTATGCAGAGGACCTTTCTTTGACTCGTTTAGAAATAGCCAGACTTCAACGGAAGGAACAGGAGTTGAAATTGGCTTTGGACCAAACGAGACGAAAATTGGCTAACTTGAAGCGATCTATAAAGTCCCTTCATCAATCATCCGAGGCTCCCAAAGCAAAGGTCCTGGATTTTCATCGGAATGCTTCATATTTGGCCATGAGAACCAGTTTCAATGATTATGTCCTTGGTACCTTCCAAGAGAAATGGGTCGATACTCAGTCCCTGGTTGGTCATCTTGATTCGGCTATCCAGAGTCTTGGTGGTAAACGTACTGCTCACGTTGTTTCTCCACCGAATATGTTCCCTCTGGATCCATCGAAGATCGAGACTTCTCCGTCCAACGATGCCCCTTCCTCTTCAAAAGCTCCCGCAGGTATTCCCTTCTTTCCTTTTGCGCTATATCTGTCACTTTTACTCTTGGTTTTTCATTCTCTCTTCTTTATTCCTCAAGGAAATCCGGTGTTCCCTTCCAATCGTCCGATCTTTTGCCATCTTCTGATCCTGTTGATGCTGATTTGGCAACTGATCGTCCCTCATCTAGCAGCGTCCCTCGTCCTCCTTCTGCTGTTGATCCGAACCTGACTGTGGATCCCTCGTCCTCCGCTAATCTTCAGATCGGCGCTTTGCAAAGCTTAGATAAAGACGTACATTTCGACGACAGCGAGGACCACTAGTTCCTTCTTTATTTGTTTTGTATATGGAATGTTGCTTTGTGACATTGGCACTGACTCATTCTTGTGGGTACAAATTTGTTAACCCCTCCCCTTTTTTGGCTATTGGTGTTAGTCGTGGTCGGCCATTTTTCTTTTTACGATTTGTATTGGCCGACGAAATGTACTTTTGAATTCATATCTTTTCCTTCTGCAATAAGATATGTATCTTACCAAACTTCATGATTTTCGGTCTTCTTTATTACTAATTTCTGAATTTTAGCAGATTTATTGGGACTCAGCTGTAACGTCTTCCCATAAATAGCTTTTAATATTGACCGTTTCTTCTGCCGAGTATTTATTCTCCTCCTATAAATACTCGGCTTCTCTAATGCCTTTCCATCACTTCTTCTCTTCCCATTACAACAACATGGTTCTTCTTCTTCCTTTCCTCGATCCTCTATCCCCAGTACCTCCATGGTATTTGACTGATTCTTTTATACAAGGATCTCCAGACGTGGTACGAAAACCTTTTGCCCATGCGGCACGAGTTCAGCTAACATCCTTTTCACCATGCTCATATGGACGAGGATCTCTGACTGTTTTTCCAAATGAAGGTCTCGACGGTTATGCGAACCGGGCTCGTTTCTACTTTGCGGCTGCATATCCTGTCGGACCTTGTCGAATGGGGAACCCACTTCTCTTAGTGGTTCCTCCATTTTCTTTTCCTTCCACCGCCTTGGCTATCTGCCTCGGTTGTACCCCTCCTGCTTCTGTCTAAGATCGTGCGGAGGCTGTACCTGAGTTTGACTTCTACCTCTGGGACATTGTACCATTCGCTCTAGCGTTCCCAGGGGAGGAGGCTCGGTGGTTGTGTTAATCGGCGCCATTTTTCTGGACTACGCAGTCTCACCACCGCTTTTGGTTCCGCCGATATCTCTAGGCGGCATTGTACAAGGTTGGGTTGTTTAACATAATCCTCCAGTTCCTTTTCTTAGGAGCTTTCCCTTGTATATGTCTGCATAGATTAGGACGTTTCCCTTGTATATTGTAATTTCGGACTATCGACGCCGCTTTCGGCCGAAGTAGCTCCTCTTTGTAATGTTCGTCAATGAAATAAAATGTTTACCATTTTTGCTTGATGTTTTAATCCCAAACTGAAGCATAATATTTCTTCATATATCTTGCATTAACTGGGTTTGACATCTGTTCCCCGTTTTCGTCAACTAACATGTATGCTCCACTTAGTAATTTCGTCTGAACAATAAATGGCCCCTCCAAATTGGGGCTCCACTTTCCCAAACGGCCATCTTTCTGTTTGGGAGGCCATATAACTTTCCACACTAAATCGCCAACTTCAAATCGCTTGATACAAATTCTCTTATTGTACCAATCGGCCACAACATCTTTATTCTTCTGTAAATTTTCAAATACTTGCACCCGATCGGAATTGACGTCCAATAATTCGTCCTTCATTGACTGGTCGTACTGTTCGGCTGACATCAAATATGCTTGGCTCGTCCTTAAGGTTGGCATTGTTATTTTGGCTGGGATTACTGCGTCCATCTCATATGTCAGCCGAAATGGTGTAAACCCAGTGGCTGAAGTCTCAGCATTTCGATAAACCCATAAAGCCTCGGATAATTTCTCATGCCACTTCCTTGGCTGATCTTCAATCATCTTCTTTATAATACCTATCAATTGCTTATTTGTGGCCTCTGCCTGCCCATTTCACTGCTGATAATATGGCGACGAGTGTACGATCTTTATTCCATATTCATCTGCGAAGGCCTTGACCTTTTCTCCCACAAATACAGTTCCTCTGTCTGTCAGAATCGTCAGTGGGATTCCGAATCTGTAAATCAATTGTCTCTTAATGAACTCGATAACCTCTTCTTGGGATATACTGACGTATGCTTGTGCTTCGGCCCATTTTCTGAAATAGTCTGTTGCCAATAAAACAAACTCGTGCCTTTTTGAAGAAGAGGGATGAATTTTTCCGATAATATCCATAGCCCATCCTCGAAATGGCCATGGCTTGATCATTATATGCAATTCTTCGGCCGGTAACTTCTGAATCGGCCCATGCTTTTGACATTCGCGGAATCCTTTCACATATCTTTCGCAATCTGTTCCCATATTCGGCCAATAATATTCTAGCCGAATGATGCTCCATTTCATTGACTTTCCTGCCCGATGTGCGCTGCATATTCCTTCGTGTACTTCTCCCATTACTCTTTTAGCATCTTCTTCTCCGACGCATCGGAGTAATATCCCATCGATGGCTCGCTTGAAGATTAATCCTCCTACTATTATATAATCCATCGCCTTCCGTTTTCGGCCGGATTAGCTTCGTCTGGATCTTCCATGATTCGCACTATTTCTTTAATTCATTTGACCTTCTCGGTTTCGGCCAAACATATTTCCACATTTCCTGCTATCGGCATCAACCGATATCTTGCTGCATGTTGAGCCAATTCATTGGCTAAATCATTCTCCTTTCTTGGGATATACTCAATATACACCTCGTCAAATTCTTCTAATAAGCTAATAGCTTCTTCGTACAGTCTGATCAGCTGAGAACTCTTAACAGAGAAATCTCCAAGCAATTGTTGAATAACCACTTGCGAATCTCCCCTGATTATAATAGCTTTATTAATTGTTATAATCTCGAGATCAACGCTTTATACTCCGCTTGGTTATTCGTATAGGACTGAGGCAATTGCACGAAGTATTTGTATACCGTGCCCTCCGGTGTATGTAGTGTGAACCCTGATCCAACTCTTGAAGCGGCTTTGGAACCATCGAACATCATCGTCCACGGCTGCAGGTATACTATCCCTATTTCGTCCATCATCTTTGGCCGAATTAGTTCTTCGACATCGTCGGTCATTGAGGACATCGGATGATCGGCCAGAAAATCGGCTATGATTTGTCCTGTCATAACCTTAAGTGGTTGATATTTCAAATCGTACGCATTTAACTTCATGGCCCATTTGGCCATTCTTCGGCTGCTGATCGGATCATTCATCATGATCTTGACTATATCAACCGAAGCCACTACTATCACTTACCTTGGCTGGATATAATACTCTAGCTTTTGGCATGCATGATAAAGACTTAAACACAATTTATGAATCGGCGAGTACCTTAGTTCTACATCTTTAAGAATTCGGCTCAGGTAATAAATCGCCCGATCTCTTTCTTTGTCGTCTTCTTGAGCCAATAATGCTCCAATAGACTCTTCAGCCGCTGCTATATATAGCTTTAATGGTCGGCCAGGATTGGAGGGACCAACACTGGTGGACTAATCAAAGCCTGTTTCAGTTGTTCGAAGGCTCTCTGTTGGTCGACTTCCAACTTGAATTCCTCTTCTTATTTAGTCTTAGCAAATCGGTTAATGGCTTTCCCTTCCCGGCCGCATTTGCCAAGAATCGTCTTAGAAAACCAATCTGACCTAGGAATTTTTGTAGACTTTTCCTATCGTGCGGAGGTCTAGCTTCCTGGATGGCCTTGGTTTTGTTTGCATCAACTTCTGTGCCTTTGTTGTGTACCAAGAACCCAATAAAATTTCCTGCTTGCACTCCAAAAGCACAATTGGTTGGATTCATCTTAACTCCATGTAGCCTCATTCTTGCAAATACTCTTCGTAAATCGTCCAAATAGCTTTCCACGTCTTCGGATCGGACCATGACATCGTCAATGTAGACTTCTACACAGTCTCCTATTAAATCATGAAAGACATAGTTCATGGCCCTCTGATATGTAGCTCCTGCACTCTTCAAACCGAATGGCATTACTACCCATTCATATATCCTGATAGCTCCAGGGCACCTGAATGCAGTTTTATGCACATCTTCTTCGGCCATAAAGATTTGATTGTATCCAGAATATCCATCAATAAAGGATAACATCCCCTGGTTTGCGGCCGAATCAATTAACAAATCAACAATAGGCATCATGTATTCATCCTTGGGAGTGGCTATATTAAGATTTCTGAAATCAATACAGACTCTCAATTTCCCATTCTTCTTTATTACAGGAACAATATTTGACAACCACTCTACATACTTAGTTGACCTAACAAATCCGGCCGCTAACAACTTTTCTATTTCTTCCTTTATTTTTGGGACTATTTCGGGCGCTGCCCTCCTGGCCGGCTGTTTATGCGGCCTAAACCCTTCTTTGATTGGTAGTGTATGCTCTACAATGGATCTTTCCAATCCAGGCATCTCTGTATAGTCCCATGCAAAACAATCTTTGAACTCAATTAACACCTTCCTGAATCGGCTTGTCATTTGTTGCTCTAAATTTGCACTGAGTGGGATCTCCCTTGGGTGCTCGTCTGTGCCAACATTGACCATCTTTAGAGGATCTTGTGCTTTAGAATCTGGTGTTCGTTTTGGAATAGCGTCCATGAGTTCACTCCAACTTGCTTCCTCACTTGCAGATCCGAGTTCGGCCGATTCGAACTCGATCATCTCCTTAGTTTCTTCGTCCATTATTTACTTTCTTCAGCGTCTGGTCGTACATCGGCCCGGTATCTGACTTCAAACTTCAAATCTATCTAGTCGCATCCAATGACATGCGGGTATCGCTCCCCCACTACCGCCAGGAACGGTTGTATGGGCTCCTTGTATAACACCGCGTCAATTCGCCCGGCTGAGCTGACTGGAAACGATGGTTGATCACCGTCCACTTCTTCAACTGTGCCATCATTCTTCCAAAACCATATCTTCTAATGAAACATTGATGGCAGACACCTAGTTGTGTGAATCCAGCATCGGCCTAATAGGGCCGCATACGGGACCTCAACATTCACAATAAAGAACATAGTCGGAATCGAGATTGTTCCGACTGTAACATCAACTAAGATACACCCTTCGGCCGCCGTTTGTGCTCCCACGAAACTCAATACCTTCATTCTTGTGGGCAGAAAATCGTCCTTCGAGCGGCATATCTTTGCCAACGTAGATAATGGCATAATGTTGACGGTTGCTCCACCATCAACAAACATTCTCCTTAGTGGCCTCCCATTGACCCAGCCTTTGACATACAAGGGCCTCACATGTTGAGACATCTTTGTAGTCGGAGGTAAGATTGTACTTGCATGAGCTTCCGGGATGAAAGCCTCATATCCTTCCTCTACAGTTTTCTCTACTTCGGCCTCAGGCCGAAGTGTTTCGAGTTTAGCAAAGCAAAAGTCCACTATGGGCTCTTCTTCGCCAAAGTATTCTCCTTCCTTCTGAAAAAAGACCACAGCTGCTAAGTAAGTTTTTATTCTTATGGCCTCGGCCGTCAATTCGGCCACAGTCCTTGGTCTTGTGACCAACAATCTGTCCTTGATGGTAAACTTCAGATTCTGCTTCAGAATTTGGATATATTCGTACTCTAGCAGCATCGTTTTCATTTGAGCTTTGACGACGTAGAATCTTTCTATGAACTCAGTAACTGATTTCGCCGCCTTCTGTTTGGTTGATGTCAGATCAACCACAGATACCTCAGGACTGGTGTTGTAAAATCGGTCATGAAATAACCGCTCCATTTCGGCCCAAGTGTTGACTGATCCCGAGGGCAAATTAATATACCACTCAAATGCTGGACCAGTAAGCGACAAGCTGAACAATATCAACTTGTGAAAATCATTTTGAGCTATTCTGGTGCATTGAGCCGTAAATCGGCCGATATGTTCTATTGTCGATCGGCCGACCTCTCCTGAAAATGTATTAAAATCAGGAACCTTCACTCCTCTGGGCAGTGGATACTGCTCTTCTATATAGTCGGGATAAGGCTTCCTGTACATCGGTCTGTTCTCTTGGCCGATGAGGTTCCCAAACTGTGTACGAATGAACTCAGCTATGAGCTCTCTATCAACCAGTTGTGGCTGATTCGGCTACGGTGGTAGATATTGTTGTTGTACCACTGGAGTAGGCGGTTGCACTACTGGTTGAGGCGGTTGATTTGGCTGCTGATCGTACCTTTTTTGAGGTGGGACAAAAGGCCGTGGCCCTTGCCCTCCTAGCGGCCGATAGGCCTGCTGTTGAAAATTATGAGGATTTTGCATCACAGGTGGTGGATTTGGCGCCACCGGTGCGTTCTGCGCTCCCATCGGATACATATTCCTCGCTAATTCGGCCCTGAACATTGCTGACATTGCCGCCAGTATATTTCCTTCTATCTGTCGGACAGAATTAGTAACCGCCGCTTCCATCATAAACTGGACGTGATCACGGAATCGCGGGGTTAGATCGTCATGCGGAAACTCCTGATTGTGGAAGTTTGATGGTCCAAGGAATCCTGGAGGGAATTCGCCTGGTTCTCCTGTGCGCTCTTCCCGAATCAGTGGCAAATCAGTCCTTGCCGCCGTATTAACCGCCGGAGTTGCATGTGTCTCAAAGCCATTGTGCGTCCCACTGGGCGTGCCATTGTTTGGCTAGCGTCGAGCCAAGGACCTTTTTCTCCTCAAGGGAGGCTACCGGAAAAGAATCAAACCACTTACTGGTCCGGATTTGTGATAATGCGCCCAAACTTGACTAAATACGCCCAAACTTGACTGAATATTCACTGGAATTGTAATGGCAAAATGGATACAATGGAAAATCTACCAGTTGTTGAGAAACAACGGCTGATTAACCGAAAAAATGGAACCAAACTACCAGTTGTTGAGAAACAACGGTGGACTTAGAAAAAGTAACCGCTAATCTGCTAGGCTAAATTCTAGGAAAACTATTAAAGGAAAGCTGTAAAGAAAGCAGTAAAGATACAAAGAATTGAAATTTGCATAAAGGAATTTTGGGGTGGATTGGTCTCTCTTGATTATGAGCATGGCATCCCCTATTTATAGCCGGAGCTTTGATAACCGCTCCCCAGCTGATCCTTCTAAGCCGATTTTCGCCCTTCCTTCATCGGCTGTCCTCACTCAATTTCGGCCGATGCCGCCTCTTATTGGAAACCTCCCTTCGTCTGGAATTCGTTTGGTCCCAATCGTCCGTCTTTAGCTTCTCGGCCCAACTCATTTCGAGTCCATCTTCCTTTTAAGCTCTTTTTGGTCCAATTTATCTGGCCCAATCACTCCCTCGCGGCCCACTAATCTGGTGGCCCCAACAATATAAAAATTTAAGTAGCAAAATATCTAGAGAAGAGGGAGGGTATATATGGAGAATAATCTGAATTCTAACACCATATACTCTCTCCGTTTTCCAAAAAATGTAACACTCCTGTTTTTCACGCAATCCAATGTACATATTTAACACATAATATCTCAAATTGTATATAAATAAAAATTATAAAAATTTGATATTCTAAAACTATGCGATTAGACGAATCCAACAAGATCTCACTTGACTATGTTTTATCTTATATTACTGTTTTAAAAAATTGAATCAAACTTACTCAATGAATAGTACTAACTATTCACATGTTTCAATTATAAAAAACCGGAGGAAGTATATTATATCGTTGTCAGTTGTTGTCGCACTAAAAAAACAGCGTCGATGGTTTGGTGGAGAAACGGAAAGTGCACGACATGTACCGTTCGACACATAAAAACAATAATGAGAAAATATAGATCCACATTATTATTTTATAAAACTTATGATAAGATGTGGACTGTGGAGTTAACCTATAAATTAGTACTATGTTTCACCGAGTTGAAAAAGAGAAAAAGTGTGTGTTAAATTAATTATATTTGAATTTTCGCTTTGACTAAATTCAAAAAAGGGTTGTGTGTATAGGGCTTTAATTTGAGGTTGGTGGGCATATATGTCAACAACAAGATTCTGCTAATTATATTGTGCAATTGGTCCTATATAGGAAGCGAATTCGGGATTAACCTCCTTGTAATAAGTTCGTTCCCACCAACGCATCGGAAACCGGCCAAATGTCCTTCCCTCTCATATTTAATTCATGTTTTTAAATTAGTAATAGTACCAAAACATGGTGCATGGGTGTTTTAAGTTTTGAAGGGCATTTCTTCTTTTTGAATAACAATAATGCTTTAATTTGCAGTATAATTTAATTAATAATGGCTGAAAAGGTAAAATATGATGCTTTGGTTGCTATGATGGTTGAACTGAAAATATATTTATAAGTACTGTTGAGATGTAATTTGAAAGGATTGGAGGTGATGCTGAGTGTAGACTAGTGTAGAAAGCTGTTGAAATTAGCCATCCAGAAGCAGAATATTTTGGTGGGTTACTGCAAAACGATACTTAACGCGTTTCCAGGTTCATCTCCAGTCTCCAACATACTTTCTCTGTTTTTTAATATTTGCTACGGACTCAACCAGCACGCAGTCCAGACATATTTTAAATTATTAATAACTCAAATTCGGTACAAGTAAAACTTTTAAAAGTTCGATACCTAAAAACTACAAAACGAGACGCATCTAATAAGATCACACTTTGCTACTTTCTCCGTTTTTTTTAAAGGTTACACTTCTCATTTGCACTTATGTCAATGCACATTTTCAACGATTAATAACTTAAATTCGGTACAAGTAAAAATTCTAAAAATTTGATATTTAAAAACTACAAGATGAGAAGAATGCAACAAGATCTCACTTGGCTATATTTTTTGTTCTATAACTATAACAAAAATAGAAGTCAAAGTGCTACAATGAACAGTACAAAAAGTCAAAACGTAATCTTTAAAAAAACGGAGGGAGTATATTTTAACTTGTATAACTATGATAAAACTTTAAGTCAAAGTGTTTGTATGAACAGTGCCACATTTGCAAATGGAACAATCTTTTAAAAATGGGTGAAGTACAATACATGGAACCATTTTGTTCAATTGGCATTTGACAAGCTGCTACCTTCAGAGTACTTTTCAGCATCCCTTACATACATGGAACCATTTTGTATCATGTATATATAGATATAC
This sequence comes from Hygrophila difformis, assembly GCA_030278955.1. Taxonomy (NCBI): domain Eukaryota; kingdom Viridiplantae; phylum Streptophyta; class Magnoliopsida; order Lamiales; family Acanthaceae; genus Hygrophila; species Hygrophila difformis. The sequence continues at coordinate 39,053,617 of JAOANR010000002.1, read as the reverse complement.
GTATAACATAAAATTAGATGACAATAGACACAGAGAACATGCCCTTCGTGAAACATTGACACTTTATACGCATAAAAATACTACTATATCAGAGTACAGATATGGTTGGTTACATATACTACGTTTGTATAAGCTCGCTGCTTAATTAGAGTAGAATTGAGCTCAGAAAATCATCTCTACTCCCAGATCTAATTAGTACAAGGGGAAAATTTCAGCAGAAGTTAATTGTATTCATGTGTAATTGACCTAATCCAAGAGTTGAGAAACCATGGCATGATGATCATCCGGGCTGTGGTTGTTGACGCTAGGAATGATGTTACCCGGAGAAATGAACTTAACAAACTCCTTCAGCTCCGTGAAGCTGCTGTGCTCGCTGTACGGGACCTCATACCTGATTAACTAAAACCGTTAATGATCTGTACTGCATACATGATTAGCTAAGATTCAAAGTTAGGCATTTCGTTGCGACAGAACCATGAGGAACGATGAACATTACTGGCATGGCCTTAAGTTTTAAGGTTGCATATGAATAGAGAAGTCCCTGCATATAGGAATTAGGAAAATATGGCAGATTTCAGGTGGTGGATTAAGTTGGAATTTGATGTTCACCTTATAATGGTGCCCTGCTGCCACCGTCTCCCTGTGGACTTCTTTCCTTTTCCCATGGACCAACCAGTGGGTGAGAATGCAACTATTAGATTAAATCGACCCTGTATGACAATAGTGAGGGGATTATTCAGTAAGCTGGGAAAACATGATAATAAATTGACCACCTCCTCGTTGACCGTCAATGAAACTGGGAAAAAGAAATATGTTCCCAGTTACCATGTACTGGTTCGACATATGTTTCAGTCGTTTGAAACTAGCAATACTCCACATGGGAACAACATGAATGTGGCTCTCGTGTTCATTTAATGTAAACCATTGCATGTCTTCCTGTGGCAAGCCCAGACATTCAAGGAGGCGTAGCTTAGCTGCTGTGACGTAGACTTTCCTGTGAAGAGTCTTGGCAACCTCTATAAACACCCTTTCTTTTCCTGCAGTTGAGCAAGAGATGTCAGAATATTTGAGGGAGAGTAAAGTAGGTGGTAATGGATGTTTATCAAAGTTCATGAATACATTGAACAGATGTTACTTACCAATGGTATAGCTGCCAATTAGAAATAACGTTTTCAGGTTAAAAGCTTCAGCTTGAATTGCTTCGATAACAAATTGGATTACTGCATCCTGTTTGGGAAAGTCATACTGCAAGATGCCAAGATCAGGAAGAAAAATTACCCATTCTATCAGCATCAGGAAATAACAGAATGAATATAAAGATAAGAATCACACATATGGCATGAATACAATATTTTGTTGTTTGAAAGGAACCATAAAGTGTTAAACCCATGCATGCGCATCACTCCTCGGTAACAAAGTTACCGAGAAAAAACCATTCCCTGAGACAAGAAGCAAATCAAAGTTTGGTAGTAAGGGCCTACTTCTCGAAATAGTATGAGGCTTTGGCGAGTGGTAGGCATACTACATAAAAATCCATCAGGTCCAGGGTATAATCGAGAACCTTTTTTTTACTCTTGGAACTTAAGGAAACTCAGGAACATATACCAACTTTATCTGATAAATCATAATTTCTTCAGGGTCATATAATGCTAAAATGTACCATGAATTAATAATTATGATGCCAGACAGCTTTCAACACATGAACATATGCGGATGTTTAGTCCAATCAAACTAACAATGTTCATACATAGACTTAAATCAGACACCAGGTAGTTACTAAAACTATGCCAGGTTTTGGAATTTGACTGTAACCTTAGCTATCACATCATTACCAGCGGATTACAGTAGGTTGTGTCAAGAATGAGACTGTGGATGGGATGAGTTTGCAAAATACGCAGCTCCTTCATTTCCTCACAAAACCGGAAATCTCCAGTGTGCAAAATATTCTGGATACACCAATGGAATATATTAGAAATGACCAACTACAGTATCAATAACACCAGGGTGGAAAAACTGTGTTTGATCGAGTTTGGCACACACCTCACCAGTGGGTAGTTCAAACAAAATAATGATTGCACCGGGGCAGTGATTTGCATCAAAGCATGTCACATCTATTCCTGCAATGTTTATCTTCTGGTTGAGAGGCAAAACTTGAATTGCATCACTTGGTATTCCAATCTTCAGATTGACTAACTTTGCTGTAATCGCGGAACAATAAATCATCCCATGACAAAAGGACCTGGTAAGTCCTTGATAATCTACAGGAAAAAAAAAAAGAGAAATACAAATGTTTAAAGGTGATGATTTATTTTTTCTGCAGTAGACTATCAGCAGTCTGCCATATCCAATTAAAAGTTTGCAAAGGCTCGTGAAATTTGCACACATCAAATTTCCAAAGGCAATCTGCATGACCAGTTGAGATGAATTACAATACCAATTTTAAATGTCATCTTGCCAGACAGCTGACCAAGAAACGTTGGTTTTCGGTTCGACTTCCAGATATCTTACAAATGGAAATTTTTGCTGTTCTCATCCTTTACTCATACAAAATTTGTGGAACAAAAGAACTGGTGGATAACAGAAAAGTTATGGTGAATTGTTTCAAAATAAATGGAACACTATAAGATGGGTAAAGATAGCGACATGCATAAAAACAATGCCAATTCCATACTAAATAATTCACAAGAGCTGTATCATTGACTTACGATCTAAATGGAAGTGAGTAAGAAACCAATGACAACAATCTCTTCTCAGATATTTAAAGGCATCCTGCAGAAATATGGAAACTCGATATTAGAGTTACATTTCTGTATTGCAAGCATAAAGAACAGTCTTTGGCTCAATATTCAAAAAGATGTCACTATTTATTTTCCAATGTTTCACAAACTTCTGTAACTGCATTGTAAGTAGATTGAAAAGATTAGATCCCAACCACGGAATATCTGCTATTGGACAAAGTTAAGCAAACCAACATAAAAGTGAAATTATGCACATTTCATGCATCAAGGAAGATAGTTGATACACTAGGAAAACTCTAGAAAACAAAAGAGAGATGCTGTCATACAAATAAACAACACCATTTATGAGAAACAAAAATCTATTGTCTCACTTAATATCTTACTAGAAGTTGTATAATATAAATTTAAAGAAACAACCTTTCGCTACCAAGTGGTTATAACTTATAATTACATGTGCCAGTAATATTGAAAGAAGTAAAACGCATGATAGAGGCTTGAACTGAAGAAACCATAGTATTGAAAACATCGTACAGAAAAGTTACCACTCGAAATGGTGTTCCTGGTATGCGACACCACAAAGGAACATCTTTATGCTTCCCATTCCGACCACAATCTTTTCTTGCAACTTTCTTAGCTGTGGAAATTGCATTATTCTTCACATTATTTGGTATGTTGGTAATACTTCCACCTCCTTTTCTTCGGGAAGAAGGATCTGAGAAGTAATCAGTTATTAACTTGTTTGTTCCTAATCTTGAGTTATTAGCTGAGACATTTGAGCCATCTGCCTTTGCTTCAGAAATTATGGTGACGTTGTTCTGTAGCTCCTTGAGAGCACTAAGAATTTTTTTCCTTGGGCCAAGTGCTGTAATGCCAATGCTACATAGGTCCTGCAAGAATCTGGAATTTGTTATCCACAATTTTGCCGAATGAGGAAACAGTACTTTAGCAAAGTAATTTTGCAAGTTTGAGCACAAAATAGGTATACAGATATTCTGATAAAAATAATAAATAAAAAACAAAATTATAGAGAGAAAAATTGAAGTGTCATTTATATAATATTTTTTCAGCCATAAGGACAGTAACACATATCAGTGCATTTTCACTCATTAAAAACAACTCAAATCAAATCAGACAAAGGTATAAAAAGAATTGATATGGGACTTAAAAAAATAACTCAGAGCTAAGCAGATGAACTCCACTTCAAGAGGCATCCTTCTTTTAGGCTCAAATTGTAAGGCTGAGCCTCGTGATTGTTGTTTTGACGTTTAAACTTACCGTTTGTCATCTTATGGATATCTTTTGTGGACTGGAGCAATGGGTATCAATCTATTTATGGTATCTTGGTACAATGTCAACATCCAGATATGAGAATAAGATCAAGACTATTAGTTTGAAGTGAAAGTGAACTCATTTGCACAAAATGAAAGCAAACAAGATTCCACGAAACAAACACAGCACATTAGAAACATCACAGTGTTGGCATTTACCAGTCACCTGATTGTTTAACATTTTTTAGAATGCATGACAACAGAGCCATACAATCAGAAAATGTCAGTAAATATCATGAATGAATTAACCAAACCTCTTCTGTCAGACACTGGAGTACTTCCCAGTCAATCTCGTGCTTCAAAAAAATTTCTTCATACTTTTCAAGGCCCAATTTTTGGAGCCATTCTGCAACAGGAGACAAATTAACAACCTTTCTAGCTGCTTTAGTTGGAGAACCATCAACCACTTGCCCAGAGCATTGATATGGTTCTGTTTCATCGTCACATGGATCAACCTGAGAATGCACATGATTAATCTTTAAGGTTACAGGCTTCAAAATTCATTGATTCAAGAAAGAAAGACTTATAAATTCAAATGGCAATGTCACTGCAAAGGTTAGTAATTTGATAATGAATTCCTTCTCTGACCACACCCACCTTGAGGTTTCCTTGCCAAAACAAAAACAGAACAATGGGGCACTCATCATATAACTATCTAATGACACCATGTAATTGTAAAAGTTCCTGAATTTAAAATTCCAGGCTTTCAAAAAGAAATAAAAGTTAGTGTTACACCAAATGCAATGCAGGACTTGCAATAACACGTTCCAAAATAGTAACCCATTCATTGGAAGAAAGCCCGTTAACTTGTGTTTCTTGTTCGACATAAAGCTTTTCATCGATTGAAATAATTGAGTTGTGCTGGAAGTTCTTTCAAAATCCTATGAGCTGAAATCAAATGATTTATTGGGATGATGACTTTATATGACCTAAAACAATGTTTTCTTCCCTTTGATTTGCCATTGAAGAGTTCTTAACCTTGATAAAAAGCCATGGAGCAAAAATGTATTGCGATATTGAGATACATATTACAGAACATTAAAAAAAACAACAAATAAAATTTAAAAAATAGAAAACAATTGTTAATTCTTACGTGAGTCGAACCCTCCACTTTGTCAAGGCATTCATTAGTGTGAATTTGCCGCATCTCCTCACTCAATCCAGATATTTCAGCTCCACAGAGAGGACACGTAACCGAAACACCAGATTCCTCATCGGAGCTATCCTTGGAATCATTCGCTTCCTCACACAGTTTGAGCAGCTCATCAAGCTGTGTGCTTCCCTCTTCATAGACTTCTTCATCGCAGGCATTCTCCTCCTCTTCTCCACACCCATTGAAGAATTCCAAATTTTCCGAATCATTGCTGTATAAATTATGAGTAGTCGTTACCGGACTCAACAAATCGAATGTTGGTTCGATTGAATCAAGCCCTAAGCCACCAAAATCTGCTTCAGCGTCACCGAAGACCGGATTCTCCTTCCCCGAATTAATGGGCTTCTGCTTTTTCTGCTTCTTGGATGCGCGAACGGTGGTTGAGTTACGCGAGCAAAATCGGGAAGGAGAGGCGAAACACAGCGAAGGGTATTCCTGAAAGTCGTCATCATCAGCGCCTTGTGTAAAAGCAGAGGAATTGATCTGGGATTTGGAGTTGCGATTCGACGCCATGGAGATGGAGCAGAACTAAACAAGCATAAGCGAGACGATTCAAATTGGAATTGCACCGTAACCTTGTTTATTTATATTTTTCAAATTTGTGAAAATATCAATAATGGAGGGAAATTAATAGGGACGTGGACATCTCAATGCTGCGGGAGTCTGGGGTGTCAATTTCAGGTTGCGGGTCGTGTTCGTGTCGGATTGATCGGGTTGTATAATATTCCAGGTCGGGTTTCGGGTCGACCTGATTTTGGAAAAATCCAAAATCACTAAACCCAAACCTGAAATTTTTCGCGTCGTTCGGGTTTGTTTTTTCGGGTTATAGCAAAAAAATTGACATAATTTCATATTTCGGGTCGTGTTCGTGTCAGGTTGAGCAGGTTGTGTAATTTTTCAGGTCGGATTCGGGTCGACCTGATTTAAAAAAAAAACCCAAAATGACTAAACCCAAACCTAAAATTTTTCGTGTCGGTCGGGTTCGTTTTTTCGGGTTCGAGTCTAAATTGACACCCCTATGCGGGACCCATAACCTTGTTTTTTGTTTTTTTTTTTGGAGGAGAACCCATATCCAAATCAAAAATTATTAATCCAATAAAAACTTCGAGTTTAACCTTGTTAGTCTCTAATCCAAATCCAAATTATACTCCCTCCGTTTAAAAAAAGTTACGTTTTGACTTTTGTTCATTGTAGCACTTTAACTTCTATTTTTGTTATATTTATAAAAGACAAAATATAGTCAAGTAAGGTCTTGTTGAATTCGTCTCATCTTATAGTTTTTAAATATCAAATTTTTAAAATTTTTACGTGTATCAAATTTGAGTTATTAATCGTTGAAATTGAAAATGTGCATTGACATACATGCAAATAAAAAGTGTAAACCTTAAAAAAATGGAAGAAGTACTTTTCTGCTGTGATTATAGGGTCATGCTCGGGATGATATTCAAGAATGATAGGAGATTAAAAAATTATCTAAAAGAATGGAAAGGAATGCTTAAAAAAAAAAAAAAACACGAGGTAATTTTGTTCCATTATCTTTACAAAAATTCCAAATCAATCCATTTTTTATTTTTTGACCTTTTTTTTTTGTTGAACGGCCTATACAGGCTAAAAAAGTGGTGAAAGCCCATGCATCACAATTACAAAGGGACAAAGGGGAGGGATAGGGGGTCGGGTGGGAAGGTTGAGGGTTCGGGCTTAACCACTTGGGCTAAGTCTCAATCCCTATTTTTTTTTACCCAATTCATTCATTACTTTAATTAACTATCCAAATTAGTCCGATGGTCTCTAATGAATGATAATTTGCTGATGTGACTCTAATTTTTCTTAATCCTATCCACGGTGGCCAGGGTTGAATATTCACCATACCTTAAATTATCGAATCCAAATCAACGAATCTTGCCTCCAAGAAGCCACTCGAAAACCCCATCCAAGAAGAGAATAATTTGACAGATTTGATGAAAGCTGAATAAAATAAGGGGACAGATTTCACATAAGTGTTTGAAGGTAACCCGGATGATTTTTCAGCATTGGATCTGCAGTTTTGGGAAACTCAGAATCGGAAGTGTTGGCATGAAACTACTCCAAATTGGTCCCCCTCCAAATCCTAATCCACAAACCTCGAAGCCATCACTGTACTCGAACCCCGAAGCCATCAGCGGTACCACAGGCACCGTCAATTTGAAGAAACTTATTCAGACTCCCCATTGAAGGATATTTAACATCCCCATTACCCACCGTAGAATAGACTGCTCTTGGCTGGAAGAAACTGCCAACACGCTCTCCCAATCCTCCACCGACGACGATTCCGATTATAGTTACATGGAACGGGGTTCGATTCATAATGGGGAACGGAAACGGAAACATGAAACACTAGTTTAGGTGAATCGAGGACACGATTTTTACTATGATTTTTTCTAAAAATTAAAATATATTTAATTAATAAAAAGTTTTAACTAACTTTTTTGGCAATAAGAAAAAACATAAAGAAAATTTCAAAACATCATAATCATAAATTCAAATATATAGCCAATTGATATCTCACCAGCTAATATTCTTAATTGATATCAGTTTGCTCTTCCAATTTTTTTTTTTATCAGTTTAGTTATTTTTCATTCGTAGAATATCTCAATTTCTCACTAAATTGAATATTGATATAGTCGTTTGCATTTAAGATACTATCGTTTTGTATTATTATTCTTCCCAATTGAATATTACATATTACACTCATTATCAACGTTTTGCATTTACTTTTATTCTTCCCAAAATTCATTTGCCCAAAACTCAAAAGACTCTCCCGCTCTCCCCAAAATTCTTCTTCAAAATTTGTGAATTGCGAGTATGTGATCTATCTTTCCCGCTTGAATCCAGATAATTGCAAGTTGACCTATCTTCCTTGTTCGTTGTTCCCTCGTGCGGATCGTTGATTTTCTAATCTGGTGCGAATTTCTCGGCGATTTGGTGCACGATCGTCCCGTGATTCGGAACAAACGCTCCAGTCCAGAGATCTACCGATCGTCCCCCGTTCCTGGTATCTATGATTCCGATCTCAATAGACACAGGAATAACGGGAAGGAGTTCGGAATCAATACCTCTCGCCATTGGAGCTGGTCGCCGTTGTGGAGGAGTCTTGCCGCCATCTGGGAGATGGGTTTGTGTTCGAAACAACCGCCACACCACCCACCGTGTCGGTAGAAGTCGCACCACCACCCCCAGCCCCGCCGCCGAGACATGAAGACATTGTTGACGAAGATGTCGGGCGGCTTCCAAAGAAACAATTTTTTTTTCGAGAAATAAGACAAAATCGCGGCGCCAATACATGTAATGAAATTCCTGTTCTTGACAATTAACTCTAAATCCAGCACTCCATTCCCGCAAAATCAAAGGGCAAGGGCATTCCCTTCATTTAATCTCACAATCCCAAAAATAAGCAAATAATTGGACAAATTAATGGAACAGAAAGCAAGCATAGGCCACAAGATTTCTGATTTTTTTCACTTTTTTCCCCCCGAAGAAGGGAGGGTTGAGGCCTAGTTTTATTTCAAGAACTGCTTTGTATGGTACAACCCAATTAGGTCTAACTCAAGGTTATCCTCCATAAAATCGGGAGGCCTAACAAAATGCTGAGAACCAGCCTGCATCAATTGGCCTTAGGGGTGTCAATTTGGACACGAACCCGAAATAACAAACCCGGCCGACACGAAAAATTTCAGGTTTGAGTTTAGTCATTTTGGGGTTTTTTCAAATCAGGTCGACCCGATACCCGACCTGAAATATTATACCACCTGCTCAACCTGACACAAACACGACCCGAAACTCGAAATTGTGTCAATTTTGTCCTATAACCCGAAAAACGAACCCGAATGATACGAAAAATTTCAAGTTTGGGTTTGGTAATTTTGGGTTTTTTTTCGAAATCAGGTCGTCCCGAAAACCCGACCTGAAATATTATACATCCTGATCAATCCGACACGAACACGACTCAAAACTTGAAATTGACACCCCTAATTGGCCTTTAAGTAAGTAATCAGCAGCCCTATTACATTCCCTAGGGATTGAAACCAAACGAAGCTCCCACTTCCGTATCTTCATGATCTTAATCGGTTCTTTTTACTTATTTTCAATCTACGTGTAGTGGGCTTTCCTCCAGCAATGGCCATGGGACTGATTTGGATATACTTTCTCTGTCCCAGCAAACTTGTCTGGTTTGACTTTTTGACACTGTTCATTATTCAACTTTGACTCAATGTTATAGCAAAATATATTTGGAGAAAAATAATCAAGTTGGGTCTTATTAAATTCGTCTAATCGTATAGTTTTAGAATATATATTTTACATAAATTTTAATTCTATATATTATGAGATATTGACGGTTAAAAAATGCATTGGATTATGTACAAAAGTCAAACAAGACAAGTTAGTTGGGACAGAGGGAGTATTTTTTTTGCTTTACCATTTAGATATAATTAGTTAAAGTAGCGGATTAACAAAAATCCTTTCCACATCAGCAAATTATCATTGATCAGAGACCATTGGACTAATTTGAATATAATTAGTTAAAGTAGCGGATCAATTGGGTAAAAAGAGAAAAAATGGACTAATTTAGAATTTTGTAAAGATAATGGACCAAAATGACCTTTTTTCCCTTATAATAATGTCCATTTTCGTTCAAAGTTGATTTTTTAAAAAGCAGAGTCTTTTTTTTTAAACCAAAATGGTAATTGAACTCCCAAACTAAAGGTCGTAAGTCAGCGACTTCACCACTAGCTCAAGTCTTTCTCCCCAATTACATAATTAATTTAAATTTATATATAAAGAAAATAAGTATATGTTTTTGGAGTTTTTTTAAATATATATAAATAATTTGAGATAAAATAAATTGCAAATACTTTTATTTTATAGGTGCTTTTTCGATAATTTTAGTATGATAAACTCTTTGCATCATCCAAATTATTTTCACTAAAATTATTGGATACTAGACTAATGTCTGGAGAATCTGGTGAGGTTCGAATCCAAAATTTTTGCTTAAAATGGAAGAGCACCATACTACTTAGGGCTACTGGCTTTTGATGGGTTACATTTAATCTTAATGATGATGGTGGTCTTGATTCCATAGACATTAAGATTTCGATCTTGATCTTAAGATCATAATCTTACTTCTTAAAAACGTTTCAAATTTTTGTAGGATCTTAAATTTAGTAGGATCTCGATTTCGATTGTACAATCCTGATTTTAATAGTAGGATCTTATATGATTCGATTCTATCCAAATTTAAAATATGCTATCGTAATCTCATGTTATCATAAAATCAATATTCAATTTTATTTTCGACTGTTTATAGTGTTTTATTACTTCATTTATCTAATAATAATATTATATATTATGTATTCACTTGTTAATATGTATAATTATTTTTATATATTATTACAATTTCATATGATCTATTTGAAATCTTAATTCATCTTACAATTTTGATCTTACAAAGACAAAACAATCCAAGTTAAGATGTAGATTTGATAAGATTGCTTTATTCTTTCTAGTTTCTGATTTAATCTGAATCCCATAAACTTTTATACTTATGAAATTCACTAATATTCGATCCTATTTTAATCAGAAAAATAAGTTAGAAAAGGAATATAGTAGATTAAACCGTTAATGACAACATATACGGGTAACTTTTATTATTAGATCATTTTAATTATAAAAGTCATAAACTGATACTTCTATAGTATATAGGGGCTAATATAGAGAATGACAAATTAATTTATAGGGTTTACACAATTAAACCTACTTTCGCTGTGATTATCTTGTTCTACCTTGCTTTCCCCTCGTCAATCTGCAACTCATCTCCTTCTCCAAGATCTGAGAGATAAACCCTATGCCATGCCTTCAGAATATCTAGGGATGCAAATTGATTAATTCATTAATCAGCAATCGAGCGACCACACATCTGGTCTATTCACTTCGTTTGAGCTTCATCCCTGCTTGGGCGGTTTTCTGCTTAATATTGCGGTCGCGTAGTCTTGTTTCACAATGACGGAAGTGCTTTCTTCGGGGGAAGTGGGTGACGACGAGAGATGGTGCGTGGTGACCGGTGGCAGAGGATTTGCAGCGCGGCATCTGGTGGTAATGCTAATTAAATACGGCATGTTTTCTGTCCGTATTGCTGATTTAGGCCCCACGATCAAGCTCGATGCTGGTGAGGAGAATGGAGTTCTTGGAGAAGCTCTCAAGTCTGGCCGAGCGGAGTACGTGTCTGCAGATCTTTGTGACAAATCGCAGGTTCTCAAAGGTGTTTACTTTGATGATATGTGTTGATTTTTTCAATACCGCACTTGAATGGTTGGCATTTGTGTTCTTGATATGGGGTTTTATTAGGGTAGTAAGTCAGCATTGTCATTGTCAACAGTGAATTTGCGTTGGACTCCTTAAATTTGTGTTTGGCATGATTAATAAGCTGGCTGATGCACTGGAAATGATGTTTCACATCAAGGAAAATAAGAACTGAGCTTTTTCCAGTATTAACCTTGTGGCATTCTCGTTTTACTTGTCCGGTTAAATTAATCAAGTGCAGTTCAAATCAGTTACTGTTTGTTTATTTATTTTTATCAATTTATTCTTCTTAGGTGCGTGATATGTGGACATGGACCTTTTTAGGAATTGTGTGATTGATGATACACTTTCTGGCTTTTTAAAAATTGTAGTGGTTCTCAGAATTGGTGAAACTTATAAGGTAGAATTGAGGACTTATATTAGATATACTTATTATGATTCTATTATAGATTTGGTTCCTTGATTCAGAGAATTGAAGCTCACTAGGTTATTTTGTGGTTTGACTTAATTTGGAAACAAATTTATTTATGTTTGCGCATTTATTTATTGAGTAGCCCACAGCACATGTTATGACTTGCATAATTTTATACGGACCATATGTGTTTAGAGTGAACCACGTTGGGTTTAAGGTGACTTTACAGTGGAGGACAATTGAACTGCTTGCACGGGGTAGTTTGCCATGAACTTGAGGTTTGACCTTTTGTTGATGCAGCTTGCGAAGGAGCTGAGGTTGTCTTTCATATGGCTGCCCCTGATTCTTCCATAAACAACCATCACTTGCATCATTCTGTCAATGTACAAGGTTAGTGTTGGGCTTTATGAATCCAACCTTTTTTCCGAGCTTTTTAACTGATCTATATACCACCCTCACACCGATTTCTTTCTGTTTGGTAATGGTGTTATGACTATGGTCTGCAGGAACCCAGAACATCATTGATGCATGTATTGATATGAAAGTAAGCCGACTTGTATATACAAGCTCACCGAGTGTGGTATTTGATGGAGTTCATGAAATATTGAATGGGAATGAATCATTGCCTTACCCTTCCAAGGTATTGAATGGTAATTAATTAACTTTCACTGCGACGATATCTCTCTGGGTTTCATAACTTTCATTTGAATCTTTCTGTTCATTGCTTCATAATTTTTGGGTAAAATTTCACTTTTTAATTAAGCTGAAAGTTGATGTGTTCATCTTTGTGAAATCTGCATGTGAAAATGTCAAGGCTTAAATGCACGTTTCTTTAACGATGTTCTTCTGGAATTGACTTCATTTTAATGCCTCTTTGCCATGTTAAATTTTCAGCACAATGATTCATATTCTGCCACAAAAGCCAAAGGAGAAGCCCTAGTTCTAAAGTCAAATGGTTCAAAAGGACTTCTTACATGCTGCATTCGACCCAGCAGCATCTTTGGCCCTGGTGATAAGTTGCTTGTTCCATCATTGGTTTCTGCAGCAAGAGCTGGAAAATCAAAGGTGGCTTTGCATTGGTTTGTTGTCATAAAATCTCGTATCTGGTTATTTTAGCTAGACTCAAAACATCTTGTTGCTGTCATGTTATATAATTGTTGAATACAAATATGTTAATGTGCTGAACAGCTAAAGTTACTATGCCAATTGCCTTTACGAGGATTGAATTTATGTATTCCGTAACTCAAGTTATGCTACCTTTCCTCTTCTCTTTGAGCATCTGTGTTTTCAAAAGATTATTTTTTTAAAAATGATTTATCTATTTATTTTTTTATCTTGTAATTTAATCCAGATTTGATCATAATATTTAACAGATTTCCGGCACATTGTTTTGCAGCAATGGGATGAAATATATGAAATTGTAATAAATTAAGAAATGATAATGGAAAAATTCGGAAATACTACCCTTTAGGCATAATACTGCATTTGAAAATGATTATTATTTATTTATAAATATAAGATTAACCGCATTCCATTCCCACGAACCAACTGTGCTGCCGTTAAAGAATTCTGACATGCTTTTGCGGGATGTGTAGTTCATCATTGGAAACGGCAACAACATGTATGATTTCACATATGTGGAGAATGTTGCGCATGCTCACATATGTGCTGAGCGAGCTTTGGCCTCTGGAGGGAAAGTAGCAGAAAAGGCTTCAGGACAGGTATTGTTTTTTTTTTTTTTTCCTGCTACAGTTGGCTGTCAATCTTCATTTATAAGATTCTATATAGATAATAGTTCTGGTCCAAATGTTTATGCAATATGCAAACCATTGAATTGATGTATTAGTTGAAAGTGTCTCTCCATCCATCTTATGCCATGTTTGACAATTGTTTGTACACTTAAAAGAGCTTTGGGTTTCTGTTTACGAATTAATTGGATTGTGGTGCTCATAGCTCATGTGTCGATGTTTGATTTCTGTATTGGATATTATGTTCATGGCTTGATTGGCTTCAACTATTTATGATTTTAAGTGGTTTGTAGAAAGCAGTCTTTTGTCAACAACTAATGTTAGTACTTTATCTGTACTCTTATCCTCACAAAAGCAAGTTGTCTTCTTTTTTCCTTTTCTAGTTTGGTCTAGATCATTGTGGACGAAATGTTATAAATGTCTTGCGACTCTTGCCTGTGCATGATATCAAACTAACTAGATATGACGGTGTGGAACAGACAGTTCCAACTCTAGAATCACTGGTAATTGCTCCATAAAGATGTGGAAATGGAACCAAACATTATGAGGGTATTTGGCGGGTAGCCTTTCAAAATGTTTTTTAGCTGTTTGAATAGCTTTCAGCTAATTGTTCTAACTGCTTTGTAAATAGCACTTCATATTAGCCTATAGGGCTGCAAACTGATTTTGAAAATTGGGTTAGCGTTTCAATATAACTTTTGGTTTTCAATATACGTTTACATATTTATACAACATATTTCATCAAACAATTTAATATAAATGGCTAATAATCAAATCAACTAATTGAATGAACTATAAGTTATCCGTTAAACTTATCAATCGACCACCACTACTATTCTATCTATCTATAATCTATAATCTATATTTATCTATAATCTATAATCTGTAATTTATATAAAAGTAATATAGCGAGATTCCCTCCACTTCCCTTCCCCCTTTTTTAGAACTCCCCATCTCACACTCCATCCACCTGTCCATCCCCTATTTTCAACACCCCCACATATGGTAATAAATATTATAATTCCTCTCTCACATAATCTCCCAATATATATATGTATACTTTCTCCGTTTTTGATAAATTGAAACGTTGGGAAATTTGGTACTATTCACACATTCACTTTAACTTAAAGTTTTATCATAGCTATACAAGTTAAAATATAGCCAAGTGAGATCTTGTTAGATCCGTCTCGTCGAGTAGTTTTTAAATATCAAACTTTTAAAATTTTTACTTGTACCGAATTTGAGTTATTAATGATTTAAAATATGCATTGGACTGCGTGAACTGTGGGTCCGTTTCAATTTTTTGAAAACGGAGGGAGTATATATCTACTCTACCATTAAATATTAATAAAAATATTATTACTAGTAAGAACTAAATGTATACTAATTATAATTATTAATATATATGAATTACATGTATGTCACATTTCTTTTGGGCATGGTATTTTAGGTAAAATGAGTTATTGTGTTAAAATGGAGTAAATAGTTGATGTGATGTTTGTTTGAAGGAGTAAAAATTTTCTAAATAAGGAAATGTGACAATTGAAGTGGGACGGACCAAAATAGAAAATGAGACATTTGAAATGGGATGGAGGGAGTAATAAAAATATCATTAATAATAAGAATTAAATGTATATTAATTCTAATGATTAATATATATGAATTAAATGCATATTATTAGATGAAAATGTATATACACTATCATTGAATTCAATATATATTAAGAAAAATATACAAAGTATATTATTGGTAGATTTAGTTGATTACCTTAATAGTAAGAATCAAATTATATATATATTTTTTGAACTAGCACACTCTCATGCGCAATGTGCGGGAAGTAAAATTTATATTTTTTTAAAAATAACATAATATTTTAAAAATTTAAATTTAAAGATTTTAGTACACAAATTTTCGGTCATGTCAATTTCCTGACTACATTATTGAGAAAAAGTTTGACAAAGTTTTTGAAGAGTTTTCTAACCACATTATTAAAAAATAATAAGTTTTTCTGGAAATTTAGGGTACTGGATTTCATTTAACTGCTGCAAGATTCTTGGCTAAAAAGTTTCCAAGAGGGATATGATTTTTCAATCTCTCGATTTTTTGTTAGTGATAACAAAGATAGGTTTCGGTTGACGCCACACGATTATAAGGACAATTTGCATGGAAATTCAATTGTATCCGATTTCCTGATTTAAAATATACTTCCTCCGATTATAAGTGAGATCTTGTTAGATTCGTCTCGTCATGTAGTTTTTAAATATTGAACTTGTAAAATTTTTACTTGTACTGAATTTGAATTATTAATGGTTTAAAATGTGCATTGGACTGCGCGCAAAGGTGGGTCCGTAGCAAATAAAAGAAAACAGAGGAAGTATATTCAAACCTTTCAAAGAGATTGTTTCAATGGAGGATCCTCAAGATGTAGCTCCTTTTGGTGAGATTATTCATAGAACCAATCAATTTATATTAATTAAATGTTTTACCCTCTATATAGGCAAAATTATTTTTTAAGCATTTACATTTTCAGTATTATTTAAAATTATGTATTGAATATAGTACTTACTGGAAATATAATTGCTTAAAAAATAATTTTGCATATATTAAGGGTAAAAGAATTAATTAATTAATTATAAATTGATTGGTTCAATTAATAATCTCACCAAAAGGAGCTGCATCTTGAGGATCCTCAATTGAAACAATCTCTTTGAAAGGTTTGAATATATATTTTAAATAAGAAAAATCGGAATCATTACATGGAAATACAATTGAATTTCCCTACAAATTGCCCTTATAATCGTGTGGCATCAACCGAAACCTATCTTTGTTATCACTAACAAAAAATCAAGAGATTGAATAAACACATCCCTTTTGGATACTCTCGAAAACGTTTTAGCCACGGATCCTGCTACAGTGAAATGAAATCGAGTACCCTAAATTTCCAGAAAAATTTATTACTATTATTTGATAATGTTGTTAGAAAACTCTTAGAAAACTGTCACATTTTTTCTCAATAATGTGGTCAGAAGATTGACATGACCCAAAATTTGTGTAATAAAATATTTAAAAATTTAAAATATTATGTTACTTTTCTGAAAAAATTGTAGATTTTACTTCCGTGCATTGCGCAGGCAGGTGTGCTAGTTGAAACGAGACTTGTATTGGCAGCACCGGTTCCAGTTGCAACACTGTTTGGATTGTTAAATGGGCCTGGTCCCATGAAATTTCAGTTGAATATGCAATTATTATTATTGTTGTTGTTATTATTTTGCAGTTTCTGATCCAAACTAGTGGTTCTAGTTCGATTCTCAATTTTAAACTAAGCCATGACCATAGCCAAAATTAGCACACTAAGCTATCCTATATAGCAGTGAAGTTATAATTAATCTACTTTCCAGACATGTTCCAACAGTTTTTATGTTGTTTCTTGATAAATTTAACATGCATTACACGTCTTTAATTTTTAACCCTGATTTCTGGAAGACACAATAACGTCTCAATTGCAAATCGCATTGGCAGGCATACTTCATTACCAATATGGAACCGATTAAATTTTGGGAGTTTATGTCCCTCATTCTTGAAGGTCTTGGCTATGAAAGGTATTTCCTTTTTCTGTAACACTGGCTGTATCATGCATATGGGGTATTCAAACTTATTCTATACTGACTAATGACTACTATTATTTATTAAGCTTGAAATTTCGTGGGAACCTTTCATCTTGTTTTCAACTTGAATTTGATGATCTGGTTGCTTTCGAATCTAGATCCAGAGGTTCACAGTGCCCAATGCTGGTTTATGACATATTCTTTTTCCAGTGTGTTATTATTGTGCTCCTTGCTTTCTATCTTGGTGCCTTTTTGTGATCTCTTTTTCGTTAACTAATGAAGTTGCAAATGCTGTTTGGATGATATTGCATATAAGATGCCCAAAAGTTTTATGTTTTTCTGAATATGATCACAAAATGCAATGAACAGTATAGTTGTTTTTATTCCTGATCTTGCATAGTTTGCAGGCCCAGAATTAAGATTCCTGCCATGGTTATGATGCCAATTGGACATTTGGTTGAGTTGATATATAAACTTTTAGCGCCTTACGGAATGAAGGTTCCACAATTGACACCATCCAGAATTCGGCTTCTGTCTCGCAGCAGAACCTTTGATTGTTCTAAAGCAAATGATCTTATTGGCTACACACCCATTGTTCCGCTCCAGGTTTGCACTTGCTCCCTTTTGGGTAATTCTCTCTCATTCCAGTTGTGAAAATAGAAAGAAAAAAATCTTGAATTCTTTATGGTTAATAGAATCATACTTGATACTACTATAACCAAGTTTTTACTACTTACCACCTTCTGATTGTGTAGCTTATTCTGATGCCTGTTGCTTTGGAAAGTGTTAACCTTCTTCATCACAGGCTGTTGACACCCATGATTATTCTTGATTATGAAATGAAATATGAACTTTGATTTGTTTGATTTGCAAATATACCTTATATAATATGTACTCGAAAGTTTATGCCTGGGGATTACTTCCATGGAATGATCAGCAGTTTCACTCAATGTTTTAGTTTGTGATTTTTCATTTTTTGCCCTTGGTTGTTCTTCAGGAGGGCATTAGGAGAACCATTGAATCATACCCTCACTTAAGGGCTGATGTTCAGACTGAAAGGGATGGGCCATCCAAAGCCGAATTATTTCTTGGTGGTGGAAAAAGTCTGAAACTTTCTCTCAAATATAATTCTCTTCATCATCCTGTGGAATATCTTGCACGTGTTTTATGATTCTATTTGTTTAAGATCTCATCATTGTCTGGCATTTGTATTATGTGACTAGGTGTATTGTTTAGTTACACAAAAATGTATATGTGTGTAGTAAAGTTCTTCCAGCAATGATTGTGTGTTTATTTTAAGAATCAGAAAATTTATAAGAATGTCGTTATAATTAAGAATTGCAACAGAGATAGGTTGTGATCATAATGGGGATAAGAAAGAGGAAGTCAGGTAGGAGTTGTGAAAAAATTAACAGTAGGACTGTAATACTAATAAACTTATTATGGTGCCTACTTATTAGAATTAGGATTTCAATACTAATAAACTTATCATAATAGGTTGCAATCATAATATGATTGTTTTTTTCTTTGTTTACATTGAACCACTTTCAGACTTAGAGCATGACCTTTTGAGTTGTGCTATTATTGTTATTATTATTGAAGTTTTGGGTTTGGTGCTATCCTTTTGATTGCTATTGTGATGTTCTTATCCTCTGTTACGATGTCCTCTTGGTGCTTCTTCCCTCTTAATTCTTCATCAGAGTTATACTTCTTTGTGTAGAAGTATTTCTTTATGTATATCGTGGTCTTGTTAATTCAAAGGTCATTCACAGTTGCTTTTGTTTTTTGTTTTTGTTTTTTTGTGTTGTTTTGTTTTTGTTTTTGGTTTGGTTTTGTTTTGTTTTTTTTGTTTTTTTTGTTTTGTTTTGTTTTGTTTTTTTTTTTTTTGTTTTTTTTGTTTTTTTTTCTAATGGGCTGTTTGATTGTTATGCCTTTCCTTCTTTATTTAGTCCATGTTCAAAATTGATGCTATTAGTTTTAACGTAATTAATCAATGGGCTGATTTCGAAAGCGCTAAACATCATGATACTTGCAGTGGCTGACACACTACTTTGGAGGGATAAAAAACAGACACTCACAATACTGTTGATCTTGGCTGCTGTTTACTTCAATTTTTTATCTACTGGGTATACAATCATTACGGCTGTTTCCAAGCTTTTGCTAGCGGCATCCATCTTCCTTTACATCCATGGAAAACTACCCCTGAAGATGTATGCATCATGCCCTTATATGTTTTCTTTGATTTCAATTACCTCATTCTTGCATCAAGATCTTTGTTGGGCATGCATGGATAATATTAGTTTGTTGCAAACTTGCTGCCTGGCATATGTGAGAAGAAGTATAAATTTCATACATTTAGAAGAGATCAGCATGGATCAGTAGTCTCACTTTTGATTTTATGTTGTATGCAGATTGGGATATGAAATTGAAAAAATTCCCGAGTCAAAATTCCAAATCTCAGAAGCCGCATCTCACCATTTTGCTCTTGCAGTGGCATCCAAGTGGAATGCTGCTGTCGATGATATGAAATCACTCTGTAGAGGGAATGACTCTATGCTTTTTCTTAAGGTGAAGTGGTCAAGGTTTACTATACAATCAGTTTGAAAATGTACTTGTTTAGAATGATGCCTATTTTTGCATTATTGAATCTCTTATCTTTTTTTTCAAGCCATATCTTTGGAATATCTATTTTCTAAAGCTATTACACATGCCCATCAAGTTTAAGCTTAAGAGAGAGGGAGGCACAAGTGAGAAAGACACATGAAAGATACATTTGTTACTTTTTTCCCTTTGCACATACAACATGAACACTGTAAATTTGATGATTGATTTGAGAATTCCTTGCATGCTGCTGTACAAGAACTAAAGCATCTATCCTCTAACCTATTTTTCATTTTGCCTACTAGATTTACCGTACTACCTCTAATGGTTTAATGTGTAATGGTGTGTCCAAAGCCCCTTTCATCTTCTGTAATTCTTTGCTAATCTATGATGACAAATTGTTACTCATCTCCTGATTACCATCATAAATCAAGTGAAGAAAGGATAAGAGCAGTCTGCTGAACCTTTTTTTTTTTTTTTTTTTTTTCCCCCCCCCCCCCCCCCCCCTATGCTTCAACTTATTAAAGTGATCAAACCACCTTTCTGCCTTTTGCATTCCTTTTAAGTTAATATTTTTCTCTTATTCATGTAACAGGTTGTTCTTTCTTTGTTGCTTCTGAGCATACTTGGAATGGTTTCTCTAAATAAAGCCTTTTTGATAGGTATGGCCATATATATTTTAGCCATGCCAAAGTATTTGAGAACTGAAATAGCTTGGTTTCATTGGACGCAAGATGTACCTAGTCTATTTTTGTACTTGCTCATCTCATATATCCCTTTCTTTTCTGTCCCAATTTTTTGACTTTAAACTTGCAGGAGTACCATTGGCTTTTACTTGCTTTGTTGTGTATGATAAAAAGGAGAAAGAGATTGACAATCTGGTGCTAAAAGTTATCTCAGCAGGAGGCAAATTAAAATTTGGTGTTAATGGAAATATTTCCAGCTCAAAGAAGCAACAATAGGTGGTTAAGCGGCTTAATAGCATCTACCTTTGCCTTCATGTCCTGCAGGTTCCAATTGATTGTTGTGTGATTTTCCTAGCCTTTTGTTGAATGCTTCCAAATCATCTACTATAAGCAAAATGACGCAGTGGTTGCATGCGGCAACATGTACTTTTTTGTTTCTGAAGATGTCCCTGTATTGATTTTAAATTGTAGCTTGAATGAATTTTCCTTTCGAGTTAGACATGAGCTCCCTTTTCTAATTTTAGACCATTAAAAATAGCTAGTAGCAGCAACTCATTGTGTTTGTAAAATTAAGGCTCTGTTCTCTTTCTCTAGAATAAGGTCTTGTCTTGTTTGGATTGGTCTGATCTTATTAGATAGTATACACAAAGGTTCGAACATGATATCTCTGCTTAAGCTGCCAGAGCCCTATACTACTCAAGCCAACTACGTTTGGTATTTTCGGATCTGAATTAAAATGGTTAATAATAATATAATAAATAGTAATATAAATATATTATATAATTAAGAATTAGTAGTTAACAATGATTAATAGTTAATTGTATAAAATTATTAATTATACATTGATAATATATGATATAATTATAATTATAATTATTTATTATTATTAAAATAAAATGAAGATCTCGTCTAGTTTGATTGGATCAAATCTGTCTAATATGATATGGTTTAATTGGATCTGTTTTTAGTGTGTATGGATCTGATCTAATTTTAAAAAGAATAAGTAGGGCTATACACAAATTGAGTTCAAGTCGTGTGTAAGGTTAAACAAACAGATTTACAAGAAGAATTATTTAGGCTCGAGTTCGGCTTGAGCTTGACAAACTTGAATTTTTTCAGCTTGAGTTTGAGCTTGAATAGCATTTAAGCTTGCAATCTAGCTCGCGAACAGATGCTTGTCAAGGCTAGCTTCCAAGATTATTTTTGGGCAATTACAATTTTAACCCCAAACCAAGGGCACACATCCTACGACATTCTTTTTCCTTTCAAAATTCAGAACCCGTCTCGTTCCTCCTTTGGCGTCATCTCCCCACAACGATCATTGCAGCGGCTTCCCCTTCCGATACAGGTTCAATTCTTTCCTTTTTTTTCTTTTAATTTTCTGGTTTTCTATCAATTCCCCCCTTCGTTCAAGCAGAGGACATTTTGTTTTGATTTCTAATGTGGGTAGTGACTTTGTTATTGAAGTGCACTGTTAATACTTTGTTATGACAACTTAACCTTGTACTTTTCATTGAGATGTTTCTCAGGTGTTGGCACATCAGGTTGACGACGACAGTTAACTCTGCTGGTAGTTATGTCTTTTGTATTCTTTATATAAGTGCAGAGTCTGTAATCTAAATGTAGATTTTCATTGAGCGATTTTTACTTGTATTCATTCTTAGAGATTACAGTGAGAGAGTTTTGAGAGAGTCTTGTAAAAGTTCTTCAAGATTTCATAGAGTGAGATATTTTAGAAGAACAAGATTAGATTGAGTTTACATAGGAATATCTGAAGGTATTGTGATCTTCAATATTCCAGAAAGTTCTGGAGGAATTCAAGCGATCAAGAAGAAAGCCATGGAGAACGACAAACAACGTTTCTGCCTTTGAAGATTCCATTTAGGGTGAGATCCCTACTGGCGTGTTGAGGGGGAGTTTCAACAACGCTAGCTCGACTGGATTGTATCATCTAGTGGTAGAGTTTGGATTCTGGTGTTAGGCTTTGGGTAGCGTGTTTGTGTTTTGGTTTTTCTGTCTAGTGAAGGTCGCCTGGATTGGTATCCCCCAGACGTAGGTCGGAAGGACCGAACTGGGTTATCAAATCACAGTGTTCTTTACTGTTTTGTCAAACCGTAGTTAGAACATCAAAATAACATCCATAGCAGAATCTTGAAGCATTAAGGGACCTACAAATTGGTATCAGAGCGAGTTCTCTAACGTAACTGAGAAAATCCATTCATTCAAGATTCAAGAAACATGAGTCGAGAAGGAGCGTCTAACACTCGTCCGCCATTGTTCGATGGAAATGACTATGCCTATTGGAAAGCTAGGATGCGCAATTATCTGTTGGCACAAGGAGATGGTGTTTGGGATTCAGTCTTGGAGCCATGGACTCAGCCAACAAGAACTGTTCGAACTGGAGAAGGAGAAACGGCCACAACAACAATTCGACCCGCGACAAACGCCGAACTCACACAGGCCGAGAGGACTGCAAGATCAGCGAATTACACAGCTCTCAACGCAATCAGTGGTGCTATGGGTGAAGCGCAATTCAGGATGATCGCTAACTGTACATCCGCCTAGGAAGCTTGGAATTTCTTGGAGACTCAACATGAAGGTTCTGAAGATGTCAAGACAACCCGTCTACAACGCATTGAATCGATCTTTGACAGTTTGAGAATGTCGAATGATGAGGATATCACATCATATTTTGGAAGATTTCAAGATATTGTGAATCAGGCCACAGCTCTTGGAATGTCATTCGAAGGATCAAAGCTTGTGAGGAAATTTCTTAGGACTGTTTCTAAGAAATATTCTGCAAAAGTGGCAACTCTTGAAGAAGTTGAGAAGATCAAGACAATGTCCTTGAGGGAATTGGTTGGTATTCTTCAAACTTATGAAATCAATCATCTAGCCTCAGAGAAATCGAACAAGAACATTGCATTCAAGGCCGAAGATGAACCTGCTGATGACTTTGAAGAAGAAGATTCTTTACTATCCAAAAGGATTGGAAAGATGCTTCAGAATAAGCATTTCAAGAAGTTTCAGAAGAAAAATCGTAGTTCTGACAACCCAGTGACGACGGAGAAGCAGAACAACAGATTTGAAAAGAAATCTGATAAGAAGTTCAAAAAGTTCAAGAAGGATAAAGATGTTGATAAGTCTGATAAATCTTCTGAGATTATATGTTTTGAATGTGAAGGAAAAGGCCATGTGCGAGCTGAATGTCCTA
The DNA here is from genome assembly GCA_030278955.1 of Hygrophila difformis. Classification (NCBI taxonomy): domain Eukaryota; kingdom Viridiplantae; phylum Streptophyta; class Magnoliopsida; order Lamiales; family Acanthaceae; genus Hygrophila; species Hygrophila difformis. The sequence continues at coordinate 39,029,799 of JAOANR010000002.1, read as the reverse complement.
CTGCAAAGAAGAAGAGTAGAAAAGCACTTCAAGCTACCTTGAGTGATGAGTCTGAAGTTGAAGCTGAGGATGAACAATCAAGTGATGATGAGGATGTCGTTGCATTTGTGACAAGAGAAGCTAGTCCTACCCCTTCCATAGGTAACTGTGAGTCAATACAATTAATTACTGACATTTCTTCTGTTGTTACAGCTGAATCAGGTAGTCTCTATAAAGAACTAGTTGATATCTATGAAGAACTCAAAGAGGAATATGAAGAAGCTGTACAGGAGAATGAGCAGTTGTCGAAACAACTCACTGACATCCGTCTGACTCTGGATAAAGCAGAAGCTGAGAAGATTAAGGCTATTGATGATCTAAAAGTTCTTAAAGGGAAGTATGATGAAGTGAAGCTTCAGATTACTACTGTGACTAAATAGAAGGAATTATTCAGAGAGGAATCTATTAAATTGAAAATTAGAGTTGCTGACCTAGAGAAGATGACCAAAGGGAAAGGTAAACTTGATGAAGTTCTGTCATTGGAAAGAGTTACAGAGACATGACTGGTATTGGGTATAAGAATCAAGCATCTACTGGAAAAAGACTATTTGTTAGTGGTGGAAATCTGAATGCTGAAGCAAGTTCACTGACACATCAGGATGTTCCCACATCACCCAAACGACGAAGAGACTGTCTCTATTGCAGCTTACCTGGTCACACAGCTGAAACCTGCATGAGGATTGTTCGTGATCTCATGAATGGTCGCCCAATAGTCTGGCCCCATGAAGATTTAAAGAAAAAGATCAGAATTCAAATGGAGTGGGTGCCTAAGAGAAAGGAGAGTAAATGCCTTGTTGTTCTATCATCACAGCAACAACCACGGTCCAGAAAATGGTATTTTGATTCAGGTTGTTCAAGGCATATGACAGGTAGTAAGGAGATTCTAAACAACTTTACAGATAAAGATTGTGGAGATGTAGTTTTTGGTGATGGTGCTAGAAGCAAAATCACTGGTTATGGTAATGTAAAGGATGGTGAACTTTCTAAACTCTCTAGAGTCTATCATGTTGAAGGGCTTACTACTAATATCATTTCAATTAGTCAATTATGTGATGAAGATTCCCTTGTTATTTTTAATAAGCATTTTTGTCAAGTGTTTGATTGCAGGAGAGATAACATCATGACAGGCAAAAGATCTAAAAATAATTGCTATACTTTGGAAGCTAATCTGGCACAGGCACTAGTAAGCAAGGATGACCTCACAAACCTATGGCACAAAAGGCTTGGACATTTCAACTATCAAACCATGTATAAACTAAGTTGTTCAGCCGCTGTTAGAGGTCTGCCAAAACTACAGAATAACAAAGACCTTGCTTGTGTGGACTGTTCAAAAGGAAAGCAAACCCGAGCTCAACATAAGAAGACTGATGGAGTCTCTACAGATCATTGCTTAGAACTGATTCATATGGATCTTATGGGTCCAACAGAAACTGAAAGCTTAAATGGCAAAAGGTATGTTTTAGTTTGTGTTGATGATTTTTCGAGATTCACTTGGGTATGTTTTCTCAGGAGCAAAGATGAAGCCTTCCAACACTTTGAAAAACTAAGCCTGAAGTTGATGAATGAAAAGCAAACCAAAATCCAAAGAATCCGTTCTGATCATGGACGCGAGTTTGAGAATCAGGAGTTTGAACTTTTCTGCAACAACCATGGAATTTTTCATGAGTACTCTGCCCCAAAGACACCTCAACAGAATGGGATTGCTGAAAGGAAGAATAGAACACTTCAAGAGATGGCTCGTTCAATGCTACATGCTAGTACTCTTGGGAAGTCATTTTGGGCTGAAGCAATTTATACAGCATGTCACATCATCAATCGTGTGTTGTTGAGACCTCACACTAACAACACTCCATATCAAATCTGGAATGGTAAAACTCCTACTGTTAAATACTTTCATATTTTTGGATGTAAATGTTTTGTATACAGGGATAGAGAGCAAATTAAGAAGTTTGATGCTAGAGCTGAGGAAGGTTGGTTTTTGGGATATTCTAACAATTCTAGAGCTTATCGAGTTTATTTGATTCAGTCCAGAAAGGTTATTGAGTCAGTAAATGTTTTATTCGAGGATAAGTATGCTTTACCTAGAAAGGATGATGATAGTAGTATTTCCAGTACTGATACTGCCTCAGTCAACCCCGATGTTAGTACATCCAGTCAACAACAGTCTGAAGGAATAGTTATTGATGATGAAGGAGATGCTAATCATGAAGATAACTTAGAGGATGCTGATTTAAGTTCTAAAGACATTGTATCTGATAAGAGAAAAGGTCCAAGGACTCTAAAGCATCATTCACAGCAAGATATTATAGGTGATCCTAGTGCTCAACGTTTGACTAGAAGCAAGAAGGTTAATTACAGAGAATTAGCTGGATTAAACTGCTTTATATCTATAGTGGAACCTAAGAATATTTTAGAAGCTCTTAAAAACGAATACTGGATAGCAGCCATGCAAGATGAGTTAGTTCAGTTTGAAAGGAATGATGTTTGGGAGTTGGTGGAACAACCACAGAACATCAACATTATTGGTACAAAATGGGTCTTTAGGAATAAGACTGATGAGCAAGGCAACATTATAAGGAATAAAGCTCGCCTAGTTGCTCAAGGTTTTACACAGATAGAAGGTCTGGATTATGATGAAACGTTTGCACCTGTTGCAAGGATGGAAGCTGTTCGAATTTTGTTAGCATTTGCATGCTCTATGGATTTCAAGTTGTATCAACTGGATATCAAGACAGCTTTCTTAAATGGGAAGATCAAAGAGGAGATATTTGTGGCACAACCTGCTGGTTTTGAAGATCCATCTAGACCAAATCATGTATATCGAGTAAAGGGTGCACTCTATGGACTAAAGCAAGCCCCTAGAGCTTGGTATGATCGATTGTCTTCATTTCTCATTTATAATGGATATAAGAGAGGAGAAGCTGATAAGACGATGTTTGTGAAGCATGAAGACAACCACTTCATAATTGCACAGGTATATGTTGATGATATAATTTTTGGATCGACGTCAGAACATCTCAGAAACAACTTTGTTCAAGCTATGCAATCAGAGTTCGAGATGAGCATGATGGGAGAATTGACTTACTTTTTAGGACTTCAAGTGAAACAAATGAAAGATGGGATGTTTCTTAGTCAAGAAAAATATGCTCGAAATATGCTAAAGAGATTCAAGTTGGAAGATAGTAAGATTGCTAGAACTCCTCAAGGTCAACAACAGAAACTCTCAAAGGATGATCAAGGAGCAAGTGTAGATCAGAAACTATATAGGTATGATTGGAAGTTTACTTTACTTAACAGCTACTAGACCTGACATATCCTTTAGCACTGGAGTTTGTGCTAGATTTCAAGCAAATCCTAAGGAAATGCATTTGAAAGCTGTTAAACGCATCATGAGATATGTGAAAGGAACTATTGGACTAGGGATTTGGTTCTCTAAAAGATCAAGCTTGGATTTGATAGGGTTCACTGATTCGGATTGGGCTGGCTGTTGTGATGACAGAAGGTCAACAACGGGAGGATGTTTCTATCTAGGAAATAATCTTGTATGTTGGTTTTCTAGAAAGCAGAACATAGTTGCACTTTCTACAGCGGAAGCAGAGTATATTGCTGCAACATGCTGCTGCTCACAATTGATGTGGATGAAACAAGTTTTGTGTGATTATGGGATCAAGAAGGATGATTTCAAGGTGTATTGTGACAATACAAGTGCAATTAACATTTCAAAGAATCCTGTTCTACATAGTCGCAGCAAACATATTGATATAAGGTATCATTTTATAAGAGATTTGGTTGAAGAGGGTGTGTGCAACATTGAACATATTGGGACGTTGGAACAACGTGCTGACATCCTTACTAAAGCACTCGACGGTGAAAGGTTTGAAACACTTAGATCTATTATGGGCCTTTGTTACTCAAGTTAAATTTTGATACATGTTTATGTTTATTTTACACTTTTACACTTGATCTAGCCCATAAGATTTTCAGGCCCAATTCATTTTTTGGATAAAGTTTTCGCAACCGTCGTCCTTGGGGTCATGATGACTGCAAACTGACGCCCCCAGTCACGTCGCACGTCAAAACGAAACCGTCGTCTCTCTCTCGCCTCTTCATCTTCGGTTTTCTCTCTTTAAATCTGTAATTTGAGTTTCATTCTACCACACTTCTGTTTTGAGCTTGAGTTTTGCAGATATCTAAGCAATGGCTTCGTCTTCCTCGACAAATTTGCCCGAGAAAGTTTCTGAACCAATTCCCACTACCTCCGAACCCCCAATCACCTCAGAAACACCCAATCCCTCTGAAAATGTTGAGGAACCAAATACTACTGCTGAAAATACTACTCAAACCTCCACTGAAGCTGTTGAAACCCAACTTGCAGAGTTTGCTGAGAATGCCGAGCCTATTATCACTATGTATCCTACCCCTCCTCCTAGTCCAGTGCAAAATCCTCCTCAGGATCCTACTTCAAACCCTACAGACAAATCCACTGAAAACCCCACTGAAAATACTTCAAATCCTGCCGATGCTGAAGCCGAACATGTCCAGGAAGAAGAAGAACATATTCTGCCACATGATGAACCAGAGGTTCCAGAACAAGCTGATGTTGGAACAGAGGTCCGACGACCTACTACTAGGTCTTCACAGAAAAAGAAGCGGAGCACTTCCACCAGCGATGTTGGTACCCCTGCGAAACGACCAAGGACTCGGAGGACGCCGGAGAAAACACAGAGAGATTTACTGTCACAACGAGCGTTCAACATGACATATTTCACCAAGGAAATGATGCTGTTCAGAACCAAAGACCTTGTCAACAGAAAATTCATCCCAGAGGAGACTTTTGTCCATTCTTCATACACGGACCTAGGGTTCGTTGAGTTCCTTGAAGAAAGACATCTACTAAAGTGGGCAAGGGTGTTTAAAGCCTACTCTCCAACACTGGTCAGAGAGTTCTACGCCAACTTACACCCTGAAGTTCTCAACAAGAAGTCTCAGTGGTTTGGTAAGATATACATTAGAGGCAAGTTTATTGATTTAACCCCTGGAGTTATCAATGCATTGTTAGAACTTGCACCAAACGACGATCTTGGTGATCCACTGGAGTATTTGCCTCATTCGCCTGCCGATATAGCCTACACTATTTCAAATTAGAGGGCTTTTGACATTGGCCGGAAGAAGTGCAGTGTTTCTGATATGACCATGAAATTTCACTATTTGTTCTATTTGTGTCGTGCAAACATCCTGCCAACATCCAATGCCTCACAGCCTTCACTGGAAATGGGTAAACTTTTGTTTTGTATTGATTCTGGAATAGAACTTATGAATTTTGGTCTTCTGGTTTTGAAGCGTATGCTAGGTTTTACTCGTGATCTAATCACCAAGTCTGCTAGTTTACCGTACCCTGGCCTTATCACATTGTTGCTGCATCAAAATGGCATTAAGACAAAGAAGGATGACCTGATCAAGATAAATGCACATTCCCCTTCCAATGAGCTTTGTGATAAGCATAATGACTTCAAGGAAGGACCACCACCGTCTGGCACTGATCTCATTTTGCAGATCAAGTCTGAGTTGCTTGCCCTTAGTGACAAGCAGACCAAGATCAGTCAGGAAGCTATTGCCACCAAGCGCAAGATTGCACAGATAATGAGTATGCTTCCAGGATCTCTTTCCCCAACCCGCAAGGCCTCTTCAAGTGGAGCTCGTTCTGAGGAGCAGAATCCATTTGCTGATGAGGAGGAGGATTCTTCAGATGGAGTTGTTTGATCCATCAAGGGGGAGAAACAAGTGTGGTGGTGTCTATTTTGGTGGAGGTCATTTCCTTGTGGTATGGTTGTTGGTACATTTGGGTAACACATTTCTGACTAAACTTTTTAATGTTTTTGGTGATTGTCTGATGACTGATGGATGTTTGAACTTTGTGCTGATGACACTATATTTTGCTGATTGTGATTGTGTTTTTTTGTTTTTGGATGAACTGTGATGGACTTTTGACTCTCTAAAACTGTCGTCTTGTTTGGAACTTTACTTTGTTGATATTTTGTTATATTGTTTGATGTGCTTATCTATCATGATCTGAATTGCTTACTGTTTGTATTTCTGATAGACACCTTGTTTGATGGATCATCATCTCCATGAAATGTGGGGGAGATTGTTAATACTTTGTTATGACAACTTAACCTTGTACTTTTCATTGAGATGTTTCTCAGGTGTTGGCACATCAGGTTGACGACGACAGTTAACTCTGCTGGTAGTTATGTCTTTTGTATTCTTTATATAAGTGCAGAGTCTGTAATCTAAATGTAGATTTTCATTGAGCGATTTTTACTTGTATTCATTCTTAGAGATTACAGTGAGAGAGTTTGGAGAGAGTCTTGTAAAAGTTCTTCAAGATTTCATAGAGTGAGATATTTTAGAAGAACAAGATTAGATTGAGTTTACATAGGAATATCTGAAGGTATTGTGATCTTCAATATTCAAGAAAGTTCTGGAGGAATTCAAGCGATCAAGAAGAAAGCCATGGAGAACGACAAACAACGTTTCTGCCTTTGAAGATTCCATTTAGGGTGAGATCCCTACTGGCGTGTTGAGGGGGAGTTTCAACAACGCTAGCTCGACTGGATTGTATCATCTAGTAGTAGAGTTTGGATTCTGGTGTTAGGCTTTGGATAGCGTGTTTGTGTTTTGGTTTTTCTGTCTAGTGAAGGTCGCCTGGATTGGTATCCCCCAGACGTAGGTCGGATGGACCGAACTGGGTTATCAAATCACAGTGTTCTTTACTGTTTTGTCAAACCGTAGTTAGAACATCAAAATAACATCCATAACAGAATCTTGAAGCATTAAGGGACCTACATGCACATTTTGTTTTTGTTTTTGGATTTCTATCAATTTTGTTTAAGATGGTAGTTTACTTCATATTTGTTATAGCCTTCTTCTCCCGTTGTGAACAAATTGATATTTGGATTACTGTGTATTTGTTTTCAATTTATGGGCATATTGCAATTCGTTTAGTGATACTTGCACATTGATCTTGTGTAAAGAGTTTCATTTAAATAGGCTTTTATGAAATTTAATTGAATTGCTTGAAAGTTTACTATTTGTAACCAGGTGATACAAAAAGTTGAATCCATATTTCTTCATGTAGTTATGTTGTTAATTGCAAGTTTGAGGGATTCTAAAACCCATTGCTTTGTAGATGGCATCGACTAATGATAATGCAAAGAAGGATTTTTTATTTTATTTTTTTTTTCCCGGAAGGATTCACATGCTGTGGCCCTGTCTGATATATAGCATAAATACGTCATGAAGCATGGTAGAGCTCATCCTTTTAAGTGGATAGACCTACAACCACAGTTTGAGAAACTTGTGAAACAGAAATTAAATAGCGAAAAAACTTTAAAGAACAAATTTGACGCAATGAAGAAAGACTACAATCTTTGGAAGTCTTTGAAGAATGGGGAAACTGGCTTAGGATGGAACGCAAGTACTGGAAGACGTGATTGTTCGGATGAATGGTGGGAAAAGAAAATTAAGGTAAAATTTTATAATAGTCATTCTTTTAAGGGAAGTTGTTTATGTGCATGATCAAATTTAATGATTCTCCAAATTATTGTGTAGGAAAATCCAACTGTTAAAATAATGGGAAAAAACCATCCATTGAATTGCAAGAGGCATGGAGTCAATTGTTTGGAGATGTCGTTGCCAGTGGGATGGATTGCGTTGCACCATCTATGGATCATACTACATCAAGTGGGGCTTATCATGTAACCCTTAATGAGGATGATGGTGTCGGTGATGATGACGGTGTAGATGTTCACGGTCAAGCTGCTCCCAGTAGTCTTCGTTTAGATAATCTTGAAAATCAAGAACGAACTTTCTTTAGTGATTTTCTAAACGAGGTGAGCCAACAAGATGTCTCTTTGCCAAGAAGAAGTGCGGAGTCTAACAAAATCCAAAAGACAACGGATAACAGTTCTAAGGCTTTGGTTAGGGTGGTGAGACACTTGTCTCTTGATGTGCTGTGTCACATCCAAGCGATTGATGAAATATTGAAATCAATGGCTAAGATTAATACAAAGGATACTATTGTAATTTCAATAAACTCAAAATAATCTCTATTCATTTTTCTCAATTCTCATGTTTATACTTCTCTCTCTCCCTCATAATTTACTTTTTCTTTTTGGAATTTCTAAAATTTGATAGGAAATTTAGATTACATCTATCGAGTAGGTAAATTTTCATATAAAGAACGTCAAAATCCGAGTTCGTTTGAGAAAGTTAGAGTCATTTGAAGTTAATTGCGATTTTCAGAAACGTAGCATTTACATTTAAGCGACGGTGGCTTTGCAATTCAGCGACGGGAGCTTTACAATTCAGCGACATAGAGTATGCATTTCAGCGATATAGCCTATACAACATAGTTTTTATGACAAACTTCAAATGGCTCTAACTTTTTCAAATGAGCTCGAATTTTGACGTTCTTTATATGAAAATTTATCTACTCAACACAAAAAATTTAAATATCCTACCAAAATTTAGAAATTCTAACCAAATAAATATCATATTTTTAAAATAACGAGAATAAGATATCATTTCCTTTGAAAATCTGGTATTTATTTATTTGTAATTTCAAAAATTTGATAGGAAATTTAAATTCCTTGCATCGAGTAGATAGATTTTCATATAAAGAATGTCAAAATCCGAGTTTATTTGGGGAAGTTAGAGCCATTTGAAGTTTATTGCGATTTTAAGAAACACAGCCTTTACATTTCAGCGACGGTGGCTATGTAATTCAGTGACGGGGGCTTTAAAATTCAGCGACGGGGCGTTACAATTTAGCGATATAGCCTATGCATTTCAGCGACGTAGCCAATACAACAAAATTTATGTGACAAACTTCAAATGGCTCTAACTTTCTCAAATGACCTCTGATTTGGACGTTCTTTATATGAAAATCTATCTACTCAATGTAAGGAATTTAAATATCCTATCAAATTTTAGAAAGTCTAAACATATAAATATCATATTTTCAAAACAACGAGCATAAAATATCTTTTCTTTGAAAATCTGGTATTTATCTATTTATAGTTTCCAAAATTTGATGGGAAATTTAGATTCATTGCATCGAGTAGGTAGATTTTCATATAAAGAACGTCAAAATCCAAGTTCGTTTGAGAAAGTTAGAGCCCTTTGAAGTGCATTACGATTTTCAAAAACACAGTTTTTACATTTCAGCGACGGTGGCTATGTAATTCAGCGACGGAGCCTTTATAATTCAGCGATGGAGACTTTACAATTCAGCGACATAACCTATGCATTTCAACGACGTAGTATATACAACAAAATTTATATTACAAATTTCAAATGGCTCTAACTTTCTCAAATGAGCTCGGATTTGGGCGTTCTTTGTATGAAATTTTATCTACTCGATGCAAGAAATCTAAATATCCTATCATATTTTACAAATTCAAAATAGAAAAATAGAAAATTAAGAGGAATGAAAGACTGACGAGTGAAAGTGATGAATAAAAATAATTTCTCTATTATTATTCCATGAATTGTGTCAAAAGAGGGCTAACTTATGCAAATTTTTTATATGATCTTTATTTAAGGATAGAAATCACTAAATTGATTTTGTGAATGAATTTATTTCTAAAGATATAATTATTTATGTTTGACAATTCTACCCTTTTTATTTTATAGCCATTGGATATTTTTGTATGATTGAGATGATTTGTCTTGATGTACTACCATTCACATTGGTAGTACCATAACCATTCCCCAGTTCTAAGCATGGACAATTGAAGCGTAAAAGAAGAGAATCATCTGGATATACTATGTTCAAAGAGTTTTTGGCCAAGCAGGATGGGAATCAGCAACGTTGTTTCGAATTAATGGAATCTGATTTCACTTGTCATGCCAACCAAGTTGGAAAATATAGCATTGCTTCAGCTATGGGTGTGGTTGATGAAATGGAGGGTAGGGGGTTGATGACAACATGAAGTCTTTTGTGGCTATTTACGATTGATCCTTTTCGTGATGCTGCGAATAGAGAAATATTTTTAAATATAAGAAGTGATGAGGGTAGACTTGCATGGCTGAAGCATAAGAAAGATGATTGTCGTAGTATAAGAAATTGATTTTTATGGTTGTTTGCTAGTACTTTTATTTGACTTTGATAACATATTCTAAATCTATTTCGGATGATGTATCTTGACATTTATTATTATGTATGCATTGGTGGTTGACGATTTATTATATGTTTTTAATTCTATGTTATATATATATATATATATTTTTTTCCTTCATTATTTGTTTTTATATCAAATTATATATTCTATGTGTTCTTCTAAATGTGCAAACGCAAATTGATGTTATTATGGCCACGTTTGCATTGTATAACTACATTCTCAAAAATTCTCAAGATGATTTGCTTTTTGTTGTGTTGGATCAGAATCCAAATTACATAACACGAGATGAACTTCACAATATTCACACATATGAGGCGAATAGTGAACAGTGGTCAGAAGGAAATGAGATGGAGACTCGGAACAAAATTGCATCCTCAATATGGAATGCACGCACTCAATGAATATCATTTTATTTTTGGGTACTATATGATTATTATTTTATATGAAAAGCATTCAAGAATTATATTATTATTTTTATTCATTATGTTTGCATTTGGTTCATTTTGTTTTTCACTCACATTATTTTTAACTTTTATTTACTTAATATATATGAAATGAATAATTGTCATTTTATGTCATTTTATAAATTTTTTGACAGCTACAGCTAGTTAGTTGTATAGAACACTTAAATAAAACTTACAACTACAGCTCCCACAGCTTCCTACAGCACCAATTCCTTACAGCTCCAGCTCTGCGTGCAGAACAGACCCTAAGGCTCGAAATACTTTTTTCAAATTTTCACCCAAAAAATTACAATGAAATACCCCTAATTCACAATTGTAGAACAGAAAATTTGATAGACAACCAACTGCAAATAATTTTATTAATTCACAATCACGGTCTATACAATTTACAGAAATATAAACAAATTTAAGATCATCAAACAATTTGTGGGTTCAACTTCTAGAACTCCTTTGATTCCTTCAACGCTGAAGACTTGGAAGTGTATTTGATACTTCCTCTATGACTCCTTGGAATTTCTACAGTGTTTTGTTGCCGTAGGATTTGGCCTCAAGTGTATGAGTCTTGAGATGCCTTGTGTATGTAGACGTTGAGGTCTAGAGGTATGTGAAGATGCCACCCTAATTTGTGAGGGGACTCCTCCATTTATGGAGGAAAAATGGTGGACGGTGGGCCGATTTTGGTGGTCCGGTCCAATCCACATTTCCATCGGGTCATTAAGCATGTGAGCCTTTCATCTGGGCATTTTCACATTGATTGATTTCCATGGATTGACTGCTTCAAGTGTCCATTGGATCATGGAGCATGTGTGTCTTTCATCTGGACTTGTTCACATGGGCCGCTTCTTATGGGCCGGCTCGTTGCAAGCTTCTATTGGATCATAGGGCATGTGGGTCTTTCATTTGGACTTGTCCACATAGGCATGATATAAATTCATTTGACTGATGGATCCAAATAGCCTCATAAATATTTTAATTATTTTAAGCATTTAATTTATTTAAAATGCCTAAAAATAATTAAATTAATATTTGAGATAACACGTGTCGCATTTTCATTGGCGAACAAAATTTATGCGTTTACAGATGCCCCCTCGAGACTTGTTTACGGAAGCAAATAAAATATTGGAGACGTGAACGAGTCTCGAAATATTTTTCTTTGACTGCCCATTTTTGTGGGCCCTTTGGTTTTTCGGTGCTTGATTGATTCACATTTTGAAATGAAGCTTTCTAGAAAATGCAACGTAGCTAACGGACATCCACACCTTGATTTGATAAATCTTGAACTGTTTTTGTGCCAATCCAAATTCCAAGCTATACCCACTTTTCGTATAAGGATAGATTTGCTCCCAAACACTCCGTATTTGCCTATCCAAGTTATACAAATATTTGCAACTTTTTGTCCAATTTAAAATATAGATCAAATCCTAAATTTTTTCACAGCCACCTGGAATGGGTTTGCATCCTTGTCAAAGACTCTCCCAAATTTTTCCTTCATGGGCTGGCCTTTTTGGCGAAAACCGAAATCATCCCAACTAATGAAGTTGGCACCTGTACACTTTCATCAAGCATTAAAATGGTCACAATATCCCTGACTGTGATGGCTATCAACAGAACATGATATTATTATTAGCACCTTGGCAAATCCTGGATCTGTGCAAATCCATATCAAACCCAATCCTCTTGCAATCAAATATTTGGATTCGCATTGGATTAGAACTTGATTCACATCAAATTAAAATTAACCAGAGATAGTAAAATATTGGCTCATAGATTTTCCATAACCATCCAGGCTCCATCTCCTATAAATTCCCAACTATTAAACGGCAAGTCCTTTAATTCCGCTTGACATGAAATGCCAACAATCAAGATTTAAATATTTTCTTCTTTATAAATTGAAAGGGCTACGTCTGCGGTTGTGGAAGTGAGGAAGCCAAGCAGCCGTTAGCGAGTCCGGAGCAGAGAGATGCAGCCACCGCTCAAGCCGCAGGAAAGGAGAGAGCGCCTGTCGGAGTGGAGAGCCGCCGCCGTTTCTTGCTGTTGCCATCGTCGCCGCAGTCGGAGAAACCCGCCCAAGGCCGCTGCTATCCGAGTTGCTGCCGGAGGACGCCGCCAATCGCACGAGGAAGCCGCCGCTGTGGGGAGGAGCCGCCTACTACTGCCACCCGCTGCCGCTGCTGTTTGCGCCACTGAAGGACGACGCCGCCACCGCCTGGAGCCCGCCTGGCTGTCGTTGCACCGCCTGATAGAAGCGCCGCCGCTGTGCCGTGCCGCTGCTACACTGTTTGTCATTGCCGGAGGCGAAGGATGCCTTGCCGAAGCTCGCACAATGTAAGTGCCAACCCGAGGAAGCCGCTGAGTACCGATCAATGTCCTCCGACGCAGCTGTTGTCCACTCGTGGCCGAAGCCCGAAGGAGAAAGAGACATCTAAGGGGAGCTCTGCTTGCGCCGCCGCTGTCTGAGGGGGAATGCTCGCTGTGCTCTGCGGCTGCTCGTGCAGACGAGACCGGAGAGGGGAAGCAGCAGCTCGCCGTGCTCTGCGCCGCCGTAGGCTGCCGCTGTGTTGCTGTTGTCGGAACGCTGCTGTTACTGTTTGTCCGCCCCGGAGCCCGCTGTCGCTGGATGCCGCTGCTCTTCGGAGAAAGAAGGCCGCCGCCGCCCAGTTTGTGCGGCTGCTGGAGTCGCACAAGGAAGCTACCGATGGCGTTCTTTTCTGTTGCTGTGGCTGCGTTTTTCCTTACTGAATTGGAGAAGACAATGACGCATACTGAATTGGAGAAACAACATCTTGCAGGGGTTTTTGGCATTTTGCCCTTTGAAAAGTCAACACTTGAAGGCTACTGCTTAACTTGGTAATATGAATTGATCTTTCTTTTGTTTTATATTTTATTCCCAAATTTTGAAACCATTGTGCTTTGCCCCCAATATGTTTTGATAGTTGTATATTGCTCTCAAAACCTTCAAGGATGGTCACCCAACTTCCAAAGTGATGTGGAATTATTATTTTGCATCTCACGATATAAATCAAGTATATTCTTTAAGCTCCAAGAATGTAGAAATTTAATTCAAGCTCAAATTTAAGTATGAACTTAAAAATTAATTCCAAAAAAAATTGATATGCATTTGTTTCAGAACTTATTAACAACCATGATTCGTGAAGCTCAAATTTCGACTTGAAGACAACACTAAGTTTTTTTTTTTTTTTTTTTTTTTTTTTTTTTTTTCTCTTTTTTCTAACTAGATGGCGTCCTTTCTGAAGGATTCAATCATCCATCTTGAATCTTGAAGCATGTTGACAAGTGCGAAGAATTCTCATGCCTTCAACACCCTAACCACTTTTAGTTTGATTTGATGGATATTAGCTCAAGGTGGCATCACCATTGACTTGAAGATCATGTTGAAGCTGTGGATCTACTTTGAGGATTGTTCCAATTCAGATGATAATTATCAACTTGAAGATCTAGCCATGGAGAAGACCTTGTTGACATGTAATGGACTGGCTCACCAAAATAGGATGCTTGAATCTTGTATTATTTTCCATTGTTGAAGCTTCTTTTATTCCGCAATGTAAATGTAAATAAAAATCTTGAAGCAATAAAGACTACTTTTGGTTTCGCCTTCCATGCTTGCACTGATTCAGTTGATCCAAGATATTCTGAAATTTTTTTTTTTTGAATTTGCGGCTGCACTTAGAATTTGGCCAAGTTGCCTACGTATCCCTTATGAGGGAATCAAGCCAAATCGTAGTTCAAGTGATGATTTTTTTTTTGCATCACTTTTTTTTTTGCCTATTTTTTGTTTATACTCTTGCAGGCGAAGAGTAACGTGCAGTTTAAGCTCGTGCGCCAAGGAGCATTTTTCTTGAGTTTTTTTTTTTTTTTTTTTTTTTTTTTTTTTTTCTTCTTTTTAATTCTTTGCAACGATCATGTCCGCCACCTTGTGTGTTGACGGCTCGTCGCATGAATTTTAGCCGATTGCCCCCAGTCATCTTCTATTGGGAGTTTGGACTTTGCTGAAGATGCGTTTGGCCTTCAGGATCATGTTTTAGGCATTTTTCCTTGATGTTTTGGATCAAGGGCCTCGATTTGATGATGATCCATGCGAGATATGTTTGACATGGACCACGAAGAACTTTGGAGGAACTTTCGGCATCCTTGAAGGTGATTTGACTCTCCAGTAATGCGTTTCCTACTTCGGTAGGGGCTTTTGGGCTTGATCCTACTAAAGACATGAGTTTTTAAAGAACTTCGATAGGAACTTTCAGCATTCTTGAAGGTGATTTGACTCTCCAGGAATGTGTTTCCTTACTTCAATAGGGGCTTTTGGGCTTAATCCTATTGAAGACATGAAATTTTGAAGGACTTCGAGAGGGGCTTCGAGCTTGATCCTCGTGAAGGCATGGAGACTTGAAGATTTGAAGGACTTCAAGAGGGGCTTCGAGCTTGATCCTCATGAAGAGATTGAAGACTTGAAGATTTGAAGGACTTCAGGAGGGGCTTTAAGCTTGATCCTCGTGAAAGTTTGAAGACTTGAAGATTTGAATGACTTCAGGAGGGGCGTCGGGCTTGATCCTCCAGAAGCTTAGCACTTGAAAATTTGAAGTACTTCAGGAGGGGCTTCGAGCTTGATCCTCGTGAAGCTTGGCACTTGAAAATTTGAAGGACTTCAGGAGGGGCTTTGAGCTTGATCCTCGTGAAGCTTGGCGCTTGAAAATTTGTCCGCATCAAGATGGGCTTCGAGCTTGATCATCTTAAAGGATTTGGCATTTGAAGGGCTTCATGAGGAGCCTTTGAGCTTTTTCCTCTTGAAGTTGTTTGAATCTTTATTGGCGCACTTGCATTGAATTTTCCTTCAATTCTGGTTCGAAATCTTCAATTTGATGAAGTTCCATTGATGCAAGACTCAATTCCATATCATGAGCACGGGTGGCCAATTCTTCAAATGTTTGAGGCTGAATACCTTGCAGAATGTATAAGAGATCCCAATGCATGCCTTGAATGCACATCTCTATAGCTGATGCTTCGGATAGATGATCTTTGAAGTTGAGACTTAGACTTCTCCAACGGTTGATGAAGTCGATCACTGGTTCACCTTGGGACTGACATGCATTCGTAAGCTCTATCATGCTAACGGTGCGCCTTGTACTGTAAAAGCGGTTTAGGAACTCCTGTTCAAGTTGCCCCCAACTGTCAATGCTGCCAGGCTCTAAGTCGGTGTACCAATCAAATGCATCTCCTTTGAGTGATCGTACAAACTGCTTGACGAGTTGATCATCGTATGTCCCTGCGTCGTTGCAAGTTTCTACGAAGTGGGCAACGTGCTGCTTGGGATTTCCTTTGCCATCGAATTGTTGAAACTTGGGCGGTTGGTAGCCGATCGACATCTTCACGGCATCAATTCGAGCAGTGTAGGGCTTGGAATACTTCATTGATGATCTTGAGCTTTTTGGGACATCTTTATTCAGAGTTTCGGCGATGAATTCCTTCAACTGGTCCACGTGGATGAAGCCTTCCGCAGTGGCTTGGGCATCAGCATCTACGGTTTCCTTTTCCAAGGCACCTTGTTGGGATGTCTCCAAGTCCTCGTAGATTTCTTTCGGTTGATTGCTGACGTGATCTCCATTGGACCCTTCAAGTATATTCATAACTTTGTCTAAACGAGCATCTCGAATCTCAACGCGCTTGGCAAGCATCTCGACCATTTTCGTCAAGTTGGCAATTTGTTCTTCCACATTGCTTGCGTCCACCATCATCACATCAACATGGGGGAGACTTAAAGTATGGTCCAGATCTTCCCCTAGGCTTGAAAGAGACGAAGTGGATCTTGAATCTTCAGAGCATTGTGGAAGAACCAGATCAACATCCTTCATGACCGCAACACCTTTGATGGTCTTCTTCATATTCCTTGCGGTGACACTGGGAGTAGCAGTAACACCGGATATGGAGAGGTTGTTCATTGAGACGTTCTTAATGTGCTTCAAAGCCATAGATGATCTTCAACTTTTGTTGGAGGAGATGAAAGGCAGAAGTGTCCCACTGGGCGTGCCAAAATCTGTAGAACAGAAAATTTGATAGACAACCAACTGCAAATAATTTTATTAATTCACAATCACGGTCTATACAATTTACAGAAATATAAACAAATTTAAGATCATCAAACAATTTGTGGGTTCAACTTCTAGAACTCCTTTGATTCCTTCAACGCTGAAGACTTGGAAGTGTATTTGATACTTCCTCTATGACTCCTTGGAATTTCTACAGTGTTTTGTTGCCGTAGGATTTGGCCTCAAGTGTATGAGTCTTGAGATGCCTTGTGTATGTAGACGTTGAGGTCTAGAGGTATGTGAAGATGCCACCCTAATTTGTGAGGGGACTCCTCCATTTATGGAGGAAAAATGGTGGACGGTGGGCCGATTTTGGTGGTCCGGTCCAATCCACATTTCCATCGGGTCATTAAGCATGTGAGTCTTTCATCTGGGCATTTTCACATTGATTGATTTCCATGGATTGACTACTTCAAGTGTCCATTGGATCATGGAGCATGTGTGTCTTTCATCTGGACTTGTTCACATGGGCCGCTTCTTATGGGCCGGCTCGTTGCAAGCGTCTATTGGATCATAGGGCATGTGGGTCTTTCATTTGGACTTGTCCACATAGGCATGATATAAATTCATTTGACTGATGGATCCAAATAGCCTCATAAATATTTTAATTATTTTAAGCATTTAATTTATTTAAAATGCCTAAAAATAATTAAATTAATATTTGAGATAACACGTGTCGCATTTTCATTGGCGAACAAAATTTATGCGTTTACAACAATAATAATTGATTTATTAATATATTATATAATTAAAATATATATATATACACATGTATAATATAGTACATAATACTTCGTATAATAAAATTATATATTATAAAGTCGAGCTGCTGGTCGAGTAACGATAATTCTGGACTACTCGAGCTCGGTCAACTCAACTCGAACCGAGCATTGACCTGAGTCATTCACGATTGACTTGATTCATTTACATCTCTAAAAATAAATGATCCTAATAAGTTTAAGAAAAAAGAGAATTACATGATTAACCTAAATATTCTAACTTGTTTTTGTGATTTATTAATTTAAATATTTTGTTAGAGACAATATATATTATTGATTTATGTTACTTTCTTATCTATAATAAATATGGAATCATGAAATAAAATGAGTCAGCTAAGTAAAGTAACTAGTATCAGTTATTATTGATTTATGTTCGACTTGTTCAAATTAATTAAGAGCCTGTTTATTTGTTTGTTGGGTAGCAATTTCATGTTCCACATGGAAAAAACAAAGAAAGAAAACCTTGCATATAAGTGTCCATCTAATTCTATTAGTGAAAGTTTTTTGGGAGGTGTCCAAAAACAAAACCGTGAGAGCTTGGACTAAAGCGGAAATATTATACTATTGCAAGAGTTAGGGTGGCAGCCGTAGTCACAACATTGTTTTGTTTTGTTATTTTTCTTGTTTTGTTTTTTTAAGTTTTTTTTTTTACTTTTAATTTATTCTAATTTTCTAAAGCCCTTGCTTTATACTATATTTTTAACCGTTTGAATGAGTGTGTGGTATAAACAGCTCAAAAAATTGAAAATTTTCTATTAAAAAACTAACTTTATTATTATTATTATTATTATTATTATTATTATTATTATTATTATTATTATTTTTAAATCCATCCAAAGAAACCCCCTAAACAACAGATTGGGGGAATGAACTTATTTTAAGTGTGAGATATGGGACCCCATTGTCTAAAACATAACGAGTGCCATAGTACTATTTTTTTGGCATTGAACTATTCAAGTAGGCTACATATATGGTTTTCGACCATATAAATTGCGTGATCAATCACTATAACTAGAGCTCAAACTCAAGTAGTTAAGTGTAATAAGCTACTTGAACTCCAGCCTACATTTTAAATTAAATGCTCAAACTCGTTCACAAATAAATACAGAGTACTAATTAATAACATGACCTACTATACAAGTTGACTCATATATAACACTGCCCAATGATAATGGCCAAAATTAGCCATTATTTCCAATCCATTTCCGTGTCTGAGACAGACATTTTGATCATAATCCCATCTTATTTTAATAAGAAAGCAGTTGAATTCGACAGATTAATGCGAGTTTGTAAAAATAATAAGCTGGTAATGAAAGACAAAAATATGCAATTTTAATTGTATTTGTGTTAGAAAAATCCAAAAATATGAAAAAAAGGAAAAAGAAAAGAAAAATGAATGAAAAGATGGGCAAAAGAATAAAATAGCCCACAAAAATAAAAAAGATGGGAAAAAGAATAAAAATCCACAAAACTGAATTTTTGGCTAAGTGTTGAAAATCAATGCGGTTTAGGCAATGCGGTATAAACCGCATTGCCCACATAAACCGCATTGCATCTGAAGAGAAGAAGAAAAATGAGCAAGTCTTGAGAGGCAATGCGAAATACCAATGCGGTTTCATCAATGCGGTTTATACCGCATTGACCTTGAAACCGCATCACCTCAAGAAAAGGAGAGACCCAGAGCAAAATGAGTACTCAATGCGGTATTATGCAATGCGGTACCGCATTGCACATATAAACCGCATTGCATCAACCCAAAAAGGGACCAAGCAGCAAGACATGCAATGCGGAATAACCAATTCGATTTACACAATGCGGATTAAACCGCATTGATGTGATAAACCGCATCCCAACCAAAGACGAAGAAGAAAAGAAGACCTCATGCAATTCGATATAGCCAATGCGGTTTATACCGAATTGCATGAGGAGACCGAATTGAGTTCAAAAAGCTGTGGAACACGTGAAGAATGCATGCTACTGTTAATGGGCCCTGATGGGCCTAGGGGTCTGAAAAGAAGTATAAAAACTGACCCTCACCAACACTTGAAGATACTTCTTACATACTTGAATATTCAGCAGGAGACAAAAAGAAGGTACAGGAGGATCTTCACCCTTTAGGTAGTTTAGTTAGTTTACTTTTTCATGCATGTTAGCTTAGCTTTAGATGTTTTGATCTTAATTTAGTTTATAAAGCTTGTTACTACCATTTAGTGTAGTCACTTCCATACCCTTTACATGCTTTTTAGTTAAAATGAATCCAACCTTCAATCTAATGATGGTTTTGGGTTATTTATTATGCTTTCAAGTGTCAATACAAAGGAAAATTCCAGAAATGGATTTTGTTCATGTGTTTGGCACTCTTTAAATGCTTTCCTAAGCAATAAATATGTTAGAAAGAATGTTTGTTTCAACTAGGTTTCATTTAATGTGTTCCTAGTTGACTTACATTCTTAATAAATGCATGCTTAGCGGGTGTATAGTTTGTTTTATACCTTAGAGCTTCAAATAGGTGTTCTTAGGTTTTAGATAATTTAGGACTTGTTAGAAATAGATTTTAATGCTTTACTTGCTTCTTTATTTTTTCTAGATCTTTTACTTATGCTTCCTTAGATAATTTAAGTGTTCTTATTTGATGCATGTAGTTCTTAATTTTTACACTGTTTTAGGTAGATTAACCTTTGAATTTCAAGTTTGTAGTTTTAGGGTTTAATTCATGCTATTACCCACTGTGCATGTATAATTATGGATAATCACAAAATATTCACAAGTATGACTGCGAGATGACACTGATGTGAAATGAGTGATGGGGTCAATCCCATTTATTATAAACCGCATTCAGCTTAGAAACCGCATTCGTACTTGTGAACAAAAAAAATACACTTATGTGAAAATCCCATGCAATGCGGTTTAGGTAATGTGGTTTATACCGCATTGCCCATGAAGACCGCATTGCATGACAAAATGTTTGTGTTGTTTATTTTCCTTCATGCAGTTTCTTGCAATTCGATATATGCAATGCGGTTTATACCGCATTGCCTACTAAACCGAATTGTTACTTGAAACCGCATTGTATCCATTCCACACACTTCATGTCTTAATTTATTTTTCCTCTCAAACCCAATGCGGTTTATACCAATGCGTTTTATACCGCATTGTATGTGTAAACCGCATCACCCTCATTTTTGGAAAAAATGCCTTAGCCAAATTTGAGTAAGGGAATAACCTCATCAATTCGGTTTGTCCAATGCGGTTTATACCGCATCGACTTGACAAACCGAATTGGATGCTGTATTTTGCATTCTTACAATGATTAATTGGGTAAGGTAACACTTCATTCCTCATGCATTCTCAATGCGGTTTATATCACAACTGACTTAATACACCGCATTGACCCCTTCTCTTTATTTTAAAACTCCAAAAATATTTTATTTCTCGAGTCGTGTAAGTTGCATGGGTGTATTGGGATTAGACCCATTACATCTAATTTATCCATTACACATCTCAACCCATTAGTGTCTAAATTATTGTGTGATTAATATGCACACAATACCCAAAAATATTCTTTTAATTTTATCTTTTCCTTTTTAATCGTGTGTATGAATGGATAATAAGGAATATCACAGATCAATGTTGGCAAAAAGGTCCCTTCACCGGGATAACGATTAGCTCGTCTTCTGTGTATTAATTATTACTCGTTATTTTGCATGGTTTAATTGGAGATTGGTGGAAGCTCCGGCAAAAAGGTCTCTTCATAGGGATAACGATTAGCCACTCAGCCAATTCCTAGTTAAATACTATTTTCTTTTCCTTATCTTAATTTCAAACCTGAATTTCGAACTATGGTAATATTAGACAGTGTCGATCAACACTGTCATAATAGGACTGTAGTGAGAAAAATGTGGATTTTTCCTCATTCATGGATAGTAGGACTTTCGATAATAGCGATCACTGTTATTAAAGGTTCCTTACTGTCTAAAAATCATACCATCTGGAATAATTGGGAACTGGATAGCAGATGTTTGCAGTCCAGATAACCCCAGTTATTTCTGGCACTCTTTTTAGCCAATTCCTCTCATCTCAAGGCTAATCCATCTTTGTGTATCAAATTCTGTCTATTCCCACCATATATTTTGGGGTATTTTATTTTACTTCTCATATACATGTATGCATGATATTATTATGTAGCTATTGTGGTTGTATTTATTTTGGGGATCTTTCCCCTTGGACATAGAAGTGTTGATTTAAAACAGATGTTGCATAATAAATTTTCACAAAAATCACTTTATAAAATCCGGATCTGAGTAAGGGATAATTTCACAGTTATGACTAATTCATCTTCTAATGGGGGTTGATTTTGAGAATTTAGAAGCAGAGTCAGCGATTTGGTCTCACCTAGACTGAAAGGATCTGTGTTTTAATTGAGAGTCTAGTACCTGTGTAGGGAATGATTTTCAAATATCATTTGTTTTCTCAAAATTACTGTGTGTTGGAAATCTTATATTAGGTATTGCATTGAATCAATGTCCACTTGGATTCAGATAAGATGTGATAAATAATACTAGAGGAACAACATATAGGCCTTGGTTAATTTCTAAGATAGGGTTGATTATTCTTTCAACTACTGTCTTCTCCCACCAAAGCCTAGAATTGAGTCTTGAGTGAGTACATTCGGAATAGATCTTCACGGGTCTGTTCCATTCAGTTTGTATCTCATAACTAACCGGATGTTATAAGCCCTGTGGCTTACTGATATTTGGGAAGTTCTAAATCTGCATCTGGTCACCAAGATCAATGGCTCTTTTATACTAACGGAATGAGATAGCTTTTGAGACTTCCGAGTGATAGGTTTTTAAGTGCTTTCTTTACTGTTTTCTTTACCGCTTTATTTTAAATGCTTTGTAGAGGACACTCGGAAGAATTAGAGATTGACCGCCGTATGTAAGGTTTAAGAGTTATGGATTAGTTCGGGGTTTAATTTAGACTTTGGGTGTGACAAGGGGGATGATAGGGGTACTTGGCATGTCAACTAATGATATGTTAGGTGTTGCTTATCCACCATGGGGATATAACACGGCAGGGGCAGTTATTAATATGTGGTATCTTAGATGTTGAGGTCTTAAGAGCATGTAAATTCTGACTGTAAGTACCTGTCTGTTAAAGGGAACATAGTCTAGAAAGCATGAGAGTTAGCTAACTGATGGATTATTCCAAACAAAGATTTGCGTAAAAAAATGGAAGTTTAATTATTGTTTCATCTGAATCTTGTCCAATCTTTATTATTTTCTCCCTGTCCTTCTGTCACATTTTGAATCCGTTTTCGTAGAATAATTTTACCCGCTTTCTTAGCTTAATTTATGTTGCTTTCTTAGAATAGATTTAATTGCTTTTTAGAATAATTTTACTATGCGCTGTAGAATAATTAAATCGCTTTCATAGTTTAGTTTAAATTATGTCAAGCAGATGTTAGAATAAAAACTCAAGCTTGAAACGAGTAACCGAGTGGAAAATCTTAGTAAATGACGTGGGCCCTGCTTCTATCGCACATCCTCCAGAGAACGATCTGGTCTTACTATAAATTACTGCAATTTTTGACACCGTGCGCTTTCGGGTCACAGTTTCCTACATGAGTATATAAAAACGTGACAACCTATAAACATGTCCCTAATCCCAACTCCATCTTCATAATTGGTTTCATTAAATAAAATTAAACCGGGATTATTATTTTTCAGAAAATACTCATATAGTGGGAAATTGTCAAGAGTTTCATGGCGCCGTTGCCGGGGAGGATGCAACGCCGTTTATTAAGAGAATTACACTCCTGATTTACTCATAGATAGTTTTTGTATATACTCTTGAACCATTACTAACCTGGGGGTTGTGCAGGTGCTGAAAAGTTGTGATATAAACTGCTTATGCAACGGAGGAAGGATACATTACCTGAGCTACCGTTCGATCTAGAAATAGAAAGGACTGCTCGACAGCTAAGGGCACAAGCAAGACTGAGAAAGGAACGAGAAGCACAGACTCGTACCTCACCCGAAACCACAAGTAGTGACTTATCTGACATGGCAGAGCACCAGGACATTCCCCCGATTTTACCCATAAACCAACCAACCATCCACAACCAATCACTAAATAATCCGGGTAATGGAGCTGATGGGGATATAGTGGAAAATCCGAATCGTGGAAACGATGAGGAGAATCTACCTAATCTCAATCAGCAACATTATCAGCAATACCACCAACCGCCACCACCTTTGAACCAATTTAACAACCAAAACCAAAATATGCCAAACCAGCAATACCAGAATGTTCCCTTCAATCAAGACAAGTTTCAGAACAACCCACAAGATCCCAATATGTTCTAGCAAAATCCTAACTACCACCAGCAATATCAGAACCAAGCAGAGCAAGGAAATCAACAACAGCAAGCAGCAGCTGACTTTATGCAGCCTATTGTGGAGCCTTATCTGAACAGGCCCGGGAGAGCACCCATCGCTGCATGCAATTTCGAGCTTAAACCTGCACTAATCAACCTGGTGCAGAACAATCAATTTTGTGGTGCAAATCATGAGGACCCTCATGATCATCTTCAAACCTTTTTAGAGCTCTGTGATACAATCAAGAATCAGGGGGTGTCCCCTGATGCTATAAGACTGATGTTGTTTCCTTTCTCTTTATTTAGTGGTGCCAGGGATTGGTAAAAATCTTTGCCAGTGACCCAGCGAAGTACATGGGCAGATCTTGTAAGGAGTTTCCTGTTGAAATACTTCCCTGAAGCAAAGGTGGATGAAGGAAGAGCTAAGATAGGTGAATTCAAAATGAAGCCGAACGAGTCGCTATACGATGCAAAGGAGAGGTTCTTCAACCTCTTGAGAAAATGCCCACAACATGGGTATCAAGAGTGGGAACAACTCCGAAAGTTCTATAGTGGACTCACCCATTCATGGAGAATGATGTTGGACGCAGCGGGAGGGAGACACTTACTCCATTTGCCCATGGACCAAGCATGGGCAAAGATTGAAACCATGTCTGTTAACAGATCTGTACTGAACAATGATGAGAGGAAGGTTGATCCTCCTAGGAAAGTTTTTGCTGTAAGTGAAGGAAAAACAGACTTTGAAAAATTGCAGGAACAGGTGGCTGCAATTCAGCTGAATCAAGGGAAGGGAGCAGGCACTTCTCAGGCAGGAGCCTCATCTAGCCAAGCACAAACACAGCAATCGGAAGCTGTTTGCGGGCTGTGTCAAGGACCACATCCAACTGATACATGCCAACAGATAGCTACCGAAAGCTGTAACTATGCCGGGAATTTTCGGAACCGCCACCCAAACCTCTTCTATTCCAATAACGATGCACTCAATGCGTATTTGTTATCTCAGCCAAATCAGCCCACCCAGTTTGCCCACCAAAACAGCAGCAGAACTTCAGGCCACATAATCCCGGATTTGTTCAACAGAGAGTCCAAAACTTTCAGAATCAGAATCAGAACTTCCAGCCCCAGATCCAACAAAGACCCAACCAAAACTAAGGCCAAAATTTCCAAAATTTCAAAGCCCAACCCGACCAGAACCATCAATTCAACCAAAAGCCACTATCCCATCTGGAGAGTATGATGACTGAGTTTATTTCCAATCAAAGGGAGATAAATCAACAACTGCAATCATCAATCAAAAATGTGGAGACACAAGTCACCCAACTGGCTAAGGAATTGCAAAACAGGGGAAAGGGAACACTGCCAAGTAGTACTGAGACCAACCCGCAATGTAAAGCAATCACATTGAGGGGATGTAAGACTTTGAAAGGAGCAGTTGGAACTGGAAAGAAAAAGGCCGTGAAAGGAAAGGAATCAGTGGAGATTGAAAAGGAAAAAGAAAAGGTTGGAGACAAAAGTATTGAGCTGGGAAAGGATAAATCAGATACAACAAACCCGCAGACTGAAGCTGCAGTTGAAGCTGATAAGGGTACGGGTGAAGGTACAACTTCCTTCCCTTTACCACCAAAAATTGATAATAATAAGTACATGCCAAGGGTGCCATACCCTGCACGTCTTAAAAATAAGGAACATGATCTTAAATTCAAGAAATTTCTGGAACGATTAAAGTCTGTAGAGATAACCATTCCTCTCGTGGAAATGATTTCAGAGATGCCCACCTATACTAAGTTCCTGAAAGAATTGATTTCAGGAAAAAGGCAGGTAGAACAGGAGGAGGTGATCATTCTCAACAGCACATGCAGTGCCATAGTTCAAAGGAAAATGCCCGAAAAGAAAGAGGACCCTGGATGTTGCACATTGCCAGTACAAATCGGAAGGGCCAAAGTGAGCATGGGGTTATGTGATCTAGGATCCAGCATCAACGTGATGCCTCTAGCCATGGCAATTCGCCTAAGGCTTGGAGAAATTGAACCAGTCAAGATGAAACTGCAACTCGCAGACAGATCAATCACCCAGCCCGTAGTAATCCTCAAGGATGAGGTAGTCAAAACCGGCCAGATTCTTTTCCCGGTTGACTTCATCATCCTCGACATTGAAGAGGACTCTGAAATGCCACTTATCTTGGGACGCCCGTTTCTGGCCACTGGCGGCGCATTGATTGACGCCAAATCTGGAAAAGTCACATTGAGGGTCGATGACAGGGAAATCACCTTTAACATGGAACAGCTGCAGAAGTTCCCGGATGAGGGATCTTGTTCCATGTTTGATGTAATAGATGATAGGTGTGAGGACGAGAGCATTGACTCTGTTGTTTTGATGTCGGACAAAGTTTCAAAGCAGGTACTGATGCCTGCTGGTGCCGAGCAAGGACAAAGCTGCAACGCCATGCACTTTGAGGACCCTATGACTGGGGACCTTGAAGAGTTTGACGGTGTTGAATTCACTCCGGAGAAGGAGAGCACCATGGACGAGGAAGTGGACCCTGTACTGACACAGGGTCCTGAAGGTAAATCTGATCTTTCACCCCATCCATTTCTCGCAAATTACTACCTTCCGTTGAATGTCCGCCAGAGCTTGAACTTAAAATACTTCCGGATCATCTTAAGTACGTTTTTCTCGCTGAACATAAAAAGTTATCGGTAATTGTGTCAGCTAAGCTGACACAAGAACAAGAAAAAGCTCTGGTAGACATTCTCAAGAGATATGTACATGCAATTGGATGGACCATTTCTGATATAAAAGGAATAAGCCCCTCTGTTTGCATGCACAGAATTTTAATGGAAGAGGATTACAAGCCCTCAAGGCAACCCCAAAGGCGTTTGAACCCCCACATGCAAGAAGTGGTAAGGAAAGAAGTTATCAAGCTCTTAGATGCTGGTATCATCTATCCTATATCTGACAGCAAATGGGTTACCTAGTGCAGGTAGTACCTAAGCGTGGGGGGATGTGCATAACGACTAACGAGCAAGGAGAAGAAGTGGCGACAAGGCAGTGACCGGTTGGTGAGTTTGCATCGACTACCGGAAGCTCAATACCGCGACGCGGAAGGATCATTTTCCCTTGCCGTTCATTGATCAAAGGCTTGAGAGGTTGGCCGGGAGGGAGTACTATTGTTTTTTGAATGGTTATTCGGGCTATAATCAAATTGTAATATCTAGTGAAGATCATGATAAAACTACTTTCACTTGCCCGTATGGAACTTTTGCTTACAGGCGCATGCCTTTTGGCCTTTGCAATGCACCTGCAACTTTTCAACGCTGAATGATGTCTATCTTTTCAGAATTTATCGAAAAATGCATAGAAGTTTTCATGGATGACTTCTCTGTATATGGAGATACTTTTGATGAGTGCTTGACCAATCTTGCAAAGATTTTAAAAAGATACGAGGACACCAACTTAGTTTTGAACTGGGAAAAGTGCCATTTTATGGTTACTGAGGGTATCGTGTTGGGTCACCGCATCTCGCGCGCAGGCATCGAAGTCGACAGAGCCAATGTTTCAATCATCTCCAATCTTCCATTACCCAATTCAATAAAAGCAGTTAAGAGCTTCTTAGGGCATGCCGGTTTTTATCGGAGGTTTATTAAAGATTTTTCTAAAATTGCCAAGACGCTCACTAACCTACTTTGTAAAGAAAATTCTTTCGTAATAAATGAAGCGTGTGTTCAAGCATTTGACACGCTCAAGAAGATGTTGATTTCTGCTCCAATAGTACAACCATCCGATTGGTCAATGCCTTTCGAGGTAATGTGTGATGCAAGTGATCTCGCCGTGGGTGCAGTTCTTGGGCAACATAAGGAAGGGAGACATTGTGTAATTCATTACGCAAGTCATGCCCTGAATAAAGCCCAAATCAACTACACCACCACGGAAAAGGAGATGTATGCTGTGGTTTTCGCGTTTGATAAATTCAGACAGTACCTCATTGGTACGAAAACCATAGTGTACACAGATCACTCTGCACTGAGATACTTGTTTAGCAAACAAGATGCCAAACCTCGATTAATCAGGTGGGTACTTCTGTTGCAGGAATTTGACATCATAATAAAAGATAGAAAAGGCAGAGACAATGGTGTTGCTGACCATTTGTCTCGAATAGAAAATGATAAAAATGAACTAGACGTCAATGAAAATTTTCCGGACGAGCAACTGTTTGCATTGCATCTTCATGATCAAGCTTATCCATGGTTTTCCGACATTGCTAACTTTTTAGCATGTGGAATAACCCCACCATTCCAGCACAAGAGCCATAAAGCAAGGTTCAACCGAGATGTAGTCAACTACTTCTGGGAAGATCCTTATCTCTTCAAGCATTGTGCAGATTCGATTATTAGACGATGTGTAACTGAGCACGAGACTTATCAAATCGCTAAAAAATGTCATGAATCTGAATATGGAGGTCACCATGGCCCCACTCGAACAGCTCATAAGGTGCTCGAGTGTGGTTTCTATTGGCCTACCATCTACGAGGATTGCAAGGCGTTTGTTGAGGCTTGCGACAGATGCCAAAGACTAGGGAATATCTCCAAGAGGGATGAAATGCCTCAAAAAGGAATTCTCACTCTTGAGATTTTCGATGTATGGGGTATTGACTTCATGGGACCATTCCCGACATCTGATGGGAATCATTATATCTTGGTAGCTGTCGATTACGTGTCCAAGTGGGTTGAGGCGGTTGCTCTACCAACCAATGATGGTCACCAAGTCATCAAATTCCTGAAAAGTAACATTTTCAATAGATTTGGTGTACCTAGGGTAATCATATCTGATGGAGGAACCCACTTTGTTAACAAAGCTTTTGCAAATCTTATGAGCAAAACTGGGATTCTCCACAAGATAGGCACGCCTTACCATCCCCAAACCAGTGGCCAAGTCGAGGTATCAAACCGCGAAATCAAACATATACTCGAAGCCACGGTAGGGATAACCCGTAAAGATTGGTCACGTAAGCTCAATGATGCTCTATGGGCATACCGTACTGCATTCAAGACTCCCATTGAGATGTCCCCTTATAGGCTTGTCTTCGGAAAATCCTGTCACTTGCCCGTAGAACTAGAGCACAAGGCTTACTGGGCCGTAAAAACGCTTAATTTTGACCCAAGAGTTGCTCAGGGCAAGCGCAAGTTGGACCTCAATGAAATTGAGGAAATACGTGCGCAAGCTTATGAAAGCTCGAGTATTTACAAAGAGCGGACCCGGAAGTTACATGATCGTCGAATTAAGTCTAAACACTTCTATGTTGGCCAAAATATCTTATTATTCAATTCTAGGTTGAAGCTGTTCCCCGGAAAGCTTAGATCGAGATGGGAAGGGCCATACGAAGTGGTGCACGTGTTTGAGAGTGGAGCTGTCAGGATCCGAACTGACAAAGGAGAGCTGGTGGTGAATGGACAGAGATTGAAGGAGTATCTCGGACAGTTCGACCCCAAAAAAGCAGTTCAAATGATATCAGAGCCGACTTATGTTTAATTTATTATATATATATATATATATATTTAATTATATAGCACATTCATTTTGATTAAAAAAAAAGTACCTAAACATCAACTAAACATCTAGAGTACTAAGGAGGATGTTGATATTTGGAGAAAATCTAATAATTTTCTTATGTTTACCTTGCAGGAATTCATGGAATCAACAAAAAGAAAAATAAAGCTTAAAAAACCAGGTTCCTGGTTGGATTAATATTGCAATTAATGGAAATTAATTTCGGAAATTAGAGAAATTTAAAGTCCGGAATAAATCCATAAAATAGCAGTGTTAATCCAACCTAATTTATGCAAGCATTACATTTTTTAGAATAATATTTTTGTGTAAATATGCATGTTCAGTATGTTAAAATTGTAGAAAATGCATAATTTTTGAAAATGTTAAAAACTAGAAAATTTCAAAAATTTTCTAAGTGTTGGATGCGGTTTAATTTTCTTCTCGAGTCGATGTGGTTTATACCGCATCAATTGAGACAAACCGCATCGCCACATTGCCCTTAGTAATTTTATCGATGCGGTTAGTCAATGCGGTATATACCGCATCGACATAAAAGACCGCATTGATCCTCTAAGGTGCGTTCCCTGTGTTAATGTTTCTAAGTATCCGATGCGGTATATACCGCATTGATTTTGAGAAACCGCATCGACCTACGAAGACCCTTTGTTTAACATTGCAAGTGCGCAATGCGGTTTATGCGATGCAATATATACCGCATCGCCTTAATAAACCGCATTGCCTCACAAAAGCATCCCTTATTTTTGCCTAAGTCTCCAATGCGGTTTCCCAGTCCAATGCGGTTGACACGATGCGGTATATACCGCATCAATTTTGAAAAACCGCATTGCACTGTCTGTCTTCCCCTTTTTCATCGATGCGGTTTATACCGCATCGACCTTAAAGACCGCATCCCTCACACACTCTGGAAACAGCATCGATGCGGTTTTCCCTTAAACCGCATTGCTCCCTGTCCCACATCCCCTTATATACTTTTTCCCCTTCTTTCCCCTCATTTCGCATTTCATACTTAGATAAATTTTCCCCATTTCCCTCCTTTCGCGAACCCTTCTTCCTCGCGAAACCAGAACTCGAACCAGTACTTTCACTCCGTCCGATCACTTCAAGCGTTTTAAAAATGGCGTCTTCATCGTCTAATCCTAACGGGAGTAAAGGGTAAGTTCTCTATTTTTCGATTTCGCACCCTAGTTTCGCGATTTCAGTTTTTGAGTTTTTGTGGTTTTTGCAAAATCGGGGGTGGGGAAGGAGCACAAAGCCTATTTTCGTGTTGGGAATGGTCGGAATGCTGTCGGAATGGGATGGGCATGTTCGGAAATGGGATAGAACAGAGTAGACGAACCTAGGGCTTATTGCGATTCCACCATTGTTAAGTTTTGAGCTTTCTGTGGTTGTGGGAGATGCTTGTTTTTGAAAAATTTTGGGTTTCAAAACCCTCAAAAATCAAGTCTTTGTACATTGTGTGAATATGGTTTCCATTGCTGCTGTCTGTGAACATATTTTGTTTTCTGTGATTGAGCATTGTTATCTGTAGAAATGGGTAAACACAGTGGTTATTTTCCTCCAATCACTGTGCTATCTAGTCTATTAGATATCTTGATGTTGTGATGGTAATTGAATAAGAATGATGTGGTATTGAACCTGTGTTGATGTGTTTTGAAGCATGAGTTAGTCAAAATTTTTGAAAACAGAAACATGAATGGATTGTTTATGTGCTTGGTATTATTTGCATGCTACTGTATTGTGTGAACCATGTGTAACAAATGTTTTTGTGAGTAACCTGGTTTACTGTACATACAACTCAACTGAAAAGTTGATGTTGTATAGAATTGAAAATATGGGATTACAAACAAAACCATGCCAAAATTTTTCCTGACATAATATTTTTCAAGTACTTTTGGCATGACATTTATGTGTGGAAAAAGACAAAAAGTTGGTAGAATATTTGTTTTTATTAGTGTTTGACTCACACATGTTAAGATAAATGGGGAATAAACAAAGTGTAGCAATCTTGCTCACTTTCCATCACCCATTATCCAACAAAAAGTCAAATGGAGGACCACTCACACCCCCAATTTTATTAAAATAAACAAGTCAACACTTTTCAAAAATTAAAAATAGTGTGTGTTTTTATTTTCTCTAGTCCATTGTATCATGCTATTTTATTAATTGTGACTACCATCATGTACATTCACTCATCATCTTTGAAACATATTCCATCTCACTATTCGCATATTTTCCAATCACTTTTATAGTGATTAAAAATCAAAATTTCTTTTGTAGGCTCAATAGCTTATAAAAAGTCTATCATTTGGTCCCTTGACCATTTGAGAAAAATCCTTAGACTATTTTGTTAGTCTAAGAAAAATTGTAAGGGTCCAAGACCCTTATTTTTCGTTTTTTTTTCCTTTGTATTTAGTTGTGTACAATAATGTTAGATTTTATAATCTAACTTTGCATCTTAGTATTTATCTCTTGCCTAAATAAATTCAAGTAAAAACCAATTAACTCATATTTAGAGCAAAGCTCAAAATGTGATGATGTTGATTTTTAACTTGAATCTTATTCTATTAAAAATTTGTCAAAAATACTCTCATCTCTTCTTCTTCAGGGACCAATATATCATTGATGACTCCGTAATGGGGCTTCCAAAGACAACTCCAGACCTTGCCTTTCTAGAGATCGAACAATTGAAGAAAGAAATGGACGATAATAGACGAGCCTTGGGAACCGAATTCAATTTAAGGATGGACCACCAGATTGAATGGAGATTCGAGATGAAAGAACATTAGTGGAGAGATATCCCCGAAGAGGAAATAAATTACAAAGCCCTGGGACTTGAAAGAGACTTCTGCAAACACATGTGGAATTTTTGGAATAATGAATTCGACCAGGCAAGATACGATCAAAGATTCTCTTCGGAGGTACATTACGAAAGGATGGTCTGGAGAATGATCGAGCAAAAAGGCTGGTGGAATAGATTGCTTGAACAAAAATTGGGAGACAAGAAATTGGCAGCCTTCGAGCCAATCCCTATATTGCCAGGGATTACAGAAGAAACCAAGAGGCAATATGCCAGATACACCCCCCCAGTTGAAAAAGTGGCGTCAACCGGGGTATTCTCTATGGCAGATGCCTTCCCATTCATGTACAAAAATGACTTATTTGACAATGGGACCGTCTGAGGGCCTGAGGAGCAAATGTGGCTCATGAAGCACGCTAAGGCACGTCACACGGAAATGGCGTACAATCTACGGGAGGCCCTCAAACCCGTTTTGAAATATGGAACGACTCACCACACCCCGATGCTGGACTCAATTATTGAACGCACCAAGGCAACAAGGAAGCTGTGGGGCGAATACATGGCCGCATGGGGGAAGTGGGAGAAGGATATCAGAGTCCCTGTGATAAACAAGGGGGTGGTGATACCCCCTGGGAATGAGGATCTTATCCCGGCATTTTATGCCAAAGAGATTCCCTGCGGTTGAGCCCAGAGAAGCCACAATGGAAGGGATGCCCAATTTCGCACTTATCAGAGCCGAATGCTCCATGTTGATCCGGAACAGGAGCTGGACAAAAATGGGCAACCGGAAAAAGCAGATAAGCCTGATGAATGACAATAAGTGCCTGAGCTACTTGAACATTCCACCGGTCCGAGACTTGTCCAACCTGAAGGAGAAAGAGACAGATATAATGGACACCTTCTACGCCGATATGAAGCAAATATTCTTCAATCTTTTACGAGAGGCGGATGAAGAAGGTCTGAGATATTGCCAGGAGAACAGAGGAGGGCGATTGAGATATGACGTGGGATTCCAAGGGGTATTGGGCAGACATATCAGAGGCAGATGGACAGCCCAGATGGTGGCAATGACCGAGCCCAAGTTTGTTGAGAAATTTTTGAAGATTAGAGGGTCGGAATTGGGACTATGGACCGAAGCGGATGATAAAATGATAGATGAATATGCAAATCCAACACCCGAACCCCACCAGTCAATCGAATCGGAGCCCCCCCAGACCAAAACCGAGCCAGAGCCGCCGAAGAAGAAGAGGAAATTGATTAAGCTGGCTGAGAAAGAGAAGGCTGGAAGGCCAGCTGAGCCACAAATAAAGATCCAAGAACCAAGGCCTTCCAGCCAGACGAGAGTGATCCCACCTGTACCAAAATTTTATGATGCGCCTTCCAAGCCAAAGGACAAAGGCAAACAGCAGGCTGTGGAGCTATCGAAGAAAGAGCAGAGGCGTCTAGCCCAAGAAAAATTTGATGCTGAATTGGCAAAGAAAGCTCAAGAAAAAGCTGATGCGGAGCTTGCTGAAAAAGAACAGAGGATGTTGGATGCCGAACAGGCTGAAGAAAGACGGATAGCAGAACGTGAGGCCCGCATAGCTGAAAGAGAAAGGAAAGAAAAAGAACAAGCTGAAGCAGAAGCAACCGCTGAGATGGAAGAATGGAAGAAGAAACAGGCTGAGGAAAGGGCAGAAAGTAAAAGAGAATGGGAGGAAACGATGAGGAAGAATGAAGAGGAGAAAAAGAAAGAGGCTGAAATGCAAGAAAACGTAAGAAAGGCCCAGGAAGAAGAGGCGAATAGGAAAGCTGCTGAAAAATTGTAGGTTGAAATGGAGCAGAGAAAGAAGGAGGCCACAAAAGAGGCCGATGTTGGGGACGATGATTGCCAAATAGTCAGCGAAACCAACATCGTGCCTATGAAAGTAAAAGCGGAACCGACTGAATGGACAAAGGATAAGGAGAAGCAACAGAAGGAGGTAGTTGCTAGAAAAAGTGGGATTGAGAAGAGAATGGACAAGATCGTTGAAGGACTTTAACCCACCGAAGAAATGGAGGAAATGGTGCACGACAACAATGTCCGATTCGAAGAGTCGAAAAGAAAGACTGCTGAGCTGATGAGCGGATTTGACCAAGTTGCTGCACATACAATGGCCATCACTGCTGCCCCACCTCAACCAACTGTGCCAGAAGAGATTTTGCAAAATTTGGAAGATTTACATGCTGAAGTAGAGGCACGAATCGAGCCAAACAAAGGAGGAGAATTGATAAGTGAAGGCAGCAGTGGCAATCTGTAAACAGCAATGGAGGCCATGGAAGCTGTTTTCAAAGATAAGACCCTCCAGCAGGTCCTTCTAGAAACTGACATTGCACTGGAACAGCAAGGGGATGAAAGGGTAGAACAAGGAAATGAAGAATTAAACAAAGGGAGGGAAGTGGAGGTACCACAAAAAGAATATCAACTTGTTGTTGATCCCTTCTTTACCGATGTTTTATTCAATTTTATACTTCATGAAACCCCTTATAATGTGTATGAACAGGGTACAACTCAAGGAGATGAGCAAACTGATTTGGAGCAGAACATTGATGAGCAGCAGGATGATAGTTCCAACTCTGATTGGGAGCAGGCAGGCCAAGGGCAATTAACTTCTGAGGGAACCCAAGAATCAACAGGATCGATCCGACCTGCTGCGTTTTGGATAACCTCTACTTCAAAGGGCCGGATGGGTGTGCTCACAAAGAAATACAAAAAGTTCCCCATCAAGGATGGAGAGGATGTGATGAGGAGGTTCAATGGAAATGAGCAGAACGCGGGACGATATATGGCACTGTCTGAAGTGTCCATACCTGACAAAGGATTCAATCCAGAGATGCTAGATCATCCAGTGCTGATTACTCTGAAGGAAAAGCATCAATGGACTAAATTCCTTACACATCACGCTGAACCTGGGATAGCAAAGCTTGTGCGGGAATTTTACTGTAATCTAAACGTTGCCAACAAGAAGAGTTGGGTGCGAGGAGTTGACGTGGACATATCTGGAGAATATCTGAACAACTTCCTCGGCACACCCAACTGGAAATCAGAATTCCCGGCAGCTGAGATCTTTGAAAAAGGGACATGCAAGGCAACCGAGAGGCCATATTACGATAACATCACCAGATCCCTCATTGCCGAGAGCTACATTTGAGAATTCTCGTTCAAATCAAAGCATCTCAAGCTGGAGTTCCAGCCCTCATATGACTTCTACATGTCAAAGATTCGGCCCAACCCTCACGCACATGAGACATCTGGTCGAATGCTTAAGGGTTTCGCCAAGATTTGGCATGGACTGAAGATCAATGTAGGGGAGCACATTTTCCATGTCATGACTACACGGAGCTCCGGCAAGATAGCTGCCCTCTACTATCCAAACCTCATCAGGAGGATTTGCCAAGCCCAAGGAGTGGAACTATCAGTCTTCAAAGGGAGTGATCTCATTCACATGAATCCTCCTATTCCAGTTACAAGGACTCGGGTAACTGATCCAATTATGTACGTTATGCCAGCAAGAGATGAAGGATCAGATGCCCAGTCCGGGTACACTCCTAGGCAACCAGCTAAGCGCCAAACACGGAAGAAGAAGGCCCGTACTGATGCGGCGCCTTCAACAGAAGAAGCTGGATTCCCCTCCACAGAGCCTGCCGAGTCTCATCCTGCAAGGACAAACGAAGAAGAACAGCCTCTACAGACGCCTCCACTCCAAGCCAATCACGAAGACATCCAGTTCGACCTCCTCTCAGAAGCCAGAACATCTCTCAATTCCCAGCTGACTCCCAAACGATTGAAATAGTGAGCAAAATAGGATAATCAATGGTGCAGAGTGTCAAAACTCTTGCCGATGTCATTGTTTCTAATCAAGAAAGGCAATTTCAAAAGGAGGATGAGTTCAGACTGAGGATGCTCGAAAGAGAAGAAGAATTCAGATTGAGAGCGCAAGAATTCAGATTGAAAGCGGCTGAACGAGAAGAGAGGCAACATAGGGAACGAATGGAGAGCGAAGAAAGAAACAGAAAGCTAATGGAGACGCTGTTCAACACTCAAGCTCAAATGATGAACACCATAATCAGGAAGCTGCCCTCACCTCCAAGAGATGATACCAGACCTCCTCCACAATAACCGGAAAGGAGAAATTGAGTCTACAATGATCAGATCCATGTGAGCTTCAATGTAAACATCATACATTAGATTTTCCATTCATTCAGTGCACCTTCGATCATACTGTAGGAAATCTATTGTAATTGATGTATTTATTGCTTTCCACAAAGAGAATTTCGTTTTGAGTTCTCAAAATATTTTGAAAAAGACGTGTGGCAGTCCGAGATGAATAAGTGACTGCCATGCCAAAAACAAAGCTGTAACATGCTTGCATGTTCATAGTGTCTTTTTACTGCTTTCAATTAAATAACCAGCATAAAACAAGCATAAATTTATCACCTAAATTCACATGTTGAATTTAGGCTAATGATGAAATTTTCAAACTATTAAATTGGGATAAAATAATTAAAAATATGCAAGATATAAATTCTTGAGGTTTTGAGCTATAAAAATTTAATGATATAATCACTTAAAAGAAAAACAAACTTTCATGTTGAGAATTTGATTGAATAAATTGCAAGAATTTTTCAAATGCTAAGTTCAAGAATAAATGTATGACATGATCAAACCATACTATGTGAGATTTGAGCCGAGTCACTTTTACTCATTATTTATTTGTTGTGTGAAAATCAATTTGATTAAAGGAAACTAGAACTTGCAATTGAGATCGATTCAAGACCATGCCATATTTTCGAAATCGAGCATATGATCGAGGCACTTAGAAAAACCCAAATTTTTGGCCTTCGTTTGAAATCCAAACCCAAAAATATTTTCCCTTTGGATTAACCAATCTGAGCCTTTAAGCCTAATTTTTCTTTGAAACCACTATATCTTCCGAGCCTTATGAAAAGACCAAGAAAATCGAACCCAAGTGTGCACGAACCTATTCTAGTAAGGCATTATAATTCATGATCATCAAAGAGAAAACATCAATCGGCATTCAAAAACCGATTCAAAAAAAAAGAGGAGAAAAAGAAAAAGGAAAAAAAAAGGTAAAAATGTTGATCCTGATTCAACAAAAATAAATTGCAATTGACAAAGCAAATTAGAAACAGTCTAATGTCATGCAATAGAAAAGAAAAACAAAAAGAAAGAAATATTGATGATCATAAATTTTAAA
Organism: Hygrophila difformis; assembly: GCA_030278955.1. Lineage (NCBI taxonomy): Eukaryota > Viridiplantae > Streptophyta > Magnoliopsida > Lamiales > Acanthaceae > Hygrophila > Hygrophila difformis. Next base: position 38,992,257 of record JAOANR010000002.1, on the reverse strand, counting down.
TAAAAACATGCCAAGTTATGGTGGAATAGATTCATGTCACTTCTCAACCCAATAATCCCCTTCCATACCGATGTTACAACCGTATGCCCCGTTACAACCCTTAATAAGACCTCGGGATCTCGATTTGAAGAAATGAGTGGGTGGCGAGTTGGTCTAATTACAAGCTTATGGGATAATTTAATTGAATTTGATTATGAGCGTTAATGATTAAAACCAAATTTGAGAGTGAGTGAAATTTCCATTTCTACTATATGTGAGGCTCTATTTGATTGATCAATGTTCATGTCATGCTTGAATTCACGAAATAAACCGATGAGAACTTTCTAAACATTTATTCAAGAAGAATTAACAATAATGATTGATTTGTATGCATACTCAAGTGAAAATATCATTTCATTAAACAATGCAATCAAGAGAGTTTAATACTTATAATTTTGATTATCTTATCCCAATATAAAAAGAATGAAATTTTTGAAGCCACACAAATGGATTGAATGTGCAGAGTCCATGCTCTTAGGAGCACTGACTCTGATTGCTCGGGGACGATCAGTATTAAATGTGAGGATGTTGATAATGGCCAAAATTGTCCATTATTTCCAATTCATTTCCGTGTTTGAGACGGACATTTTGATCGTAATCCCATCTTATTTTAATAAGAAAACAGTTGAATTCGACAGATTAATGCGAGTTTGTAAGAATAATAAGCTGGCAATGAAAGACACAAAAATATGCAATTTTAATTGTATTTGTGTTAGAAAAATCCAAAAACATGAAAAAAAGGAAAAATAAAAGAAAAAGGAATGAAAAGATGGGCAAAAGATAAAATAGCCCACAAAAATAAAAAAGATGGGAAAAAGAATAAAAATCCACAAAACTGAATTTTTGGCTAAGTGTTGAAAATCAATGCGGTTTAGGCAATGCGGTTTATACCGCATTGCCCACATAAACCGCATTGCGTCTGAAGAGAAGAAGAAAAATGACAAAGTCTTGAGAGGCAATGCGAAATACCAATGCGGTTTCATCAATGCGGTTTATACCGCATTGACCTTGAAACCGCATCACCTCAAGAAAAGGACAGACCCAGAGCAAAATGAGTACTCAATGCGGTATTATGCAATGCGGTTTATACCGCATTGCACATATAAACCGCACTGCATCAAGCCAAAAAGGGACCAAGCAGCAAGACATGCAATGCGGAATAGCCAATTCAGTTTACACAATGCAGATTAAACCGCGTTGATGTGATAAACCGCATCCCAGCCAAAGACGAAGAAGAAAAGAAGACCTCATGCAATTCGTATAGCCAATGCGGTTTATATCGAATTGCATGAGGAGACCGAATTGAGTTCAAAAAGCTGTGGAACACGTGAAGAATGCATGCTACTGTTAATGGGCCCTGATGGGCCTAGGGGTCTGAAAAAGAAGTATAAAGGCTGACCCTCACCAACACTTCAAGATACTTCTTACATACTTGAATATTCAGACAAAAAGAAGGAGCAGGAGGATCTTCACCCCTTAAGGGTTAGGTAGGTAGTTTAGTTAGTTTACTTTTTCATGCATGTTAGCTTAGCTTTAGATGTTTTGATCTTAGTTTAGTTTATAAAGGCTGTTACTACCATTTAGTGTAGTCATTTCCATACCCTTTACATGCTTTTTAGTTAGAATGAACAACCTTCAATCTAATGATGGTTTTAGGTTATTTATTATGCTTTCAAGTGTCAATACAAAGAAAAATTCCAGGGTTTTGTTGATGTGTTTGACACTCTTTAAATGCTTTCTTTAGCAATAAATATGTTAGAAAGAATGTTTGTTTCAACTAGGTTTCATTTATTGTGTTCCTAATTGACTTATATTCTTAATAAATGCATGCTTAGCGGGTGTATAGTTTGTTTTATACCTTAGAGCTTCAAATAGGTGTTCTTAGGTTTTAGATAATTTAGGACTTGTTAGAAATAGATTTTAATGCTTTACTTGCTTCTTTATTTTTTCTAGATCTTTTACTTATGCTTCCTTAGATAATTTAAGTGTTCTTATTTTATGCATGTAGTTCTTAATTTTTACAATGTTTTAGGTAGATTAACCTTTGAATTTCAAGTTTGTAGTTTTAGGGTTTAATTCATGCAATTACCCACTGTGCATGTATAATAATGGATAACCACAAAATATTCACAAGTATGGCTGCGAGATGACACTGATGTGAAATGAGTGATGGGGTCAATCCCATTTATTATAAACCGCATTCAGCTTAGAAACCGCATTCGTACTTGTGAACAAAAAAATACACTTATGTAAAAATCCCATGCAATGCGGTTTAGGCAATGCGGTTTATACCGCATTGCCCATGAAGACCGCATTGCATGACAAAATGTTTGTGTTGTTTATTTTCCTTCATGCAGTTTCTTGCAATTCGGTATATGCAATGTGGTTTATACCATTCCACACATTGAAACCGCATTGTATCCATTCCACACACTTCATGCCTTAATTTATTTTTCCTCTCAAACCCAATGCGGTTTATACCAATGCGGTTTATACCGCATTGCATGTGTAAACCGCATTACCCTCATTTTTGGAGAAAATGCCTTAGCCAAATTTGAGTAAGGGAATAACCTCATCAATTCGGTTTGTCCAATAAGGTTTATACCGCATCGACTTGACAAACCGAATTGGATGCTGTATTTCGCATTCTTACAATGATTAATTGGGTAAGGTAACACTTCATTCCTCATGCATTCTCAATGCGGTTTATATCACAACTGACTTAATAGACCGCATTGACCCCTTCTCTTTATTTTAAAACTCCAAAAAATATTTTATTTCTCGAGTCGTGTAAGTTGCATGGGTGTATTGGGATTAGACCCATTACATCTAATTTATCCATTACACATCTCAACCCATTAGTGTCTAAATTATTGTGTGATTAATACTCACACAATACCCAAAAATATTCTTTTAATTTTATCTTTTCCTTTTTAATCATGTGTATGAATGGGTAATAAGGAATATCACAGATCAATGTTGGCAAAAAGGTCCCTTCACCGGGATAACGATTAGCTCGTCTTCTGTGTATTAATTATTACTCGTTATTTTGCATGGTTTAATTGGAGATTGGTGGAAGCTCCGGCAAAAAGGTCTCTTCACAGGGATAACGATTAGCCACTTAGCCAATTCCTAGTTAAATACTGTTTTCTTTTCCTTATCTTAATTTCAAACCTGAATTTCGAACTATGGTAATATTAGACAGTGTCGATCAACACTGTTATAATAGGACTGTAGTGAGAAAACATGTGAGTTTTTCCTCATTCATGGATAGTAGGACTTTTGATAATAGTAATCACTGTTATTAAAGGTTCCTTACTGTCTAAAATCATACCATCTGGAATAATTGGGAACTGGATAGCAGATGTTTGCAGTCCAGATAACACCAATTATTTCTGGCACTCTTTTTAGCCAATTCCTCTCATCTCAAGGGTAATCCATCTTTGTGTATCAAATTCTGTCTAATCCCACCATATATTTTGGGGTATTTTATTTTACTTCTCATATACATGTATGCATGATATTATTATGTAGCTATTGTGGTTGTATTTATTTTGGGGATCCTTCCCCTTGGACATAGAAGTCTTGATTTAAAACAAATGTTGCATAATAAATTTCCACAAAAATCACTTTATAAAATCTAGATCTGAGTAAGGGATAATTTCACAGTTATGACTAATTCATCTTCTACTGGGGGTTGATTTTGAGAACTTAGAAGCAGAGTCAGGGATTAGGTCTCACCTAGACTGAAAGGATCTGTGTTTTAATTGAGAGTCTAGTACCTGTGTACGGAATGATTTTCAAATATCATTTGTTTTCTCAAAATTACTGTGTGTTGGAAATCTTATATTAGGTATTGCATTGAATCAATGTCCACTTGGATTAAGATAAGATGTGATAAATAATACTAGAGGAACAACATATAGGCCTTGGTTAATTTCTAAGATAGGGTTGAGTATTCTTTCAACTACTGTCTTCTCCCACCAAAGCCTAGAATTGAATATTGAGTGAGTACATTCGGAATAGATCTTCACGGGTCTGTTCCATTCAGTTTGTATCTCATAACTAACCGCATGTTATCAGGGCCGTCTCGAACATTTTAGAGGCCCCGAGCGAAAATAAAGAAAAGGGGCCCCTATAAAATAAATTATACTATATTACTATATAAGATTACTTTAATAATATCTTATTGTATAAAACTATATAAAATAATAATATGAAATTTTGTCAAAAAGCACATTATTTAATTTTTTATTTTTTTTTACTAGAAAACCAAATGAATTATCAAGAAATAGTTTAAAAATTAAACTAATTTTTATCAAAAGAATATAAATTATATATAACAAAATTAATTAGCATGAAAAGCACAACATCAAATGATAATGATAAAAAAACTATAGTAATTAATAACAAAATTCAATACATATATTATATATATATAAATTTTGAAAATCAAAATAATAAAATGATGATAATAATACTAAAATACTAACTAATATTAATAATAATATTGATAAATGAAATAAGACGTATATAAATAATCTATTTAAGTTGCTCTCACTAAAAAAAAACAAATAATCTATGTAAGTTGCATAACATTAAATTAAAATACTTCATCCGTATTCAAAAAATTTTAACACTTTCCTTTTTAGGTTTTTTTGAAATAAGGTTAATATTTTCTTTTTTTGATAGTTTTTTTCCCATTCACACTAATTTTTTTCCCTCCCTTTCTCTCTCATTTCCTTTAATCTCCACCACTCATTTCTCCAATTTTTAAATCACGTGCCACTACCCAATATTAAGATTTTTTTTTTTTTTTGGCTTTACATGTTAAGATTATTTGAATAAGGAAAGAATATGAAATATTGAAAAAATAATTAAAAGAACATGTAAATTTTTTTTAAAAAAAAAAACTTAAAAGGGGCCCTCAAAATGGGGGCCCTGTGCGAGCGCTCCGTTCGCTCATGCCGAAAGACGGCTCTGCATGTTATAAGCCCTGTGGCTTACTGATATTTGGGAAGTTCTAAATCTGCATCTGGTCACCAAGATCAGGGGCTCTTTTATACTAACAGAATGAGATAGCTTTTGAGACTTCCGAGTGATAGGTTTTTAAGTGCTTTCTTTACTGCTTTCTTTACCGCTTTATTTTAAATGCTTTGTAGAGGACACTCGGAAGAATTAGAGGTTGGCTGCCGTATGTAAGGTTTAAGAGTTATGGATTAGTTCGGGGTTTAATTTAGACTTTGGGTGTGACAAGGGGGATGATAGGGGTACTTGGCATGTCAACTAATGATATGTTAGGTGTTGCTTATCCACCATGGAGAAATAACATACCTCGGCAGGGGCAATTATTAATCTGTGGTATCTTAGATGTTGAGGTCTTAAGAGCATGTAAATTCTGACTGTAAGTACCTGTCTGTTAAAGGGAACATAGTCTAGAAAGCATGAGAGTTAGCTAACTGATGGATTATCCCAAACAAAGATCTGTGTAACAAAAATGGAAGTTTAATTATTTTTTCATCTAAATCTTGTCCAATCTTTATTATTTTCTCCCCGTCCTTCTGTCACATTTTAAATCCGCTTTCGTAGAATAATTTTACCCGCTTTTTAGCTTAATTTATGTTGCTTTCTTAGAATAGATTTAATTGCTTTTTAGAATAATTTTACTATGCGCTGTAGAATAATTAAATCGCTTTCATAGTTTAGTTTAAATTATGTCAAGCAGATGTTAGAATCAAAACTCAAGCTTGAAACGAGTAACCGAGTGAAAAATCTTAGTAAATAACGTGGGCCCTGCTTCTATCGCACATTCTCCAGAGAACGATCCGGTCTTACTATAAATTACTGCAATTTTTGACACTGCACTTTCGGGCCACAGTTTCCTGCATGAGTATATAAAAACGTGACAACCTATAAACATATCTCTAATCCCAACTCCATCTTCATAATTGATTTCATTAAATAAAATTAAACCGGGATTATTATTTCTCAGAAAGTACTCATATAGTGGGAAATTGTCAAAAGTTTCACCCAACATTCAAGAGGTGTGGTTAAAAATCATTACTTCATTATTCTGGGATCATGACAACCCATTTCGTTGTGTATTTATTTAGTTTATTAATCAAATCGATTTGGTTCTTTACCTACTTAATGAGTGAAATTAACTCCTTATTGAGTATACTAATTACACTATTTAAATGTTAAAAGTACAAAATCGATTGTATTATCTACTTGAAGCATATACACCCTCCGTCCCGTTTATCATGCCCTAGTTGACTTTTTTACACAGTTCATTATTTAATATAAGGAAGTTGTTAGGGTGTGACTAACCAATATGACTTGATGTACTGCGACGTTTCCTCACCGTTGATTAACTTTTTAAATCAACGGGTGGGATGAACTGGAAGGGTAAATATGTAATTTTGCCATATTACTCCAAAATGTATTTTAGTACATTTCAGCGACAACGTATATATGTACATTTCAACGATGTTGAGTAACAGTGACACACTATAATATATTTCAGCGACGACTCCTATGTATTTCAGCGACGTCTTATTGTATATTTCAGCAACATACTGTAGTATATTTCAGCAACTTGATAATGTGCATTTCAGCGACTTCATAAAAGTTTAAACCCCAATTTTTTGGTTTACTATATTTCAGCGACGAGCTGTGTGTATAATATTTTAGCGACATGACATAGTATTTTTCAGCGACGAGCTGTGTATTTCAGCAATAGACTATATAATATTTCAGCAACATACCCTATTATTTTTCAGCGATAACCTTGTGTGTATTTTTCAGCGACTTGATGTTATACATTTTTTGGACAACTTTACCCTTTTCCATTTTGAACTGTTGAATTTAAATAAACGATTGGATTTTGTGTCTTGATGTGCTGTTGTTTTGATTGATTGCACCGTAACTATACCCTTAATATTAACTCAATATTATTGCAAGTATATATTTGAAAAAAATAGTCAAATTGAATCTTATTAGAATTGTATAATTATGTAGTTTTGGAATATATATTTTACGTAATTTTTAGTTGTACATATTTTGAGATATTAACGATTGAAAAAGTGCATTGGATTGTGTTTAGAAATCAAATAAAACAAATTAAATGGGAAGGAGTAAATTATCAATTTTAGGAATTCCCATTATTTATTGAGAACAGATTTGACATTTTGACCCTAAATTCATACAATATATGGGATGACAGCTATATGTATACACATTGAAAACACAATTGGTGTCCCTTCTCATCTCTCTGCCCATCAAATTTCCATCACTAGCCTTCCATTACAATTCTTGATTTGATGGTTTGGATTTGAACATAAGAACCTAAAGAAACATATAACCCTAACCCTCCTAGGGTTGAGTTGAATTCCCCAGTGCCTAATTTTTCCCATATCTCTGAAAACCCTAAATTAAAGATTTCACCAAACCCTACCCCCTATCATACCACCACAAAATTTTGCTTCTGCACCTATTGCTTGGAGGCTGTAGAGGGACCAAAAGATAATTAGTTGCAATCACAGTTAAACGTGCAGATCCAAAGGAAATACATCTGTAAAAGTTGGAATTCAAATTTTACTTTTACATGAAAAATTTAAAGAGAAAATGAAATGAGTTTCAATAGTTGGCATTACCTAATTTTCATCGACCATAATTCCATCTATGCACGTTTTTTTTCTGTGGCTTTGGAAAGTTTCTTGTCCCTCATTCCTACAATGGAAAACGCCATTATAACAGCTCCCCGATTCATAAACTCCACCACTCATTTTTTCGTCCCCATTTTTATTTTGTTCTCTTGAGACGAAAGCGAAAAACACTAGCGAGAGAGAGAGGGGGGGAGAGGGGGAGAGAGAGAGAGATAAAGAGCGGGAGAACTTAGTGGTGAGAATTGATATGGGGAGAGGGAAGATTGAGATCAAGAGGATTGAGAATTCAAGCAACAGGCAGGTTACATATTCGAAGAGAAGAAATGGGATAATGAAGAAGGCCAAGGAGATCAGTGTTCTCTGCGATGCCCAAGTTTCTGTCATCATCTTTGCTAGTACTGGCAAGATGCATGAATTCTGCAGTCCTTCTACAACGTACGTGTCTCTTGTGTTGATTCTCGCTTCCAAAGTCAAGGAAATATTTTATGGATTTAATAGATCTGATTCTGCTATTTCCCTCCCCCCCTATGTTGATTTGTTTTCTTGAAAATAAAACAGAAGACAAAAGATAAGAAACTTAGGGTTTCTTAGATTCTTGAATTTTTCCTTTTAACACTTGATGTTTGTTTAATTTGATTTTCCTTTTCATTAAACAAGATTGGTAGACATGTTGGATCAGTACCACAAGCTCTCCGGGAAGAGGCTCTGGGATGCCAAGCATGAGGTTCTCTCTCCCTCTCTCTCTCTCTCTCTATGTATATATCTATATATATGTGTGAGTGTATGGAGGAATATCAATTAACCCTAGGTTTGAAGGTTTCCATACTATGTTAACTGGTTTCTTGAGACAACCTAATAAAGCAACATGTGTTTTGCTGAAAGTGTGCAAAAATAGCTCAAGGAATGTATTCTGTGAGGTTCTGTATATGGTATGAGGCATTCTCTCTCTAGATCCATTCTTGGCCCTTCCGTTTTTCTCTGATTCCTAAATTTATTTTTTCAATCTAGTCTTTTCTGATGATAAGAAGACACAAAGTGTCAAAGGATGTAACATTCTTGTACAGATCTGGTAAAAAATTGTTATTCTCTTACTTTCCTTAGGTAGCAAAAATTAATGAAAGATATCTGTGAGTTTCACTCCAGTCCCTTAAATCAATTAAAGGTAAAAAAAGATCTACAATTTGTTTGATATAAATCCTTAATGTATACTTACTCCTTTTTATTTAATTCCATCTGTTTGATATTTAACACTATTATTGTGTAATTTGGTCCAAATTTTATTATAGTTATATAAAAAAAATACTGGTAATAATTCTTTGTACATAATTTGAGTTATTATTTGTTAAAAATATATATTGGGTTTCGTAAAAATTGGGAATATAGCCCTTATTAAAAACATCGGTGGTATATACTACCTCCATTTTTTTTTTCTTGCCCTATTGGGTGTTATGGTACTATTCACACTCACACTTTCACTTAAAGTTTTATCATAGTTATACAAATTAAAATATAGGCAAGTGAGATCTTGTTAGATTCATCTCGTTTTGTAGTTCTTTAATATGGAACTTTTACAATTTTTACTTGTACCGAACATGAGTTATTAATAGTTTAATTTGTGCATTGGACTGCGTGCCTAGTGGGTCCGTAGCAAGAATAAAAAAATGGAGGGATTATATGTTTTTTTAAGAAATTCTATTGTTTTGGATTGGAGTCCCGTCTTTGCACAGAAACGCCTTGAAGAGCTTAATTCTTAAACAATCCATTGGATTATAATAAGATCTGTAAAAAAAAACAAAATACAGCACTATATAGAATGAATGTTGTACTTTGACCTCCTTGGGAAATTAAAAGACATTACAAAGTTGTGGGTTCTCCTTACAGTTTTATTCCACTTTTTGTTTAATGTTCTTAACTGCTGTTGTGTTTGGCCTGTTTGACACAACAATCTTACAGCATTTGGACAATGAAATTCACCGGATTAAGAAGGAGAACGACAGCATGCAGATTGAGCTCAGGTTAATATAGTGTTTATTTATTTACAGTATCTTTTTAATATTATTTTCAGTATGTAGTCATTTTCTTTTTAAAGTGAGTAATAATATAATGTAATTTTTGTGCCTGAATTTTTTAGGCACATGAAAGGAGAAGATATCACATCTTTGAGTTACAAAGAGCTTATGGTGTTGGAGGAGGCCCTCGAAAATGGGATGACAGCTCTCAAAGCCAAACAGGTCTTTTTATCATATACTTCCTCCATTTTTTTTGTTAGCTACGTTTGATAAATGTGTACTATTCACTTATATACTTTGACTTAAAGTTTTATCATGGTTATACAAGTTAAAATATAGCCAAGTGTGATCTTGTTAGATTTGTCTCGTCTTGTAGATTTTAAATATCAAACTTTTAGAATTTTTACATGTACCGAATTTGAGTTATTAACGGTTTAAAATGTGCATTGGATTGCGTGCTGGGTGGATCCGTAGCTATCTTTAAAAAATGGAGGGAGTATTGTTTTGGACATAGAACAACATATAGTGTATTGGTGTTTGGATATATACATTCATATAGACATGTTATCTGCCTGCAGCTAATTGTTTTCATCTTCTGAATTGTGCGTCGCAGATGGAATTCGTGCGGATGATGAGGAAACATGTAATGCACAAAACACTATATCTTTGAAATTTACAAAAGTGCATTGATCCAAATGTTTCATTGCCTTCTTAAACAAGAACATTATCCACGCACGCGCACACAGATTATTGTTCTCAAAATGGATTTATTATTTTGGATTTCATTGTCTAATTCTTGATAGTGATTTTTGATCAGAATGAGATGATAGAGGAGGAGAATCAGAACCTCCAATTCAAGCTGGTAAGGTCGACATAGTACTTCATCAATTCACTTCACTAATTATAAGGAGCTTAAATTTTGCATTTTAGTCCTGTAGGATGATGATTTATCAATTGACATTTTTGTCATGTTGCTTTCATGTCAACCCTATCTTGAGGTCCCTAATTTTCACCATTTTGAGACAACTAGCGTCTATGTCCTGTGGGTTTCGTTAATGATTTAAGACAGAGTAATTAATTACATTTTCAAAAATGCAAAAGGGAACATGACAAGAATGCGAATCGAAACATGATTAAGAGGCTAAAAATTCAATAAGAAGAATTGAGTTAAGGGTTATTCTCTTTCAATTCTCGTGTATTTTTGTATGGGTGAATGATGAAAATTTTATGGACAGCGTCAGCTGCATCTGGACCCGATGGATGAGAACAATGTAATGGAAGCCCAGGGAGTGTATGATCCTTATCATCATCAAAATCAAGGAGTTGCAGAGTATGAAGCACAGATGCCTTTCGCCTTCCGAGTGCAGCCAATGCAGCCTAATCTACAGGAGCATTTCTGATCCATGTCTGCATTATTACTACTACTCTTATTTTTACCATCTTCATGTAGTAGTATATCATGATTTGCCTGCCTGGCTTCCTAATTGCTTTAACTGCCTTCATTAATTTAGTACATAACCTTTTGCTGTACGTACGTACTGTATTCACTAAACCCTAAAGTGTGATTGCATTGTCATGACTTGAGGCCGGGATGGAAATTGAATGCTGTGAACTACTACTACTTTTGATCGTATTGAGTTATGTTATTTATGAATATATACTCTTTATATGTTCCAAGGCACACCACTAACCAGTAATAACCACACACTTTTGAGAAGATTAAAATTTTAATTAATTAAATTAAATTTACTTGATCCAATTAGAAATCAACCAACTTTTCTCTTCTTTTTTCTCCAAGAACCGATCTCTTTCTTTTGGTGAATTCTTTTCTTGCCATCACCATGGATGTGCCTATGACAGACGATTCAGGCAGCGATCCTCCTGACCAACCGGCCGTGGCTGCTGTTTCACCTCTTAAGACCACCTACAAGGATATGGCTAAAAAAGGGACTAGAGCTGAACACTTCTTTGTTGGTGATGAGGCCGATGATCTTTCCGGCGATCCCGACGACATGATCCGAACTACTCATAACGGTATCCCTAAACTGATTCTTTCTAAGGCATTTAAAGAAAGACTTCTCCGCAATTGGCAATACGCAGTTGTGCTAAAGGTGGTTGGTAGGCTGGTTTCCTTTAGAGTCTTGAAAGATAGACTTGGAAAGATTTGGCCTGCATCCATTCCCCTGCCACTCATCGATCTAGAAAATGGATATTATGTGGTCAATTTCAAGAAGGAGCAAGATGCAATTCATGCACTCACTGGGGGCCCTTGGAACATCTTGGGGAACTATCTCCATGTCCATCCGTGGATGAACATTTTAATCCCAGAACACACGTGATCACTTCGGTTGTTACATGGATTAGATTTCCTAACATCCCACTGTTTCTCTATAAGAGAAAAGCCATCTATGGAGCTGGTTCCCTTGTTGGAGATGTGATCCTTATTGATTCTGAAACGGACAAGTCTGCTCGTGGGAGATTCGCTAGACTTGCTGTGAAAATTGATATTTCAAAGCCTTTGTCTCCCCAGGTTGAGGTTGATGACACCATTCTTCAAGTGGAATATGAGAATGTTAAAATCATCTGCTTCTCATGTGGCATGTGTGGCCATACCAAGGATAAATGTCCTTCATTGGTGTAATACCATAGAAATTACCCGAAATAATTTTAATTCATTAAGTAGACTTTTATTAAATATTTAAACACTTGCTTAAAGAATTAGTATATTGATTTTTTCTACAAAACAACACTTGTAAAATTATATATGTAAATTTTTCTTTTCCAAAAGAAATATGAATTGCAATATCAAAGGTAATAGAATTATATAGTTTATGGAATATTTTTTAAATCTATTGTTTAAATTATATATATAAGTTTTTATATATATACACATTGGTCTTGAAAATTATTATGAGGATGGTATGTGAATATTTTAAGTACTTTGATATTCATTATGGAATAAAGTTTTATAAAAAGAAAAGTATGAGTTTTTATGTGAATCTATGAGAATTAACTTTTATATATAAGAAAATATATTCATAGATTATAATTTTATTTGATGATGACATGAAGACTTTGTGGTTTGAGTATTGTTATGAATAAAATAAAACCATGCAAGTATATTATTATTATCTTTTTGAAAGTACATTAATATAAATACAATACTTGAAATAAATAAATAAATATTATATTATCATATCCAACTCATTGAGTATAAATGCATGCCACTAAATAATGGCAAGAATAATGATTTTTGTAGACAAGCTAATACTTCAATCATTTTCATGATACACTACTTACACAAATATAAGGTTAAAAGCAATTGCAAGAAATTTTCTTCCTAAACAAATAGATGAAAAATCCACATGATTAACAAGTGTCTTGGATGAATGGCTAGCAAAGAAAGGTGATCAATTATCTCTTGAACCCACCAAGATTAATAGCCTCCATAATAGGCAAACCATTATGTTAATAGACAACAAGATGGACAAAATTAATAGCCTCTTTGTTAGGCTATAAGGACCAAATGAGTGGATACAAATACTCTAACCATTATTGCTCAAGACACACTTAATTGGATGATTGGTGAGGTTGTAATCACTCTGACAATGTGTCATGTTCAATTGTTCAAATCTTAGCCTATAAATAGAGGGAGTTTCTAGCCTTCAAACACACCAATCTCATCCATCTCATTAGCCAAATTCACTACCCATTTTATTCTTCAAAGTTCTTCCACATAGTGAGCATATCTTAAGGATTGGGGAGTCTTGTAGGCTTGGCAACCTTCATCATTCTAAGAGTTCTAACTCTTCTCAACACTTGGTTAGTAAGATATCATCCTTGAAACTTGTATCTTAGAGATCTAAATCTTTTATTTTTATACTATAAATTGATTTCCCTCTATTTGTCGAATTTCAGCGAAACCCGTAATTTGTGGTGCGAATCTTGTGTTATAACGGCCATTATCTTTGAATCTCCTTGCTCTTATACATCAATTCAGTAAGTAAACACTCTCTACTTTAAGTTTTGGAGATCCCAATCCATGTTTTAAGAATACAAAATTAGAATTCCCACATTATACCAAATCTGTCAGTTTTTCGTTTACGTAAAGATCCATCTTTTTAAACTATTTTGGTACAATATCCCTCAAAGGTTCCTTCATAAAACTTGTTCCTTATTGAGTTGAGTATATTTCTGGAAACTTTTATAATTTTTAGAAATCGTATGAAAAAGTTATGGGATCCGCTTTATCGAAAGGTCGAAATCTCTTTTTGTTGAAATCTAAGAAATGATAGTGTTTTCTGAAATCCACATTTTTTAAGGTCTTAAGTGTCTCAAAGCCAAATGGTTTCTTCATGAAAAATATTTATCTATGTGTTATCTACCTTGTGGTAAAATTTTAGAATTTTCAGTCGCGAATTACTATTTTTAAAATCTGTTGAAAATTATAGAATCACTATTGAATTTCTGGCAGAATACATGTTCTGAAAAGAACTCAATTTTTGAAATGTTTCCATACCTTATTTTGAAAAGTGTAAAACATGAAACTTGTTCAACTATGTGTTGAGTATCTACAGTTTAAATTTCAAAGCAATCGCCTTACATATGAATTTTTAGACTGACTTGGCGTAAACTGCGACATTGGACTTGATTTTTGGTCCAAATGAGAAATTGTTGGATTTTGAGATCCATGAAATGATATTTTCGTATCTATGAGATATTGATATGAGAGTTATATGTTGAAATGATATTTGGCATAATTGAATGCCCTTGTTATGAGGTTACTCCCGTGAAATTGTTGAAAACTCTTTTAAAGAGGATATTATGTGGAAAATTGTATAAAACACTTTTAACTCCATTGTGCACTATTAACTTGAGTAAGATGCCATACTTGATAGAGGGCTAATGCATTAGGGATGTGTCTTGCGGGGCCTCCCCCTCTAAATATGCCAAGACGGCATTGTTGATAAATTGTGCCAAAACGGCGTTGTTGCATGTATGAATCTATACTCTTGGGTGTATCCGTGATGGGTTACCCGAGGCTCCGGAGTGTGTCTGTATATGAGTCCGCTGCATGCTGATCATGACTTATGATCGATATGATATGATATGATATATGGAAAATGGTGTCCTCTTGTGCATAGTTGCTACAATGGTAAGAATGAAAGTTATTTATTTTGTTAAAGGTAATGTGTGTGATCATTTTAAAAGAAAAAGTGAAAATTATTATTATTATTATTTTTTGAGTATCAACCACTATTTTAAAACCCACTTCTTAAAGTGGAGCGGGTTGACTTACTCAGTACCATTGTACTGATAAAAAGTTGTTGCGTTATCTTTTTACAGATATTGGAGCTGATATATGAACTGCATCTCATGACAAGAGCATTTGGGGATGGGATTACCTTTCATCAAAAGATTGTTGCTTTAAGGAACCACGTACTTTTAAATATTAGTGTCATATATATTGCCTTTAGTTTATGCTTCCGCGTGAGAAAGAACAATGACTCTGGTATTAAGTACTTTAAATTTTCTTATGTCTATATTTTATAAAATTGGCAATTATTTTTAAAGTTCATACTACAAAAATTTATATTTAGCCGTAGCACTTGTCAATTAAGTTAGCCAAAGGGCGAGCCTGACTGACAAGTGTGGCGGTAACATTCTGAAACCTTATGAGGATGAATTTCGGGGTGTTACAGAGTGGTATCAGAGCGTATTTTTAAACTCTACGTATTTGTAAACTGTTAAATATAGAACTGCATGAGGTGATTCTGTCTAAGGAGTCTGGTTTTTAAAGATTGCCCGTCAGCCGGTGGCTCTACCAGTCTTTCCTAGGAATCAACTTTGTAGCTCTATATTTTAACTAGTTGGCAAATTACTTAGAAGGCGGTACCCTCTAATCTTAGCATTTCTTGGTTAAGTTAGCAACAAGGCGAGCTTGACTAAGGGATGCGACAGTTTAACTCCGGTTTATGGATTTTTTTAAAAAAAAGTCCATTTTGAGAAAGAAATATGCAAAATATTTTTCAAAGGCCCATATGGGTTATGTTAAATTTTGAAACTTAGAAATTATTTTTGGGGTGGGGACATATGCATTCATGAGCATGCATCATTTTCTATAAAATTTAAAAATAAAATAAAATAAAATAAAATAAAATAAAATATTGTTATGATATTCTAAGTCAGTTGACCTTATCATAAGTGCTCTTTTTAAATTATCTATCTTGTAATATTTTCTAGATTTATGAGATAAAGCTTGTTATTTCATTCCTTCTGGTTAATCTCTAAATAAAGTCATACTCCTAACTTAGACATTTCTGCGTTAACTCATCCTTATACTATGACCTAACGAGTTTTAGGACATAATCATCCCTTAGACTTGAACTCACTCTTGCTTAACCATCCTTAGCAGAATGGCACCCCTTGCAAGGACTAGAAAAACCCTCCGAAGTGTTAATGCCCTCAACAACATGGAGCCACACCAAAATCCGAACATGACTAACCACGGCCAGCAGCACCGGGTGTATCCAATCAACAAGTTGTACCACCTGCACACAATATACATCACCCTGACACCACCAACAATCAGGGCGTTGGACACAACATGGTACCTCCTAATCAGGGAGCACCCAACAACCAAACCCGTCAGAATCAAAATACGCCAAACTCGCTTGACAATGGTCGCCTAAGGATCATTGAGCAAATGCTCATTGCCTTGGGTCAGGGTCAAATTAATCAAGCCACAGCAGCCGTGCCGCCATCTCAAGCCCAGCTCAATCACCTAGCAGTGGTGAACCAATACAGACCACCTCGTTATGATGGGCAGGAGGACCCTGCTAAATTGGAGGATTGGATAAAAAGTTTCAACAAGCTACTCGAGGCGACTCGTTGCCCAGATGAGCAGAAGATTACTGTAGCCTCGTACTTTTTAGGAGGTGACGCAGATGACTGGTGGCAGTTACAGAAGAGAGAGCTAGATGATCATGAGGAATATACATGGGAAAACTTTACAGAAGCTCTAAGAGAAAGGTTTTACCCGATGAGTACCAAAGCAGCAATGTATGAAGAGTTTCTGTCGTTACGACAAGGAGCACAATCTGTACAAGAATACTATGTCAGATTCAAGGAGTTAGTCAGATTTGCTCCTAAGTTAGTCTCCACCGATGCCGAGGAGGCACAGAAGTTCGAAATGGGATTAAACCTCTCCATTAGAGAAGTGGTGGCTGGAGTTCAGTATCCTACCCTCCAAGCGATCTACGATCGAGCTGTCGCAGTTTCTCTTGTACAACAGATGAAGAGAAAAGCCGGGGAGTCTAGCCGCGGGTTCCAAGGACAGGACAAGAGGATTCGGGACAACCGAGGAAGCAGCAGTAGCAACAACCACCTCAGCAACAATAAAGGCAATATTCGAGGTGGGCAGAATCGACCCGTCCAGGGAAACAAAGGAGGGGGCAACAATGGTACTAGAAACCATGAAGGGTACATACCACAATGCCCAAAATGCAACAAGCCCCACTTGGCTAAAGGATGCCCCAAGCCGGGTACATGTTATAGATGTGGCCGAGAAGGTCATATGAGGAAGGAGTGTAAGACCCGCATTGAAAATATTACAAAAAGAGATGACCTTATCAATATCCCCACTCAGCCAAATAATCAGGATGTGCGAAATGGAAATAATCAAGGACAGAGGCCTCAGCAAAATAGAAACCAACAAGGGAACCATGGAGCACCTATAGGGCGGCTCAATGTTATTAATCAGGCAGATCTTTCAACTCAAGGGGATGTGATAACAGGTACATTTACGGCTTTAAGTGTGCCTGTTAAGGTTTTATTCGATTCTGGAGCAAGTTGTTCGTTTATCTCTTCTAGAATCTTGTCTGAATTAGAGATGCCAAAACCTAAAATGATTAACTTAGGAATTCAGTTGCCTTCGGGAAAAATTGTATCGTGCACCAAACGATACGATGGGATTCCTATAGTCATTAAGAACCTTGAGTTCTATGCAAACTTAGTAGAATTTGACCTTAAAGATTTTGATATTATATTGGGAATGGATTGGCTTACTCAGTATAAAGCTGTAATTGAGTGTCAGAAACACAAAATTACATTGTCTAAGACGAGAGGCAAAAAGGTCAACTACTATGTCCAACTCCCCAAACGTAAGACTAAGGTAGTAAATGCCTTAAAATTTTATAGTCTTATGCAGAAAGGATATATGCTTTATGCATGCTATATCCATAACCTCAAGTTAAAGGAGAATAAAATTGATGACATTCCAGTAGTGAGGGAGTATCCAGATGTATTCCCAGAAGAAATTCCTGGAATGCCTCCAGAACGTGAAGTCGAGTTTACAATCGATCTACTTCCCGGAACAGAACCTGTATCAAAAGCTCTTTATCGCATGGCAACCCTAGAAATGAATGAACTCAAGGAGCAACTTGAGGAATTATTACAAAAGGGTTATATACGACCTAGCACGTCGCCGTAGGGAGCACCAGTCTTATTCGTCAAGAAGAAAGATGGAGGGTTACGTCTTTGTATCGATTATAGAGGTTTATATCAGGTAACAGTTAAAAACAAATACCCATTACCTAGGATTGATGACCTTTTCGATCAACTTAAAGGTGCAACGGTATTCTTCAAGATAGATTTGCGATCCGGTTATCATCAACTACGAATCGCTGAAAAGGATATTCCAAAAACTGCTTTCAGGACACGTTATGGACATTACGAATTTACAGTGATGTCCTTTGGGCTAACAAATGCCCCAGCAGTATTCATGAATCTCATGAATGATTTGTTTCGAGAATTGTTAGATCAATGTGTAGTCATTTTCATCGACGACATCTTGATCTATTCAAAGAGCAATGAAGAGCATGAGCAACACTTGCATCAGGTGCTAGAGACATTAAGGAAACACCAACACTATGCCAAGTTGTCAAAGTTTGACTTTTGGCTAGAAAAAGTAGCATTTTTAGGCCACGTTGTATCAGCTGATGGAGTTTCTGTTGACCCAGCAAAAATTTCAGCAATCACCGAGTGGCCTACGCCTACTAATCAAACAGAAGTGAGAAGTTTTCTTGGACTGGCTGGATATTACAGGAGGTTCGTCAAGGACTTTTCCAAAGCTGCACGACCTCTGACTCAACTTGTGAAGAAAGGCTTGAAGTATGAATGGACAGAAAAGTGTGAATCATCATTTCTAGAGTTAAAGAAACGCCTCGCAACAACACCAATTTTAACATTGCCAACAGAGAATGGAGATTTTGAAGTGTATAGTGACGCTTCAAAAGAGGGGCTAGGGTGTGTTTTAATGCAACAACAACAAGTCATTGCATATGCATCACGACAATTGAAGCCTCATGAGGAGAATTATCCGACGCACGACCTAGAATTAGCAGCGGTAGTGTTCGCATTAAAGATTTGGCGACACTACTTGTACGGACGAACTTGTCGGATATTCACCGACCACAAGAGCCTTAAGTACATATTTACTCAGAAGGAGTTAAACATGAGGCAACGCAGATGGTTAGAGTTGATCAAGGATTATGATTTGGACATCGCCTACCATGAAGGGAAAGCTAATGTGGTCGCAGATGCGTTGAGCCGCAAGACTCGACACGTGGCAAATACTCTTATCTTACCTTCGGAACTGTATATGGACTTGGTCAAAGTAGACACGGAGCTAGTCCATTATGGAACTGTGGAAAATGTCATTAATGCTATGACCATTGAATCTACGGTATTTGATGAAATACGCAGTGCTCAACCAGGCGACATAAAGCTTGAAAGGATCAAGAAGAAGGTTGCTGAAGGAAAAGCAATTGGTTTTGCAATCCATGAGGATGGAAGCATTCGCTTCAAAGGGAGATGGTGCGTACCACATAAATGCGTAGAGCTAAAACGAAGATTAATGGAAGAAGGCCACAACACCCCGTATTCAGTACATCCAGGGGGTGATAAGCTTTATAAGGATTTAAAGAAGGTTTATTGGTGGCCAAGGATGAAGAATGAGGTTGTTGAGTTTGTGGCTAGATGTTTAACAAGTCAAAAGGTTAAAGCAGTACGTCAGAAGCCCTTAGGACTCATGAAACCATTGGAAATCCCGAGTTGGAAATGGGATAGTATATCAATGGATTTTGTTTCAGGACTACCACGATCACCAAAAGGAATGAATAAAATTTGGGTAATTGTTGATAGATTGACAAAGATTGCGATCTTCATACCAATGAAGGATACATGGTCTATGGATCAATTAGCAAGAGCATATATCAATAACGTGGTTCGACGACATGGAGTGCCACATGATATAATCTCTGATAGAGACAGTAGATTTGTCTCTCATTTTTGGACCAAGCTGCAAGAAGCTCTTGGTACCCAAATTAAAATGAGCACCGCTTTTCACCCGATGACGGATGGACAAACAGAAAGGACAATCCAAACACTGGAGGACATGCTGAGAGCATGCGTTCTTGAATTTAAAGGAAGTTGGGAAAACCATCTACCTTTGATAGAGTTCTCTTACAATAACAGCTATCATGCAAGTATAGGCATGGCACCGTTTGAGGCACTCTATGGATGCAAGTGCCGAAGCCCATTATGTTGGGAAAAATGTGAGAATTCTATTGTGGTTGGCCGCAACTCATTGAAGACATGGCCCAACAGATCAAGATGATCCAAGGGAAAATGAAGGCAGCACAAGATCGACAGAA